>JAHWGI010001147.1:50000-650000 GCA_029379305.1 Frankliniella fusca | reverse complement strand
CCCCTGCTGCTGGCTCCCAGGGGATCGGCACGGCGGGGCCGGAGATAACCTGGCCTATTTGTCCATCTGTCTGCGCCTTTGTTGGTCGCGCCGGGGCCGGGCCGAGACGGGGAGCACTTGCAGCAAAGTGATGTTCACCCCGATACTTTCAGAAAATTGGGAGCGGCTGCCAAAACGAGGGATTGGGTCCCTGCGGGGTGCAAAAGTGAGTTTGCGAGAGTTCGAGCCGAGCTACTTTTTCAGGCCTCCGTTAGGGGAGCCTACTGTTTTTAGTTAATCCGCGAATCTGCGAAACTTTTGCTCGAAAGACGAAAATGACGTGAGTTTCCACTGACGGAGCGGAGGTTCGACTGACTAGAATACGTGGCCTCCGTAAAATATTTACTGTGCTCGACCACAGTACAGTGCGTACCATGAGACGTACACAGTAAAGTTAAACTGTAGTATTTTTTATCGAAATAACTACTGTGACATTTGACATTTACAGTTGTTCTGTTGGCGAAGGATCATCATTACGTCAGATAACCTTGAATCTCTTCACTGGATCACAGAGATACTACGGACCGGCGATTTGAGAGACGGAAATACTAGCAACCTTCACAGTTCAATATACGAAAAAAGAAGTAAACTTTCATTTCTTTTTTTTTCTTTTTTCTGAAGTTTTTTAGAGACTGGAAGATTGCCGCCAGGCAAACCCGGGTGGAAGGATCTGTAGTTTCAACTACATCAGATAAGTAACTTTTCAGAAGACTTTTATCTGCAGTCTAATAACGTTAAATAATAAAAAGGACTCTAACTTAAAATAAACTGCAGTCTAAACTATAGTTAAACTAACAGTTATTTTGGACTACTATAGTTTTCTATCTGTTGCAGTTTATGTTCACTTTATGTATAGTGCAACTTCAGTGTCATTGCAATTCAGTTTAACACAACTTTCCTTACAGACCTAAAACCTACATCACCTTAAATTTGTTTAAAAAATCGATCTTTTTCTTTGCCCTTTTCCCCTTTGCTTCTACTTCCTCTTACTCTTCTATCTACCTCTTACTCGTCTCGCACCTCGTTATGTTCATTCCGATTTCCTTTTTCTGCGACGGCTTCACTGCACTGGTAAAACAAATGTTTAGTTTTAATACATCAATGGTGTTTAGTTTCAAATGTGCAAAGATTGCACACTTCAAGGTGTCGAGCTTAACTAAACGTCATTTGGTGTGCAATGTTTTGACACTTCCGAAACGTTTAAAAAACTGCACACCATTTAGTGTGCAGTTACTCGACGTCTGTTACGGCTTCCCAATAGCTGGGGCATGTGTCCAAGTGTGCAAACATTCGACACTTGAGAGATGTTTAAAGTTTCGACGTTATTGTAATGTCTAGTAAAAACTCGACACCATGCAGGCGCGTAACTCGATACCTCGCTTCAAAAGTAGCCTATCTGGTGTCGGTGCGTTAAGGTAGGACCCCTGTGAAATGGCCAACACCCTCAAGGGGTGAGATGAAAAATTAACCAATGATATTTCCTTCATCAGTATGTTTGGAAACTTCAAAAAAAAATTATATTGGAGCATTACGTGGGCAACACAACATGTTTTTAGTTTTACGTTGTTAATTTGTAGATCCATGGGGAAAATGTTCCATGCGTCACAAATTTTGCTGTAAAATTTTGTGTCAATTTTTTTTTTTTTGGATCAGAAGGTCCTACTTTACAACTTCAAGGTCTCATATTGTGTATAGACCTCTCTGATAATCATTTTGAATTTTACATTTTTCTATATTTTTACAAGCTAAAATTATCACTATATATACCTACAGGCTAGCAGTTCTACTTCATTTAAAAATAGAACGAGACCTTGGAAGTGTAGACTAACATCAAAGTAACACTTGCTCTGCGTGGAATCACTGTGGCTACAAAACTATGACGCATGGAACATTTTGAAGTTCCCAAACAAGTGTTTTGAGATACACCGGTTTAAAGTTTTTCAACCATTTTTCTTCTATCCCAATGTGATTTTTTCAGTGCACAAGCGGCAACTCTATTCAAAATCTTAACTTTTCCATTGAGATACCAGAATGAAAAAAAAAAAATTAAAGTAGCCTCAACATGAGGATAATAATTTTATTCAGAATTAAATTTATTATTTTGGGAGAGTTTGCACGCTGCTCTTCAAACTCCTATAACTTCAAAAGTATTGAAGATACAGCAAAAACCAAAAAATCCTCTGCAAGAGGAAGCTTCAAAGTACACTTTTGGCTCAAAAAAAAATAGTTCGATTTTTTTTTAATTTTAGGCCATTTTTTCACAGGGGTCCTACCTTAAAACTAGCCTATCTTTACCGTGGCCAACAGGACTAGCCTATCTCTCCTAGCTCGTTTCCGAGGGGGAAAGCACTCGCGTAATCACTCGTACACCCTGACCCGCAATCAATGCGTAATCACTTGTAATCTACGCGTAATAACCTGCTATTATTAAGGGTTATTATCGATAAAATATCAATTGTAATAACCTTATTATGTATGTTATCCAGTAAAATAACCAAAATAACAGAAAATAAGGAGTAAACATGCGTAATAACGGGCGTGATCGCGTAATCACTCGTACACCATTTTCGAGACTTCTTTCCCCCTCGCTCGTTTCAGACCAGCCTAAGTGACTTTTTCGAGCAATCTGAGATTTTGGTGGAAATATCCGTTTCATTAAAATCCACGTCGAATGGTATATGTCTCTCATTTTGCTCCAAAAAGTCACTTAGGCTTGTTTTAAACGAGTCAGGAGAGATAGGCTAGTCCTGTTGGCCGCGGTAAAGATAGGCTAGTTTTAACGCACCGACACCAGATAGGCTACTTTTGCTGCGAGGTATCGAATTAGGGTGGGGGGTGGGGGGGGCGATGGGGGCGATCGCCCCGGGTTCCCGAAGGGGACCAAATTTTGCATTGAACGCCTGATTGGCAGCCAGATTACAGGGTGGTCAGAGAAATTCCGGAAAATCCGCCCGAAGTGCTTTTTGCTGTCATAGGAGAACTTGTAAGATATGAAGTCCCGTGTTTTTTTTTTCGGGCTCGCTTCGCTCGCGAATGCGCACAATAGAAGTCTGTTGTAGACCGTGCATATCATCAGGGGGTGGAAAACGGCCTATAGAACGCGTGAAGCTGCTCCCCCACCTAAAACAGGGGTTCTGGACTTCTTTGAGATCTTTGAAACACAAGTGTTGTTTGCAATACGCTTTGCACACGTCGGAAGAGCATGAAATTTGGAGTTGCGTAGGCTCAGTAGATTTTCAAAAAGTATGGCTTTGACTCACAGTAAATCTATCTGAAAACCACCAAAACTCGAAAAATTAAGGAAGAATCGTCAGCGCCATCTTCGTGAAAACATTTTCTTACCTTTTTATAGGTACAATTGGGTGGTTCACGAAGGTCGTTTAGTCCATGCAACTCTAAATTTCATACTATTGATCTGTGCAACGCGTTTTGCAAACGATAGTCCAGTTTTAAATATCTCGAAGAAGTCCGTAACCAATGTAAGGTGGGGGAGCATAGATTCACGCGTTCTGCTCTGGAAATCCAAGTGTACGAATGTCGCACACATGTAGGTGTGCGAGGATTCGTTCGTACACTTGGCCACTCAAACGTGTGAATATCCTAGGAAAATTCACACGTTTAAGTGGCCAAGTGCACGAATGAATCCTCGCACACCAACAAGTGTGCGACATTCACACACTTGGGTTTCCAGTGTGTAGGCTGTTTCCACCTCCTGATATCATCGAGCAGATCGCGCGAAGCACCCGACGTGACACGCTGTAGTGCAGCAGTTGTATCGGCGACAATTTTGTCGCCAAAACCTCTGCGTGTCGCTGAAATAGGTCACATGTGTCTCCGTTTCGGTGACACACGGAGCTTTTGGAAACAAAATTGTCACCGAAAGATGTCACACATTTATATGTCGCCGAAAAAAAGGTCACAGAAAGGGGATGTTTCCTTTTTCAATGTGTCGCCACAAAAGAACACAAATTTGTCGCCTTTTGAGTTACTGGGAACACAAAAAAAAAGTCCAAATTTGCAGGGGAACTCCGACCTCTTGCCTTCTTCAGTATTAAGGATGAAATTTCGTTGCCTCCAACGAACCAGATTTTTTTTCCGCTCGCTTCGCTCGCGATCTGTTAGAGCTTTAAGCGCATACAGGTGAAGCCGATGCACCCTAAGTGCTTTTTGCTGTCATAGGAGGACCGTGTTTTTTCGCTCGCGGTTGGGCACAATATAAAGGTCTGTTGTAGACCGTGCATATCATCGAACAGATAGCGCCCGACGTGACACGCTGTAATGCAGCAGTTGTTAGTCAAATCCTCAATTTTTTGAAAACGAACCGGGCAAGGACAAGTTATAAGAATTGTATGAATTGTTTTTCTAATGGTGAACTCCCACCAAACATGCGTAGCTCCCACCAACTTCCGTACCTGCACTGTGCGCCGCACACTGTCTTTTGGGTTGCCTTCATATTAGGGGAGAGTGGTGGGGGTGGCGAAGGGGTGCGGACGTGTTTTGTGTCGTTCTGTGTTGCTTCTCAGGTTTTGGTGGTTTAAACGCAGTTTTCCCGATAGTGTGTGGTACGAGGGGGCCACAACTCCTGAAATCATGTGTTCACACGTGTCGCCATCCATCCGCAATCCTTTGCAATCTACCGAAATCCTGTGCAATCATCAGAAATCTTTGAAATCCTCCGCAATCTTCCCCAATCCCGCGAAATCCCCTGCAATCTTCCGCAATCCCTTCGAAATCCTCTGCAATCTCACGCAACCCCTCCCCAATCCTTTGCAATCTTCCGCAATCCCTCCGAAAGCTGCCGCAATCCTTCGCAATCGCAATCAGCGAAAACAATTCGTAATCTTTTAATCGTCCAATAATTTCTTCACACTTGCACCCACCGCCCTTTTTTTAGTTGGCCTTACTTACGAGAGCCGAGCTGAGCGGGTGATATGTTACCTGCTAGAGATGGCTCATAATTGAACACATGTTCAAAGAAATTTAACCTGCTCCCTTTTCTGACATTGAAATGTTAAACGAATCCTTATCTCAAAATTTAGATTGCATTTTTTCATGTCATACTGTTATTTTAAAATTTTATGGAAAGGAGTGACATTGTTGACTTTCTCCACTTAAGAATGTTGCATTAAAAATGTGTTTTGTTTGGTGTTCAGTTTTTGTTTTGAATTTTTCACATTTGCAGTGGCCAGTATTCCACAGATGGTCGCAGTTGGTATGTTGATAGATAAAACATTTTTCAAAAATAAGTTTCCTATTCTTTCCACCAAAAAATACAAAATCAATCTGAAAAAAAAATCAGTGGAAATGGTTCTAATTGAGCTATAGCCAGATCTTTAGCTAAAGGTTTTAATATTTGAATGATGACTGGAACACACCATGCTCTCCCAAGTAACTTGCTTCTATCAGTTATTGAGAGGTTGCAAGCATAAGCATCTGTATAATGTGTGGGTATTCCAAACAAAGCCTCTATTTCGGTTATTAAAAGACCGGTCTCATTGCCATCCTCAAATACCGGCAGGATTTTGTTCTTTCCAGCAAAGAAAGAAGTGTAATAAGATACAATATTTTGGTTAGTGGTTCTGAAGAAGAAAAAGGTAATATTTCTTGAAATATTTTCTTGAGGAGTTTTTCTTAGTCGGAAACAAAAAAAAAAGAAATAATTAAAAGGCTACTCTACCTGTTACATTGAGAATGAGAATTAGTTGTGAGTGTTGGCAAGCATTCAACTGCAGCAATGCGATAAGGCTCCAGAAAATCTTGAAGTTGGTGGTTTTTAGAAAAAGCAGATAAGTCCTCTTGGAGTAACAAGTGACTTGCCTCCCATACTCTCCCAGAGCCAACGTTGCTTTTAGTAGTCTCGCTGCAGGGTAAACGTTTTGCGCTTTCGTGGCGCGACTTAATAAACCCACATTACGGAACTCGGAACAAAATATAATTAAATGAAAATACATAAGAAATGGAGTGATCTCCAAACATCGTCTGAGATTGTTTTAACGCTCCCTGTCTGTAAAATGAAAATTCAACCCACGAAAATAAGCGCAATCATACTCCAATCTTGTGAAATCCGTCGCAATCTTAGTGCAATCTTGTGAAATCCGCCGAATTCTTAGTGCGATCTTGTGAAATCCGTTGACATCTTATGAGATCCGACCACAATGATCTGAAAGCACGTGTAATCTATGAAAATACTGCGCAATCATTGAAATCCTGTGCAATCATTGAAATCCGACGCAATCCATGAAATCCTGCCATCTTTGCAATCACGTGTTCACCCAAAAGGGGAGTTGTGGCCCCCTCGGTGTGGTACCTACAGCTGCGCATTATGGACGCTAGTGCGTGTGTGAAATTTCAGTGTGATTGGTGTCACGGTGCAGAAGATATCAGTGATTTTGTGTGATATCCTCGCTGGAGCGGCGTGGCGTCCCCTCTCAAGTGCTGCAGAGTGCGCAGCTGTGGGGCCGGGTGGTGTTGGCGATCAACCCACACCTTGAGGCTGGCTGCCTACCTGTACGGCGCCCAGTCATCGGCTTTCTCGCTGCAGTCCCACTTCCAGTCTCGTCCAATCCGTCCAGTCGATGATACAGCCACCTGCAGTCACCTCCAGTCCTCCTCCAGTCCTACTCCAGTCACCTGCAGTCAACTCTAGTCACCTGCAGTCACCTGCAGTCACCACCAGTCACCTCCAGTCACCTCCAGTCATCTCCAGTCACCTCCAATCTGACTTCCAGTCACCTCCAGTCACGTCCAGTTACATCCGGTCACCTCCAGTCACATCCGGTCACATCCGGTCACATCCGGGTCACATCCAATCATTCCGAATTGAAGTCTTTGTACGCCGTTTTTGCGAGTTGGGTCCCCCTCAGTCAGTCATATATAACTTAAAACATTAATGATTTTACGAACATCCGCAGGCTTCAATTGTACTTTCGGTTAAAGGTTTATAGAGATTAGAGGTTATCTGACGTAATGATGATCCTTCGCCAGGAGAACAACTGTGGATGTCTTAAGTTACAATAACCATCGGTACTGCCTAGTAACTGTCGCTTTGAACAAAATCGAACGAAAGACGGGAGATTTTGCAATCTAACTTTCTGACTTCAAACTCAATTCATCGTTTTTGCCTGCAATGCGCGTCAGACGCAAACGGCTGTAAACGAAGCGTTGACAATTCGCACACTCGTAACCAGCAAAATCAGAGTTCAATAATAATAATAATAATAATAATAATAATAATAATAATAATAATAATAATAATAATAGTAATAATATTAAAAAACAGAGTGTTTATTGCATGGTAGATTTCTTTTTTCTGGAAGGTCCACCTTTGCAGGGCGCGGGGCCTCTCATAAAGTTCGCTCCGCCTCTCTCGTATCCCCAACAAGACCTCGGCCAGCCTTGCCCTCACCCTCTCGAGCAGACGGCTACGCCCCTGACAGAAAGCGCGGGGGGGCGGGGCGGCGCGGCGCGGGGTGGGGAAGCTGCCTCTGCTGATCTGGCGAGGCGTGGTCGGGGTGGGGCGGGGCGGGGTGGGGCGGGTCGACCGCGAGGGGCTGCTGACTGCAGGGGTGGGGACGACCCGTGGGGGTGGCCAGTGGGAGCGCGGCGTAGCGCGGGGCGGCGCGGGCCCGCGCCAGTGGCGCCTCCGCGGCCGCCCGGGTGCGTTGTTAGTCTCTCCTCCGGCCGGCGCGTGAGCGAGTGAGTGAGCAAGCGAGAGCGTGTGAGCAGGAGGGAGCGAGAGAGAGAGAGAGAGAGAGAGAGAGAGAGAGAGAGAGAGAGAGAGAGAGAGAGAGAGAGGGTCGCGCGCGCGGAGTGACAGCAGAGCCAGAGGGGCAGGAGAGCGGCAGGAGCCGGACCGGCAGTACCACCCCCGCGGTGTGGCAGTACGCGCGCCACCACACCACCCCGGCGGGGCCGAGCGAGCGGCGCGGCGCGGCGCAGCGCGGCGAGACGGACTCGCGCACGAGTCTACACGACAGGACTAATTGTTAACACAGACACGAGCTCGGATTACACGGAACGCCACGACGACGACGTGGGCTGGGCGGGGCACGGCTCCTCCATCTTGCAGCAGCAGCAGCAGCCCGAAAGACGACGGCCGCGGCGGACCCGCCAGGAGAGCTCCCCTACCCCGTACCGCGGTACCCCGCCTCCCCGCCCCCCTCCCTCCCCGCCCGCCGGCTGGGTCCGGGACGACGACGACGACGGTGACGATGCCGATCGCCGGGCATGGTTATTCATGAGCGGCCCGCGCCCGGCGCGGCGGCGGCGGCAGCTGGGGCATCTGCAGCTGCAGCGGGAGCCGGAGCTGGCACGGCGGCTGCTGGCATCGCCGCCGGCGGCGGCAGCGTCTGCAGACCGGCGGCGGCGCCGCGCCGGCGGCAGCGGCAGGTTCGATGAACGGCGGCCGGGAGCAGCGGGCGGAGGCGCGGGGCCGGCGGCGGGGGGCGGCGGCGGCGGCGGCGGCAGCGGGGGCGGCGGGGGCGGGCCGCCACTCCGCGACCGACCACTGACAGCAAGCCGGCGCGGCGGCGACAACAAAAGCGGTGAGTACACTGTGAGAAAAACTGCACCTCATACAACTAAACAACGGTGTTGAATTAACGGTTTACGGTTTTGGTTGCCGTACATCACTAATTTACTCTATACACACCAAACCCCTATGCATTTTGTTGCGCATAAACATGCAGGATTTGAAACAACCATAAGTATGCACATACTTTATGCATAATTATGTACAAATAATTGTGCATAACTATGCACAAATTGTACATAGTTATGCATGAAATTGTGCATATTCTTATGGTTGCTCAAAATCCTGCATGTTTATGCACAGCAAAATGCATAAGGATTTAGTGTGTAGCGACTGCTGTGAAAAAAGCCCTAGTAAATTTACAACCTGTTTTGAGACTTTGATTTGCAAAAAATGCAGTAAACCTACGACTGCCTATATTCCTGATCTTCCAAGTCGATAGGAAATAGTGATAATATTATTAATTTACGACTCACATCACGGAAAATTTTCCCGTAAACCAACGACTATTTTTTCACAGTGCAGTGTTATGACTGTGACGACTGTAAAAGTTTCCACGAAAATTTCACCGACGAGTGTGCGACATTCATTACGTTGTTTTTTTTTTTCCCCTTTCCAAACATGCATCGCTTCCCCGTACAACTGTCTTGTGTGTCCCGCGCTTGCCTCACTGATTTCCTCTACATCTCCGTACCTCCGCCTCCATCCTGTGGTGGCTCGCGAGGAGTCGGTGTGGCTCTTTGTGTCTCGCGACGCCGGCGATAGGTTTACAATGTTGCGCTTCTTTGAGATCCGAATAGTTTGTAATGACAACGCGGTCATAACCTCTGTCGAGAGCGCGTTATTGCTTGCGCGGGGCGGGCAGCGGACCCCCCCCCTTTCCCCCCGCGTGCCTTGTCGTATGCGCAAACTGGCTTGCGACTTGTTGCAAACGAGACTTTGCGGGTGATAACCACTTTTTTTTTAAAGAGCGTCTTTCATATCGCCGCCGCCGCCCCTGCAACACTCCAGCGTCTGCTATCTTTACTATTCATATTGTACAGTCAGGTGCCCTAATTTCGGACGAATTCAGTGGTTTTTCCTACGTGTAGGCATATTTTAAAATATGAAAAATCTGTTGTGATTGGAAATACTGTGGCTTGAGACACGTCGGATGATACCCATGTCGAATTTCTATCTACAGATGGGAAGCTACAACAATCATCGGAAGAGTGTCCGAATTTAGGAACGAAAGTGCTCTTATTTCGGACACCTGCTCTAATTTCGGACACACGCATGCATTTTGGCCTAACCCAGCAGATTTACTTTTCACTTAGGATAGCTTGGGTCACAATTCGTTGAATTGGCATCGAAACCTATTTTTTATCTCAACCCTGAGAGATGAAAACTGCACAGAAAAATGGGATGGTTTTGTGAACGAATTTAACTGGACAAATGTGCTGTAACTTCGGACAAATATCAGAGGAGTGCTAAATTCTTCCTAACTTAGCAGACCCTTTAGGGGATCCCGTCGTTTGGGGGACGCGTCGTTTGTACGACCCGCGTTTCTTCGACATGGAGAAAATACACAGGGTTTCCGACGAGGGGTAAACAACTCTGAATTCGGTGTACAAATTTCGTGAATTTAAATTGAATTTGTCTAACTTAAATTGAATTCGTTTTGAATTAGCTTTGGTTTTTTTGAATTTTTTGCGAAGTTTTTTGAAATTATTGTGAATTTGTGGCGAATTTACTTGAATTCGTTTTGAATTCGCTTGAATTTGTTTTGAATTTGTCTTGAATTCGCGTGAATTAGTTTTGAATTCGCATGAATTAGTTTTGAATTTGCGTGAATTAGTTTGAATTAGTGTGAATTTTGAATTAGTGGTGTACATCAAAATTCGGAGTTATTTACCCCTCGGTTTCCGAGGCTGCTTGAAAACAAAGACGAAGTTTTTTCCGTGCACATATATATAGCGCATCGCGCATCCTTAATTAGCGAATTTCTTACGACAACTACTTGCTCTACACGGGTCGTAGAAAATGTAGGTCGTACAATATGAGGTCGTAAAAATTGCAGGTCGGACAAATGGTTTTGGGTCGGTCCGGAATCACCAGGTCGTAGAATTGCGGGTCGTACAAACGATATAGACTCAGTGCCACCCGCGCCTCTCCGTGCCGGACAGTGATTTGCCAAGTAAGAGGCGGGCTAATGGACGAGAGAGAGAGAGAGAGAGAGAGAGAGAGAGAGAAAGAGAGAGAGAGAGAGAGAGAGAGAGAGAGAGAGAGAGAGACGGAGCCCTGTGCACACTCGGGACGATCCGGGTTTGTGAACAGTGCGCGGAGGAGGAAGTGGAGCGCTCTGTCGGCGGTGGACAGAACTAGCATGGCGAGGTCGCGGGGCACACCGGTTGCGAGGAAGTGAGGGGGGGGGGATGGGCAGGTGTAAGGGAAGGGGTCTCTCTCTCTCTCTCTCTCTCTCTCTCTCTCTCTCTCTCTCTCTCTCTCTCTCCTCTCTCTCTCTCTCTCTCTCTCTCTCGGAAGGGAACACATAGGAAGACGAAATGTAACCTCTTACTTTCTAGAAATTTTTATGGAGCCATTGCAAAGAGTTGAGGTGAATACAGAGAAGGGAAGGGTGGTGTGGGGTGTGGGATTAGAGTTGTTGACCGCATGGTGGGGCGAGGGGGGGGCGGGGGGGGGGCGGGGGGGGGGTGGAGTGGAGTGGACAGTGGTGGCAGGGCAGCGCTATTGTAAGTCATTCCCCGTGAGGAGTCGAGTCGAGCTAAGCCGGAGCCAAGCAGCCCTATCAACGCAGCGCCATCGGTTTTCTATTGCATTTGGAATACATTTTGAAATGGTGGCCGCGTTGGCTTGTTTTTCCTTTTAACCGTTTGCATACAATGCTGGACCAGTGGCTGGCCGGCCGGCCGGCCGGCTGGTGTGTGTGTGTGTGTGTGTGTGTGTGTGTGTGTGTGTGTGTGTGTGTGTGTGTGTGTGTGTGTGTGTGTGTGTGTGTGTGTGTGTGTGCGCGCGCGCGCGCGCGCAGGATGGTGCTGTGGTGGTCGCCGCTGGTCGCGCGGCCGCCTTTGCCCGCCCCGCCCCTCTCCACCCCACACCACCCCACCCCGCCTCCCGGGCTGCCGCTGCTGGTGCCTGTGCCAGGGTCGCTCGGTGCCTGCAGGCGGATTCAGGGTATCGTTCAGTAGTGTCTTCTCTTTCGCTCCTTAAGACCCTGCCCCGTGAGTGACAAAGAGAGACGAAGAGGTTGTGCGGAATCGCCCTGTTGGGCCGGTGCGGCGCCGGCTGCCATTGGCGTGCGTGCCCTGCGTCCTGGCCGCTGGTCCGGCAGTGCCCCGCCCCGCCCTGCCCTGCCCCGTGTCGGGAGATTTATGTAGGCTCGACCACAATGTGCTTTCACAGCTCGCCCTGCTGCCCGGCCCCGGCCCCGGCCCCGGCCGCAGAGGCCGAGAGGTAGAGAAACTAAGAAACTTAGGAAACGGTCAGGGAAACGGCTAGTAGTAGAGAAGGAACATGCAGGCCCCTGCGCCCTGCGTCCCGCTGCTGCACGACTAGCGGAGTCGAAATATTCGACTTTTCCGACTGTAAGGCAGTTACACCAGAGTAATGGCAAATGTGGGGAATTATTATTATTATTATTATTATTATTATTATTATTATTATTATTATTTATTATTATTATTATTATTATTATTATTATTATTATTATTATTATTATTAAAGATAGATTTTTTTTCTGTAAGCAGTACTTGGCACGTCTTGTGCCGCCGGTTCGAAGGAACTTTTCCTTCTTTTCCCGAACGGTTATAATCACATTATTACTTACTGTATAGAGATTGGCAATAGGCAGTAAGCTCCCGCCGAGGGGGCAACCACTCCCTATCCTTGTGTACACAGGATTTCTAATGATATGGGATTTCTATGGATTGCGTAAAGATTTCTCCGGATTTTGTAAAGATTTCATGTGGTACATTTGGTTACATTTCACAAATATATACCAAATTCCACAAAATTCTAAAAGACTTCACGAGGTTTCATGGGATTCCTCAAGGTTTCATGAGATTTCACTGATTCCTGTGAGACTTTTTATGATATTTCTTGAGATTTCTCAGTTGAATTTTGTAGGATTTCATCGAGATTTCGAAAGATTTCATCGAGATTTCCGAGGGTTTGTACACAGGATTTCACGAGTGGTTGCCCCCTCGGCTCCCGCTGCCGCGTGGTTTTGCAGTAAGGGTTGTTTCATTCGTTCGGAATCAATGAGATTCTTCTGGTCTTAGAGCCCTCCCCGCGCCCGCGGTATAAATCTGCTGAACGGGCTCGCAGGACTGGACCGCAGATAAATGGTACTGCGGCTGTGGACGGCAGCCCCAACTGCTGCTGGAGATGTGGGGCCGAAGCCTGCAGGCCGGCTGAAGGCCTGCTGGAGTCTACTAGAGACCTGGTGTAGGCCTGCAAGACTCTGTTAGAGGCCTTTGGTGCAGGCCTGCTATAGTCCACTAGAGGCCTGCTGGTGTCTGCTAGAGGCCTGGTGGGGTAGGCCTGCTAAAGTCTTTAGAAGCCTGCTATATGCTTTATAGGCCTGCTGTAGTTCACTAGAGCACTGTCAAAAATACTGTACCAAAGTACAGGACTGTGGATACGGAAAACTGTGGTAGGCAAGGTACAGCATCACCGTACCTCATTCATTGTAGCCCCCATAAGACACCATGCTAAAAATTACTGTAAACCGTACTTCAAAGACCGTACTCGATCAGGTACAGCCTGATCAGGCAGCAATAATATGTTGACCATCTTATACCGTACCAAACACTGTGTTGTTTTTTTCTGACAGTGAGGCCTGCTGGCAGAGTTCTGCAATGGGCGGTCGGTCTCCACCCGCCGCCTGAGGTGTGCGAGAGAGAGCGACAGTACGCAGTGGCATGGAGTGGCGGCAGCAGTCACCGGCCGGACTGCCGAACAGCCGAACAGTGCCGAGGTCACCTGTGCGGGAGGTCTGGGCGGTTCGGCGCTGGCCGATGCCTATGCTCAGCTACTCCACGCCACGCCCAAAAGTGCCGAACGCAGCGGGCGGAGCTTCCACCCGCCTCCGCGCTCGGTCCGGACGCTCACCCAGCCCGTTGACGAAGAGACGGGCCGGGCGCTTTGGCAACGACGGCTCGGTGGCGACCGCCCATTTCAGATCTCTGCCTGCTGGTGTAGGCTTGCTAGTCTGGTATAGAGGTCTAAAGGAGTCGGAGCAGAGCGGAGCTCACTTCGAAAAATAATTATAAGGCCGCCCATAAATAAATAAATAAAAAGAAGAAAGAAATGAAGAAAAATTAAAAAAAATCCGAAAAAAAAAGTTGATTAAACTGAAAAATTCAGAAATGTTGGTAAATGATCAAAATGTATCAAAAAGTGACAGAAATTTTCCTTGAAAAATCAAAAGAAAGATCAAAGGAAAAATCAAAAGAAAAATCAAAGAAAAATAAAACAAAATTTTAAAAAAATCATTAATCTAAAAAATTATTGTGCACTCTTTGTTACCCCCCTCCCCCTTCTCGGTCCCCCTGCTGGAGTCCTGCTGGAGTCCGCTAGAGTATTCAGCGAGGCTGTAGGAAGTTATGGCGACTAGGAGCAGGGCCAGGGGTGGTCGGGTCAGACGGGGCGCACACTTATACACATTACATCAACCCAGTCCATGACGAGCCTCGCCGGCGCGTAGTGGAATCTCCTCATTATGAGTAAGCGTTATAGGCTGACTTTTCGGTAAGGCCGTGCCGTGACGTCACGCGACGTACGCCTACCCGGCGCCCGTAACGCATACTGCGTTCAAATTGATTCAAATTTTCGAGCGGTCCGTCATAAATCAGCTGGGTGTGCCTCGTTCTCGTTTGTCCGCAGCTGCTGCGGGCGTGGTGTCGTGACGAGCGTGACCAGTGGAGGCGTTCGGAGTGACAGCGCGTAACGCTAGCGGAGCTCCTTGGAGTTATTTTTACATTTTGTTTTTCAAAACTTTTCATGATGTTTTTGTTGTTGGCAGGCCAGACATGCTGAAGGAGCGGGAAAGCACGAGCCCCCCCTGTGGGGCTGGGGGCGGCAGCGGGGGCGGCGATCCTCCCGTGGGCGGGGGCGTCCCTGGGGGCGGCCCCGGAGGCGGCCCCGGGGGCGGGCCGGGGGCGGCGCTGTGCTCGGGCTGCGGCGGCCGCATCGCAGACCGCTACTACCTGCTGGCCGTGGACAGGCAGTGGCACTCCTCCTGCCTGCGCTGCTCCGAGTGCCGGGCCACGCTCGCCTCCGAGCAGACCTGCTTCAGCAGGGGCGGCCACATATTCTGCAAGGATGACTACTACAGGTACACTGTTAAAGGAGTTTGTCACCTGATGACATTCTACGTGATTATGAGACTCTCGTTTGAAAATGAAAGAAATTGTTTCCGTGAAAATACTCGCCAAACTTCTTTTGGATCGCCTAGTCTGGTCCACACTAGTAATGACTAAGTAACGCTGTGCTGTAACTAAACAAGGAAAACTCACTTAATTTTTATAGCAAAACATTTCGTTTTGAAACAATGAGCCCTTTGTGTATCAGCACAACTCTTTTACAAGAAGTGTGACAAAGTGATAATTTTTTCAAAACAAAATGCAACAGAAATTTTAATTTAGTTTTTGTTGCTTGTCAGAACAAAACAGAAAATTTGTAATGTTCTCAGAAACTTGTTTTAAAACGAAATGTTTTGTAGTTAAATTGAACAAGATTTTTCTTGTTAAATAACAACTATTTTTTAACAGTGTACGTGGAGTAAACGTGACGTGCCATAGGCCATCCGTGCCACTCCGAGCGCGTCTCTCTCTCTCTCTCTCTCTCTCTCTCTCTCTCTCTCTCTCTCTCTCTCTCTCTCTCTCTCTCTCTCTCTCTCTCTCTCTGCGACAAGTAGACATTAGACCTACGTATCTAGTGCACCTTTGCCTCTCCAACTTATTGTGCTGGCAAATTACAACTATTTTGTGCACATTTTCTTGTTCACACCCTGAAAAGCGTGTTAGTGCATCATGCTCAAAATACTCGAATCAATTCACGGGGACTTGAATATCAAGTATCTGGGTACTTCAATATTGGAGCTCAAATCAAACCCTGGGCGCTGTAATGAAACTGATGTTCTTGGTTCAACACTGCATGCGGACAGGATTGAGAGCCAAATGGTACTTGGTATATTCAAGTAATCAGGTGTCTGGGTGTATTTTCTCAAATCTCAAAGCGTATTAAAGGACATTTTTTTGGAAGCACCCCCTTTTTTTCCTTCGTTATTCTGCCACTGCTGGGCGGAGGATTCTGCGAGAGAGCAGCACGCGAGACACACGTGAGGCGACCACGGCGCCGAACGAGAGCGGATTTCACAGAGATCCATGTGGCGGGGAGGGATGGGGGGTGGGGCGCTGTGCGGTGGGTTCGGGGTTAGGCGCGGCGGGCATACGGACGATCTCGCGATGAAATAACGTCGCCACAACCCCGCAAGCCGCCGAGCCGCCATAATGTGTCGGCCATGTTGCGCGCGCGCGTGCCTTGGCCCCGCCACGCCCCACCCCACCCCACCCACCACCACCCCGCCCCGCCCCACCCCACCCACCACCACCCCGCCCCTCCTCGCTGCGCCCCGCCCCACCCCTCCCCGTCCTTCCACACCACGCCCCGCTAGGTCAGCGCGCTTGGCGTTGCGGTAGAGGGACGCGGGAGTCTTCGTGCAGGAATGCCGCAGACCACATCTCACTCGTCGACAGATTACTTGTCGCTAACATTTTACCCACTTCTCTTTCCTTTCTCGTTCGCTCCACCAGGCCGGTTCGGCTCGGTTCGGCTCGTTTGTTCAGATCATTTCTCGCACATTTCGATGAATTGGCGACGCGCTGCTCGCCGGTAAAGAGGTTTTAGTCCGTACTTTGCCGGCGCCTGGCCAACCCGGCACCGCGGCACGGCACCAGTGCTCCTTATTCATTCACAAAACAGCCCCCTCTCTCTCTCTCTCTCTCTCTCTCTCTCTCTCTCTCTCTCTCTCTCTCTCTCTCTCTCTCTCTCTCTCTCTCTCCCCTCTCTCTCTCTCTCTCTCTCTCTCTCTCTCTCTCTCTCTCTCTCTCTCTCTCTCTCTCTCTCTCTCTGTAAACACACACACGCACACACATACACACACATACACACACGTCCTTTCCTTTTCCCTCTCGCTGTGTCTTTAGCTAAAGCGAATTCTTTTACGCGCAAGGAACGCGTCCTATCGGCAGGTCTCTCAGGAGGCAAGGCGAGGGCTTATCACCTCGATCATACCGGCGTGCTCGGACTGAGAGAGAGAGAGAGAGAGAGAGAGAGAGAGAGAGAGAGGGGGCTTACAAACAGAGGGAGTGTGAGCGGCGCAACACAAAAAGGCTGAGGGCTTGTTGAGGGTGGAATGCTGCTGTATCAAAGAGGAGGGATGAGGTAAATACAGAGGGATAGAGAGGGAGCGATGAGGTAGTTGGGGGGAGGGGGTTGGAGGGGAGAGAGTGCGGGCGTCTGTCAGATATGATGAGGATAGGAGATACTGAGGGATGTACACAAAGACGCCCCACCCAAAGATGCGGCGGTGGCGTGGCGTGGCTTGGCGGGGCGTACACTTCACTCCGTTGTGCCGGCGGCAGCAGCATCAGCGGCAGCAAAAATGTGCGATGCGGTGGGGTCGACCTGCATGAGGCCGGGGGGCTGGAGGCACATTGAAGCGGGGCGCTAGGTGAGTGGCTGCTCTCCACGGATCCTCGGCTGCCGACTGCTCCGCCGCCCCACCCCACCCCGCCACACCCCGTCAAAGGGTTATGAAGCACCCCCCACCATACACCACCCCCTTCGTAGAGCACCACCGGCGCGAGAGATTCAACACCAACACCAACTCATCCCCGGGAGGGTTTGCTCCGGCCGAGGCGGGGGCGGGGCGGGGGGAGGGGGCACCCGCACTTGAGCGACGCCCTCTGGAAAAGAAGAGAAAGGATTATGAATTTGTTTGCGAGGCGCGGAAAACGGAAAAATAAGTGGATTGAATAAGGGTCTGCAGATCCCATCATTTCGCTCAGATCGCTTATTCTGGTCCTGTTGGGCGGCGCGGGAAAGAGTTTTTGCTCGGGCGGGTAGTAGGACCCGAACGCCTCCGAAAATGACATGAGAGGAAGATAGAGCTGTGACCCGGCTTGGGCTTCTTTCCCCCTGTTGTCGTTTTCGGACGCGTCCGGTCTTTTTACCCGCCCGTGGCGCGCGCGACGATCTACCGCCCGTCCGGGTAGGCAACCTCTAGCGGCCGTGCGCGCTCGTGTGTGGGTATTGCCTAACTGCCAGGCGCTATGCTTCAGCGCCGAGGAAGGAGAAAGGAACTGTGAATGTTGCTGTACCGGGTGTTTCTTTGAATGCGTAACAGTGTTGCGGGTTTGCCTACCCCCTTTGTTCGTAAGGCACCATGGCCCCTACAGCGCTGGCGAGTAAGCAATCCCGCAACACGCATTCAAAGAAACACCCGGTACGCTCTGGATTTCCAAGTGTACGAATGTCGCTCATTTGCAGGTGAGTGAAAAATACTCGTTCAGTTGCAGGTATGCGAATTTATACCTGCAATGTATACCTGTATGACTTAAATTAGCTTTACCTGCAAGTGTGTTATTGTTTATTCGCTCATCTTTCAGTGAATTTCAGAGAATGTTGATTCGCACACCTACAATTTAAAAAAATAAATACTCACCTACACGTGAGCGAATTAATGCACTCCTCTGCAAGTGAACGACATTCTCACATTTCACTTGGGTTCCTACACGCTAAATGTCTATGGACTTTTCTATGGACAATTTTGAGCATGACCAGAGCTGGTAACAAATTTGCGTACATATATGGACAATTTGTCCACAGTTATGGACAAGATTTGCGTACAATTGGACACAATTTTAATTTGTCCATAGTTAGTAACGTTTAAAAACGTCTGTAGACTGTCTGCAAAATTGCTGCCAAACAGTCCACTATTATGTCCATAAAGAAATTTTGTGAACAACAACGAACAAATTTGTTCTTAGTTGTCAACAAAATTGTAGACAGCACTTTTAGTAACAATTAAATTGTCACTGAATCTAAGAACAAAAAAAGTCTATAGGAAATGTCCACAGACTTTTAGAGTGTAGTGCAGATTTTGTGAATTTTCGTTATGAATATTTTTTTTTTTTTTTTTTTTTTTTTGCAAAGTAGCTTGATTTAAAAAAAAAAAAATTCCGATTTTTCCAGAGTTTTTCTGCATTTCCTGCGGTTTTAGAGGAGTTCAAAAAAATTCCGAGTTGTTTCCCTCTCGCTCAGCACTGACGTCCCTGCTCCCACCTCGCAGGATGTTCGCCGTGAAGCGGTGCGCGCGCTGCCAGGCGGCCATCTCCTCCTCCGAGCTGGTGATGCGCGCACGAGAGCTGGTGTTCCACTTGCACTGCTTCACCTGCGCCACGTGCGGCACGGCGCTGGCCCGGGGCGACCAGTTCGGCGTGAGCCCGACGGCAACACCGACTTCCTCGTGCCCTCCCGGCGGCGCCGTGGGCTCGGGGGGCCCCAGGTCGCCGTCGTGGCAGGCCTACTGCCGACCGCACTTCGAGCAGCTGCTGGCGGCGTGCTGCGAAGCGGCGCACCCGACCCTGGGGCCCGGCGGCGGCGGCAGCGGCAGCGGCGGCGAGTCCCCCGGTGGCTCCCCGTACTATCACCAGCCTGGCGACGGTGGCGCGGCCGGCGTCGGCGGCGGCGTGCTGGGCGCTGCCCTCGGCCCTGGCGGGCTGTCCGGGCTGACGCTGGCCTCGGGGCCGCTGACTGGCTCGTTGGCTGGCTCGCTGGCCGCCACCGTCGGCGCCGTCCCGAAGGGCCGGCCGCGCAAACGGAAGCTCTCCGCCGTGGCCCCGGTGTCTCCGCTGCCCCTCGGCGCCGACCTGGCGCACCACCAGCACCTCGCCATGCGCCTCTCTGCCCAGGCCCTCGGTGAGTACTGTACATTTGTCCTGCTAAATACTCGTGGTCGCTCCGACGAGGAGGCTCTGCCAACGTCTCTTTCTCCGTGGGGTGACTTGTTGGTGTCACCGACGCGCGGCCGCGGTTGCGGTGGAGTGGGAGGGAACTCGACCTCGCAGCCCCTCCACTCCCCACCGGCCCGGCCAGCGGGAGGAGGCATAGCTGTATTGGTCGCGACGTGGGGCTGGGCGGGGCGGGGCGGGGCGGGCGGGCGGGGCTGGGCGGGGCGGGGCGGGCGGGGTTGGGCCAGGCCACACAGCACGGCCGGCCGCGGCAGGGGGCCCGCGCTGCGTGGGTGGGGCGGGGCGGGGCAGGGCAGGGCGGGGCAGGGCGGGGCAGGGCGGGGCGGGGCGGGACAGGGCGAGCAGAACATGGACGTGGACACGCCTCGCCTCGCCATACCGTGCCAGCGATGATGGGGCCTCGCTCGACCAGGACCGCTCCGCTCGACACGCAGACCGCGCCCCACCCCGCCCCGCCCCACCCCGCCATCACGAACACGGCACACTACTCCGCCACACATAAGTCTGGTGTGTGGGCTGACCTCCATTCTGTGAAGCTCCCTTCGATTCTCGGAAACCAATCGACGGCAGGGCGGCCACCTCGGATGCTCGCGAGCTGCTCCCTGCCCTGCCCCGCCACGCCTCGCCACGCCTCGCCTCGCCACGCCTCGCCTCGCCACGCCACGCCACCGGCCCGTGGGCAGAGCGGGCATCCGAGTGAAGTGCCCGTCGCGCCGCTACGTCACCGCCGGAACATCGCCGCACCCACCCCACCCTTCCCTCCCCGCCCTGCTCCGCCCAGCAGGGCACAGTCGTGAGGTGACGCTGCCTCAGCAGGTTTCGGCGGCCCTCGATTCCCGCCCCGCGGCTCTTTGTCTTTGGCGCGATGACGAGCAAGGTGCGGGTTGTTCTACGCTGCCCCACCCCACCCCACCCCACCCCACCCCACCCCACCCCACCGCGCATTTACAACCGCGGTTATATTCCTGCGTCCGCCTCCGACAAATACGCAGACGCCGCAGGCCGGGCGCCGCAGCCACAGCGGCCGTTACAGGAATTCTCATTTCTCCCCTGTCATTACTATTACCATTATTTCCAACGGTGTCCTCGAACGGTAGCCGACAACTCGAGTGTATGTGTGTTTGTGTGTGTGTGTGCGCGCGCGTGCGTGCGTGTGGACGGAACGCCCCTCTCGCTTCCCGGAGCTCCCGTAGCTGTGTAGCCCCTTCCCGCCACACCCCGCCGCGCCCCGCCGCGCCCCGCCGCGCCCCGCTGCGCCCGCATCGCGCCAATCACATCGCCGAGACGAGCGCGGCGATGTGCCGCGGGCGAGGGGGAGACAATTCTTAATTTAAGGGTACAAATTTTGTGAATTTTTGCTTATTTTCGTATTGTTTTGTGAATTTTCGTGACTCAATACAGAAGTTTTGGGGATGGCCTCAGATAATACCATATATAACATGAATGTCCTATCAAACGTCACGGCAAATCTGAAGTCTGGGATTCCCAGGTACTTTTTGGAGTTTCCAGACTCGAGTCTGGAAACGGCAAATTATTTCCAGACTTCTCCTGGGCGCGCGGCCCTTTTCCCAGGCAAAACCTGGAAAGCGCCTCTTTTCCAGACTTTACCTAGGAAAGAATTGCCGTTTCCAGCCCCTCGCCTGGGAAGCCGTGGGCAAGTCGCGGAGTCTGGGAAAGAGCCGCTTGCGCACGGCTTCCCAGGCGAGGGGCTGGAAACGGCAATTCTTTCCTAGGTAAAGTCTGGAAAAGAGGCGCTTTCCAGGTTTTGCCTGGGAAAAGGGCCGCGCGCCCAGGAGAAGTCTGGAAATAATTTGCCGTTTCCAGATTCGAGTCTGGAAACGCCAAAAAGTACCTGGGAATCCCAGACTTCAGATTTGCCGTGGTCAGAAGAACTACTCCACGGGCCTACAAATCTTCATTAACTTTACGTTCTTTCTTTTTTATTGGTTCGAAACAAACTTGTTTGATAGGACACTCATGTTTCTGCTAGGGACGCGATTGCTGCAGCTAATATTCTCATACCAATGGTGTATAACCTCGCGTCAGCCGTCATCGTGCAGGACACCTGACACCTTGCGGGCTGAGCTTCTTAATGGCCGTCAAGTCGAGCAATATGTCTAACTTGGGCTAATAGAGGCGGCAAGGAAGCGAGGCGTTCATACTCAAAATCCACAATTTGGAATGGAAATAATATGAAATACTTTTATTTCAGTCGAAATAATTTTCAATAATTCAGAATTATATCAGGCGTGCGGGTATTATCGGAGCCACTCTCCAGTTCTTCCACACTGTAAAAAAATCAGTCTTGGATACGGAGCTTGCCACGGGGTTCCGTACCCCATTTTTCGGAAAGGGAGTACGGAAATTTACCGTACCTGGTCACCGTACCTACCATTTTTACATGGGCTAGCATAGGGAAAGGGGTATGGAACGCCGTTTTCAGTCCGTACCCAAAACGGAAACCGCCGGACACAAAATAAGCGGTAACTTTTCCGTACCTTGGCACCGTACTCACATTTTTTTTTTACATGGGCTCTTATGGAAAGAGGGTAAGGAACCGAATGTACGGAGACACCGTAATCTAAATAAACGGTATACACTGTTAAAAATCCACTGTAATTTTACAACCAACTATTGTACGGCTTAAACCTATGGTTCTGGAGTCGTAATTTGACAGTTCATAATATCTTGTAAAAATATAGCTGACCCGTAATTTAATTAGTGAACCGTAAAATGATTGTGCCATTGTGTAATGATGACTGAGTCGTAATTTTAGCCCAATGCATAGCAATCAAACTTATTTGTAGGAAGCGGAACATCTTATTACACAGAACTCATACCATAAGAAGAAAAAATACTTCAAATTTACAAAAGATCAATTGATGCTCTGATAATAAAAGAGTGTACAATGTACACTGATTAATCAGTGTACATGGATGCTTGCTGATTTATCAGTGTACATTGGAATGCTTGCTGATTAATCAGTGTACATGCCATGTACACTGATATATCAGTGTACATTGATGTACACGTTTTGGCCTTTTGCTTCTCATTATTCCCCAGCACAAAATTGATTCAAAATGGGTTTCATTTCCAAATTCCGCTTTAAAAGAGCTTTCAAACGAGCTACCACATCATAGGGTTCATTTCATATAACAACGGTCTATTGGGTTTTGATGGATGCTCACGTGAGCACGTGCTCACGTTTTGGTTTATTTCTACTTCAACCCATCTGTACAGAATTCCTTTGCTACGAACCCCATCACATGGTAGCTCGTTTGAAAGCTCTTTTAACGCGGAATTTGGAAATGAAACCCATTTTGAATCAATTTTGTGCTGGGGAATAATGAGAAGCAAAAGGCCAAAACGTGTACATCAATGTACACTGATATATCAGTGTACATGGCATGTACACTGATTAATCAGCAAGCATTCCAATGTACACTGATAAATCAGCAAGCATCCATGTGTACATTGTACACTCTTTTATTATCAGAGTGGAACAGTTTTGGGTGGTCACAAAATGTTTTCGCTTCACTTGACCTCACTTGGTCTTCACTTTAATTTCGCTAAATGACGTCAAACTGACTTAAATTAAAGTAAAGACCTACTGAAGACCAAGTGCAGCCAAATGAGGTGAAGACATTGTGGGAGCACCCCTTACGGATGAAGTCGTGGTCTAGCTTGGTTCGTATTTTGACGTTCAAGCTGTAATTGTACAGGTACACCCGTAAAGCTTCAATACAACTGAACTGATGAAGTATGAAGTGACCGTCTCTTTGGCTTTACAACAAAAGTTGTAATTTTACAACCTTGTTGTAAAAGCAGTTTACGACACTTGTCACCTCAAAAATTAGCTAATGATTTGTCGTAAAAATACTGTAATTTTTTTAACAGTGTATTTAACAGTGTATTTCCGTATGGGCGACCGTGATTTTTTTACAGTGCAGAATATCACCATTTTTTTTTGTTGCAAATTTTTGATAATTCTCATTCTTGTTTTATTAATTTTTACGAATTTTCCTAAATATTGCTGTATTTTTCTCAATTTTCTACATTTCTCTGAATACCTCTAAATTTTTCATATTTTTTTTCTGAATTTTTCTGAATTACCAGGTGTACAAAAATTTCGGAGTTGGTTCCCCCTTGGCCATGGGGCGACTGCAGTGGCGTCTCCGCGAGCGTCACGAAGTTCCTCGGCAGTAACGACGGTCCGCCCACTCTGTCGAGGAGGTGGGGGTGGCCGGGTGGGGTGGGGCGGGCTTACCTAGAGGTGGTTACAACTTATCTGTACACAAAACTCACAGCCCACACCAAAAGTGCGAGGCGTCCCGAGCCGAGCTGCGGCCTAGGAGCCCACCCACCATCTTGCCCAGGCCAGCGGGCCGGAGCCGCCGGAGCGACGAGGGGCCCCATTGTCTGCTCAGGCCGGGGGTCGGTGCATTTTGTTTCATTGACCCGGCTCCGCCCTATTCAATACAGCATCCAATTTTAACGTTTGAACGAGGGCAATATCGCAAGTTTTAAATCCCATATTTGGGATTTGTTGGTTCCAGACAAGAAATTTGACACAAAATTCGAAGTATTTGTCTGATTTTAGCAATTTGGCCAGATTTTTGGACTTAGTCAACAAGAACCAGCGTGCAGGATGCAGGCCAGTGCCAACGGTCTGAAGCGACTATTTTTGCAGACGTATGGAAATCACATATAGTGACAGCAGCAACGCACAAGTGGGTGGAAATAGTTCCAATAAAAGGTCTATTAAAAGAGACTTGTCTGTCCTTGAGGGCGAGTGGGCCGTTATGGACGGGGGGAGGGGGAGCGCGGGAGGGTCAGGGGAGTGCGAGCGGCGATGTACAGGTGAGGAGCGCGCGCCCCAGAGACTGGGCAGCAGCGCAAAGGGCCAGTCGTACGCGTGGCGACGGTCCGGCGATGGATTAGCGCGGGGCCGTATACCGTTGAAAAGAGGAAATTCTGCTCTTTCAGAATATATAGATATCTCGAAATTTTTGAAAAATGGACCTGCGTGGTTTTGCCAGCGGCGCTGCTCCGTGTGTGGTTTGATGGAGGCCCCGCAAAGATGCGTGGTTTCGCCAGCGTCGCTGCGCCGTGCGTGGTTTCGCCAGCGGCGATGCGCCGTGCGTGCACTCTAAATGACCATGGACTTTTATTGTTACCAGCCCCTGGACTTTTTTGAGCATGCCTAAGCCGGAGACATTATTGTGTATAGTTAGTTACATTTCTGAAAATTTTGTTACTAGCTAGTTACAAAATTTAGCTAACTACACACATTATTGTATCCGGCTTAGACATGCTCAAAAAAGTCCAGGGGCTGGTAACAATAAAAGTCCATGGTCATTTAGAGTGTGGTTTCCATTAGGGACAAGCGATGTGGCAGGCCAGGCTCAGTCCACGGGTATCGAGCCCTTCACTCTGCAAACTCAAGTGTGAGACAGTATCACACTTAGTACTGCAGTACCACTGTGTCTCACACTTCCAAAAACTATTTTCTGACGTTGAAGAGCAATCACGTTTTTGAGAACAGCATCAGCTTTGGCTAAAAATCCCGGTTAAAACGAGCTACCATGTGATGGGGTTCGGAACAACAATAACATTAAATAATCGTAAGTCAATGGTTTCGAAAATGTATATGGTCGTTGTTGTTTGTGATCAGAACCCCATCACATGGTAGCTCGTTTTAACCGGAGTTTTGAACCAAAGCTGATGCTGTTCTCCAAAGCGTGATCGCTATTCAACGGCAGAAAATCGTTTTTGGAAGTGTGAGACACAGTGTTACTGCAGTAATAAGTGTGACACTGTCTCACACTTGAGTTTGCAGAGCAGTCAGGGCGAGGACGATCAAATGTTTCTGTCCATGGGCCCGGACAGCAGGGAGTGGACAAGGGTGTGGATGTCTCTCCCTGCGGACAGAGCGCCCGGCGGTGACACCGAGCCAACCGTTCAGGGCGAGGGCGAGGCTCCGCTCTTGGCGGCAACGAGAATGTGCCAGATCACGCCAGTGCGCATGGACCTCTGTTCGAAGCACTTTCCCTAATTTACGAATTACAAATATTTTGCAATCTACACGAAGTCTTCTTTCTTTCTCCCCTTTACTCCTAAGCAAGTCGCACGAAAAAGTCACACTTAAGAGGCTTTTTTGTCATAAGAGCAACACGTACATGAATTTTATGCTAATCAACTTTGTACTTTGTTCTAACTTGAGAAAGGGAAGTCCGATTGGAATGATTTTTTATAAGTAATATCATTTTTTTTGAGCTTGGTCGATTGGAAGTCGCTGTGGGTTCGAAATATTTACAAAAATACGACTTGGACAAATTCAGACAAGTGCCAAGGCCGTTTTATTGCCTGCCCATTAGTCTTGCCTCTTCGCCGTAGCTCCTCAATAGGGGACCTCCCCCGACCAAACCCGCCTCCCCCGCGCGACGACCCGCCAGTGGTCCTCGAGTTGCCTGTACTCTTTTTGTTTCGGGGTCCGGGCTCGCTCGGAGATTGGTGTACAGATAAATTGAAACTACCTCTAGAAAATTACGCAAGGTTAGTTTCAGAATGCGCGAGCGTCGTGGACGGGCTGGGTGGGGTGGGGTGGGGTGTGGTGGGGTGGGATGGGGTGGAGTAGGGTGGGGTGGTTGGAGGCGGGGCGGGTCGGGGGAAGGGGGGGGGGGGGGAGGCGACTCGAGGCGAGGTGGACGTAGGTCACAAGCGCTACAGATCACAAGCGCTACGGGTCACAAACGCTACAGCTCGCTAGCGCTACGGGTCACAAGCGCTACAGATCACAAGCGCTACAGCTCACGAGCGCTACGGTGCGCTAGCGCTACGGGTCACAAGCGCTACAGCTCACAAGCGCTACAGCTCGCTAGCGCTACGGCCCGCTAGCGCTACGGTTCACAAGCGCTACAGCGAGAATCCGACCGTTAGGTGGAGCCGACTATTGACGGGGTCTCGGGTGAGAACGATCTATTAATCTCAGTGCGTATGAGAAAAAAAATTGCTCCGTTCGAGTCTCTCTCCTCTTTCTCTCTACCTCCGAGGCCGAGGCCGAGGCTGGCGCGTCTGCGGTGAAACTGCGTGAAATCCAGTTTGTTGTTTCTAACAAACCCTTGAAATGTTTATTTTCTTTGCTGCAAAATGATTCTGAGATCACTGGCAACGACGAATTGAGCGAAACTTGACAACTCACCACGAAGTACTTCGAATTCTACTGAAACCTATAGAAATCATTTTGATGATTTGTTCTTTGAGTTAGGACAATAAATAGAGGCGGCTATTGACTATAACAGCTGAACAACAAAGGGTACAGGACAGGGACCCGCCTCGGTCTTGGACAGAGAGGAGACTCCAACGGAGCAATTTATTTTCTCATACGCACTGATATCAATAGATCTTCTCGCCCAAAACCCCGTCAATAGTCGGCTCCGCCTAACGATCGGATTCTCGCTGTAGCGCTTGTGACCCGTATACTCTAAAATACTAGGGACAATTTTTGTTCCTAATTGAGCACGAATCCGTGCATACGCAACATGTGTACGATTTCGTTCCTAATAATGGAGTAAAACTGCACAATAGTGCACTTTTACTTCTTTATTTAGGAAAGAAATCGTACACATGTTGCGTATGCACGGATTCGTGCTCAATTAGGAACAAAATTGTCCCTAGTATTTTAGTGTGTAGCGCTAGCGAGCCGTAGCGCTAGCGAGCTGTAGCGCTTGTGAGCTGTAGCGCTTGTGACCCGTAGCGCTAGCGAACCGCAGCGCTAGCGAGCTGTAGCGCTTGTGATCTGTAGCGCTTGCGAGCCACTCCCGTTTAGTGGCTGAAATTCTAGCAATCATAATAATGGCGTTTGTTAAAACAACGCCCCCGGCCGTCCAGTCGGCGCGCGAGAGACCAGGCCGTCAGGGGGAGTTGAACCAGGGGCCAGCAGTCGTCCCGCGGTGCTGGTCGAGAGAGCAGCGCAGCGAGGAGGTCCAGTCAAAGGCAAAGAAGACTGCCGTATTGTACGCGCACCCGGCGCACTCGCGCTGCCCGTCTAAAGTAAATAACGTGAACGGCTCGAGAGCCGAACGGAGCCCGCGCGGCTACCAAACAAGAACAACATCAAATATTCACCACGGAACCCGCTCGGATCTCTCTCTCTCTCTCTCTCTCTCTCTCTCTCTCTCTCTCTCTCTCTCTCTCTCTCTCTCTCTCTCTCTCTCTCTCTCACTCTCCCTCTCTCCCTCTCTCCGCCGCACCGCCTCACGCCGGGCCTTTGTGAAGTCGACCGTACTCAAAAAAGCAGGATCGAAAAACGAATATGGCACAACGTTGGTAGAATGCTATAGTAGATATAACTATTGCCTATGCATTCTTTTAAAAGGCATAATGTTTGGTTCGGGAGCGGCCTACTTCGCTGGAACGTCCAAGACGTACAATAGCATGATTTGGAAAGAAAATATAGTTAGAGTAAAGAAGGTACTACATGAGAACACGCCAAGAAAAGAGTGAACTATGCAAGGCATAAATAAATAAGCTATTGCCTTTGTCGGGGTGCAGTCGTGGAGGCAGGCAGCGGGTGGAAACTCCGTAGGCTGGGCTGATACGAGGTTGCCCCCGGCTCGCCACGGCCTGCCCGGGCTGGCAGCCGAAGAACGCTGCTCACCCGCGCCTCTAAATTTCGACATATCTACCTTAATATGCGGTCTTTTGCAAAGAAACTTGTTTCTAAACGTCACTAGAAGGTTCAGGGAATAAGGTTATTGCATTATTTCGACCCAATATTGCTGTTAAAGTTAATAAAATCGATTAGAAACGTAAAGATGGAATCGCTGTCGTTACCCGCTCCGTCACTGTTTCTATTTTTTGTGAGGTTATGATAGATCTAACATACGTAGTGTAAGCGAGGCGTTTGCTCCTTACACTTTGCACTATTCAAATAACAGAGGTTAAATTTTTTAAGAGCTGTCTGTTTGGAGAAACACGACTTTTAAAGCGGCAGGTCAAGATGGCGTCCAACGCCATCCGATACTTTAGAGACGAAAATATAGTAGAAATGACATCTTTTGTGGAAATAAAGCCACGTTACGCCATGCTAAATTTAATGGAGAATCTGATTCCACTCTCCGTTTTTTCGAAATGTTACGACATACCTTTGATGGAAGTGGATTAAGTTGACGGTGCAGAATGCGCTCCAATCTCGAAGGCATCTTTCTAATTCTTGTGTAAGGAAACAATGCTTTCGGGGTAAAAGATTCCGCGTGAAAATGAAGGTTGAAACACTTGGCCGACGTAATGAATGAGTATCAACACACAAATCGAAACGCAAATACATTATTTTCCATCAGAAAAATACGAACGGCCTCAAGCACTTTGAACTCGTCGCCGGCGGGCGGGCGGCCGACGCGAGTATGGCGAATCTAGCGATCGGAAGTTCTTTGTTTACGTCCGTCTCCACGCAGTGACTGCTGCAGCCGCGCCCTAGGTTAGAGTTTTGTGATTCGTGGTGCTACTAAACTTGATACTGGGTTTTACTAGTGTTTGAGTTTGATTGTGATTTAGGAGCATGGAACCCGAAGCCGAGGTATGTTCTGATTTGTTTTTTTCACTTTGTATCAAATACCATCGTGAGCGTTTGTCTATATTGTGATCTACAGTTTGTGTGGCGTGCTGGCCTGTTCACTGCTGAGAGCATCAAGTGCATTGATTTTTGGTCGGTCACTCTTCTCTTGTTCGTTTACAGGAAAAGAAAGTAATGCGAACGAAGCGGCGCTCAAGGGCTTCTAAAATAGGGGTTAGGAGAAAAGGCTACTGGAAGGTCAGTAATATTTTCGTGAACATTCAAACTTCCATCTTGGTGCTAAAGAGGTCTTTAAGAAAATTCGACAGATTGAATGTTGTTGAATTAAAAATTTGTTGTTATTTATTCAGATTTGCAAAGTATGAGAGCAAGATATTGTATTCCTAATCAGACTGACAACCTCAGTGAGAGCACTCCGTCTAACACCACTTCAGATCTGGATGTGGACCATGTAAGCTTTTTGTTTTCTAATTTCTCTGGAAAGCCTTCTACTTTACACGTGAATCTTTAAAGGATTCGCCTCTGACTCCTTAAATTTCATCTTTTTCAGCAAACTTATTCCACCTGTACAGAGTCAGTGAGCCATGTCCACATATGTTCAGAGGTAGACACCTTCTCTGAAACTGCCACTGAATTCTATCAGGACACAGAAGTGGATGAGGTAAGATTGTATCTAATATTTCCTAGTCTTCTTTTTATGCTTTTAATGTGTCTGTGTTTGTATTTGAACTATGCATTATATTGAGAGTCTAATTTATGTAAATATTGTGACCCTTGTCAATGAAATGCTTTCATATATTTCTATTCAGGCTGAAGGTGACCACAGCCCACCCAAAAAGAAGAGGCGGATAAAGCGGAAGAAACATTTGGCATATCGAAGGAAGCAGGGAACCAAAAGAGTAAGTATAACTGGCGCACTTTCTTGAATAAACTGACACTGCTAAAACTGAGCCTGTTTGTCTTCTGTTTGTTTCCAGCAGATTGGTTGTGTGCTAATTGATGATGGAGCAAAGGATCAAGATGAAAATGTAACTGCGCAAGGTTCAGATAGTACTGAAAATTCTAGTGATTCTGATACGGATATCTCAGATTCTGATATTAGTCTGCCTGACGATCTTTCACTGTCTGATATTGATGTAGAATGCTTTGATGTTGAGAGTCACATCCATGAGCCATCACACTTGGAAGTAAGTAACTTTTTGAGCATAGGGAAATTTAACATTAACCCCAAAACATTAGTTATTTAGAGAGCAAAATAATAATTTATTCTGCTGTTGCCATAATGTGTCAGTTAACACCTTTGTAAAAGCTTGGTGGTGCATACTTTGTGGTGCATTCTTTAAAAAAATCAGTAAGGGTCAGAATGTTAATGCAAATTAAATTTTGTTCACAGGGTACTAAAAGTGGTTCTGACATTGAAGCTGCAATACCTGATCCTGCTGCAACTGTCAAACAAAAATCTGATGAATCTCCCTCTAATGACCCTGAAGTAAGGCTGTTTTTTATTTATTTATTTACTTTTGAAAATAAGAAATTTAGTTTCTTTGATAATTATCTTAACATTTTTTTTTTGCGTTTACAGGACTTTCTGCTTTCTCTCCTGGGTTCTTTGAAACTTTTACTAACCGGGAATTGGATGTGTGACATTGAAGGGGGCAAACTTTTGAGAGTGATAAATCTGAACTCTGAAAAAAATGCTGCTGTAGATGCCTGTATTTACTATGAGCATGAACACAAAACAGTGGGACTATTTGTTCATGGATTGCCTGTGCCAAAAGAAAACAAAGTTTTTAGATGTGACACTGTTCCAGATTCACTCAATATGGGAAGCCTAGCAGATTATTTATCTCAATTGTCTGCAAGAGTGATTTTATTTCAGCCATGTGGAGGTATTAAAGATCATCAAGATTTGTGGGACATTTCAAGCGGATTCCTTGATTATAGTTTGTCATTGAACTCACCGCATTTCAGAAGTGCACATTGTGACATATTGATTCATGGCAAGCGTCATATGTGCCTCAGTTGCCAATCACAGAAGCAAAAATTTGAAAGACAAGAAAAAAGAAGAGAAAAGGAGAAAGTAGACCCGTCTAGCATTCCTGATAAGCATTTGTCTATGGAAGGTATGAAGGCAAAAAAAGACAAGTATTATAAGATGAGCAGGGGAGAGAAATTACGAGCAGACCGATTGCAAAGAAGAGTCAATGATATGCAAATAAAACTAGATGAGGCATTGAAAGATGAATTCTCTTCAATATTGAGAGCCAATCAGCATAAAATGTCACCTCTGCAAAAAGCATTTTGGGAAGCTCAATGCAAGGTACTCAGCCTCAGTGACAAAAGAGGGATGCGTTGGCATCCGATGCTGATTCGCCTTGCTTGGCATTTGCATTCACTGTCCCCAACTGCATTTGAATTTATTAATACCTCTAAGGTATTTACTTTGCCATCTAGCCGCAGACTGTATGATTATAGTCACTTTGTAGAAGCAAAGGAAGGATGCCAAGCAGAACTGACTAGAGACATCAAAACTAAAATTTCTAAATGTGGACCAGAAGATCATTATTCCTTTATCAATCTAGAGTTCGATGAAATGCATATTCGCTCAGGTCTCGTCATATCACGTTCAACAGGTGAGCTGATCGGGTACACAAAACTGACTGGTGTGGAGGAAGAAATTCAGAAGATGCAGGATGAACTCAACAATAAAACTTACAAGCCACGACCTGCAAAAAAAGTACTAGTATATTTAGCCGAAGGTATAACAAGTAATATAAAGGATGTGGTTGCTGTGTACTCCACCGATGATTTGTCTTCAAGCCAACTCTATGAACGAACTTGGGAAGTCATTTACCACCTTGAGGATGCAGGCATAAAAGTACTGTCTGTTACTTGTGATGGTGCTTCAATCAACAGAAAATTCATCCAAATGCATGAGTCCTTGGACAAATCATATGCTTACACATATTGTACAAAAAATTTAGCTTCAGGGGATTCTAGGCCTCTTTTTTTTGTTTTAGATCCTCCTCACTTGCTGAAAGCAATCCGAAATGCCTTTGGCAACTCTTTTGCTCACAAGAAATCCAGGAAATTGTGGAAAAACAATCAGTTTCTCTCCTGGAAAGTGATAGAGACATTATATGAATTGACCAAGAAACAGAAGTTTAGAGGCCACAAGCTTACTAAAGCACATATTAAACTCACCAGCTTTAGTTGCATGACTGTTCGTTATGCCACGCAGGTCCTAAGCAACTCTGTGGCCAAATCCATCGAGGACTTGTCCAACCATGACAGCATGAAATTACTTGACACATCAGAGGTGGTCATTTTCATCAGATTAATGAACAAATTTTTTGATTGTGTGAATGGGAAGGTGGAGGCGGGCGAAGAGTGCACAAATCCAGATAAGGCCCCTTTTACTAACCCAAATGATGAAAGACTCAACTTTTTAGAAAATGATTTCCTGGATTATTTTGAACAGTGGAAAGAAGACATCAAAAATAGACCTGGCATTTTTACGGAATCTGAGAGGAATCGCATGATTATAAGCCACCAAGCCCTTGGAGCCTTGCAAATTTCAGTGAAGGGAATTGCCGGAGCAATTAGGTACATGCTTGTGGAGGAAAATGCTCCTGCTGTGTGTGCTCGAGTGTTCAACCAAGATCCTTTGGAGCAATATTTTAGCAAGGTACGGAGAAAGCAAGGTGATAATAGAAACCCCACCCTTAAATCTGTGTTGGATACTCGATTAAATTTACATGCTCAAGGCCATGCTGCTTTACCATCAGCCAAGGGCAACACAGAAGCACAGAAAAAGAAACAGTTTGAAGTAGACTCCTCGCCTTTACCCTCAAGAAAAGTTCGAAGAAAGACCAACGAATAGTCAACAAAGGAAAAGACTTTGTAATTCTTTATTGTCAATGTGAAAGTAATGATGTTAATTGTTGTATAAAAAACATCAATATTCTGTGAATACTGTATTGAAAAATATGTACTATAATCTTTAATAAGTTTTAATTGAAAATGTTACATTACTTATATCACAGCACTGTTTTTATAATGTATGTTTCCAATGGCAGTTCTTCTTAATATTATTAATATAAAAATTTCTTCAAGAAAATTAAAAAAGTTTTTTCTCCAATTTTCTGAGACAATGACTTTTAAACCTAGCATTTACATGGACAAGACACTCATTGAAAAAAAAAGAAAGAAAGAAAAAGAATAGATTTAGCCAACATCAATACATAACTCTAAATATTGTCCTCATCTTTCTCTAAGAAAATATTGTCCTCATCTTTCTCTATGAAATTGTGCTGGAGGTGAGTGCGAAGAGCTACAGTAGAAGCCCGCACACTCTTCTCTTCAAGTCGGTTCTTCCGTTTCTCTTCATGGTGTAAAGTTTGCTTCTGGTAGACACCAATGAGTTCTCTTAAAAATAATAGAGAATTTTCTTCATTAAAGTAACTATTTGTGAGGTAATACCAGTGATCCAAGAGTTCTCTATTCTCCAACACTTTCTCAACAACTTCTTGAAGCGAAGAACTATAAAAGTCACTCATAATTTCTAATTCGATAATTTTAAAGAAACAAGAGGCATGATGACTCAGGACTATACAAAGTTCCTCTCCAGAAAACCAATTACTTGCATCCAAAAACTGATTCCTGCTAATGGGATGCTGCCCGTCAACAAAAGTTTCCTTGATGCAGTCACTTTGTTTCTGCCACTGCTCTGATGAACTAGATTTGATTCCTCTCTGATAAAAAGCTCTCAGCATGTTTCCCATCTCGACTAAAAATGATTTCTCTTCTATCTCACTCATTTCTTGCACTCTTACATTACCATCTGACGATGAGAGAGAGGAACTTCTCATATTTTTAATTGCCCACAATTGTGTCTTATTTAAAAATTTACTTGCAATACGGAACACAAGGCGGCCAGCTAAGGAATGATTAATTGGTTCACTGCAGACACTTAAAATCATCTCCTTCAACTTATTATCATTACAATTCAAATAAGTATTCAGTTTTTTCTGCATTTCTTCAAATTGATTGGCAGGCAGAATTTTAGTTTGCTTTTCAAACACCAGTCCAGAAATAAAATTGGTCAACTCTGCCACAAAACCAAGCCATTGTTCAGATTCTTTTGCTTCCAAAACTTTTTGTAAGAATGAAATTTTGGGAGAAAGTGTTTCATAGGTGGGTTCAGACAGCATCTCTTCCAAAATTTCCTGCATAATACTGTGTAATGCCTCTTCCTTGAATTTTGAGGCATCAGGCATCCTTTCAAATGCATCTTGAAAACAAATAATTCACATCAATGAGAAATAATGCAGTGAAACAGAATTTTGTTGTTAATAAACTGAATGTGAGAAAATTTACCTTTGAGTTTGTGAGAGGCCTGGTGCTTTAAAAAACCACGCCTGGTTTTTAAAGTTGCTTTGCAGATAGGGCATGTAAAAGATTCCACCTGTTGATTTCACAATATTCGAACCATTATAAGGGGTAATAAAAACTTAAGACATACAAATCAGAAGAAAGAGTAAATATTGCCATACTAATTCAACACTCTTTCTTACTTCAGTTGAAGTACTGGCAGCTGGGGATGGTGTCACAACACTTGCACTAGCAACAACAGCTGGAGAGGAGGAAGCGACCTGAGCCTCATCGCTTGGGTAATTAGAGTGGCGGTCTTTGTGGCCCTTAAAACCACGCAAGGTTTTCAATACTTTTTTGCATACTAGGCATGTAAACAACTGTAATTAGAAAGAAGCAAGGGGGTCAGTTCTTTAAAAATCTGTAAAATTATCAAAACATTAAACTTGCAAATCATTTTAACCGATTGAAGTACCTGAGGAGAGGAAGATACAGTTTGTGGCGAAGCAGGCGAAGGTGGTGGAGGTGGTGGTGGTGGTGGTGGTGGTCTGAATGCTCGAGTTGCTCCAGGAGTTGCAGGTGCTGCATGTCGGGGAGGCTGGATGGGTTGACTGGCAGGAGAGGAGGACGTCCCACTCCCGCTAATACCACTAAACTCCACTGGGGTCCCTAAGCAGTCACCTCCATCTTCATCAGCAAACAAATCTTGACTCATCTTAAAGAAAGACACAACACGTAAGAGTTGTTAAAAGGTCGCTCACTATACACGTAATAGAGCTAAAATGATCTTGGGAACCAACACCTACCGTGGCAGGCAAATTCTGGAGTAAAACCAAGTGAGACGTGACGAGCAGCTAGTCAGTCCACACGCATGGAGCAGAGACGAGCGGTGGACGCCGAACGTAAACAAAGAACTTCCGATCGCTAGATTCGCCATACTCGCGTCGGCCGCCCGCCCGCCGGCGACGAGTTCAAAGTGCTTGAGGCCGTTCGTATTTTTCTGATGGAAAATAATGTATTTGCGTTTCGATTTGTGTGTTGATACTCATTCATTACGTCGGCCAAGTGTTTCAACCTTCATTTTCACGCGGAATCTTTTACCCCGAAAGCATTGTTTCCTTACACAAGAATTAGAAAGATGCCTTCGAGATTGGAGCGCATTCTGCACCGTCAACTTAATCCACTTCCATCAAAGGTATGTCGTAACATTTCGAAAAAACGGAGAGTGGAATCAGATTCTCCATTAAATTTAGCATGGCGTAACGTGGCTTTATTTCCACAAAAGATGTCATTTCTACTATATTTTCGTCTCTAAAGTATCGGATGGCGTTGGACGCCATCTTGACCTGCCGCTTTAAAAGTCGTGTTTCTCCAAACAGACAGCTCTTAAAAAATTTAACCTCTGTTATTTGAATAGTGCAAAGTGTAAGGAGCAAACGCCTCGCTTACACTACGTATGTTAGATCTATCATAACCTCACAAAAAATAGAAACAGTGACGGAGCGGGTAACGACAGCGATTCCATCTTTACGTTTCTAATCGATTTTATTAACTTTAACAGCAATATTGGGTCGAAATAATGCAATAACCTTATTCCCTGAACCTTCTAGTGACGTTTAGAAACAAGTTTCTTTGCAAAAGACCGCATATTAAGGTAGATATGTCGAAATTTAGAGGCGCGGGTGAGCAGCGTTCTTCGGCTGCCAGCCCGGGCAGGCCGTGGCGAGCCGGGGGCAACCTCGTATCAGCCCAGCCTACGGAGTTTCCACCCGCTGAGGCAGGCCACACGACCCTCCTTTTCCACCACCACTGTAAACTGGTTGGCGTCGAAAGACGCCAAATTTCTGGCGTTCATGGAAAACGCCAAATACTGGCGTCGTTCGACGCCAAATATTGGCGTTTTTCGGCTCAAAACGCCAAAATTTGGCGTCGAATGACGCCAGTATTTGGCGTTTTTCATGAACGCCAGAAATTTGGCGTCTTTCGACGCCAACCAGTTTACAGTGACGCGATTTAAATGTCAACTACCCAACCAGACAAGCGTAAGGGTAGGTATTATACTTTTGTTATGTTCCTCCTCGGTGGTGTTGTTATTTGAGTGGGTGTCCAGGCTACTTCACTGAGACCGCCACCGCGCCAGCCCTACATACCATGAAACACGCCGCCCCTCCCTCGGGGGGACCCCCCACCCCTATCCCTTTCCAGAAACCTGCCTGCCTGCCACAGCATTTGCAGAATCACTCATCCCGCCCCCACGAGCCTCCCCCACGCGCCGCCCCCACGCGCCGCCCCCACGCGCCGCCCCCCGAGGCTTGCATCTTTCTCTCTCCCACCCCCTCCCCTCCCATCCGCGCGCGTGGGCCGTTTTGATATGGAGAAAGCAAACAGGCCTTTTGTCCGTGAGCCCTTGCTGGACTGCGGGCCGCGCCGGGCGGGACTGGTCTCCGGCCGCGCTTCTGGCAGGGACGGGCCGAGCTGGCCTCGTGTGAGTGTGTGTGTGTGTGTGAGTGTGTGTATTTGTCCTCCGCTCCCGCTGTCCCCGTGCAAACACGTGCCTGTGCCCTGGGCCTGGGGTCCTCCCTCCCCCCCCCCAAACTCCCCCCCCCCAACCCACCCCGTCCCAGCCCGCCGTGCCCCGCCCCTGGCCGCCTCGCCGGCCGCGCTCACACACACACACACACACACACACACCGCCGCGGAGCACATCAATACCAAAGCATATCAGAATTTTACTCTTTTGAATCGTGCACCCACCCACCCCCCTTCCTTTAAAATAAAATTTAAAACAGAAAAATAATCAAGATTGGTATTGATAGCAGATGATACCGCACCGCAAGAGAAATTGCTATGGGGTGCGACAATTTGTGTGTGAACGCACACGATGTAAACGACGAACGACGCCAGCAGCGCCGCGCCGCGTGCCTGCGGGGTTGGGAGGGAAAGGGGTGGGAGGGGTCCGCCGGCGGCGTGGCGGACCGAAGCGGTCGCTGGCAGGGAGGAGCTGCGCGCGGGAAGAAGGTGTCATTGTTCCGCGCAGACTGCGCGTCAGGCAGCCATGGGCCCCCCCTAGCAGCGCCGCCCTATATTATTGTATAGTTGCGATTGGTTTCTGGACTCGAGAGTACAAGCTAGCTGACACCTTAGTGTCTTGTACTGTTCTGAAAGTAAAGAAAGTAAAGGTATCATCTGCTAAAAAACGCCTTTCCAAGCGATGACCTTATTTTCATTTCGAAGCTCTTCAACCTCTGCTGCTACCACTGACGCAACCCCGATACGCGAGGACATCTTCACACGTAAAACAAATGTTTAGCAGTTCTAAACATCAAATGAAGTTTAGCTGCTAACGTTTAATATTTCAACACTATATCATGTTTAGTTCAAACTATACCACTGGAAAGGTAGTAGTCACATTTCTCTCTCGTAATGAGCGGACGATCTTTTAATCGCTCAGTAAGAGTGACTTTCGCTAAAACGACTCAAATCGAGTATTTTCTGGAATTCTAAAAATCGCTCCGGAAGAGTGACATTTGATGCTTTGACTCAAAAAGCGAGTCATCAAAGTGACTCTCATAGAGCGATGTTCATGCATGTCGCTCTCCCAGGAGCATGAAAATTTGGTACAGAAAAGTCGCTCTTCCATGATCGAAAAAGGCGACTCCTCCATTTTCAGTGACACCAGCAGATGTTTAATTTTTAAACACTTTGCAAGTGTGCAGTTGGCTAAACACTTGGCGCAGCGTGGTATACCTATGCTTCTCCATGTGAAGCCTCACCCAAGTGTTTACTTCTATGCATCACAAAATGTTTAACCTCTAAACATTTACGAAGTGTTTCGTTGTTAAACATCTTGTCATATTTAGTTCCTGCTGTATACCATGTCATGTTTAGAATTGCTAACTAAACACCATGATGTTTAGAAACTAAACATTTGTTTTACCAGTGTACAGAAGTTCGGTCCCGTTCGGTCCACACCGCAGTGTCAAAAAACCTTACACCGCTAGGACATCCAGGAGTTCCAGTTCCAGGACATTCGCGGTACTGGACAGTATACCAGGCATTTCAGGGAATAACACTGTGAAAAATATATTTGTAGATTTGCAATATATTCTGTAAATAACGACTACAAAAGTTTTTTAAACTTACGACACCCCAATCCTTTCTTGTATTTGAATTACAATTTGACAGGTAGTGCTCTTAATATTACGATTTGTGATAATCGTTATTGTACAACTCCGCTTCGTTGAAAATTTTTCCAGTAAACCTACGAGTATATTTCCATTCCCCCCCCCCCCCCCCAAGTGCACACAGAACTGTGTTGCAGGACTGCCTATCCAAAAGGGTGCGTTGCAAGGCGCCTGACGGTTCGGGCGGCTTGGCTAGGTAGACCCACAGCACTGCTACTTGTCACATTTTCACCCGGTCGGAAGAAGTGCGTGTGTGCCGCGAAACTGCTGGACGGTCGCGTTTCCATGTTCAAACCTTCCTCACGATGGTAAATAAAAAAATACGATTTCAGAAAACCCTGGTAGGCACGAAGTTAGTTAATGTTTTTGTTTCACTAAATACTTCGGTAAATGATGGTTTATGTAAAAATTTTCTTAAAACATCTAGCCTATTGGGTGATGTTATTAAATTTGTTTTATCTCAGGGTCACTAGCTCAGCGGGACACATGGCAAAATTTAGCTTTCTAGCTCAAACGACCTAGAAGTTAGTCTCTCAGTAAAAATCGTCCGATCAACTTGATTTTTGAACTGTTGGCTCGATGTGCAATGGGCATTCGAACACTGCTTTTACATTTTTATTCTAGCGTGTCCTTCCAAATTTTATTTTTTGAACTACTGTGCGTATGAGTTGAATCAACAAGTCCCCGGCCGCGGTCCTCCTCCCCTGCGCGCCGCGCCGAGCAGGGGTCGAGCAGCTCCAACAATGGCGACTCGGCTCGTCTCCCCTTTCCACGCTGTTTTCTCGAGACAAGTCGAGTATTACCATAGAAACAGAGATTTCAGATCAAAATTTCTCAAAATTGGCCTCCAACTTTGGTCTGGCATTTCAGCAGTGAACTAAGGAGATTGAGTTCTACCTCTTTGCCAAGTCTTATCAAAATCCTATAGAAAAATCTGGATTTAGGTAAGGGTCCGTGCTAATAAAAAAAAAAAAAAAAAAAAAAAAAAATACGATTTCAGGAAATCCTTGGTAGGCACGAAGTTCGTTAATGTTTTTGTTTCCCTGAATACTTCGGTGGATGATGCACTGTCAAAAATTTCTATAGTAAAATTCCTACAAATGTCTATGAAGTTATTAACATATACATGTATAGGAATTTTCCCATACACGTATGTAGTACCGTCAGATGCCCTAATTTCGGACAGTTTCAGCGGTTTTTCCCCTGTTTCGTGAACACGCGATTGAGTATGAAAAATCTGTTGATATTTAAAGTACTGTGGCTCAGGACCTATCGGATGATACCCATGCCAGATTTTGATAACATCATGTTAACCCAGAGTAGCCCTTGAGATGACAGGACGTTTCGCCCAATCCGTTTCACCCAAAACTTGTTTGTCCAATGACATTTCCCCCGAGACATTTTAACCAATGCACTTCACCCACTAAGTTTTGGCCCATTGTACTATTTTACGCACATGTTTTTTAATCACTAAAATATTAGGTCCAATTTACATTTTCAATGTATACTTCCAAAGCAAAAATAAATCCAAAACAATATGGAACTCACAAAAGGAACCATCAATAAATCAAAACAAAGGATAGAAAATTAAACTCAGGAAAGGGGCTACCGTAAATTTAAACACAACAAAGAAAATAAAACTTTGAAAAGGGGCTCCCGTAAATCTAAACACAAGGTAGAAACGAAAACCTAGAAAAAGGGCTTCCGTAAATCAAAAAACAAGATAGAAAATAGAAATAGCTTCCGTTAATTCCAACGTCAGATAGTAAATAAAACTTCGAAAAGGGGCTTCCGTAATTTTTTTTTTTTTTTTTTTTTTTTTTTTTTTTTTAAACAAGATAGACAAATAAAACTTCTGTGCTCAGCCAGTACGTATTTTCCCCTCTGCAACTTAACCTAGAAAGGCGGTATGGCCACGGCTCGCCCAGCCGCCACACAATGGGGCAAAATCGAAAAGAGAGGGTCATAATTCCAAAGTGCTGGAAATTGATGCACAAAAATTGGTACAGGGGGGGTTTCGAGTTTGCCCAATCGATTCCCGGTGTCTTTTTTCGATTTTGCCCCACTGTGCGCCAGTCCGCTTGCTTCACTACCCCTACTGTTTCAGCCCAACACACTGATAATCCAAGTGTTCAACCCTTCAACACTTTTAAGTGTTCAAATACCATTCAAACATATAAATATGTTCAACAGAGTTGTTGTACACTTACAAGTGTTCAACTCAGAAGTTATGCACTTAAAAGTGTTCAACTCCCCAGTTACACACTTCCTTAGCTTGGACGCACTGTATTAGGGAAGTGTGCAACTGGGGAGTTGAACACTAACAAGTGCACAACTTCTGAGTTGAACACTTTTAAGTGCACAACATCTCAGTTGAACACTTTTATTTGTTTAAATGGTATTTGAACACTTGAAAGTGTTGAAGGGTTTAACACTTGGTTTATCAGTGCAATGGGGACTGGGTCCAGGCAAGTAAGTGGGTTGGTGCTTAAAAAAAAAAAATGGACGAAAAACAGGGCAATTTCCATAAAATTGTTTTGGGCCTACAATGCTATTGGATGTAAAAAAATTGGACCTACATATTTTTGGGTGAAGTGCATTGGGTGAAATGTCTCGGGGTAGATGTCATTGGACAGAAAAGTTTTGGGTTGAACGGATAGGGCGAAACATACCGGAGCCGCCCTTGAAAGAGTGTCCGAACTTAGGCACGGATGTGCCCCAATTTCGGACACGTGCCCTAATTTCGGACAAAAGGTTGATGTCGCTAGAAGAAATCGGTAAAAAGCCATTTTATGAAACGAATCCGGGTCATGAGTGTTTGAGATTACTCTTGAAGTGACACAGTAGTGTGTGCGGGATTGGGGGGGGGGGGGGGGATCAGTGAACGTGATGAATAATTAATAATTAGTTGCTGTACATTTTATCAATAATGTATTTATAAACACTACTTTGATCACAGTATGAAATCAAACAAATTTTCTATAATGCAAGTGCATGGCCGCTCCAGACCTGACTTGTGGGGGGGAGGGGGGGGGGGGGCTCGGGGTCGAGGATTCGGTGCGCGCGCCACAAGTTTCAATTTTTAATATCCCCTGATTTTACGCCCACCATTTTTTTGGGAATTTCTCTGACTTTAAAGTCCTTTATCATGGTTCGATTGAGCGAAGCGAGAGGAAATTTTTTGTTTACAAAGTAGCAAAAATTGACCATTTTTCGATAAGCTTCTGACTTTTGTCATCCGCAAATCGCAGTGTTTTTGTCAGCATCAGGCAATATCATGTGCTCAGTAAAATCTTTAGTTTAATTCATGAGTTTTTATTCACATTTTCGATAAGTCCGCGATATTTAGCCCACTTTCTTTTCAAATTTTCCTGACTTCAAAGAACTATCGATTCGATAAATGAAACGCGAGCGAGGCGAGCGGAAATTTTTTACAAATAATGTGCAAAAATCTTGCTATAGTTTTCGACCAGCCTCACACTTTTGTCACCTCAATCGCAGCGTTTTTCTTAATATCAAGCAATATCATGGGCTCATTTAAATCTATAATTTCTTCCCCGAGTTTTTCAAATTTTCCCTGAGTTTTCCCCGATTTTCTAGATCGCACGGTAAAAATAGTTTCTTGTATTTCAAGATTTTTCTTGGATCTTATGGAGAATACCAATGGACATCCAGGACAAATCTTGAAATACAAGAAACTATTTTTACCGTGCGTTTACAAATTCCCACAGTCTTCCAGGTTTTTAAGGTTTTACAGAGATGTGGCAACCCTATGGTGTGCGTACGCTCGCTCCTTCACCTTAGCCTAGCTCTGGCTCAGAGCCGCAGCCCACAGCGCGCGCGTAGGCCAGCCGTTAGGTCGGATTCTTAGCATCACACAGTGTCTGTCGCGAATGTAGCTGTAGCGTTGTACTCGAGAAAGAAAAGAAGCTGCTAGTTACCATAGGTCACTCGAGTATGCTTGCATTTTCAATGCGTTCAGTAGTAGGTGCATTTATTCTTTTTTTTTTTCAGTTAGTATATCCTGATGAGTTTTCGATTGTAAGCAAGACCGAAGTTTGAGTCTAGAAGCAAAGTACGACGTCGACGCCCTTCGGGCGTCGACATTGTACTTCGGCTTGGCCCGAGGGGGAGGGGGTTGTCGCGATATCCCCCCCTCCCCTAGGGCCATCACTGGAGGAAGGTGGAGGGGGGGGGGATCGACTCCAGGGGCGTCGACACCGGGGGGGAGGGGGGCAGGGGGGCAACAAGGGTCAAAATAATAGATAAGAAACCACTACGTTTAACGTTAAAACTCATCTAAAATTGACCCTAAGCTAGAAAAGAACGAAAGTTCAGCTCTGGCTTCTCGCTCGCTTCGCTCGCGACATCCGATTATTTTTGTCCGCCTAGATGTAAGCACATATGACGAGTAACATGATGATGTATGTACTCTGGGAATATTTGAAGTCAATTTGACTCTGCAAATCCCGACTAATTCCTTAAAGTATTCTCGAAAAACTGCAGTTAAATTAACACAAAAACTCATTTTCTTTCTCTCGCTTCGCTCGCGAAACGCACGGAACGTTACAGATATGGTTGGGTATTGTGTTCTTTTCGAAGTTCGTTGAAAACGCTCTTTATCTTTCTAATTTTTCGAAAAATTCCATTAAAGAATTGAATTTACTCAATGTTATGTTTAAAACTTAGAAAGCACAAATTACAAAAAAATACGGAAGCGACAGTGACCCCTTGTAGATAGGCAACTTTCATAACACCCCTCGTTTTGCCCCCCCCCCCCCCCCCTTTCCTGAAAAATTGCCAGGTCGACGCCCCTGATCGACCCCACCCTCCCCCGCCGACTTCCTCCCCACATTCCATGAGGATGCATTTGGGATACCTAATACTTAGCTGAAAACGTGATTCCATACTAAGAGAAAAATCTGTCTGAAATTGTGGCACCATCACAAATTCGCCCGTACCACATAAACCGTTTGAGTTAGAAAAAAAAAATTGACGCCATTTTGTAGGTGAAGGACCGTTCGTTAATGTGTGAGACGGTCATCCCGGGGCCACCTTTCGTGTTCACGAGCCCCCGACTTCCGGGGAGCCTACTTTAAATTTCCGCACTCTCAGAAAGCGTAAGGATATTTTTATCCATATGGATAAGGACGTTTTAAAAAGTCCCTAGTAATGGACATTTTAATTGCTAGGGCTAGGAAATATTGTCTATAAGAAAGAAGAATCTTCCACGGGGAGTTAATAGTGTGATTATTCTTGCTTTGTTATGGACTTTCACGTTGTTGTCGTCTCCATACAATTTTATCCCCACAGCATGGATTAAAGTAGACCTTACTCTTAAAATTCAATGATGAACTTTGTTCGTATTATGAAAGATTTGATCAGTAGGGTTCGAAGAATATTGCGCTGTCATAATACGAACACTGATGTTAGTATATTACGGTGATGTTTATTCGTAGAAAGATTTGTCTATATCATACGATTAAAAGGGGCATACAATAGATTGTGAATGTAGAGTACGAAGCGAGGGGGACGTAACTCGAACCAATCGGTGTACGCCTGGAAATTTAATCATTTTTCGATCACGTCCGATCATTCGATCAATGTCCCGATCATCCGATCAAATTTCAATCATCCGGTCAATTTTGTATCATTCGGTCACCTCACAATCATTTCCAATCACTTACGGTCATTTTCCAATCATTTCAATCACTTTCGGTCAATTCCCGATCATCACAATCGCATTCAATTTTTCCCGATCACTCTCCATCACCTCCAGTAATACCCTTCACTTTTAGTTATTGTCATACAATAAGATCGTCTTTTTCCTTTTTCCTTCTTTTTTCTTTCTTCTTCTGTCGATTAATCTATCTTCTTACTTTTTTGTCCACCTGCGCGCTAGGTAGAAACCCCGAAACTTTCGTTACACTTACTTACTTATTTTGTTTGATATAACTGTGTTCACTTCAGTCTCTCGATCGGTTTTCGTTGCGATCTGTAGCCGGGGAGGGTGAGTGTCTGTTCTCATGATTTTGAATTTCGCGGGAGACTCGAGCCTGCTCTGGCAGAATTTCGGCGCGATTTCGTTGGTGAGAGTTGGAGGGAGGTGAGTCATTTTCCAGGAGGGGCAGGACGAGGATGCCGTCGTGCTGCCGTCACACACGCCCTCAGTATAACACGGCGTCGGGATGCCTTAGAATTAAGTGCCGCTTAACCGCTTGCACGTTTAATTTCACGCTGCATGGCGCGGAAAGTGGCGAAGATTTTCAATCTAATAAACTTTCATCATATAATCATTTTTTAATCATCCAATCACTTTTTTAATCATCTAATCATTTCTCAATCGTTTCTCAATCATCCGATCATTTCTCAATCATCCGGTCATTTCTCAATCATCCGGTCATTTCTCAATCATCCGGTCATTTCACAATCATCCGGTCATTTCTCAATCATCCGATCACTAACCGATCAATTTTTGATCATTTTAAATCATTTTTTTGTCCCTAAATCATTTTTCTATCATCTCCAGTCACTGTCAGTCTATCGATCTATGTTAAATCTTTAGGTCAGTTACATATCAATTCTATCAAATCCCATCATTCATCGGTATCTCGATCTCCGGTCGGTGTACACCCGATTTCGAAGTTACGTCCCCCTCGGTACGAAGACTTCATACATTTTTAAAGATTAGAGACGTTCAATAGCGGACAACAGTATTCAACTCACAGAATGTAATAAGAAACAAAAGATATACATTTTTTAAAAATCTAGTATGAATGTAAATTATACGGTGAAAAAAAATTAATCAGATAGCAGCCTCGCCCTCCAACCACAACCAGTATCGTTCACACATCTGTGGGAAAAATAGCCTGGAACTTAGATTGGTAAACAGCAAAGGATTATAGATAATGTGTGAAGTGTTTGCAAAATGATTCCAATTCAAGGCGCCAGCTATAAGTTACACTCACTAAGACAACAACAATCCAGGCACCCAGGTGATGAGAAGGATGCAGAGTTCCATCAGGACAGGCAGTTCTGCATACATAACCTCTTAACCTCAACTGGAGATATATTAGATGCACTTCAAGTCGATGGACTTATTGCTCCACGGTGCAATATTCAACAGAGAGAGGAGCAAAACGTTAAAGAGATGGTAAAAGGAGACTATTCCAAACTGACACTGAACCGATTCACATAAAACTCATTATGAGATTTACAATAACTGCAAGCGTTGTTTTGCACTGACGCTCTTGTCGACTGCTTTGTTTACAGCGAGGGCCGAGGGCGAGGGACGAGGCGGTGGGCGGCGGGGCAGGGGCAAGGGCTGTGGCAGTGTCAGAGGGGCGCGCTCTTGCGGGGCGATCTGGAACCTCGGCGGATTTGGTCATTCCCTCCAGCGTCATAGGAGTGTCGAGCTCGCCCACGACGCCATGGAGTTCATGTGACTGGTGACGTCCATCGCGCCGTCCCGGTCCCGGTGCACGGGCGACGCTTCCCCGCACCATCGCGACACCGCCGTCCGGTCTGCATAGCGATTCTGATGCGCGCCCTCCTCGCTCTGTCTCTCTCGCACCTATACGGCGTACCTCATGAGTGCGAGAGAGACAGCGAGGAAGGTGTACACGGTGTACACCGGAATAGCTCTGCTGATTTTGAAGATCGCTCCCTCGCCCCTTTCCTCGTCGCACTCAAGGGGCCCTGCCATCCCCAACACCCAACATAAGGCACTGCCATAGGTGCGACAAGGACGGAGGTGCAAGAGCGGTCATCAGAATCACAACGTGCTGTGCTGCGCTGCAGGGACGCCGTCGTCGCGCCCTATGGCACTCGGAGCAGAGCTTCCCGGAGACCTGGCCGAGTGCCCCCGAGTCCACATCGGACTCCTGGGTCGTGGGCACGGTCGTGGGGGTCTTGGTGCGAGTGCGGACGATGTCGACGACGGCCTCATTGCAGCGGCCTGCAGGCGGGTTCAGGGTATCTCTCTGTAATGTCCTCTCTCTCGCTCCTTATGGGCCTGCCCCGTGAGTGCGACGAGGACATAGAGACGAAGTGGCCGAGCCCTGATGGGCTCTCTCGCCCCGGAGCGGAGAGACCCCGTCTGCCCCGTCGGACATAGAGGCCGATGTGGACTTGGGCCGAGGGGGCCTCAACTCACCCAAAATTTGTACACATGATTTCAAGATTTCACATGATTTCACATGATTACACCTCTTATAATTGATAGAAATAATTCGTAAAGTATGAATACAAGCGAATTTGAGCTTTATGAGCCCAAAATACGCACTCAAATCAATTTTTTTCGGCAATAGATCCACATTTTTTGACAATGATTTCGAACATATCAGCGATTGTGTACACATGATTTCAGGAGTTGAGGCCCCCTCGACTCGGGCGCACTCGGCCGGGCCTCCGCGGGGGCGATTCCGCACGGCCACTTCGTCTCTATGTCCTCGTCGCACTCACGGGGCAGGCCCATAAGGAGCGAGAGAGAGGACATTACAGAGAGATACCCTGAACCCGCCTGCAGGCCGCTGCAATGAGGCCGTCGTCGACATCGTCCGCACTCGCACCAAGACCCCCACGACCGTGCCCACGACCCAGGAGTCCGATGTGGACTCGGGGGCACTCGGCCAGGTCTCCGGGAAGCTCTGCTCCGAGTGCCATAAGGCGCGACGACGGCGTCCCTGCAGCGCAGCACAGCACGTTGTGATTCTGATGACCGCTCTTGCACCTCCGTCCTTGTCGCACCTATGGCAGTGCCTTATGTTGGGTGTTGGGGATGGCAGGGCCCCTTGAGTGCGACGAGGAAAGGGGCGAGGGAGCGATCTTCAAAATCAGCAGAGCTATTCCGGTGTACACCGTGTACACCTTCCTCGCTGTCTCTCTCGCACTCATGAGGTACGCCGTATAGGTGCGAGAGAGACAGAGCGAGGAGGGCGCGCATCAGAATCGCTATGCAGACCGGACGGCGGTGTCGCGATGGTGCGGGGAAGCGTCGCCCGTGCACCGGGACCGGGACGGCGCGATGGACGTCACCAGTCACATGAACTCCATGGCGTCGTGGGCGAGCTCGACACTCCTATGACGCTGGAGGGAATGACCAAATCCGCCGAGGTTCCAGATCGCCCCGCAAGAGCGCGCCCCTTTGATACTGCCACAGCCCTTGCCCCTGCCCCGCCGCCCACCGCCTCGTCCCTCGCCCTCGGCCCTCGCTGTAAACAAAGCAGTCGACAAGAGCGTCAGTGCAAAACAACGCTTGCAGTTATTGTAAATCTCATAATGAGTTTTATGTGAATCGGTTCAGTGTCAGTTTGAAATAGTCTCCTTTTACCATCTCTTTAACGTTTTGCTCCTCTCTCTGTTGAATATTGCACCGTGGAGCAATAAGTCCATCGACTTGAAGTGCATCTAATATATCGCCAGTTGAGGTTAAGAGGTTATGTATGCAGAACTGCCTGTCCTGATGGAACTCTGCATCCTTCTCATCACCTGGATGCCTTTATTGTTGTTGTCTAAGTGAGTGAAAGTTATAGCTGGCTCCTTGAATTGTAATCATTTTGCAAACAATTCTTTAAATAAATGTTCTCTCCCCGTTTGCCTCTCATATCCGGAATCAGTCGTTATTTATTGTTTAATTCATGTTTTTTCCTATCTTGACAACCATCCACTTTTGAATATTAGAGTAAAGAAGAGTTTGCTAGTATTATTTTAGTTCTTCATGATTCATACCTTAATATAATTGGAAGAATGGATTCATTGTACTGCTTTATAATAGGCCTAATTAATGTTTTGATTGAATAATTTTGTACATCACAAACTTTCAACCATTCGTAATATACTGATGTGATTATTACAAACAAAGTTGTTCGTAGGGTTTCATTTGCTGTCAAAAAACCAGAGCGGAACCTAAAATGATTCATATTATGGAGAGATTTTATAAATTTGTTCATAGGTTATGATGAATTTGGTTTATCCGTAGTGTATGAATCCCAGTTCTTCGTAGGATTGACTCGTAGTCTTCCAGATTGGACACAAGTGAACTCAGGAGTGTGGCAGAAGGCTGAGCAGGAGAGACTGTAGAAAGAGCACTGGAACCTACACTGTTAGAAATCTGTTTGTAAATTAACGAGGAATTACTCGTTAATTTTTATAGCAAACACATCGTACTCCAACAATGTTCTGTTAGAAAAGATTCGTTCTAAGATGAAGGAGTCATCAGTAAACAAACCCTAACGCCCTTCAGACTTACACCTCAAGACTCTCCAAGTGAGTCATCTGAGAATGAGGTATCGTTTCCATACACATATGTCTGTTAGCAAACGATGAGATCATTCAGATACGAATGAAACTTGCTACCCCATCGGAGATAACAACCATCACTAAGCTCGTTTAGAAATGATACAGTTCATTTGAATACGAGCTATCTCATCTGTGTACAAAACAATCCGTACACAAACGACACACTCATCATGAAATCAATTTTTTTTTTAAAGTAGAAAACAAAAACTGAGATCAACATTTGTATGTCAGTATTTATACCTTTTTTTACTATTTTGCTTTTTTGTTGCATGGGGATTGATATCGTTTAGAAACAATGAAAGTCGTTTTAAAATGAAAGGGGTCGTTATGAGGGAGAACGAATTAGCTGTTTGAGGATTATAGTTCGTATCAAAACGATGAGATTGTTTCAGATGCAAATGAGTTTTTACATGATGAAATGATGACCCGTTTGTAAATGAAGTGATCGTATTCATCACAGATTGGCTATCTGTTTTCAAATGAAACTTATCGTTTCTAATTTTAACGAACAAGTTGTTTGCATACAATGTCTTGTAGGGAATTGTATTGTATCCGTACATCTTTCTCTAACAGTGTAGGATATTTTGACGGCCTTTTCTGCGTACTATTGCAATGGATTTGTTTTGTACAAAATCCATACAATATATATTTTTTACTCCATACCTAACAACAAATTTGTTCTTATTTTAAGTAATATTTTATATATTTCCCACAACAATTTTATCTGTATGTTGCTAACAAATTTCTCGTTAATTTAATTACAAAAATGTTTATAATAGAGTCGCGTAAAATTTTAAGGAAGTCTACAGACAAATTAATGTATACTTATCAACAAAAATCCTACTAGGGGTCTGAGAGTGCGCGTTTTTCGTTAAGCGAGTATAAATGCTTAAGTTCTTTGACCGTTAAAGATAAAAAATAATCGATGCCACGATTATGCGATTCGGTGGACTAGAATCTCAGCTTTCCAATGCCGTTTCCAGATTTTAAATATCTGAAAAATTGGCCGTGATAGGTTCATTTTAGCAGTTTCCTGCATTTTGTCCGAAATAAGGGCACGTGTCCGAAATTAGGGCATCTGACGGTAGTTCTACCATGCGGTGACTAGGAATCCTCCCATGCATGTAGGGGAATTTTCCCATTCACGCGTGTTGTAGTTCTACCATGCATGACTAGGAATCCTCCCATGCATGAATGGGAATTTTCCTATAAGCTATTTCAGAGAACGGGTCGAAGAACAGCACGAAAAACAAAAGCACTTCTGCGCATGCGTGAGCGCCCCCACCCCAACCTCTGGCTCCCCCACTCCACGTCCACGCATGCGCAGTGCTCTTTAGTTCTTCGTGCTGTTCTTCTATACCCGTTCTCTGAAATAGCTTATACGCCATATGCAAGTAGAAAATAGAACTGCCTTGCTTTCTTAGATGGACCTAGGGCAATCTCGCTGCCGCCTCTCTCCTTCTCTCGTCCTTTACGGGTGAATATGAAACAAGCAGGCCCGCCCTTCCGCCAAACGTCGTTGCCAGCTCCGCTTTGCTACGCAGGCAACTCCGTTCGGCAGGGGGCGTGCCTGCTTGGCCTGCCGGCGGCGTTCGGTCGGGCCTTCGGCCCGACCCCTAAGTCACACAGAACGTCCTCTCAGCATGTAAATGATCGGGCCTGCGGCCCGTAAAGGCATTCTCTTCGGAAAGAGGCAGTTTGTAACGGTGAACCACCGGAACTACAGCCCTCCCTTCTGCTTTGAAAACGTGCTGATAGTGACTAAACGGTCAGTTATTCGGCAAAAAAGGGGAGTCGGAAATCTCGAAAAATGTCAAATTACGTGAGTTCGGCCTCAGATGAAACGGTCAAACTCGGACTTTATTTGGCAGCAGTTGGCAACACTGAATTACGTTCGTCGAAACGATTTTAACGGTATAGGCGTCGAGGGGTGTCGAAAATTTCATAAATTGTCGAAATATGTCGAAAATTGTCGAAATATGTAGAAATACGTCAAAAATGTCGAAAAATCTCGAAATATCCTAAAAATTTTGAGATATATCGAAAAATATGGAAAATGTCGAAAAACGCCGAAAAACATCGAAAAATGAGGGATAATGTCGAAAAATGTCGAAGAATATCAAAAATTGTCAAAAATGTTTACAAATATCGAAATATGTCGGAATATGTCAACAATGTCGAAAAATATCGAAAAACATCGAAATTTATCAAAAATGTCAAAAAATATCGAAAATTATCGAAAATTATCGAAAAATATCGAAAATTATCGAAAACATCGAAAATTATCGAAAATGTCGAAAAATATCGAAAAATATCGCAAATGTCGAACATTATCAAAAGATATCGAAAAACAAAGAAAAATGTCGAAAATATCGAAAAATATCGAGAAATGTCGAAAATGTCGGAAATAATCGAAATCTTTGAGTTTTGACGATTGGCAACACTGGAAATTGAAAAACGGTTGGCTCCAATAAATTGCGCTCGAAAAGACGGTTCTAGAGAGGTGCGGGTCGATGGGGTTCGTAAAAGTTGAAAAGTGGGTCAATTTTGGGTGCTTTTTACAGTGTAGTCGCGAGTTGGGTCCTTTTTATCGAAAAACGGTGGGCGCCATTGAACTGGACGCGAAAAGACGCTTCCGGGGAGGTGCAGCTCGATGGGGTTGAGAAAAGTTGAAAACTGGACCAATTTCGGGTGCTTTTTACAGTGTAGTCGCGAGTTGGGTCCATTTTTTCGTAAAACGGTGTGCACCATTGAACTAGACGCGAAAAGACGCTTCCGGAGAGGTACGGGTCGACGGGGTTGGAAAAAGTTGAATTAATTCCGTGAAAACTTTTATAATTTTTTTCAGTGCCTTAATGAGGGTTGGCAGGATTTGCCGTAGGCGTTTCGTTGTCTAGGAGTAAAACTGTAGACACCCTGAAAATTTCAAGTCTCTAGCTCATCTCCTTCTAGTGGAACAGACAGACAGACACACAGACACGAGGTCGTTTGCATAAGCCCGCTTTTATGCTTTTTCAAAGCAGAAGGGCGGGCTAAAAAGCGGGCCGAAGGCCCGCTTTTTAAAGTAATTTTTTTATAACCTGTGTCTCCGAGGACGGGCTGAAGGCCCGTCCATAACGCCGCCGGCAGGCCAAGCTAGGCTGCCCCCGGCCGAACGGAGTTGCCAGCACAGCGAAGCGGAGCCGGCAACGACGTTTGGCGGAAGGGCGGGCCTAGCTTGGTTTCTTACAGTGCTGTATGTAGGCAACCCGCACACTGAAATATTATGTACTATTTTGTGCATAGCTATGTATGTCTGTCAGCATGCGTGGCTAATGCATTACTAGGTAGATGTACGCCAGACACCGTCTCTCGTAACAGGCTTCGCGATAGATCGCGAAACACTGTTACGCTGCGACGGGCCTGCGTACATCTACCTAGGCCTGCGGCGCTGGCGAGCCTGCATGATTTAAGATTTACTCGTTTTAGCCAGGGGGCTGCCGCCCCCCGGCCCCCTGCTTTTTTTTTATTACGAGCCTGCATGGTTTAAGATTTACTCATTTAAGCCAGGGGGCTGCCGCCCCCTGGACCCCCGCTTTTCTTTATTACGAGCCTGCATGATTTGAGATTTACTCATTTAAGCCAGGGGGCTACCGCCCCCTGGACCCCCGCTCGCATCTTTTCATTATGTAACCAATTTTCCAATTTTTACGCGAAGGGCCCGAGCCCCAAAACCCTTCTCCGCAGAGCCAAACAGGCAAAATTTTTGCCCCAAGGATCGCATCTTGACAGATTACCCTGAAAACGACACCCAACATGCATTTTGACGACTTTTCGTCCACATTTACCACTGTAGCGGCTAAACAGTAAGAGAAAGAGCAAAACGGACGAAATTTTCGCCCAAAGGGTCGCAACTCGCCGAGATACCCCTTAAGACATCATACAATTTTGTAATTTATAAAATCTATTTCTTTAAAAAATATAAATCAATTTTTAGCAGGGTCAATTTTTGAGCTAGAGTGTTCATATTTGAACTCGTCCGAGCTTTTTAGGCCAAGAAACTACAGTAAAAATTTCAGGTCGATATCTTAACTCGTTCTCGAGTTATCGTGCGAACAGACACACAGACACACAGACAGACACACACACAGACACACAGACACACCGACATTGAACTTTTTTAGCACTCCAGTGGCGTAATAGGCTTCGCTATCGCTCAGCCAATAATTGTACATAATATGTAGAAATTTGTACATACATGTGTAGACTAGGTAGATGTACGCCAGACACCGTCTCTCGTAACAGGCTGCGCGATAGATCGCGAAACACTGTTACGCTGCGACGGGCCTGCGTACATCTACCTAGGCCTGCGGCGCTGGCGAGCCTGCATGATTTAATACTTACTCGTTTTAGCCAGGGGGCTGCCGCCCCCTGGACCCCCGCTTTTTTTAGCCCGCCCTTCTGCTTTGAACAAGCAGGCCCGCCCTTCCGCCAAACGTCGTTGCCAGCTCCGCTTTGCTACGCAGGCAACTCCGTTCGGCAGGGGGCGTGCCTGCTTGGCCTGCCGGCGGCGTTCGGTCGGGCCTTCGGCCCGACCCCTAAGTCACACAGAACGTCCTCTTAGCATGTAAATGATCGGGCCTGCGGCCCGTAAAGGCATTCTCTTCGGAAAGAGGCAGTTTGTAACGGTGAACCACCGAAACTACAGCCCTCCCTTCTGCTTTGAAAACGTGCCGATAGTGACTAAACGGTCAGTTACTCGGCAAAAAAGGGGAGTCGGAAATCTCGAAAAAATGTCGAAATACGTGAGTTTGGCCTCAGATGGAACGGCCGAACTCGGACTTTATTTGGCAGCAGTTGGCAACACTGAATTACGCTCGTCGAACCAATTTTAATGGTATAGGCGTCGAGGGGTGTCGAAAATTTCAAAAATTGTCGAGATATGTCGAAAATTGTCGAAATATGTAGGAATTCGTAAAAAATGTCGCAAAATCTCGAAATATCTCAAAAATGTTGAGATCTATCGAAAAATATGGATAATGTCGAAAAACATCGAAAAATGAGGGATAATGTCGAAAAATGTCGAGGAATATCAAAAATTGTCAAAAATGTTTACAAATATCGAAATATGTCGGAATATGTCAAAAATGTCGCAAAATATCAAAAAACATCGAAAATTATCAAAAATGTCAAAAAATATCAAAAATTATCGAAAATTATCGAAAAATATCGAAAATTATCGAAAAGGTCGAAAAATATCGAAAATGTCGAATTATATCAAAAAATATCGAAAAACAACGAAAAATGTCGAAAATATCGGAAAATATCGAGAAATGTCGAAAATAATCGAAATGTTTGAGTTTTGACGATTGGCAACACTGGAAATTGAAAAACGGTTGGCACCACTGAATTGCGCTCGAAAAGACGGTTCTAGAGAGGTGCGGGTCGATGGGATTCGTAAAAGTTAAAAAGTGGGTCAATTTTGGGTGCTTTTTACAGTGTAGTCGCGAGTTGGGTCCTTTTTATCGAAAAACGGTGGGCGCCATCGAACTGGACGCGAAAAGACGCTTCCGGGAAGGTGCAGCTCGATGGAGTTGAGAAAAGTTGAAAACTGGACCAATTACGGGTGCTTTTTACAGTGTAGTCGCGAGCTGGGTCCATTTTTTCGTAAAACGGCGTGCACCATTGAACTAGACGCGAAAAGACGCTTCCGGAGAGGTACGGGTCGACGGGGTTGGAAAAAGTTGAATAATTCCGTGAAAACTTTCATAATTTTTTTCAGTGCCTTAATGAGGGTTGGCAGGATTTGCCGTAGGCGTTTCGTTGTCTAGGAGTAAAACTGTAGACACCCTGAAAATTTCAAGTCTCTAGCTCATCTCCTTCTAGTGGAACAGACAGACACACAGACAGACAGACAGACACGAGGTCGTTTGCATAAGCCCGCTTTTATGCTTTTTCAAAGCAGAAGGGCGGGCTAAAAAGTGTTAAATTTGTGTCCCTGGACCTTTATTCTGGAATGCGAGGCACACGAACATCGTTCCGATTCAAAATCCATGTACAAGATCGAGATGGACCAAGGGCACAGTTTCGTAACGGCAATTTTAACACCAGAACGTCACGGGGATGACTGAAAGCGCCAAAATATGCGTTTTTCACGTGTCCCTGGCTTCAGTTTTGAAGTTAAAAGTTCTAGGATATTCAGAAAAGGTTCATTAAGGTTACCGAGAAAAGGTTTTGTTGTAGAAATAACCAACTATCATTTTAAGCATAAGCGCGTTCCGAAATTCCAAAAATTGGCTGAGTTATGACAATTTGAATGTCTGTCCCTGGGTTTTTGGATACTTCCCGTTTTGCAAACATAAATCAAGTTAAAAACTGGCCTGTCACTGTAGAAGTACACCATTCGCACTGTTAATTCCTTACAAAGAGCAGTCTTCATATTACGAAGAACTCGGTTTGTATCGTACAAAGGATTTGGAACCGCCATATTACAAACTAATTTCCTTCATAATACGAACACGAAGCGATTTGTAATACAAACAAGGTTTCATATTACAAACCGAAAAGTCTTTGTAATACAAAGAATTTGTTCGTATTACAAAGATCTCGAATTCTTTGTACGTTACGAAGAGAGGTTCTTCGTAAGAGACTAAGAGTGCGTCAAAAACAAGTCTTCAGAACCTACACTACAAGAATCAAGTTGGGTCAGACCTCCCGATCAAGTTTTAACATGTTTATTTGTACAAATTAGTGAGCGTACAAAGCTGAAAAAGAGTAAAATCCTGTCGAAAGACGAGAGGGGAAGGGGCAGGGGATAGAGGACCGTCGCCAGGTCCGTCACCGGGATGACCACCGCTCCTCGGGGCGTCACGGGGATGACACCGCACACAAGTCTGTCTCGGGGATGACCGCCGCTACTAGGAGGGTCACGGGGATGACACCGCGACAGGACCGTCACGGGGATGACTATAGTTCCTCGGGGCGTCACGGGGATGACACCGCACTCGGGAATGTCACAGGGATGACTACCGCTACTAGGAGAGCCACAGGGATGACACCGCGACAGGACCGTCACGGGGATGACTATAGTTCCTCGGGGCGTCACGGGGATGACACCGCACTCAGGACCGTCACGGGGATGACTATAGCTCCTCGGGGCGTCACGGGGATGACACCGCACTCAGGACCGTCACGGGGGTGACCACCGCTCCTTGGGGCGTCACGAGGATGACAACGCACCCAGGACCGTCACGGGGATGACTCTAGCTCCTCGGGACGTCACGTTCTGCATTCCTGTAAATATGTCGTGTTCAACAGGATCAGACTGTTAAGGACGCCGCCAAACCTCAATGTCAGGTGTGTCCACCTTTCTTAAGGTGGGTTCCGCCTATCTTAAGGTGGGGTCCACCTTTGCTGGGACCTGATCCACCTCGTGGGTTTGCTTATACTCTCACTCCGCCGAACTGCTATGGAGCGTCGCGGGGTCGCTTGACCCCGTTACCTTTGGTCGCACCGTCGTATTACTGGGGTGTAGCGGGTGCTGCCAAAGGGGTCGTCCGGCCGGAGTGGAGGGGGCGTCGCCCGCCGGTCAGATGGCCGCTTCGCCCCGGGCGGGTAGGCAACCCAACTGGCCGCTGACGCGGAATAGATCCGCCGCGGGCTCGCTGGGAACGGCGTATCGCCGTGAGTCGTGCCGAACCCGCGTGCTGATGAGTGCTGCACTCTGGAGGCGGTCCGCCGAATCGCGACGGGTAGGTACCCGGGTTGGCGGCCGCCGTAGGGTTCGGGTAGGTCGGGAGAAATGAGAGCACGCGACACACACTCGAGGTTTCCGTTGGTATACAGTAGGCGCGCTACTGGGAGGAACGGTCCATCAATACGAGAGGTCGAGTCGGGTCACCCCTGATCCACTACCCCGGTCACTGGTCACTGCGCACACGCACTAGCACACTACTCGCTAACACTCGCGAAGCCTGGCGCACACGGCCGTAAATACTCTAAGTCCCACCCTGGACTCTGACGCTATCACTGGTGGCCACACATGGACCTGAGCACTTCCCGGGGAGACACCTGCTCCCGTCCGACGCTAGCTAGAGACTGACTACCACCCTCACTACCTGGCGTCTCATCCGCCAAGAGGGAATGACCAAACTATACAACTAGGGAATGACCAGAGGGGTAATGCCCGGCGCTCCGCCCGAGCCCCCGCGCGGGCGTACGCTACGCACGAAGTAAACCATAGCAGGGAATGCCCACGCGCGGCCACCCCCCTCTCACAGGTGGCTGCCCTTACCTACCCGGTGAACCCGCCTCGGTGGTTGACACCGGGGCGCGTACATTGAATAGGTACGGGTCCCGGACGAATTGTAGAGGCGGAGCGTAGCGCAGCGGCAGCGGCGCCCGAGAGAGCCCGGCCTCACTTTGTTACCAAACTACTCCCGTAGTATTGGTCCCACAGAGTGGGCTAAACAGTCATTACGCTCAGAAAGGATGGGGCTTGTGAGGTATGACATTCAATTTGAAGTTAATTTCACGAAATAAGCACCAGAGGGTGTTAAAGACGAACATGTCTGCGGTGGCGCGCCGCTGGAGCCGGGCCCGCCCGGCGGCCGAGCGGCGGGGTGGGGGAGCCCCGCCGCTCTCTTCTTACGGGAAGCGCTCGCCGCTGCGCTACGCTACGCCTCCTCAAAACGTCCGAGACCCGTGCCTACGCGCTCCGGAGAAGCCGATCCATGTACTTTGCCCTTATCCAAGGTCAGGAGGCTGTCTGCACGACGCGGCTCCGACCCGCAAAAGACGACAGACACCTGTCATGGGCTCCCCCCGTAAGTCAGCCGCCCTCCCGGTCCGGCCCGGCCAGGCCCGAGTCAGAAGTCAGCCGAGTCAGTCGGTCCTTCCGTCCGTCCGTCTCTGCGGCAGTCAGTCTGTCAGTCAGTCTGACGGTCAGCGTAACAGCAGACCGGCCACAGCCCCTGCTGCTGTCGCCGCTGTCAGCATTCCGTAGTCTCCACCACAGACCGCCCCGCCCTGCCCCGCCCCGCCCGGATCGGCTCAGAAGGCCCGGGCAGCAAGTGGAGAGGAGACCCCTGCGTCCTTCCCGACAGGAGCGGACTGATTCAGAAGAACGCTTCGCTCGCTGTCTCTCTCATGGGGTACTCCGCGTAGGTGCGAGAGAGATGGAGCGAGGAGAGCGCTCTTCCGAACCGAATCAGTCTGCAGAGGACGGGCCGCCGCGCGCCGCGAGCCGTCGAGTCCCGGGGGATACCGCGTTCGGAGAGGGATTTACGACAGCATACCGACGGGCACCAACGGGTCCACTCGCGGGCGGGCAGGCAGGGCGGAGCTGACCGAACTGCTCACCTCCCACGCTGCGCTTCCCCTACCTTACCTTCCTTGTCACCTCTCAATTGGGCTGTGAAGCGGAAGACTTACCCCCAAACTGAGATTTTTATGGCATATTATAGTACGTTAAAGTCTGCTTGTGTCTACACTGCACTGGAAAAACAAAGGCACTAAACAACACCTTTCCTGGGGCACTAAAGTCAAGGGCGCAGTTTAGTGCCTTTTCTGGGGTACTAAAGTTTAGTGCCTTTCCAAAGGCACTAAACTTGTATGGAACTTATATGAAGCTAGTCAGCCAAAGGTGTGAGAGGTCGACTTTCGTGCCTTTCCAAAGGCACTAAACTTTAGTACCTTTGGAAAGGCACTAAACTTTGTTAGTGCCTTTTAAAGGTAGGGATTCGCACCTTTGTTTTTCCAGTGTGAAAATGGAGGAGTCGCCTTTTTCGATCTTTGGAGAGCGACTTTTCTGTACCAAATTTGGATTCTCCTGGGAGAGTGACATGGATGAACATCACTCTATTAGAGTCACTTTGATGACTCTTTTTGAGTCAAATCATCAAATGTCACTCTTTTGGAGCGATTTAAAAAATTCCAGAAAAGACTCGATTTGAGTCGTTTTAGCGAAAGTCACTTTTACTGAGCGATGAAAAAATACTCCGCTCATTACGGGCGAGAAATGTGACTAGTACATTTTCAGTGTACCAAATATTATGGGGATATCTCTGATAGGATGAGAGATATAGGGGTTTGTAAAAAGAGATAAGTCGACATAACTTGTTTTCTCTGGAAACGCAAGTGTGTACTTGAATGCAATATTTCCTGCATACCTACATGTATTCAGGAAATAATGTGTACTTAGTCAAGTATGCAGGAAATAATGTGTACCTGGTCAGGTATGCAGGATATCCTGTGTACTTGACCAGGTACACACGAAAACCTCTATACATTTATGGGGGAGATTTAGTGTGTACCTGGTCAAGTACACAGGATTTCCTGCACACCTGACTAGGTACACATTATTTCCTGCATACTTGACTAAGTACACATTATTTCCTGAATACATGTAGGTATGCAGGAAATACTGCATTCAAGTACACACTTGCGTTTCCAGAGTTGTACGGTAATTATATGACCAAAAGGGGGTAAGTTGACTTATCCCCAAATTCATAAAATTTCAACAGCAGCAAAAGGAGTTTTCCTTATGTAGCATGATATCAGAAAAGTTTAGTTGACTTATACCCTTTTGCACAAAAAATACAAGCATATTTCTTTTTAATTCTAACGCAGTACTATATGGCTGAGTTTTAGATGACAAGTTGACAGAAGGAGCTTTTATATGGTTTTAATTTCTGGAAAGCTTCCGGAGTACCATATTTTGTTAAAGTTTAAAATAATTAGTATGACTTATCTTTTTGCAACTAATGCATTTAGAGTTAAGTCAACTTAATTCTTTTTGTCAATTTTCCAATGACTTGACATCAAATTCTTAACACGTCAAAAGAGTTAAGCTGACTTATGTCCATGAGTTTAGGTTGGCAGAAGGAGTCAAGTCTTACATCTCAGTAACGGAGCATGATATTGAAAAACTTCAAAGTGGCAGTAATATCCTACTTGAAAGCACATCCCATGTACATCATAACATTTTTAATTAATGAATTGTGAATAGTTTTTTTGGTTTCCAGAAAAGTATGGGTTTCGGACTTATTCCCTTCTTCCGCTTCACAGCCCATTAAAAAAAAATAGAAAAAAAAAATGAATATAGTTCTTTGACTTCTTGAAAAGTATGGGTAAAGGACTTATCCCCTTCTTCCGCTTCACAGCAAAATTTGAAAATTTATTGTTGTTCAAACTTTGATTTCCGTTCTTGCTGAAGGTGGCGTCCGGCCGCGTCGTATTGCGTGCTCCTCCGGAGGGTTGTAGGGGTGGTTGGGGTGGTGACGGCGCTCAAGTCCTGCGGTGCCGGCCGACAGCCGGCCGAGAGGAGGAGGCAACAAAACCACAATAAAACGAAAAGACAAGGCACATCGGCACATTGTTCGGATCTGACCAGCGGCAGAGAGAGAGGGCAGCCCAGTCCAACTTGCCGGTGGAGGAGCCGGGTCTCCTCCAAGGGAAGGTGAGAGGAGGAGGGCGAGGAGAAGGAGAAGAACAAGAAGGCAGCAGCAGAAGCGTGCAGCATTCCATACGAATCGGTTCGTGGAAGCCGGAACAGTGGAAGAGAAGAGAAAGGGGGGAGAGAGAAGGAGAGTAAGAAAAAGAGGGAAAGAGAATGGTTTGAGGAGGGGAGGGGAAGAGGGACTCCCCAGTAGCACACCCATCCTTTCCCCTCCCCCCCTCCTCCCCGCTCTGTTCCTCGCTGGTCTCTCCCTGAGCTTGCACAGTGTCCATTTGTTTCATTTTGTTACAAAATGGCGCGCGGCCCGCCAATGTGACCGCGCCGGGCCGGGCCCGAGCAAGGGCCCGAGAGGTCCTTCTCTACAAATTCAAGCGTACACCGACTTTTCCGAATTTTTCTGCTTTTTTTTTGCTTCTAGTTTTTTTGAGGGGATTTTCTTGATTTAGACGCATTTTCTCCTGGATTTTGCTAATTTTCCTGATTTTTTTCTTGATTTTTTTTTATTTTTTTTTATTTTCAGAAGATGATACCTTTACTTTCAGAACAGTAAAAGACACCAAGGTGTCAGCTAGCTTGTACTCTCGAGTCCAGAAACCAATCGCGTAACCTTAGGCCTACAATAATATAGCGCGGCGCTGCTAGGGGGGCTGGTGAATGGCTGTCTGGCGCGTAGTCTGCGCGGAATAATGACACCTCCGCCCCGCGCGCAGCGTATAACAACACTAACAGTTCCTCCTTGCCAGCGACCGCTTCGGTCCGCCAGGCCGCCAGCGCCCCTCTCCCCCTTTCCTCCCAACCCTGCAGGCGCGCGGCGCGGCGCTGCTGGCATCATTTACATCGTTTGCGTTAACACACAAATTGTCGCACAAAGCGCACCCCATAGCAATTTCTCTTGCGGTATCATCTGCTTTTAACACCAATCTTGATTGATATTTTGATTTTTCTTTTTTCTTTCCGATTTTTTCTGAGTTTTTACTATTTTGTTCTAGAGTGTACACTGATTTTATTGGGAGTGAAGGAGCCCTCGGCCTGGCCGGCCGCTGTGTCCACCCTGCGGGAGCCGAGCGGCGAGAGGGAGCAAAGAAGACGCGAGGAATTTAGCATTTCAGAAGGCAAAATGCTACGATAACTGATAACAAGTCGTGTTTGAAAAATCTCTCTTGACCTCCTTCCGTCTTTATTTTTCTCACTCGTGTCCGCGCCGTTGTTGGCCTCGTCGGAAGAGCGAGGCACCAACTCGCCCCGCTCAGCCCCAACTTGCCCGCCGCGCCGGAGACACCGAATCGAGCGCCTCATTGGCACCGGCTCGGCTCCCTCCTACAAATCATTCCCCGATGGCGACGCGGATAACGCAAGCGCGACTGATCGCCGATACCGAAGACGTGTTGTCTCACAAACGGGGAGTGAAGTGAGCGCTGCGCCTGGCTGCGCCCCGATACTGAGCGCTCATTAACATGCCGATCCATTTGCCCAAAATCCAATGAACAAATTCATTTATCTATACGCCGGTGATCTGGGCTGCGGCGCGCGGCGGGGTTGGCCGGGGGAGTTGGCTGCGGGGCGATTGGGGTTGAGCGGCGCTGCTTGTTAAAATACTTCGACACATTCTTGTACGTGGTCGGGGCGGGGCGGGGCGGAACGGTGAGCGGTGACCCGAAGCGAAGGGGTCTGACTCCGTACGGCAGCGACCTTCCAAAATGACGTAAAGTGTCGACAGCGATCGATAGAATGTCGCCGGCGGCCCGGGGTATCGGCAGCGGCAGGAACTCCCCCCCCCCCCCTTTTTTTCCTTAGGGGTCGATCCTTCTCGGACCTAACCATCCAGCTAGAGAGGGCCGCCCCAGCAGACGCGGCCTCGAGATTTGGAGACCCGATTCCAAACGTCCAGAAGACTTCGCCTGGAAGATCACTTGAATACACTAAACAGTAAAGCTTTAGAGCGGGGTTATGCAATCGATGCATCTCATTAGATGCATGAGAGATAAAAGTTCTGGTTACTGAAGGAGTGAGGGACTAGAGAGAATGTACAGGCAACAGTGTAGAAGAAGGAAATGTTTGTAAACATTATCATCAACCAGGTCTTTGAACGCCAGAATACCATCATACAAGACAATTCGCCTAATTTCAGTACATTTGAAATTCCTCCAGTACTTAAGGGACCTTGGCCTTCGATTAAAATCAGTGGGACAAGAATCCCGCAGAAAAATGAGTACAGATGAGATAATCTCAACTAGTTGAGCATGTAGCTTCCAAGCTCCATTCACTTCAAACCAAAACTTCATTAAGCGTTTCGACACACCAGCGTACAGAAGATGCATGGGATCTAGGCGGAATTGAGAAACCATACCTGTTCCAATTTTTTCCAATGGTGATTCTCCTTTGTGGTGTTCTGGATCCAATCTGTGCCTGAAAGAATCGTCAGAACGCAATTGGCCATCTAGCCCTACCATAGTCACTCGGTTGTCATGATATTCACCACACAAGTCACACTGCTCACATGACCTATAACCTCCGTGCCCAATGATACATTTTATGAATGATCGCATCGGGGCATCTAAAATGTAGTTCCTTACACAAAATTCAAGAACTGTGCCCCTATAATTGTAACCATTCTCTAACAATTCTTCAACTTCAGTCACATAATCATGGAGGAATAATTTTACATCAGAAGGCTCACTGGGACCACAAAAAATGGCAATAATAAAGGGTGCATTTTTGGTGCCAACAAGATGCCCCAATAATGGGGTAATTTTTAACGGAGGACTTTTGAAAATTGACAAACCATCAATGTTAATGTAAAGGGTGATTTTATTATTTTTTTTCCAATATACAAATTTAAATCTTCCAGTTTGTCAAGATTATTTCTGATACCCTTGTCCCAAAACAGTCCACCTGGGTGATCTTTAAAATCAAAATCATATTGGCAATTGAAGAGAGTTACGTGTGACTTTGGCATGTGGGGAAATGCATTACTTAAACGACCAAGAAGACCATCCAACTTAGCTAAAGACAATACGCCTGGTTCCAGCGCCCATTCTCGAATAGAATCTATCACAAACTGTTGCCCCTCTCCATCATTTCTAAAATTGGGGCGTGCGTCACCAGCTTCACCTGCTTCATCACTAACATCATCACCGCCACCATCGTCATCACACTCTTCTTTGCTATTTTCAAGAACATTCACTCTATCCTCATCACTGACTGCGCCTTCATCAGAACTATTTCCACCAACATCATTACTGCCCTCACCAACATTACTGTCACTGTTTAAACCAGAAGACCTATCCTCATCACTTATTGGCTCACTGTTATTTACGCAACTACCTCCACCTCCACTGTCAGAGTCTGATCTCGTATGTGATGTCGGACCAAATCAGCAGAGAGAGCGTCTAGCATCAACCTCTTGTTGACCCACTTGGAGGCTTTTCGATGCAAAGATTGACGAAATGACTTCATGATATTGATTGAACTTACTTCTTTGTCCTGTATTCTTCATAAAGCTAAAGCTAAGCTAAGTAGCGAGCTGATCCAACTGCTGCAGTGCGGCCGATTTGAAAATACACCTGCCACCCTGCGAAAGAAATACATCACTAGAACCAAAACGAATTGACTGCTGAAAATTAAAGCTTATACTTGAACTGTACTACGGCCTTAAAAGATTAAGTAGTTGAATAGGTTAGGAAACTTCAAATCAGCAGCCAAGAGACTTTTTACGCGAACTGCAGCGCAGTGCGCAATCAACAAATTAAGTACAGAAAGATAGTTCGAGAAGGAAAAGTAACTATGTTGTGTACACAGAACTCAAAAACTAAGTTAATGGAGAAAACGAATCGCTGCAGGTTGAGTTCGGCCGGTTCGAACAACAAGTTGTAACCGTTCACTAAACCAACAACGATCCGTGATTGAATATTACATGATCAGTTTTATACACAATCATAGGTCATGAAATGGATAAACAGTAGGATGCTAAAGGATTATTACCTCTCTCGTTGTAAAGTCACTAGGCTGAGGCTGAAGCAGCGTGTTGACGGTTGGAGACGGCTGGAGACTTTAGCCGAGAGCCGAGCTGCAACTGCAACTAGTGGGCGGAGGGCGGGGTGCGGGCGCGAACGCAAAGAGACAACCGACCAGTGTTACCACGCATACACCGTCAAAAGAGTTTCAAACGAACTCCACTATTGGAAGTGAAATTTCACGGAATATAAAAAAAAGAATATTTATTACTCACTATTGAAAATAAAAATATACCTTAGGCATGCGTTGTTTGCGTCGCAGCAGGAAAAAATGTGTATAGTATACTTGAGTAGGTTGGCAACAGATGCGCGAAAAAAAAACAACACATATTCGAAAGGTGTCCGCACGGTCCAGAGTGTATTCGTTCAAAATAAGAAAAAATATTAAAGGCAGCCATTAGGGGCTTCGTATAGGTAGGTCGTATTCCGATGCGGTAGTAGCAGGGGTAGCGCTCATTTGTTGGCCGCCATCTTGGTGCCCAGCTTAACACAGGGTTTTTATGGGAGAACCCCTTTATGATTTTTTTAAAAATCAGGGAGACAACGCAGACGTTTGAAAAAAATTATCTATAAATTTAATACTAACTTGTATGCATACAAAATTTTTCAAAGGTCTTAATTGTCTCCCTTATACTTTAAAAAAAATCATAAAGGGGTTCTCCTATAAGAGCCCTGTGTTAAGCAGTTAAGCTGGGCACCAAGATGGCGGCCAACAAATGAGCGCTACCCCTGCTACTACCGCATCGGAATACGACCTATGATATTATGATTCCACTCTTTAATAAAAATGTGGGAAAAAGAAACTTGAATATTAGTTGCCAATTATTTCCGACTTCGTTTCGACCTCAAATCGACGTTCCATGTAGTGTGTGCATATCCCTCGCACAAATGCGTTACTATAGACAAAAAAAATAATGTCAGTCTCTCAAGAAACCGACTCTAATGTATTATCAGCTGTAACAGCATAACACTCGATTTTTTAGGCCCCCGTTAGGGGAGCCTATTGCTTTCGCCAGAAAGTTTTTTAATTATCCTGTTTGACGATGGCCCCTTATGGGCGCAGCCGATCGTGCCCAAGCGATTCGTACAAAATTATAATGAAAAATACTACGTAAAATTAGAAAATTTTTGAGATAGGTATGATGTCAAGCTGTCTATACGTTTTTGCATAAAATTAGTTTGCATCGTCAGTTTCTATGGTAATTGCGAGCCGAGCACCCTGTGCCGAGACAAAATTGACACCCTCCAAAAGTCTCTGGCCAATAGAAATGTTTCGCGCGAAAATCCAGCCAATAAAAACGGCCGCCTGTTGCTTTGTACCTCGATATTCAAAAGTTTCACCGCAAGGAGTGGTCACGTCAGAATCGTTGCAGATTCACGCCGTGAAAAAGGGTCCACCACCAAGAGAGTTTCAAACGTGACCACTAGCTGGCCGCCGCGGCTCTTGATTGTTGGCTAGGACTGTAATTTCGCCGTGGGCGGGGCTTGTGACATTACCGCCAACCTCAGAGTAAATCCTCAATTCATGTTTTCACTGAAAGATACAAATAGGTCAACCCTTGTGTTCCGCGTAAATGCGTGGAGGCTTGCACCGTTGTTTGCTAAAGGCCTGCAACATCATTTTACGTCGTTACTTAATCTAAAACTAGCAAAATATATTTTGAGTTGGTTTGAGTGGACCCCAAGGCGGCGTTGTTTATAGCTGGCCCGCTCGGCGCCATGTTTGTGTCTTAAATATGAGGCGGATAAAATTCACGATTTGGGCTCTCACAGAGCGTTTTGACCTAATATTTTTAATTCCTATTTCATATGGTGGTAAGTGTGTGGCAAATTTGAAACTAGAACCCTTTAATTCTAGGCTGGCGGTTCGATTTGGTGGTTGTCAAGGCGCGTTGTTGACAGCTGGCCGGCTCGGCGCCATGTTCGTGTTAGAAATGCGAGACGCATAAAATTCACGATTTGCCTCTGTGTCTGCCTCTGTGTTCCTTGTGAATGTGTAGAGGCTTCCATAACTGTGTGCTAAAGGCCTGCAACATAACTTAGCGTCGTCACCAAATTAAAAACTTGCCAGACATATTCTAGGTTGGTTTGAGGTGGGACGCCGTGAGGCGCCGTGTCACCGGCCCCGCGCTGGACCTCTTCAACCATGGCCGCCCCGGCCGGTTGCTGAGGCTCTCAGCTTGCGACTTTAAATCATTGCATAAAGTTATCAAAACGTTGACAAGTCGAACTGAATGCGTAAATATTGTTTCTGCACCAGCAGAAAACGTTTTGGTATGTTTGAATTCAATCTGGTGAACAGAATTCTTGAAATGGTGTGTATTTTCGTAAATTATTTTACTAATCCTATTTTTTTTTTTACTTACTGATTGAACCCCCTTGAAACTTTGGGAAAATACATCTGCATGTCTAAAACTGCTAATCTCACAGTCATTTCGGCTGTCTAACATATCGTTCAGCTTAAATAAATAGCCGCTAATGCTTTAGTTGAGGTCCCAGCCTAGAGACATAAAAGCGACAGGACTGGGCACTCACACCTCACGCCTCCCCCAGCCGAGCCACCGGCCTTCTTTTGTTGAGGGAAGGTCCCAGCCTAGAACCTAGAAACGACAGGACTGGGCACTCACACCTCAAAAGCGCTCCGTCCTGTCGAAGGCGGCGACGCCTCCCCCAGCCGGCTGCGGATTGTCTAGCCTACGTGCCTACGTTTGCCCTGCGGCCAGGGAGTGCCAGCGAGCCAAGTCGAATCGGCATTGTCGCCGGCTCGGGCGCTCGGCCGCTCGGCCCCTCTGCCCCTCTGCGTGGCGCGCAGGGGAGGAAGGAGGACCGTGGTATATTCAGTTACTTAACCAAAAAAGAAGAAGAAAAATAGCTCAATTTTCGGGACTTCTGTTTAGCGGTTGAAATTCGTGATGTGATTCTCACAAATAGTTCTGACTTAAGTTCTTTCTCATTGGCTAGTTTTAAAACCTAGGGGGCCGTTTAACGCGTTAGCGTTAGAATTTTTTCACTTTTCTACTCCCATTATCGACATCGCCGGATGATCGATACGTTCGACCTCGAATCGACTTCTAATCGACAAATCATTTTTAGCTGGGTACATTATCCTTATACCTGGTTTGGTTGGTATCAACCCCTAGAACTTACTCTCATACACATTTATCTCCTAATCACAATGAAAACTTTTAAAAGCCGTTACAAAATGGTCAAAATGGACATAGTCTCTAACTTGGCCAAATTAAGTCCGAAAAATCCCCCCAAAATTGGGGATGGTTTTGAGTCAGTACTAGTCAATCAAGCCTATTTTGGTCAAAATCGGGGTTAGGGGGGGGGGTAGAGGTCGGACCCCGTTCGAATCGGCCTGGAAACGCCCAACAACGTTTTGAGTCCGTGTAAAGTCCCTGGATCGTTGAAACAACCAGAAGCCTCGTACTGGCACGGAATTCTCCGACATTGACGTGCAAACGTAGACTCTTTGTTGATGTTGCTCACGGGGACGCGACGCGAAACAGCAGTCGCCAAACAGTCAAACCAGCCGTTCCGTACTGCTAACCAAAAATGTGGACATGGCCTAATTACATTTGCTACGAAGCATTTTTTCAAAGGATAGGGACTGAATCAAACACTTTTAAAAGGCTGAAACTTGTGCCGATTAAGTAGTTTTTTTCTTAAGACAAGTGCATCGAGAATAAAATTACTTTCTTTCGTTTTTGAGGTTGCCTACGCCGAATAGGTCTAAAATGGCGACCCTCTGGTCCCACGTGACCGCGAGAGCCAATCACAGCGCGACCCTTCGGTTGCCAGTCTCTGCGAAGCTATAGGGCTCTAGGCACACCCAAGTCGGGCGGGCCGGGTCGGGTGAGGACAGGGGCGGTCATCGGGCAAGCTCCAGACTGCTAACCCGCCCTATCGCGAAAACACTATCTGCCGGCCATCGATTTCCATTACCCTCTCCATTTGAGCGCCGTTTGAGGACGCGAGGGGGAAGGGTGAGGGGGGGGGGAATCGTCCATCTCAACCTTGGTCCCTGTCCCGGTCCAAGCCCCGTGGGCCCACGCCGGCCCGGACACCCAGTCACAGGCACGAAAAGAATCAGTCGACGAGGGGACGGCTTTTCGGGAACGGAAATCGTCTCTGAGTGATTCCCGCGGCCGGGCACCCGTGCATTGTCCTGTGCCCGTGAAAGGAGCAAATCAAAAAAAGTAAAAATTGTTTTGACCCTTTTGTGTATTTTCTTGTTGCAGAAATGGTCAGCAAGGGTGATCTGAGTTCGAGCGTCGACTCTATGGGTTACGACGGCGGCGTCTTACCGCAAGGTAAGTTTTTAGACAGTCCCTTATGTGGCTGGCTTTACCTGTAGGTAAAGATTCCCGTTCAATGCCAGCCCAGCCAGCCCAGCCAAAATTTTACTAGTACAAGGGGGAGCCCGCGTTCTGACACGGAGCCCGCGTTCTGACGCTTCCCGCGTTCTTACACTTTCCGCGTTCTGGATAACAAAGGACTTGCCTCCAGTCGTAAATTAGACCGTTAAAAGTAAACACTCGCCACTTCAGGACCCCCCGCTCCATCCGCGGACGGACACTTGAGCCGCCAGTTCAGCCCTGCCCGTCCCACCCGCCTCGCCCCGCCCCGCCCCGCCCCGCACGCCCGAACCGGCTCAAGTGCCTCGCTCTGCGGGCCAATCCACTAGTAAATTAAGACCCAGTCCCCAAATTTTAAATTCAACCCACAGAAACAGAAAAATGTGCTTCTTATCGTCGGTTTTCAACTAACATTACAGAGAAACTTGAATGGTAGTTGTAATACACACCCTTAAAAAGTTATTTTACGACCGCTTCAGCACCATAGCCCAGTCCCAGCTCCAGCCTAGTTTTAATGTTAAATTTGAACCACAGCTGGTATAGACATAAAAACGCGCTGTCTTTGGATTTTAACTGCCAATTCAATGAAATTTGAATGGCGGTTGTAGCACAACACGTACAAAAGTTACTTTTTGACCGCCCGAGCCCCAAAGCCCAGCTTCTACCCTAGTCCCCGGTTTCAGCTATTGCTCAATTTTTAAAAAACTTATTACGTCTGGTAGCAAGTTAAAATATCTGAAAGCCATTCTGATTTTTGTGGTTTTCTAGTTTTCGTCATTGATAATACACTGTGGAAAATATTTCCGTAATTTACTATGTACAACATATCTCGTACATGTACGACTTTACACTTTTCGACTTTGTTTGCTCACCAATCGTTTCTGAGTTGATACGTGTAGTTATAAAAAAATTACAATATGAATCGTAATTGTACAAGACCTCTCATGGAAAATTTTCCCGTACCGGTACAAAAATTCCTCACAGTGTAACACTGTAAATACCAGAGCGAGGATTCACGCCATCAGGAGAGCGAGAAATTTTCTCTCACTCTTTGAGAGTGAGGTTTGGTTTTCTCGCTCAATTAGAGAAATAGTGTAAAAAAAACCTCGGCCTATTTGAGCGAGGATTGGGAAACCTCGCCCTTTTTGAGTGAGGATTTTTATCCTTAATCTCACTCAATTTGAGTGGTGCTGTAAATTCTTTCTCTAAGAGCGAGGATCCTTAACTCTCACTCAAATGGGGCACGAGTAAAAATCTCACTAACTTTAGATGAGATATCTCACTCTTGCATTTGCAGTGAATCCCTTATTGCATTGAAATTGAAGATAGAAGTCAATCATTTTTGCCTTTGCGCCAGTATATTTTGTGTTTGCTATTGGAGCTGGACTGTCTCGTTACAGGCCGGCAGGCCAGCTTTTTCTATTTCTCGATTAGACATTGTTTTACCGAACGTTTTGAATCAATAGTAAGACGGATTTGGCACTACAAGGAGAATTTGGCACTGTTACTGCGCACTCAAACCTCGCGCCGAATTGGGGTGGCGCGCGCGCTGTTTTAAAGTCGGTCACTTTGCATAACTGTATCGCGAGCTAGTGCCTTTGAGAAACAGCCGTAAAGTATAGTATACCAGACTGCACATGTCTCAGAGTGTTACTGAGAATACGCACAGAGAGAAAAAAAGAGTCCCTCAGCAGACCAAAATTTTCGTCAATTATACGACAGCAAATTTTTTATGGTTCCAAACGCCGAAGCTTTAGTTACTAGAAACAATTTTTTTGTGTTAGTTACAAAGAGTAAATGGAACAAAAAAAACATTTGGGATTTCTTGAAACCAACACGATAATTTCAGCGACCAAATAAGAGTTTTGGTGACTAAAAATTGATTCTGACCAGTAAAGCGACGTCATTTCGAACCAAAACAAGCCGGCTGATACATTCGTATCATCTGCTACAAATTCACTGTCCTAAAATGAACTAGAATTTTGGCCCTGGAAGCTGCTGTCTTTTCGGTAATTATCTACTTTCACGCTCATCTTTATTTAATTTCTTGGAAAACCAGGCAAGAGCGCCAAATAATATTAGCACTACTGAATAGTGCTCGATTAGCTGAATTCAGTGATATAAAACACACAACCAAGAGCCGTGGAGCCGTGAAAGTAGATAATTACCGTCTTTTTTGCGTTCTTTACAGTCAGGCTGCTGCGGGTAGGCCGACAGACCTCACACTGTTACTTGTTTCCTGAAGCATCCCTCTCTCTTGCTCCGCAGACCTGACCGGGGGCATGGAGTCCATGGGGTACGACTGCGGCGTCGGCTCCCCGGGCTCGCTCAGCGTCCAGGGTCAACAGAGGACCAAGCGCATGCGCACCTCCTTCAAGCACCACCAGCTGCGCACCATGAAGTCGTACTTTGCCATCAACCAGAACCCGGATGCCAAGGACCTCAAGCAGCTCGCGCAGAAGACGGGGCTGTCCAAACGCGTGCTGCAGGTGAGCGCCGTGCTGGCAGGCAGCCCATCGGGGCTGTCCAAGCGTGTGCTGCAGATGAGCGCCGTGCCGGTAGGCAGCCCAATGGGCGCGGCACGGCGGGACCAGCAGCGCAGCGCTGCGCCCGGGCTACCAGGCAACACATCCTGCACCTTTGATGTTTTATATTGTTTCCAGGTGTGGTTCCAGAACGCGCGCGCTAAGTGGAGGCGGAACATGATGCGGCAGGAGAACGGGCAGCAGACGGGAGGCGGACCTGGCGGTCCACACGGGGGCGGCGGCAGCGGGGGCGGGGGCGCGGGGGCGGGCAGCGGTGGGGACGGCGCCGTGGGCGGCGCTGCGAACCCCGGCGGCGGCGGCCTCGGCCTCGGGGGGCTCGCCGACGCGACCCTGGAGGAGCTGCACCACCACCACACCCACCACCTGGTCGGTCCCCACGGGCCGCATGGCATGCACCCGCACGGCGCCATGGCCGCCGGCGCGCTCACCCTCGCAGACCTATATTGAGTGCTGAGCGGGTCATTTACACTGAGCAGCATCTCTTTCAGCCCTCCGCCCCCCCCCCACCCGCACCCCCCTAGGCGCACAAGGCCAGCACCTTAATGCAACCCGAAGATAATTTTTGATATATTTCAGGATATGATTTGTATTGGGATCGTTTTTTTCCGCGATGTGACGTTAGTGCATATCATCACCAAATGTAATAATAAAAGTGAAAAAATAAATTGAAAATAATTCAAATGTGTGTTTTTGAGGGGGGGATAGTAATGTCTCGGATTTTATGGTTCGTGCATGTATTACGTAAGGTTTTTCTTTGTCAGTAACCCCGCCCACCTTGATGTCACCTAGGCTATGTGTCACTTTCGGGTCTACCCTTCCCCTCCCCCCTCTTACGTAGTTTTCTACTCTTTTCCGCGAGGACCATTTTAATAGCCATCGCGGTGAAAAATAGGTCGATTATTCACTCAACCAAAGTTAACACACTGAAAAATCTCAGTAGGGGAAGGTGGGGCACAGTAGGACATGGGGTACACTGGGACTTTACCAATTTCAAACAGTATTCCGATGCTACAAAAATTGACCTACTGAGCATGGACGCTTCTTTGTGATGTCATCAGTAATTGGGAAATAACAGAGCACGTGTGCTGTTCAGAAAATTTTAAGTGAAAATCCTGGTAGACAACGGAGTTCAGCGGCGTAGGAAGTGGGGTGCAGAGGGTGCTCGGAGCACCCCCTAGAATCTGGTAGAGGGTGCTGAGCACCCCCCAGAATGCCCGCGCACACACCTTCAAGTAATACTTCCCGTTTCTATGAGTTTTGGAGGTAATTTTAATTTTTGTTTGTCTTCGGGAAAATACAGTTTTCCATTCTGACAAAAATAATGCAACTTATTCGTTGTGCCAAAAAAAAATTTCGCCCCCACTTTGCTCTCGATATATCTCTTACATACGGCATCGGCTAAATTAAGGGTGATGATTTTTCAACGACACATTTATGTTATGATTTTTGTCGGAAATATACGACAGATTTGTTGCAAATTTTAATGGCGAGTCAGTTCGTTTAAAAACATGCACAGACGTAAATTTACAACTTCGATCGGAAATTTACGACCGATTGTATTCTTAGAACTTCAATTGTCACACGGGTACGACTTGAGTCGTTATGATACGATTTTGGTCGGAAATTAACGACTTGGCTCGTAATTTTACGACAAAAACCGTAACGTCTTGCCAATTTTTGTGGACTGTGCCGGCACAATAATGTACGACTATGTCGTAAGGAAACGATTTTTAAGTCGTTGAATTACAATCAAATCATTCCAGAACGCACTCTCATTTCCTTACGGATGTGCTATCTCCATAATACGGAGAATTTTGTGCAAGCGTAATATGGATCACAAATCATTTGTAATACGGATAAAATCATCCGTAATATGGATTAATTAATCCATATTACAAACTTTGCTTGATCCGTAAGTTACGGTGAATTTTGTCCATACTTTATGGATGAAGGCATGTTTGTAATATAGATTAAATTATCCATATTACGAATGATTTTATCCGTATTACAGATGATTTGTGATCCATATTACGCTTGCACAAAGTTCTCCGTATTATGGAGATAGCACATCCGTGAGGAAATGAGAGTGCGACTTCCGTCGCTAGAAACATTAGCGACTGATACGTCGCTAATTTACGACAATTTTTCTAACAGTGTACCTTACCTAGCTAGCTCCACTGTAAATGGGGGAATGATGTATGTCGATCACGAGAGGATAACGCACGTTATTATGTGGTTTTTGTGAAATATTATTTAAGTTAACTTTTGAAATTTATTTTCGATGACACCATTAGATTCCTCGTAAAATTTCCTTTTAAACGAGCATACATCTCATGGGGCAACAACCCACAGTTTCGTGGCACGTCATTCTTGTAAGTGTGTTTTTCCTGGCTCGAAACCCCATGACATGTATACTCGTTAGAACGGAAATTTTACGAGGAATTCGATGGTGTCATAGAAAATAAATTGCAGAAGTTTGCTTAGATAAAATTTCACAAAAACCGCACTATAACGCGCGTTATCCTCTCGTGGTCGTCAAGCATCATTCCCCCGTTTTCAGTGTCTCTTTTTTACGAGCTTGCTGCATCGCTATCTGTACTTACTCTCTAAATGCTTTGCTTTGCTCGCCCACCGAAACGCTGGTGGAAAATTGTTCTTTCTTCCTCGAATTCACGAACCTGTGGAAGGTAAAGGGGATTGGGGTTGGGAATAGCTGAGCACCCCCCATCGCGGGACACTTCCTACGCCGCTGACGGAGTTTTTATAACTAGGGTAAAATTATTGTGAGGGTGTAGTAAAACTAAAAGAAAAACCGGTAGTTTTGTTATATGTAGAATATACTTTTTAGATTTAAAGTTTACCGTAGTCGTGATTTGTAGCTTGATGAAACTGAGTACGAATTGATAAGGTGGGCTTCAATTGTGTACACTCCTACGGTTTCGAGCATGCGCGGATCCAGGGCGACAGGCCTTTTGCCCAATGGCTCCTCGGTAGCCGCCTGAAAGGTAGGCAAAAAGTACTACTTTGCCCCTGTAAGTAGGCAAAAAGTACTACCCCCCCTCCCCCAAGGCTGACTCTGGATCCGCCACTGGTTTCGAGTGAGCGTAAACGATAGGTGACGTTACTGAATTTGTTTTGTCTCAGTGTTTGATCAGAGTCACTTACTAGTTCAGGAAAGTCACATGCCAAATTTCATCTTTCTGGCTTAAACGATTTCGAAGTTAGTCTCTTGGTAAAAAGTGTCCGATCAGCTTGATTTTTGAACTGTAGACTCATAATGCAATGGTCATTCAAACAAAATTAACATTTTTACTCCAACGTGTTCTTCCAATTTTTAGTTTTTGAACCACTGCGCATTGTTGGATATGGCTAAAATACCATATTGGATTAGGCTAAAATAGGGGGGCCCTGCGCCTATTAAGTGACCTCCCACGGGCTCGTTCGAAAATGAGTAGATAAAGAATTTGGAAGACAGATTTTAATGGCAAGGTGGTTCAGATTGGACAGCTCTCTCTGTTACCTCTCTGTGATGCTTACTCCCCTCGGAACAGCACGGCCCTGCCACCGCACGCGCCGCTCGATCGCAACTCGCCCGCGCGGGGCAGGGGGGGCGCTTATAAGGCCCGCCGGGCGGCGAGACGCGTGACAATGTTTAGGGTTAACACGCGTCACCCTCGCCGCCCGGCCGTGCTTGTCCGAGTTTACCATCGCCACACCGCGAGTCGGCGATGCCCCACTTTAATTGTGGGACATAGCTGACATGGCCATCCTTAAAAAGATTGCGCCCCCGCAATCACCCAATCGGGCAACCCGGGGACACATGCCGAGCAAATAGCAACATAGCTGACATGGCCATGTCAGTGCCGGCAGGCGGCGGAGCGACGGCAGGAGCGGAAGTAGAAAAAGGTAAAAGGTGAAGTTAGAAGGGACTGCTCAAAAATAATTTGAAGGTGGTGAAAATAGTTAAATACAAGGCGAGACTTACGTCGGGATAGGGCAAGGAGAGGAAACGGAAAAAAGAGAAAGATGACTCTACTGGCTGCTCTTAACGCAAGGAAGGCGGGTTGTGTAAAAATTTCAAACAGAATGTCCGGAAGGGGCTGCCAAGGGAAACGAAAGTTAAAAGGGCAGGCTAAAAAAACAACCCGATGTGAATTTAAAGCAAACAGAGGTGAGACTTACGCCTGGAAGAGGTAACAGAGAGAGAAAAAAAAAAAATCAATAAGAAACCAACAAAACATCCAAAAATGAAACAAATACCCAAAAATAAAACAAAACGATAAATTGATAAAGGAAATAAAAACCATAACCCAAAATGAAAGCTAAAAAAAAAAAACCCAAAAATATCTATGTAAAACCCCAATTAAATAACAAAACAAACCAATAAGTAAATAAATAAACCAAAACAAAAAAGGAACAAAACAAGAAAAAAAAAGGGAATAATAACAAACAAAACAAAACAAAAATATAAAAAAAAAGAAAAAAAAGAATTGGGCGGAACCAGCAATACCAGGATCCACCAGTGCCCTAAAAAAAAAATTAAAAAAAAAAGAAAGGGGGATCTAGCAACAATTTATTGAACAGGGCACTGATGAATCCGGTTCACAGTGGCCGGCTCCTGCCCCGCGCCGCCCTCCTCCGCCTGTACGATAAGGGGCACACGGGGGGGTGGGGGAGGCGGTGTCCGTTGTCCGCCCCTCTTCTCCTGCCGCTGCACGAGGAGGTGCGTCAGGGAAGTGCAGAACGCGCCGAGGAGTGCAAAGGTGCACCCCCCGGCCCGTGCGATGGTCATGCAGTTGAACGTAGTCTGGAAGACGAAGCTGACGCACCTCCACACCAAGAGGATCCCGACGACGGAGTGGAAAAACATCCCAATCCCAGCAAACCAGCCCCAGAGACGGGAGAAGCCGGATTGGACGAGGCGCACACTGGAAAAACAAACGTTGCGTCCGCTACACCAATTGGTGTGTTCTATGGCAACATTTCAGTTTTTGTGGAATATTAACCAACCGAGACTTTAAGTTTCATTTCTGATGCGCCTATCAGATTCTCCATGAAATTCCCGTTCGAACGAGCCTACATGTGATGGGGTTGCGAGCCTAAATACTACGACTTTAAATAGGATCTGTAGAAAATGGGGAATCGGACATGTTGAATGAACTATGCATTTGAACCCCATCACATGTAGGCTCGTTCGAACGGGAATTTCATGGGGAATCTGATAGGCGCATCAGAAATGAAACTTAAAGTCTCGGTTGGTTAATATTCCACAAAAACTGAAATGTTGCCATAGAACACACCAATTGGTGTAGCGGACGCAACGTTTGTTTTTCCAGTGCAGGGCCTGGTCGCCGTCGATGAGGGAGTCCAGGGCGAGCGTGCCGGGGGGGAAGGTCTCGCCAATCGCCGCTCTGCTGACCGTGTTGATCACGGCCGTCCGCACCGCCGTGAAGCTGAGAAGCTTGGAATACCGCCGCATGTCCTCGGGGGGGTACAAGCCGGCGGTGCTGATGGTGGATTCGACGGGGAATACCGTGGATCGTTGGCCGTCAGGTTTTAGGCGGCGCGGCGCTGAGACACGGTGCGGCAGAGGGTCGAAGGCCCACCAAGTTCCGTTGATATTGAAAGCGGGCGTGAAGGGGCCGTCGCAGGGGACCGGCTCGGCCCGTTCCGCCGCGATCCGCGTCACTGGTTGCAGGAACAAGGAGTTGTTGAAGGCGTCTCGCACCGGCAGCGCGTCGTAGCACATGGTTTCGCGGCGGATCCAGTAGCGTGTTGGTCGGCAGTGGGCGAGATAGAGTCGGTCCCCGACGCGTCGGCCGATAGTCCCTGGTCGCTGGAAGATGGTAGAGACGGATTCCGGGTGGTGGCGAGCCATATCCAGGTTGGACTGAAGCTGGCGGCGGTGTTGTTCGCAGCGGCGGGTGACGACGTCATCCGCCAGGTCCTCCATCTTCCGCGACCAGCGGATTTCGTGATATAAGAACTTGGTGTTTATATACGGGACTAAGTCCGTTTCAGTCGTCTTGGATGCGGTGAAGGCCTTCTCCCCGAAGAAAACGTAGAGGCGAGGGTGCTCGGTGCGGGTGACTGTGCCGTCGCAGAGGGTGACGTTCGTCAGAAGCTTCACGGCGAACATGTGGATGTGTGCGGACACGACGGCGTAGTGTGTCTGCTCGCCAGTCGTGTCCGCACGGTCGACTAACTCGATGGGGCCGGTGTAGATTGCCCGAAGGGTGCACGTCGAGGCGTCGGGGTGCAGGGGCGACCAATAATAGTCGCCCTGCAGTCCGTCGTGGAGCTCCAAGTCCGTGAAGGGGGCGGCAACGCCGTCGGGCATGACGACGTTGCCGCTCTGGTTGTCGTAGTCCGCGTCCTCCTCTGCGACGGTTATTTCGTAATGCCGCTCCACGACCACCTTGGAATATTCGGTGTTGGTGGCGGCATCAGTATAATCGGCGCCCTCGCACGTGCCGTCCGCCCACTTCTTCCCGACGGTGACGATTGTTAGGGAAGTAAGTTGATTGGGGCGCAGACCGGTGACGGTCTTGCCGTGGAGCTGGAGGATCCCAGTGCTGACGGCGGACAGACACTGGGCCCTGGAGACGGTCTGCATGCCGGTGGTGATGGCTTTGATGGGCGACGACACGTGCGAGTGCATACCGCAGCGCACGATGTTCTGGAGATATTTTGCGTGGCAGCGGAAGACCCGCACTTTTGTCACCTCTTCGCTTTGCAGGAGGCTCCCCTGGACGAAGACAGGGGGGTGGGTTGCTGGGAGTGGGCAGGGATCCACCGCCGTCTCGTCGAGCTCCTCGAAGTCATAGAGTTCGGCGCAGTCGTAACCAACGACGGTGGACAGCGGGAGACCGGATCCGTGCAGCAGCAGTGGCCGGGACAGGACGCAGGTCATTATCAAGGCGAGGAGGGCGGGCGTACGCATTGTTGCGGCTCGGCTCGGCGCGGCGGCGACAGTGCACGAGGGGAGCGGTGCTGGGCTCTACTGGCTGCAACAAAGCATCACACCGAGGACAGAGAGAGCCTGTATAGGGTGGTATATGATAGGAATAACCGACCCTTAAATTTAAGCGAACCAAAAAAAAAGGAAGAAAATAAAATAAAAATAGAGATGTTTACAGAAGGGCAGGTGAGAGAGAGAGAGAGAGAGAGAGAGAGAGAGAGAGAGAGAGAGCGCGTGAGAGGTATGGGGGAGGGGGAGGCTAATGTTAACGGGTTTAAAACTAATGTAGCCTACTGGGGGGGGGAGGAAAAAAAAGTTAACAATGGGGTAGGGAAAACTACCTAACCTAAGGGGGAAGCCTAACATTACGGGACTTAAGAGGCTAGCGTAATCTAAAGTAGGGGGCTAAGGAACTAAGAAATTAAAATGTAGCCTAACCTATTTTACTTATCTAAGGGGCGCCCTAAAATTACGCGTATTTGTCGACTAGGGTTTGACGGGGGAGCTATCATACCCCGGAGCGGTGGGAGGGAGCGCGGCGGCTTGATTAAGCGGCCCGCGGCTTCATAAATCTAACGTGGACGGGTTTGTCCTTTAACACTCCCGACTGTTGAGTCCGGACCAAAAACGTTACCGGGTTAAGTTGTGATGTGACGACGCCCTCGCGCCAGGCGGGGGCGTACTTCTGAGGAAGATCCGGAGTCGACTTCTGCTCGAAATACACCATGACCGGCTGTCCTGGGCTGTAGGAGGCGGGCCGGCGGGTCTTGTCGTAGAGGGCGGCTTGCCCGCGCTGGGCCTCTTGCAGCGTCAGGTGTGCACTGGAGCGGGCGTCTTGAAGCAGGTCGAGGCGGTTGTCGGGTGCTGGTGGATCCTGCAAGAGTTGGTCAGATAAGTTTTGGGGATGGCGTGGGTTGTAACCGTGTTGCAGGAAAAAGGGCGTGTGGCCGAGTGACTTGGACTGGCTGTCGTTGATGGCGAGTTGAATCTCCGGAAGACGATCGTCCCAGGTGCGCACTTCCTTATCGCACATTAAGGAGATTCGGTCGCCGACGATCTTGCAAAAGGCTTCGGCCAGCCCATTGGCGTGGTGGGCGTTGGCGGGGATGGTGTGTTGTTTGCAGCCGGCGGAGGCCAAGAAGGCCTGAAATGATTTGTCCGTGAAGGCAGGGCCGCAGTCGCAGACGAGTGTGTTGGGGATGCCGGTCTCTCCGAATATCCTGGAGATGGCGCGGCGCGCATCCTTGGCGGTGCAGCCCCTGGTGGCCACAAGGCGGCAGTAGCGGGTGTAGGAGTCCACGTGCACGAGGATCTGTTGGTTCCCACGGCGGCTCTTTGGGGCGCTTTTGAAATCGACGTGGACGATGTCGTTAGGGCCCTCCGCTAGGATGGGGTGTAGTAAGCCTTCCTGCTGAAATTTGCGTTTGAACCTGGAACAGATCAAGCACTTCTGAACGGCCTCCTTGCAGTCTTTGAGTAGGGTGGGCCAAAAGTACCGCCGTGCGACTCGTTCCGTTGTTTTGCTGACGGCGTAGTGTCCGATGGCGTGCTCGCTCTCGATGATCTTGGAGCGGAGGGAGGTGGGGGCGCAGAGCAGGAGCTTGTCCTTCTTGTGCTTGTACAGCACGCCGTCGAGGAAGGTGTAGGTGGGGTACTGCGTCGGGCTGGGGGTATTTCGCCTGTAATCAATTATGTTAGTCCAGTCGGGGTCACCGTGTTGCAGCCTGGCCAATTCTTCGTGGTCGGGTAGTAGTAGTGCGGTGTCCGGTGTCTCGGCGCTCGGAGGGGGCGCGTCCGGATCGTCCGCGTCGCTGCTGGCCGCTTCGGATGCGGAGTCAGTGTCAGCGTTGTCGGGCATGGTCGGCGGAACTGCTGACGCTTCGAAGGCCGCGGCCCTCGCCTTGGCCGTGGAGCGGGTGCACACGGCAGCGACACGGCAGTCTGAGGGCGGCACGCGTGTTGCTAAGTCCTCGCCGGGCAGGGGAGGCGTGTCGAACGCGGGCGCGCCGAGGGGCAGGGCGTTCCGGGACAGCGCGTCCGGAGCGAGGTGCGACGAGCCGGGCACGTGTTTGATCTTGACCTGGAACGAGCGGACATACGTCATAAGACGGGATATAGTTTGAGGCAGGTATTCGGCCGTGTACAAGTAAATGAGTGCTTGGCAGTCAGTGTGGACTTCGCAGGGAGCCGCCAGGGACTGCAATTCCTTCTGGAAGGCCATGCAGCCGTCGCTGATGGCGAGAAGCTCGATGGCCGTCATGCAGTAGTTCTTCTCGCTCCTGGTCAGGACGCGGCTGTGGTTGCCGACTGGGTGCCACTTCCGGGTTCCAGGGTCTTGCTGTAACAGGATGGCTCCGATGCCGTCCCGGCAGCCATCAGTGGCAAGACGCGTGGGGCGGTCCTCGGAGTAGTGGCGGAGAGCGGAGTGGAGCAGCTCGTCGTACAGCTCCTCGACGAGCCGTTGGTGGTCTTCAGTCCAGGTAAAGGGGAGGAGGGGGTGGGCGGCCTCGTGGAGTATACGTGTTCTCTGGGCAAAGTTGCGGATGAATTTTCTGAAAAAAGAAAGGTACGCTACCACGCCCTTCGCCCTTGTCTTGTTGGTGACCTCGAGCAAGTGCGTGACTGGTCGTAAGCGCTCCTTGTCGATGGTCATGCTGTCCTGCGTGACGACCATGCCGAGCGCTCTCGCGTGGTCGTAGCCGAACCGGCACTTCTCGGCGTTGAGCACGAAGATGTGCTGGCGAAAGCGCTCGAGGGTGCTGCGCAGGACGGACAGATGTGCAGTCCACTCCTTGGTGCAGACGGTGCCGTCGTCGACGTACAGCACCAGTCCATTGAAGAGAAGTCCCGACAGCGCGTGGTGAAGGGCGATTTGCAGGTATTCGCCGGCGCAGGCCACTCCGAACGGAAGGGCAGTGTACACGTACGACTTGCCCTTCAGCTGGAAGGCGAGGTATTGCTGACTGTCGGGATGGAGGCGGATCTGTTGGTAGGAAGATTTCAGGTCAAATTGAGAATAATACTTATTGTTTTGGAGGTATTCCAGGTATACACAAGCCGGGGTCCCTCTGAAGTTGAGTTGTTTCAGGCGCTTGTTGAGAGGCCGGGCGTCGATGACAGTCCGGAAACGCTGTGGTTCCCCGACCGGCGTTGCCTTCGGGACCACCAGGAGGGACAGGCAGTAGTGACTATTTTGCTCTTTGATGGTGCCGAGCTGCAGGAGGGCGGCGATCTCCTGTTCTGCCGCTTTCAGTTGCTGGGGCGTGAGCCTGTACTGGGGAACATAATATAAAGTCTGGTCGTGAAGTTGCAGCTCGGCCTGGAGAACGTTGGTGCAGGCGATTGGTTCGCCTGGCTTATGGAAAACATCAACGTATTCCTGGAGCAGCTGGAGAAGTTGTTGACGCTGTTCGGGGGACAAGTCCGGGTTGACGTCGAAATCGGTTGATGGCTGGGGCTGGGCGCGGACGGCGTTGACCTGGGGCAGCCAGGGGCGGTTGCTGGGGTTGGCCGCCCGGATCTTGTCCACTCGGAGCGGGGTGATGGCGAAGTTCTCCTCCGTGATGTAGGCTAGACGGTCTCCGGGCTCCAGGGCCAGCGGGAGGTCCGTCGGGTTGACAACAGGTACCAGGTCACACCCAGGGCCGATGACGCACTCGAGCGGCTGCAGTCCGTCCGGGTCGTCGAGGGCCGGGGTGGTGAGGGACGCTGCTGTCAGAGGGGAGGATGAGGAGAACCTTACCATCAGCAAGTCTCCGGGGGGGATGGTGACGGCGTCCGCCGCCGTCAAGGTGATGTTGGGTGCGCTGCCGGGCTGCGAGACGGTGTTCACGAGGTGAGCCGGGGCCGGCCGGAGGACGACGAGGTGTTCCTCCAGGCGGGCCGTCGTCGTGTCGCAGGTCCAGCAGCTAGCGCACTTGAAGTGGTGCGCCCAGCGCTTGCCGAGGATTGCATCGTATGCAATCGTCGGCGCCACGAGAAAGTCATAGACTGTGTCGATGGGGCCCAGTTTAAACCGCGCGCGCGTCTCGCCGAGCACGGCCAGGGGGCTCGAGTCAGCGGTCGCGGGCAGTCTGGATGGTGGGGTGAGGCGCGCCGACGGGTCGACGAAGGGCGGCCGCACCAGGTCGAACTCCGAACCGGGGTCGAACAGGCTGATTGCTGTGCGACCGTTGACCTCGGTCTCGAAGACGATGAGGCGGGCCGGGGTGAGATTCACCTGGTGGTGGGGGGGCGCCGTCGACCTGCTTTTGAAGAGGGCAGGGCTCGTCGGCGGTGTGGTGCTGAGCCGGCGGGGCCGCGCCGGCCTGTAGAGTGCTGACGCAGTAAACTGGGCTGGCCCGGCCCCGCTCGGACATGTGGGGCGCGAGCGCGGCACGGCGGAGCGTGGCCTTGGGGGCGCGGCGGGGCGCCACGGGCTGCTCGCGGGCTGGCGGGGCGGGTGGGGCGGGCAGCACCTTTCGGCTGGAGAAGGTGCCGTCCGGGTTGGTGATGATGGAGATGAAGTCTTTGGTGCCCCCGGCGAAAAGCAGGGGTGTGCCGTCGGGTTTCGTAAGCTGGACTGTGCAGCCGAAAAGCTGCGCGACAGCGGCGCATAGCGACTCGGGGTGAGGCTGCTCCGCGGGGCTCTGCTGCGCGGCGTTCTGCTGACGCTGCTGTCGCATGTAGGCTGCGCACGCGTCCCGGATTACTGACGGCCAGCGCGGCGAGTGGAGGAGGACCGCCGACATCGCCGTAAAGAAATCGGCGGCATCTGTACCAACAGACTTGGAGGTGGGGGAGGCGGGTGCGGCCGTTGGCTGGTCGTCCCGCCCCCCTCCTAAAAAGACATAGCTACGCAGTTCTGAGCGGTGTGTCCTGGCTCGCTGCAGAAGCTGCAGAACGGCGCTGGGGCGGCCGGGGCGGTGAGTGCAGGGACGCTGTTCACTTGCGGGAAAGTGGCGCGCTGCGGCTGGGGATGATTCACTGTAAGCCGGCTCACCTGTTCGGACAGCGTGCTGAGATGGCGCGCTATAGCTACAATGGCCCTGTCTGTGTCGCGGGGCCCGCGTCCGAAAGGTCCGAAACCGGTGTTGTTGGAGCGGTAGTTGTTGTCCTGGCCGCGTCCGTCGTGACTCCAGCTGTCGTCCCTTCGGCCGCGATCGTCACCTCCCTGACCTCGGCCGCGGTCGTCACCTCCCTGGCCTCGGCCACGGCCTCGGCGTCGTCGGCCTTGACCACGGCCACGGGTGCTCTGGCCGCGCGAGTTGTCCTGGTTGAGGTTGGAGACGGACGCGTCCCTGGTGGCGGGGGCGGTGAGGGTGGTGACGGCGGTCTGGAGCTTCTCGATGGACGAGCGCATATCCGCGAGCTCGGCTGCTGCTGCTGCCGGGAGTGGCGGGGGAGGCGCGGCCGCAACGCTGGCCACGACGGGTGCAGGGGCGGGCGCGGGCGGGGCGGCGAGCGTGATGGCGCGCTGCCCACTGACTAGGGCGCGCACGGCCTCGGCCTGCCGGAGGCGGGCGCGCTTCGTTTGGATGAGGTCGACCTTCTTGACGAGGTCGTCGACGGTCTTAAAGCTTTCAGTAAGCAGGTCTGACTGGATGGACGTCGGCAGCCCGTGCTGAATGTACTCCACCCGGAGCTCTTCGGGCATGTTCTTGTCGTATGCTGTGCACAGCTGGATCACGGACTGCACGTAGAAGCGCAGGTCCTCGCCGTCCTCCATGATGCGGCTGGTGAGTTTCTGCAGTGCGGAGTGCTTGTCCGTCGGTTTCCTGAAGGCGGCTTGGACGGCGGTCTTCAGCTGCTCGTAGTCGACGTCCGGGTCCTGCTGGGAGAGGCGGTTGGCCGCCTGGAAAGCAATGCCGTCCAGGGTGTAGATGAAGGTGCTCTTCTTTGCGTCGTCCGGGATTTGAATCAGCCTGAAGGTGTTCTCCAGGCGCGCGATGTACGTGTCGAAGTCCTCGTCGCCTTTCCCGGAGAAGCGGGGGAAGGCGGCGGTGAGCGCGGTCGCGAAGTCCGCCATGATGGGCAGCAGGCGCAGTCGCTTCTGGGGCTGGTGGGGCGGCGCGGGGCGCGGCGGGGAAGGCTGCCGCGAAGGGGCAGGCTGCGGAGCTGGTGGCGGGCTGACTAGTTTTCGGGGCGGCGCGGTGGGGGCGACCTTCTCCTGTAGTTCCTCGTGGACGTCCTGGACGGGCTGGGGGAGCTCAGTCTTCTTGTCTCCGGTGATGGGGGAGACCAGGTCGACGAGCGGAGGGGCGCTGGAGTCCACGGGAGAGTATGGAATGAAGGCCGTCGACACGAGCTCGGCGAACACGTCAACGATGCGAGCCTTGGAGATTCGCTTGTCCTCTAGCAAGGAGATAAGCGAGTGCACCTGCACCAGGCTGAACGCGGTCGGGTACTCGCTGGTGGGTTTCTGGAGCACAAAAATTCGGTCTATCTGCCACTGGGGTGGCACGTCAAGGTGTGCAGCGAGGGCTGCGCGGGCCGACTCACGCTTTGCTTGGCGGGCTCCAGCGTCGAGGTAGGCGGTGACGAAGTCCCTGTCGATGTCGATGATTCGTCGAGCGAAGGCCCGCGCGTTGGCTGCTGTGATATTCTGTGCGACCCAGAAGGCGAGGCAGGGGTTGTCTGGGGCCGGTGTTGACGTGATGCTGTTGATGATCCGGAGTACCTCGGGGTGGCTTTGACACAAAGCCGACACTTCCATACGTGGGCGGAGGGCTGGAGTTGCACGAAGGGAGAGCCCTCATGCACCCCCGCAGGCAGGTCCCCGAGGTAACGCTCAGCAGTCGAGAGGCGAGGTAACAAAAATGAAATCGTTAGGACCTAGTCGGGAGCTAGCTCGCTATAGATGCGGGAAGCGGTACGGGTTCTTTTTAAGCCGGCACCATGTTGGATATGGCTAAAATACCATATTGGATTAGGCTAAAATAGGGGGGCCCTGCGCCTATTAAGTGACCTCCCACGGGCTCGTTCGAAAATGAGTAGATAAAGAATTTGGAAGACAGATTTTAATGGCAAGGTGGTTCAGATTGGACAGCTCTCTCTGTTACCTCTCTGTGATGCTTACTCCCCTCGGAACAGCACGGCCCTGCCACCGCACGCGCCGCTCGATCGCAACTCGCCCGCGCGGGGCAGGGGGGGCGCTTATAAGGCCCGCCGGGCGGCGAGACGCGTGACAATGTTTAGGGTTAACACGCGTCACCCTCGCCGCCCGGCCGTGCTTGTCCGAGTTTACCATCGCCACACCGCGAGTCGGCGATGCCCCACTTTAATTGTGGGACATAGCTGACAGCATGAGTTGAATCAACAGCCCCTCACCACGATCCTCCTCCCTCCCCTTCGCGCCGCGCAGAGGGGAAGAGGGGCCGAGCGAGCACCTGCAACAAAGCCGACTCGGCTTGGCTCGCCTTCGCAGCCTTCGGAGCTTCGGAGTGCGCAGTCCTCCCTTCTGTGGTTCTAGGCTGGGACCTCCCCTCAACAAAAGAAGGCTGGGGAGGCGCCGCCGCCTTATAGACAGAACGGAGCCCGTTTGAGGCAGGCTTGAAAATAGCCGTTTCAGACCCGCGGAAATCGTTTTGCAAAGTTTCACGGCAGTTCAATACGTGGGAACAAAAGTGATTTACGAAAAAGATACACGAAAATGTACACCATTTCAAGAATTCTGCTCACCAGATTAAAGTCAAACTTACCAAATCGTTTTCTGCAGGTGCAAAACTACTATGAACGCATAAAGTTCACCGTGTAAACGTTTCGATAACTTTAAAAAATGATTTAAAGTCGCGAGGTGGGCACATCAGCCACCGGCCACGGCGGACATGCTTGGCCTGGACATGCTTGGCCTGCTTTCGCGTTGTTGACACAACATGCCAACCAAATAAAATGAAAAAAATCACTGCTCTCATAACGTTACGATTTGAACTCATTCTTTGAGGCACACATTTAGTTGGTAGAACCGGGGCAAGTATAAGTGAAACTGAAGTAGTTTTAAAGAAGGCAGTACGGTGGTCACGTGCGAATTTCAGTGGTGTTATCTGATTCTTGCGCTCGAAACTAGAGGCTGGCTTTGTTTGAACGCAGACTTTAGAGGTTTCTCTTTCGCTCCGTGTTGGCTCGCCTCGGCCTACCCCCTCCACGAAAATTTATCCCCTTCCCCTGTTCATTTTGCCTGACGAGTCGAGCATTACCATAGAAACTCGAATTTCAATTAAAATTTACAAAATTTCTGCAATACAGATTTCAACTAGACTTCAGAATCGAATGTACTAGATTACATTCTAAATGTATGCTTAGTATTATCGAATTCCCTTCAGCAGATTTTTTCCTGTCGTAAGGGGCCATATGAAACAAAACACGCACGTTTTCCAGCGATTTTAGAAGGCAACTCCGTTGCCTAAAAAGCGTTAAAAGTAAGGTGACTCCTCAATGGAGTTTGCAATTTTTAAAGTGAACTTAGTTGCGATAGCGAATCGGTCAGGAGCCCTATTCACTCACTTCCTCAGTTCGCCCAACGGTATCGGTTCGGTCCGGGGGCCGGACCGAGACCGAACCGAGGCTTCGGTCGGGTACTCGAATTCGGTATTCACTATGCCTTTCGATACGGTTTCGATTCGGTCCGCGGCCGACCGAGGGAGGTTCGGGCAGCGGGCCCGAAGTCGAAGCGCTGTTTCCGAATGCTAGTATTCCAACCAATCAGAGAGCAGAATTCGCCTCATCTGAACGGAGCTTGTGTGAACGTGTTCCTTGACGCACTTGACGGTTGACGGCTAGTCTTCCCTCCACCTTGTCAGAGAGCCAGCACGTGCCAGTCGTTCATATTACTCAAATATCTGCTGTGAATAAACGGAACAAGGGGATAAGTTGAATTAGCCCCAAAATGAGATTTTTATGCCATGTTATAGTCAATTATAGGCTGCTGCTACCCTCGAAACATTACAGCAAAGTACCCCATAGGTTGGGAGATATGAGGGTTGGAGTCAGTGGTTTAACCCTTAACCGGTTTTGTAGCACCCGTGCTACATCTAGCTTGCAGGCCTGTTAAACCTACAAAATAAGATAGACGACTTAGGGCAAAATTTTAATGTGATCGAAACGCCTTCCTAAGTGTGAGAAAAAATACGGGCGCATTGACACTAACACCAACACCTCTCCAGCGAACTCACAAGATGGCGGACACTTACTAGCGTGGAAAGGCAAGTTTGACACGCCGCTGCGCCTAAAGTAATGCCCGGAGCTCCCCGCAAAAATTATTACTGTAAAGAACTCTAATAAGACATGACATGGCAGCGCGCAGAGCGGTCGCAACGAAAAGCTCTGAAAATGCGAAGCCATAAACGAGTTGTAGCACGGGTGCTACATAGACCGGTAAAGGTACCAGCAAGTACGAAAAAGTGTACCACTGCATTGTCAGGTCTGCAAACAGTCTGCAACTACGTAAATAACTTTATCTTTGCTTCTAGATGTCAAAATTTCTATCAAAAACCGAAAATATGCGGAAAATTGCCCGCCTGGACGTCGCAAAAGTGAGTTTTCAGATGTGTAGCACCGGTGCTACATCGCAGGGCGCAGGCTGTTGACCGGTCTACACCGCCAAAAATAATTTTATCTTTGCTTCTAGATGTCAAAAGTTCTATCAAAAACCGAAAATATGCGTAAAATTGACCACTTGAACATCGCAAAAGTGAGCTTTCAGCTGTGTAGCACCGGTGCTACATCGCAGGGCGCAGGCTGTAGACCGGTCTACACCGCCAAAAATAACTTTGTCTTTGCTTCTAGATGTCAAAATTTCTATCAAAAACCGAAAATATGCGGAAAATTGCCCGCCTGGACGTCGCAAAAGTGAGTTTTCAGATGTGTAGCACCGGTGCTACATCGCAGGGCGCAGGCTGTTGACCGGTCTACACCGCCGAAAATAACTTTGTCTTTGTTTCTAGATGTCAAAATTTCTATCAAAACCCGAAAATATGCGGAAAATTGCCCGCCTGGACGTCGCAAAAGTGAGTTTTCAGCTGTGTAGCACCGGTGCTACATCGCAGGGCGAAGGCTGAAGACCGGTCCATACTACCAAAAATCACCTTATTTTTGGTTGAAGATTACAGAAATACTACCAAAAACCGACATCTTCAACCAAAAATAAGGTGATTTTTGGTAGTGTGGACCGGTCTTCAGCCTGCGCCCTTCGATGTTTCACCGGTGCTACACATCTGAAAACTCACTTTTGCGACGTCCAGGCGGGCAATTTTCCGCATATTTTCGGGTTTTGATAGAAATTTTGACATCTAGAAGCAAAGACAAAGTTATTTTCGGCGGTGTAGACCGGTCTACAGCCTGCGCCCTGCGATGTAGCACCGGTGCTACACAGCTGAAAGCTCACTTTTGCGATGTGTAAGTGGTCAATTTTCCGCATATTTTCGGTTTTTGATAGAAATTTTGACATCTAGAAGCAAAGATAAAATTATTTTTGGCGGTGTAGACCGGTCAACAGCCTGCGCCCTGCGATGTAGCACCGGTGCTACACATCTGAAAACTCACTTTTGCGACGTCCAGGCGGGCAATTTTCCGCATATTTTCGGTTTTTGATAGAAATTTTGACATCTAGAAGCAAAGACAAAATTATTTTTGGCGGTGTAGACCGGTCTACAGCCTGCGCCCTGCGATGTAGCACCGGTGCTACACAGCTGAAAGCTCACTTTTGCGATTTTCAAGTGGTCAATTTTCCGCATATTTTCGATTTTTGATAGAAATTTTGACATCTAGAAGCAAAGATAAAGTTATTTTCGTAGTTGCAGACTGTTTGCAGACCTGACAATGCAGTGGTACCCTTTTTCGTACTTGCCGGTACCTTTACCGGTCTATGTAGCACCCGTGCTACAACTCGTTTATGGCTTCGCATTTTCAGAGCTTTTCGTTGCGGCCGCTCTGCGCGCTGCCATGTCATGTCATATCAGAGTTCTTTACAGTAATAATTTTTGCGGGGAGCTCCGGGCATTTCTTTAGGCTCAGCGGCGCGTCAAACTTGCCTTTCCACGCGAGTAAGTGTCCGCCATTTTTTGAGTCCGCTCGTGAGGTGTTGGTGTTAGTGTCAATGCGCCCGTCTATTTTCAGACTCTTTGGGTGATTTGGAAAGATACTTGCGTGTTTATGGCGACTTGGCTTCGTAACTGGACTAGAAAAGGTCATTTTGAACATTTTGGTACCTTTACCGTCCTTTGTAGCACATATGCTACATATCATATCTCGAGAACCGTAAGTCGCACAGCGTGGAGGTTGTTATATTTGGATTCAGAAACACAAAATTAGTCTAACTACGCAAAAAAATAATTTTTTTTTCGGCGCGATCAAAAAGGTACGGTAAAGGGTTAAATACTCCCGCGTCTGGAAAGACGAACAAGCGACGACTGCATGCGTCAGCACGGCAGTGCCCTGCGCTGACGTGCGTGCGCGACACGAGGGCAGACGTGTCCCGGCCCTCGACTAGTCAACACCGTCAGACAAGTGAGTGCTTGGTGGTCCACAAGTTAAGTTGAATCCCTGTGCTCTACTTATCCTCTCAACCCCCCATCGAGCTACACCCTTACCGGTATCATTGAACGGCGTAAAAGGAAAGTACCAGGCAACCGGTATTTATAAAACCCCCGTATCAATAATACCGATTTGGTGGTGGTGCGTGGCTTAACTTTGGCTTACAAACCTTAGTTTAGCAGTGCTCCTGTCTGTACCGTCTCCCTATCCTATAGTTCCCCTGTGTATCAGGTTTGGCCAGGATAGGTAAAGGAATCTATTGATTTTCATCAAAAGTCCGTCGTTTTGTTCCTCCCATGTTATGTTATGTTCGTGGCATATGAAGTCGGGTGCCGAAAAGAATTGACCTGGAGTGTTCTTTTGTCGAGGTAACTGCGTGATTGGAAAGTGCGAAAGTCCAATACCAGATAACTTATACATAAGTAACCTAAGGCAAGCTGTATGATTGTGTATGTATGTGTATGTGTGAGTGTGTTTGTGTGGATTATATTAATTGTAATAGCTTAGTGTTAAAGTTCAATGGTTTTTCTGTTAAAAAAAAAACGGTATTTGTATTTCTAGAATAGAGTCCTCGCTGTGTAGGAGAGCGTCCACACAACAGTGAGTGGCCGAGCGCTCGAGCGGTGGAGTCTGCTGTGTCAGCGGTATTAGTGCGTTCGCCTGGTGTAGGGTGCAGTAGCAGAGCCGATTGCCGTGTAAATTTAAGTTAGTTTTTTTTTTAAATTTTCAACATGACATACTACTGTAACGTTAAGACTGAGGGTGCACTGTTGCACAAGCCATGTGTAGACTTACCTGAGTTAAATGCCGATAGTGACGGTCTGGAATTTTTAGAGAGATTCACCAATCGTAGGTCTGTGTTAGGATGTTCAGTTGCAGAGAAAACGGTATATCTAGACATGTGCCTGTTACGCGTGTGGAAAGATGGTATCAACGCGTTGCACTTGGACCATTGGGGCTTGAGGCCTGAACAATACTATGACCTGGCGTGTGTGATTTTTCTTAGAAGATGGAAGGAATACCAAAACTGGAAAAGAGCGACAATGGAGTCGAAGAGGCGACGCAGACGTAGTGTGTCGTCGAGTTCGTGTTCTTCCGAGGATTCTGAATTTAGAAGAGAACGAAGAACCGAAAATGATTTCACTTCCGACTTCAGTGAAGAGTCGGACGACCACTACGAGAGCTGCAGTGAAGCGTCGTGGACGGAGAAAAGGAGAGAAGAAAAATGCAGATGTGTCGAGTCACCTACAGTATCGTCAGCCCCTCGTTATGAGACAGTAACGATGGTTCATGACGGCAACTGTTTATTTCGGTGTTTAAGTTATGGACTTTTTGGCAGGCAAGGTGATTTTGCAGAAATTAAGATAAAATTAGTAAACTATGTGCTCAAAAATTGGGATCGTTTTCAAAATTTTGCTGTTGACAGCAGTGGTGAGATTTTTGCTAGTAAAAGAGCATACAAAAAGTTTGCAATGTCCAAAAATCGTTTTGGTGATTTTGCTGATGTAGTGGCATTTTCAGATCTGTACAATTGTCCTGTTATTATTTTTAGAGGTGATGATGTAACACATGTAGGTGAGTCACGCCCTGGAAAGCCAATAAATTTGTTGTTTACTGGTAGTGTAGACCGTGGCTTTTATGATTTTCTCGAAGTGACAAGAGTAGTGCAACCGAAACAGGGTTCGTATGCGGCGGCCGTGCGCGCCAAACCCGTGCTTGTTTCGTGTACGTCACCGAGTGCGGTCGGGTTCTCTGTCGCGCGCGATGTCCAGTCGGACTCGCGTCAGCGAGTTGTCGCTGAAGGGAGAGACCGTGTCCAACCTACCACGCGACAGCCGACTCATCAAGACCAACGTAAACAAAGGGAGCCCGCGAAATTCAAAAATGCAGTTAAAAGTTCTGCCAAATTTGAGACAAAAAAACCGGTTTGAAGTGTTGGGAAATGACCTCAGTGAGAGAGAAGAGACTAAGGGGAAGAAAAAGAAGAAAAAATTAGAGCGTTATCATTCCACTAACACGCGCCGTCGACGACTTCCAGGAAAAATTTTCAAGAGTAATCCATCTTTAGAAAAGTATCTTCACACAGTAGGTTCTCCATGGCTAGGCTTCCAGTGCAAAGTAAATTACTTGTAATTTTGAGTAAATTACCCAGTAAATTACAGTTTTTTACTCGTCCAAAAATGGGTAATTTACTCCAAAAAGGAATTATTTGCAGAAGCTTAATGAGTGTAAACGAAAAATAGTTCTCAATGATAAAAAAATACGTTAAAGATTGAAATGAACGCTCTCTTTTCTGGAAAATTTACTGACAGCAAATGGTCTTATCATTAATTCTCTTTTACTAGTGAAGGCGAACTAGTCGATTCGTTCGGTCACATATTTATCAAAAGAATTTAATGGAATTAATGGCACTGCCACGACAAAATTGACGACTCTCGGACAAAAACAAGACACGGCGACGATAGAACTAAAACGTTAAGAAATTTTGTTTATGTTTTTCTTGCTTTACCCGGGAGAAAATTTTATCTGAGCCAGGGCTGCGGAAAGTCAACCGCAGCGCACAAAAATATGAGTTTACATGCGACTAGGTAACATTTGCTGATTCAGCTTTATTCAGTGTTTCTCAGTTCTGATTTCTGCTGAGCTGGGGACATCTCTAATCTAACTGTATTCTGAGGAACGTCTCGACATGGGATCAGTATGCATCAGCGTCATCAGGAGGAGGCTGAGAATTGGTGACAACAGCTGAGATAGCGAAGATTACAAAATGCAGACAAATTCAGGTAGTGATATGGTGCCGGTATTATGTGACAAAATACGATGTTTACTGAAAGCAACTGTGAGTGACTGAGCCTACCGCACATCTCAGGCTACAGATTATAACAGCTAAGAACGATTTCACCACACCAACTGCGCATTGCTAACTTATACACGAGTTTCCCCCGTCAGCCTCTCTCAGTGGTCGAGGCTTGCTGAGGAGAGGTGTGTGCAACTGTGTGCTCCCCTGCTCCCACACCTCAGGTTCAAGCAGTTCCGTTTGAATGCACTACTATAACTGCGTTTACACGACTGAAGAGCAACTCCTTTAAGTCAGTTTATTTCAGTTTTTCTTTTTCCTGAAAATAGCTGCGTGTGACTGAGCGTCCCGCACATCCCATGCCTCAGCTTTATACGGCTAAGAACGGCTGCGCCTCGTAACTGCGTTCAGCTAACTTTTACACGAATTTCCCCCGTCAGCCTGTCTCAGTAGTCTAGGCTTCCTGAGGAGAGCTGTGTGCAACTGTGTGTTCCCCTGCTCCCACACCTCAGGTCCAAGCAGTTGAGTTTGGATGCACTACTATAACTGCGTTTACACGACTGACGAACAACTTCTTTAAGTCAGGTTATCTCAGTTTTTCTATTTCCTGAAAATAGCTGCGTGTGACTGAGCGCCCCGCACATCGCATGCCTCAGCTTTATATGGCTAAGAACGGCTGCGCCTCGTAACTGCGTTCAGCTGCCTTCCAGACTTGCTCCATACGTCAGCTTCTTTTAGCGTTTATTTATACATTGCTGATTGTAGGTGTCAGTCTGCAAATTCAAACAGCAACGTACAGTTTCTTCGCGAGAACTGGCCACATCTCGTTACCATTCAACTTCCATTCGTCAGCTTCTGTCAGTATCGGGATCGGGGGCGTTACATGAGGGAGGTTCGCGGTTTCGCGGGGGTAAACCGCGAGTCCGCGGGTCCTGCCGCGGGGGAATCTCGCGTACCGCGGATCCTCCGCGGGTCCTTCACGGACTGCGAGCTACCCGCGAGAAGGATCCGCGGACCGCGACCTTCCCCCGCGAAGGATCCGCGGTTCGCGAGATACCTCCGCGGCAGGTCCCGCGGACAGCGAGCTTTCCCCGCGGACTAGCGGTATTACCCCCGCGAAACCGCGGACCTCCCCCATGTAACGCCCCGCCGTAGACCTCGCGAACCGCGAGAGGGCCCTTTCGGGGCGTTGGCTGCAACAACAGTGGCGGAGCGGAGCGTCCGCGCTTGGAGCCGGTCTACGGCGCCTGATGGGTATGCAGTCCCGGATGGAGCGGTGCGGGCGGGTTGCATAGTACAAAAAGTGCCCGGGGTCAGCCACCTGGTACAGCATTAATAAGAGTAACGTCACCAATGCGTCGATGACTTCCCACGTTCGAAACAGGACTTATGCAGAGCCACCGCAGGGGCGTATTGAGGTCCGACCGACAGGGGAGTGCCCTTCAGGTTGCCTACATACAGGGGATTTGTAACACAATTTGCCTACCTTTCAGGCGGCTGTGTAGAGACCACACTTCCCCGCCTTAATACGCGCATGAGCCACCGTAGCAACGCCGATGTGAGTGCGGCCTGTAGCGGCGCGTTGTCATTACAGATCAACAATGCAGCCCCTGACATCCCTGGTTTCACTATCTATTGTAAGCACGAGTTAGTGTGTGGGTGTGGGCCGTGTGGGCTATAACTGGCGTCAAGCGTCAGCCTCTACCCACGACTATGACGCGGAGCGCTGCTGAAATTCGACTCATACTCGAGAAAACGATGGCCCCCTACGATGATCAAAGGCTTTTGCAATACTGCAAAGTGAGTAATTTATCATTTTGTAGGGCGTACTCGACCCAAGAAAGTCGCGCTAGTACTGGAGGTGCTGATCAACCAAAATCTCTACCATGTGGATTTTTATGTTACAGAGCAGTATTGAAGATATGCTGAAGAAAAGGGCTGAGCTCGATAGGGCTTTGGAACGGGAGCTGGAAATACTGAGGAGACTGTTTCCTTCACCTGGTAATATTTTATACTTTTATATTTTATAATATTTTTTAATATTTTATAATAATGGTAATAATTTTATAGGTGCCTCACAAACAACCACAGGAGTTTCAAAACGTTTGTATAAGCCCAAGCCTTACTATTTTGCCCGAGGGAATTGTTTTTGAAGAAACTGCTTATACCGTCACATTGTGGCCTGCAAAGCCCATTTAGGAAAAGGCATCCTTTTTGAAAGAAGTTAGAAAATATGGAATGTTCACAATAAATTACCAAGAGGTTTGTGATCAATGTTATCATACTATAAATTTATTTTCTGTGAAACTTTTGAATAAGTTAACAATATGGGATTAAAAATAAATAGCATGTTGAAATGCACTCGAGTTCACAGTACCATCCTTACAATCAAATTTGAACAGGTTGTTATGCAAAGGGACCAGTTTAACAACATGAGCCAGCTTCTTAGCATGCTAAATATAAAAATTATATTGATGAATACAAAAGAAATTTCCAGGAAATAATACAGAAATTTGTAGATTTAAAGTGTAAAAATGTAAATCAAAGTCTCTTTTTGAGACATTTAAACACAGGGTTCACAAATATATGACTCATTTTCAACGTCAACAATAAAAAGCAAGTCCTTTAGGTCTGACACTGCAACTGCGATGAAAAGTCCATTGAGATTGTACTCTCTTATGTTGGGCACAGTCTTTGAACCAATATTAAACGGTGCAGTCTCAGATTTTTCAATGATGGCAAAATGTTTTGAATTCAGTTCACCTGCTCCACTATCTGTCACAACTTTCACAAATATGTCTATAGCACCATACTGAATACCATGAGTAGAAAAATAAGAGCAATTAAAAGACTTAGTCTTCATGCAGCGAGTGTACGATCTAGACACAAATAATGTTCGACCTTTCTTTAATCTCAAGTATGTCTCAATAGAACTAATGGATTTCAACTCAGAATTTTTTTTCAAAGCAGATGACACGTAGCTCTCTGTCTTCAGCTCTCTGTACGTACCTACTGAGAAAATAGTTTCTTGATTATTACTCAAGTCCTCAAGCTTTTTTAATCTCAAACTAGGGTGCATAACTTCAAAACAGTAATCTTTAACTGAAGCACATTTCAGTGAAGCTACTTTGTGAGGCAGCTGAGAAATTAAAAAACATCCACTTGCTAATTGAGTCTCCACATATCGAGTACCGTGTATCATTTTCAATATTTCTCCATTAAGGCTTTCGTATGGGAAACACGAGTAGCTCCTCATTGGACCTAGGTTTGTAACTACAAAGGCAAGATGGAGCAGCAAGTGAAACACCATGGCCATATGTCTTGATCCATACAAAATCTCAAAATTCTTCACATATTCTTCTAATTTATCTTGACAAAACAGCAGCTGTTGAGGGGATATTGACGATGACTGCAGGATCTGGAGACAGCTGATTAAGTCTATATAGTGTTCCAGATACCTATCAGGTAATATACCATTCAAGACAGGGATTGAAGTGTAATGAGCCCATGTCTTACACTCATTACCATTCCAATACGAAAATTCTTCCTCAATGCGGCGAATGCCACGCTCTAAGAAATTTGGAGGATGTATCACCGCAAGTCGATCATCAACCACTCCCAAATATTTGCGTATGGAAAATGGTTCACCACTATATTTGGAATCAAACCATAGCTTAATTTTATGTTTGATGACTCCAAGATATAGTGTATGGAGATCGTCAATTCCAAATCCCCGTATAACATCATACATTATATTAAACAATGCACTTGGCTGCTTAAAGCCACATACGTGAAGTTTGAGATCACCTGTAGCAAGAATCTGTTCCTGAGCTGCGTCTCCAAATTTCACACTTTCTTCATGTGACCTCAATTCTCGGTTCTTGTCATATCTAAAGACCCACACTGAAGTCTCTTTCTCTTTTTCTTTTAAATTTTCCAAATGTTTGTCTGCCATGTTTTTTTCATCATTATCTTTTTGACTTGCCTGCTTTCTCTTTAAGTTTTCCTTGCTGTTTTTCTTTCTTCTTATCTTAATACTTTCACCATTAATTTTGCAGACGTGACAGCTCTTTGCTCCAGAATGTGACATCATGCCCATAAGCATGGCTTTAGCAGGTAGGTCACTGGTTGCAGCTAGAAGTATTCCTTTGGCTTGACATGACTTAGTACTTCCAAATGGTTGCACCTCAAAACCTTTCTTAATTTGATGAAAAGAAGGGATTAATTTCCCAAGAATAATGTTTGCCATTGGTTTGCCTCCAAACCACAGGCCTCCAATCATAGTGAATTCTTTCTTAAATCGGAGCTGTGGAGGAAGTTCTAGAACATTAAAAAAGACAGGCCATAAAGATTTCTTTGAAGATTTGAAAACAGGGACACCATCTGCATTCATAATCATTGTAAAATTAAAATGATTACTATCAGAGATGAATCCACTTGCAACAAGCTCCCGGTATAATTGCCCATCATAAATATCATCAATGTTTTCTTCTTTAGCCTTCTTCCTCTCATACCTGTAGGACAAATTCGAAACAAACTCCTCTTTAGAAAAAAGAGCTTGAAGCTGTGAGATAAGAGGAATTTCAACAAAGTAAGAAATGTCAGAGGTTTTGGGGTGCAATGGCAAATTAGGACATTTCAGATTATCCTGCTTCAATTCATGATAACAGCTGCTGCAGAAATAGTGATAGATAATAGGGGACTTCAAATCTGAAAAGTACTTCTTAAAGAGGTACAGAGAAGTTCTGATATTATTATTCTCTTCCTTACAGTGAAGATGTATTAAATTAAGTAAGTCTACTATTTCTCTTCCATCTAGTTCATGTTTGACAATGTATGTCAATATTGCTGTCATACTCTCATCCACTGTTATTGGGGCTCCATCATAAATTAGTGGATCATCAAGATTATCATGATTGATACCATTCTCTTCATCGGAAGAATACAAGCAATCTGGAGAACCACAATTCTGCCCTTAAAAGAGAAAAAAATATACAGTCAAAACCTTTACCCATAATTTACCCTTGAAATTATTATGAAAAAATAATACTCACATTGCAAACCAATACTATCACCATCAGAGTCTGAGTCGTCAGTTTCAAGTGTAGAGATATTTAATAGATTAACAGGTTCATTGAAAGAGGCATCTGAAAAAAAATAATGGAAGTTTGATTATTAGTATACATATACTTTACAATAGCTTGAGGGGTTTCATACTGAACATGGAGGAAGTCCAGTGTTTCAAAACTTGTCTATAATTTGTAACTAAATCTATGACCCCCACCCCTTCATTTTACTAAAACCATGTCAATTTGATCATAATACACAATTCTGAAGTACTCATTGAATGTACAGAAAAAAAATTATGGAGGGAGGCAAAGAATAGCTAGGGTGATAGGTGAAATACATTGGACATTTTTAATAAAGTGGTGTTTAAATAAACCTATTACGAGTAAGTTTGGAAACATAAGTGTTTCCCTTAAGTAGTCAAAACACTTGAACCTTTTAACTTTTAATAAGAATCGATCAAATCTAAAAACATTTTCAAAATGAACTTACTGTTTGACTCGTTTAGTGGTGTTTTGACAAAACTGTGGTCGAGGTCAGCATTAAAGCTTGATGAAATGGGAAAGCACCCCAAAAAGTTGTTGTGAGTAACTGAAAATAAAATAATTGCGTTGATTCTAGCTATATTGCACTTAATTAAAATTCAGCTTCCCCTTGCTTTACGTACCATCATGAGCTGAACTACCACTAATTGCAGATGACTTTGAAGCTCCAAATGATTCTCCCTCCAAATCAGGAAAGTTTGCGGCATTTGACAGCTCTCCCTCTGTGATAAGAAAATATATACAACTTGGGGTTAAGGAAAACATATGGAGCCCAAAATTTTATCTATGATATAAGAGCAATTATTTCCCAACCCAAACAGGGCCAAAACCTTGATGTCACTGATCTGTCTGAAAATCACTTGTTTTGATTGTCTACTAGTAGTGACTTTCCAAAAAAAATTTCATGCCCCTACCTACTATGGGAGCTGAGATACTGTCAAGTGACTTTTGGTAAGTTGTGGAATTTGGTGCAAATATATATCTTGGGCGATTTTTATCACAGCTCTGCGATACAAAGTTTTCCTGAAAGAGCATCAAAAAGTGATCAAAAGAATTCCTCTCCCAAAAGTTTTAGACCCTTTCCTTGGGATATTACTAATTTTACAAACTTTAAAAAAATTAAAAACTGAAAAAAAAGGAAATACGTATTCTCTGATTTTCTTCACTTTGCCCTTAAAAGTTGCCTAATAGTAAAGGTAATGAGGGGGAGTCATAACATTTTTACGGATCAACCTCCATCAGGGCAGCGCAGCCCAAAAACTATTTGTTTTCACTCAAAATTACCGTTGCTCAGGACAAGACTGTTCGATGAGTCCATATTCAACCTTTTTAGATGTCCGCCTTCATTTGCCAACTGAAAAAATACATCACTCTGGGAGAACAAGCACTCTGTCATCCAAAGGCAAATGCATGAAGTATTTGTTTGTATACTGAAGCTTTGATTGGCATATACTTAAAGGATTAAAAAAAGTCCCAAAATTGTCTCATGAAATCCATTTTTATGTTTTCATTTTCTCATTAAACCTTGCTCCGACAATGCTGCCTGTGTCACTTAACTCAGATTTATTAGTGTGATATCCATTGAAGTTAAAAGATAAAGGGCATAAATAAGGTCTTTTTAAATAACTTAACTGTTTAAATCTTAATCTTAAAATAGTTTCTGAAGCTGTAACCCCGTCCCAGTCTTTTCTAAACTTGTCTACAAACAGATGTTTGAAAAGTTAAAAAGTAGGATTACATTAAATGTATTGATACTAAAGCAATTACTCATCGTGCTGGGCATACCCAACACCTTAATCCTTTTTATTGCAATAGACCCTTACGCCTTTCTCCACTCAAGTGTCTCACAACCTTGTACCAATGGTCACAAGGCATTGGTTATGAGAAGTCATCAACAGACAACAGAAATAATAAAGAAGTAAAGATAGTATAAAAATATATTACAGTGTATTTTGAGTAAAACAAATACTTCATGCGATGGCCTTCGGATGACAGAGTGCTTGTTCTCCTAGAGTGATGTAATTTTTCAGTTGGCAAATGAAGGCGGACATCTAAAAAGGTTGAATATGGACTCATCGAACAGTCTTGTCCTGAGCAACGGTAATTTTGAGTGAAAACAAATAGTTTTTGGGCTGCGCTGCCCTGATGGAGGTTGATCCGTAAAAATGTTATGACTCCACCTCATTACCTTTACTATTAGGCAACTTTTAAGGGCAGAGTGAAGAAAATCAGGGAATACGTATTTCCTTTTTTTTCAGATTTTAATTTTTTTAAAGTTTGTAAAATTAGTAATATCCCAAGGAAAGGGTCTAAAACTTTTGGGAGAGGAATTCTTTTGATCACTTTTTGATGCTCTTTCAGGAAAACTTTGTATCGCAGAGCTGTGATAAAAATCGCCCAAGATATATATTTGCACCAAATTCCACAACTTACCAAAAGTTACTTGACATTATCTCAGCTCCCATAGTAGGTAAGGGCATGAAATTTTTTTTGGAAAGTCACTACTAGTAGACAATCAAAACAAGTGATTTTCAGACAGATCAGTGACATCAAGGTTTTGGCCCTGGTTGGGTTGGGAAATAATTGCTCATAAAATGTAAGTGACTTGCTTACCTGACTGTATTATAGCACAAAAGGAACTGGAATTTCCTGTTTCATCACATTTTCTTTTATAGTTATCATCAGGATCAGGAACGTCCGATTGATGATCTGAATCTTGAGAAAATAACACAGGTACAGGTGGCTGAAAGGCCTCGTAATCAGCATCAGCATCCATGTCATCATTATCCTCAATTATAGAGCCTGCAAGTGAAACACACAAGATGAAATTGCTTAGTTAATAAATGACACACTTTTTAAGAATCACAGATAAAGCCATCAAGACATTCACCTTCTGGGGAAGAAACAATTTGTTCAATGGGACTGCTTGGTACAATGTCAACAATGTCAGCAGGGTCTAGCTTATCACACATATTATCACTGCTGTTCGAAGATGAACTTAGACATCTCTTGCGCTTCGACATTTTATATCGAGGTCTAGAATACAGAAACAATAATTGTCCATTTCTATTTCTTTCTTGAACAAAACAAAAATATTTTTCGGCCGGATGTTCGTGTAACGAAGGTTAAATAACTACAAGTTTCTGAGAATTGGAAGGATTTCAAAAGAGATTCACCACGGTACGTACCTTGAGAAAACAAGAAAAATCAGAATTTCTCACTCCTAAAAATATTACCTCATTGTAATAATCATCTATATAAAATTTATAAAAACATAGTTGGGGAAGAGTGTTTACATTGAAGTGCATAACCTGACCACCTCACTTGCACAACCTTATCTATTTTCATCGACGAATCTTAGTCTTTTCACCTTTGAGATTAATACTTCTCTTCTGAAATAAAAAAGTTTAAAATTTCTCTTCGTGGAGATATTTAAGTTCAATATCTTCGATTGAGATAGTTTCTATACCGAAATTCGTGCTTGTATTCGTTCGTCAGTTGGCAACGTAAACAGTTGACTGTTGGTGTGTCCGTGGTGTCACTGTACGCGCCCTTCTAGCCCAACGGCTAACCGAGCAAGTCTCTGCGTGCTGGACCTTGTTAATCTTTCCTAGTTTTATTATCTATAATCTATATTTGTAGAAATGCTATGGCGATAAAGAGAGAGGACGTTCGGAAGAAAATAGATTTTGACTCAGGTATGGTGAGAAAAATATCGTAGAGTTAGTGGAAATCTAGGCTCGCTTTTTTCAAATTCATTGATTAGTGAAGGAAAAGTGTTCCTCATTTGATTTTTCCATAAACCGTTCAATATTTCATAAATGGAAACTTCTATTTAATAAATCTAGAAGTTAACAAAAGATATCTGTATAATCTTGTGAGGTTAAATGACAAGCATTCCTCCGTTTGTAATGAATATGGCAGGTTGATATACTCTGGTTGGGTGCCATTTAAGTTTTTGCTATCCTATTCTGCTTTTCTCATTCACATATTCCCTTTTCTTGGTTATTTCTGTAGTCATAGTTTTAAGTTAGCTGCTTACCTTGTATTCTAATGACTGTTATACTTTTGATTTATTGCAGCAATGAAAGGACAGAAAGGCTCTGCTGCTGCCAAGCAGACATTTGCAACTGACCAAGTTCCTGGTACATCATATGTATCGTCAAACCTTCGAACAAGGACCAAACCTTCTGTCAAACAAAATGAGCGTTTTAGAATTGATCGCATGAATACTGCAGAGTTTGATAACTTGTTGGGAGATGGCCCTACCCCTGATGTCATAGAAGATAAGAAAAAGCTCGTAGAACAAAGGAAACGCGAGTCGAACCTTAAACTGAATGCTATTTGTCAATTAAACGATGAAGTGATGAAGATGCGTGATGAATCCAATGCTTTGGAGCCGAGTAATCATGTTACTGAAGAGACGCTCGATAAAACTCTTCCTTTGGATGATCCTTCGCTTGATGATGTGGGCAACGACAGTGATGGTCAGGCCAATGATGCTGGTAACACTACCACACCAACAGTTACCAAGCAAGACAATGCATTAAAAGATTCAAGTGTGAATCAAACGCCTGCCACTGAAGTCCAGCCGCCAACTGAGTGCAAGGACATTGGAATGCAGACAGACCCAGTTTTAGTTGGGTGCTCATGTCAGCGATGCCAAGGTAATAATTATTTCAAGTCTCAATTTATTTAGTTTTCATCTATTTATGCCCGTGTTTATCAAGACATAAATAAGAACTGATGCACCTTTAAACTGCTTGTAAAATCAAAAGTTTTTTTTTTTTTTTTTTTATTGTTTGAAAGCTATACTCAATTAGCCATCAAAATTAAATTTCAATTTCTTTTTATTCTGTTTATCTCAAGATGAAATCACTGGTACTTTGATGAAGTACTGGAGGTCCCCTGGATTCAATTGATATTAGCTTAAAGATTTGTTGTGGCAGCTAGTGTCTAGCAGTGACTTCAGGCGAATAGCAACTTTTTCCCCAAATTCAAACAAGATAATTATGTGTGTTATAGATATAGTCCCCCGATTATTTATAGCAAATAGCTACAAGAAATAGCCTTTGAAGGGAAGTGCACTGATACAACACTTTCCTTCAAATGTCTTTTTTCTTGTGGCTGTTTGCTATGAATAATCTGGGGACCATATCTATAAAACACATAATTACCTTGTTTGTGTTTGGGACAAAAGTTGCTATTCGCCTGAAGTCACTGCTAGACACTAACTGCCACAAAAAAAACCCTTACACAAGATCAAGGGACTTTCACCACTTTGTTAAAGAATCAGAGAATTACCTGAAGTAAAAGCGCGTGCATTGTTTGTCTTCAATTTTAATTATTTTGGTTGCAGCTATTTTTGATGGAGTGAAACTTCTTGTAAATGCTGCTGAAACTAATGAGTGCCAGTTTTTAAAGACATCTCAGGTCTGTCTCTTTATTGTTGTATTAATTTTGAATGTAACATTCTATTGCTGTATAGTATTTTTGGTTTAATATTTGGGGGATTAATTTTGTTACAGGAGGGATCGAAAAGTAATTTGTCTACACTTGGAAGTCTACTTTCTACGAGTGGTCATGAGAAGGTAAGCAGCTAGAAATACGCACAATCAGACACTATTTGTTAAGTTAAGTAAGCTCTTGCACATTATTTTCCATTACAGCATGACACACCGCTCTATGTGGGGAGTACAATAATGCTCTCAGCAACTGACAAAGCTATGTTGAAAGACTTAAATCCAATGGATGACGAGCCCAGAGACTTTCTGAATCTCATCATGGATAATCTCTACACGCCAGAAACAATGAGTCACATGTCTGCCATGGGAAGGACCGAAAACTCCATCAAAATGGATCCAACTATTTTCAAGCAGATATTTGGTATGTATTGTTTGTGAAGTAATGCTACTTTTTCATCTCCTTTGTTTGAATGGCAAGCATTTACAAGATGGCTTCCTTTTTAAATGACTAAAATAAGTGCCCTAGGAGATTTTTTTGTCACATTAACTTTTTTAGTATAGAAAACTGGGAATGTACCATGAAGTCATCTTAAAATAGTTTGGGGGATATTCTACAATCAGTCTTGCTGTGTTTAGTTTCCCTCTCGGGTGTTTGTATATTCTTTTATAGAAAAATAAATGTTTCAGTATAATTTAAATTTTGCTCACTAACAATATCAGTGCATAGAATATCTTTCTTAACTTGAGAACATTTTTATTCTCTGTATATTTGTTTTCACTGTGAAAATTTTTTCTGCAAAGTTACGATTCATAAAGCAAAATTAAAAGTAGTATTGTAATGTTACGAGCCCTTGATGTTGTAACTTTACGATAAAATGTCATACTTCATTAAAATTTTGCAATTTGTATATCAGAACAACAAGTATCGTAACATTACAAACACCTAATATCGTAACTATATAAACAAATCACCTGTAGATAGTATATGTAATCAGCACATTGTACTTTCTCCTGGCTAACAATATAACAAAGACAAAGCAATATTCAATGGCAACTCTGACTAAATGAGGAAACATAAGAAAAAAAACTACTGTTTAAATATATTCCATCTTAACTGCACTTTTCTTTTAATAATTTTTTTCTTGTTTTCAGCATATCTCAAGCACAAATTCAAGGATACTGACATTAGCATTAAGAAGTCAACAGTGGTAAATCTGGTGAATGCAAAATGTTATGCTATGCGTAGGCAATGTTGGGGGAAGATGCGCAAATCTGGTGCTCTCCCTGAGAACAATAATAACTCTACAAGCGGTTCTCTTCCAGCAAGAGCTCCTCTGCAGAAAAAAACAAGAAATCCAAATAGCACTTCTCAGAAAGATTCAGGAAAATCAACAAAGAAGAAAACTGATGATTCAGAAGAAAATCCTGTTCAGAGTAAAGAAATGACGTCCAAAAGTGACAGAAGAGAAATCAGTCTTAAGAGAAGAAAGGAGGATGACAACAGGACAAGGAAATCGAGACAGCAGAGGAAGAGTGATGAGGAGAAGAGAGGGGAAGAGAGGAGGGTGAACAGAGAGCGAAGCAGTGAAAAAGAGGGGCAAAGGGGAGAGAGGAAAGAGAAAGGGAAAAGCAGTGAGGAAGAGAAAAGAGGGAGAGGGAGGAGCAGTGATGAAGAAAAGAAAGGGAGATGGAAGAGCAGCGAGAAAGAGGTCTGTGGGGGACAGAGGAAGAACAAGTTTGATAGCGATGGAATTAAAAGAAATATGGTGAGATCTATGAAACCACAATTCTTCCAGTCTGATGCGTCCAAACACTTTCCTTATTCGCCTCTCAAAGGCAGGAAATCTCCCAGCAAGAAGAGTCATAAAACTTCTCGTGTTGTTGACTCCCTATCAGTGATGAAAAAGGCATCCAAGCACAAAAGTGAAATTTCCACGTCAACACCCAAATTTGGGGGGAAGAGGCCAAAGCCCCTCCAGGTAAGTACCCTAAACAGGTGTTGTGTTTTTGCCTTTTACTTTTAGTTAGGTAGAATAATTTCATCCTTTCCCCTTTGTTTTGCAGGAACTGGTAGAGATGACTTACAACAAACAGAATTCTGAAGAGGATTCTTTTGAGCTTAGGGAATACGAACTTGATAATGAATCTAAGGATCCGGACCAGTTGAGCTTTGAGACAGAAGGTTCTCAGTCTCATGAATCTGGAGAGGACTCTGACGATTCTTCAATGGGTGACATTGAGTCTAATTGATAAGGAATCATTTAATATCATTTGTGTATGCGTGTTAACTAAAGCATTTTAATTTGCTTGTAGTGGGAAAGTGTTGATTTATAACCAGAGGTCAACAAGTGATTTTTTATTTCTAATCTTTATTTTATTTAGCTTGACTTGTGCTGTAACCCCATTACATTTTGTTATTCTCTGGTCATCAAAGACTGATTTGCCTATTTATTGTTTGTTCAATACAGTATTTGATTTTACTGACTTTATTTCAAATAGCCATTATTTTACCCATCAAATTTCTTCCCTGTCAATTGAACCTGTCATGATAGTGTACATTTAGTCATACCAGATGACTAAACTGATCTTCTCAGTCAAGGTATTATTTAATTAGCTTTATGTCAGGAACCAGAGCTCTGCAAAATCGCCTGTGCCTGCTGACCGTGTCTCGGTCGACACCGACTGGCTGCAAGCGAGAGGTGAGAAGAGGCTAAAGCTACGGTGCTCCTCTCTTCAGCTCTCCCCTTATCAGGCGGTCGGTGCTGACCGAGCCATGGTCGGTCGGCCCCAGCGATTTTGCAGAGCTCCGCAGGTCACCCAAACAAGAGCGCCTACAGCGTAGGCCAGCCCGCAGGGCACGCACGTTTGCCGGGACTGCCTACCTGTCAGGCGGTGGAACCAATATGCAGCAAACCTCACTTCGTTTTATGTGTTCCTCGGCATTCTGCGGACAAATAGGGGTAAATCTCAGATAAGTGCAGCCAAAAACCTCAGTTGTGGTCAGATCACACAGCTACTATCAGCATTCCAAGGGTTAAGGCCAGTTTCACTCAGCCGGCCTCAGCCAGCTATCCGCAGGCTGCGTCAGCTCACTTGGCATCCGCAGCTAGTTGCATTGTCACCTCAGCATTCTCAGGGGTAAATACCAGTATAACTCAGCCACGCTCGGGTACTTAACTGCTGTCTACGTCAGCTCACATAGGTGTCCTCAGCTAATTTCACGGTCACCTCAGCGTGTTCAGCGAGCCTCGCCTGCTCAATCAGTAAAGTTCATTTAGTTTCAGCTACTCCCGCTCAGCTTAGCTCAGCATATTAAACACGCTCAGTTTGAGGACAGCTTCGTGTATTGCCCAGCTCATTATAGTTTTGCTTCACCTCAGTTAACTCATTTTTCGTGTCAGTAATATTTATGTACCCTGCAGCTGCTAGTCAGTTATACGCATCAGCTCGACAACAGCTGATCTCAGCTCCAGCTCAGATAGAATTTTCTCCCGGGTATCAGGCAAATCTGAACCGCTCTGCACTCACGCCTCACCAACGCCTTACGAACTACCGCTGCCGCATCCGTAGCGGCCAGGAGGGGGCGGTGAAGGGGGAAGGGGGTGGGGTCGGAGTAGCCCCAGAAATAGGAGAGGGGGGAGGGAAAGCCAAATCTCAGAGGGAAGGAACAGCAATAATGTATTTCATGATGGATCGAATAGGTGATATGTAGACCTGTTGGACCCTAAAAAATACTTAAGGAATAATGTAAACAGCAAATATAGAAAAAAAAAACGGCAAAATTACAAAAGTACTCCAAAAAAACAGTTTTTTACTGTAATTTACTTGGGTTTTTTACTCAGACCCAAAATTACCCGTAATTCTCGAACCCTATCCATGGCATACGGGTGATATTGACGAGACATCGAGACATCTCTGATAGCTCATATACCAATTCGTTTTAACAATGCCTATATTGATGGTGCCTTGGTTGACACTGGTGCCTGTTGTAATTTGATCGGAGATAAAATTTTGAGGGATTTGTATCCAACAGCTAAAATCAAGAATACAGGTGCAAAGTTGTCTGCTGCTAATGGTACCGCAATAAAGACGTTTGGGTATTGGAAAGGGACTTTTTGGATCAAAGACCTGGAATTCCAGGAATACTTTTTTGTCTACAAAATGCACGATAGCACGGCAAATCTTGTTATTTTAGGAAACCAATTTCTAAGAAGAGGAAGGACGTTAATAGATTATGACTCTGGAACCATGACATTTCGTCAAAAATTTGGTATTCGTACTATTACTCGTACTATTCAGTTCGGAGTCTTCGTGAAGAAATTTGATGACTTTGACAATTTTAACCAAATTTCAGTGGAAGAGATTTACACCAGTGTTGTTGGTCCACAATTTATTTATGCTAAATCTGCCGTAATCATCCCTCCTGGAACAATTTCAACATTGAAAGTCCGAGTTGGTCCCCATAAAATTTTGACTGATACTGTTTTTGTTGGCAATCCGTCCTTAGTGCGGCGCGGGATTCGCGTCTCTGATTTTATTTTGTCCCCATCTGGTGGCCAATGCATACAAGTGACGAACCTTGGAGAAGGAGTAGTTCGGTTGGATCCAAATTGGAAATTGGCAGTGGATGAAGAAAATGAATGTACGTTTACAGGTATACGCTCATGTGTAAATGGTATCAAAATTTCAAACAATGGTTCATCTCTACCTAAATTTCAAATTAATGAGGAGTTAAGCCCTGCAGAAAGAGAGCACTGAAAATCTACGAGTCATAATTCTCGCCCCCAGACGAGTGAGAATTTGAGGGCAATTTTATTACTCTCTGGAGAGTGAGAATTTTTTTTCTCGCTCTTTATGAGAAAGAATTTTGAGGCCTCGCCCTAATAAAGTGAGAATTCGTGCTCAAATTAAGTGAGGTTAAAAAATCCTTACTCAAATAGAGCGAGGCTAAAAAACATATCGCTCGAAAAGAGTGAGGTTAAAAATTGTCACTCCAATTTAGCATGGAAAAGTGTCCTCACCCATTTTGGGTGAGAAATTGGATTCCAGGGTTTGCAGTGAGAAAGCGGAAGCCCTATTAGAGTCATTCCGCGACGTATTTATCTCAGATGTGTCTGAATTACGTCGGTGTAAATATCCACCAATCCGAATTGATAATGAGCCAAATGAAATTGTTCCCCGCATGGAAAAAATCGTCTGTAAGTTAACTGCGTTTTGTCAGTCTGCATGGATGGAGGCCAGATCCGACGCAACTAGGTTTCGGATGAAACGAAGGCAGACTGGCAGGCTGAACACAGCTGGTCATCAGACAGGGCTCGGACGTTGTACGCGCAGACAACTTCCAGACTGTAGGCCAACCGAGATCCGATTCTCCGCATACGAAGTGCAAACAGTTCTCTACTAGTCCCCTGACAGAATTCAGACAGTTTTGACCGAGAACTGTCTGCAGACTGTCTGATAACTGTCGTGAGCCGAGGGGTGGTTTTGCAGACGCACCGTCTGATTACCGTCAGAGAGGCGTCTGAGCTTTGAGTGCATGCGATCCGAGAAAGCGCGAGGGAATGCAACAGATTTCGATCAAAGCTCAGTCACTTCTCGGGCCGTCGGGCGGGGGGCTCCGAGCGCCTGCGGATAGCCCGGTTGTCTGTGGGTATGGAAAATTCACATGGCGTTGCAAGCAGGGGGCGTCGGGGCAGGGGGCGTGGGGCAGGGGGCGCGGGGGCTGGGCGGGCAGGGGCAGGGCTTGCGGGGGCAGGCGGTGCGGGCGGGGGCAGGGGGCGCGGGGGACCACGCGGGGCAGGGCGCAGGGCAGTGCAGGAAGAAAACGATTATTTTGTCCAAACGCATTTTTATGTCAAAGATTCCAAATCAATCATTCCAACTCATAAAGATTCAGTGGTACTGACAAGTATTCATACTCATCTACAGAGATTTTAAAACAAACACACTCCAGGTCTTCAATCAAAACTAGCTCTTTGTCATTAGTCAAAACACAGGACAAAATTGAATTAATTTCCACCATAGGACTAGAAGTTTGAAATGGTATGGAGCAATTAAACCTATTGATCAATGCAACATTTGTGCCAGGATGATTACAAAAAGTGTCACACATACATTCTGCAACTTTAACAAATGTTTTTATACAGCCATAGCTAAACTCCCTGCCACTAGATTTATATTTAACACAAGATGAGTTACGAGTTCCCTTCCCATAGTATTCTGCAACATAAAGGAAACCATCTTTTTTCAGTCTAAAATAAAAAAAGTACTTTGCATCTACATTACATGCCAAACTTAGAGCATCATTAAAAATGGGTGGGAGAATTTTATGCTCTTTTACTACATTTCCTAAAACTAATATACCATTTTGAATCTTTGCAGCTATCTTGAATTGATGTGACTTAAGTCTCATCTGTTTACAAAATGATTTTACATCTGCATTTTTTAAAGAAGCTTCTAAAGTAGACAGATTTTTCAAAAGTCCTAAGTGTGAGTATATTTGTAAACCAGCGTGTCTAGTACCATGAACAAGGCGAGCCAGCCTTCCATTAAGGCTTTCATAGCCAAAGCAGCTTGAGACCCAAAGAGGTCCAAACGCAAGAGTCACATCAGGTAAATGGCGCAAACAGTGAATATTAAATGACATATTTCGAACACCAAAAAGTTCTTGGAAATCATGTACAAAAGATCTTAGAAGGGACCTTGCTAACTCGACATCCTGAAGTGATACACTGGCCTGATTAAGTAAAGAAATTAAACATACAAGTTTTTTAAAATGCTCAAAATAAACTTCAGTCATGCGGTTCCTTATTAAAGGTAGAGAAGTGCTAAACAACCAGGTCCTAAACTCAGCAGCTTTAAAATAATTAACATGTGAAAGAGAGCGAGTAGGGCGGGACATATAATGAGGAGCTTGCATTTTACACAAAATTTCACTGAATGTTTCAAACAAAACCTTTTTTTCAGCATTCTCACCAAAGACTTGTTTAATGAAGTCTGTACTGAACCATTAAAAGAATATCTGACGGCAAACACCAAGATACACATTATGCATGACATCCACTGCAGTTGAATGTAAAAAAAAAAATCCAAACCATCTTAAATAAATAGGTGGGACCCTTCACACCACACACAGCATCTTTAGTTTCACTAGCTCTAAGTGTATTCAAATTATCTGTATATCCTTCAAGAGTCCGCTCTGCAACATTTTCCTCAAATGGATATGTGAAGACTTTGCCTTCCTTATTATACACACCTTTAGAAAGACAACGGGGACAGCCATAGAAACCATTAAAATTAGTCATTCGCATGAATGCTGATTTTGCTAGAGCATCACATGTGCCACACAAAACAATGGATTTGACATTTACAGTGGATTCAGATTTAGGTAAGTTCACATTTATACCATTAGCTAAAGTTTCCGTTTCCTGACAGATAGGTTTTAAGAATACATTACAGGCAGGCTTTTCACTCCCAAATGCTAACCCGCCTAAAATTAAATATTCCTCCTTAAACCTAAGGTGTGGTGGCAGTTCATTAACAGTAAAGTAGAAAGGTCATATTTGAAAATTACTAGAGTTGAAAATAGAAAGACCATCTGTATTCCAGGACAAGGATGTATTATACGGATGAGATAAAATGTCATGGGCTGATTTGTATAACTCTCCATCATAGATATCTTCAAGATTATTTTCTGCATGTTTTTGCTATTAAACCGGTAAGATAAAGATTCAACAAAATTGGAATTTGAATACAATGACTTAATTTGGGGAATAATTGGAAGATGGAGATAATAATTAACTTTGCTTTTACCACCACACCTTTGGCAAACTGAGTCTTTAGTCTCTAATGCTCTAAAGCACAAGGAACAGTAATATATAAAATTTACTGGAGCCTTTAAATGCTTAAAATGCTGGAAAACTGAATACAAGGAGGTGAAGAAGTTGCTATGATCTGGCAGGATTAATTGGATGAATAAAAGAAACCTTCCCAGAAGTTCACCACTTATATCATTACCTAGCATGAGTGAAAGAAAAGCAACAGCAAGTTCGGAGAGAGTCACTTTGGCTCCTTTGTAGATGGGTGGATCTGCTGATAGCTGGTCACCAGGTATGCTTTGCTGGGTGCCACATGACTGGTCTTCGAATCCAAATGTTGAGTCAGAATGTTCCAAAGGATCGTCATCTAAAGTAAAATATTCTCTCGGATCCACAAATCTTTCACACTCAGCAGCAGGTGCAGCAGAGGGACTGTCTAATTCATTACCTACAACAGAAATACAACAAATTTGGTCAAGAAAATGCTATGAAACATAAAACAAAAATATCAAAGTCTAGAAAAAATATTGTGTCTAATTTAGTTAAATAATAAAAATGTGAATTCACATTGAAACAACATTTTAAAAATTAACACATTAAATATAGTGAAAAATACACTGATGGGCTTGGCACAAAACTAAAACAAATGTTTCTAATTTAATAAATATATTACTTACGGTCACAAAATATTTCTGGAGTAAGGTCGAGTGAGTGAAATATCTCAATGATATCAGGATGTTCGTTCCAAGGAATTGTGGATGAAATAGTGTCGGGTTTCAGAATACCATCATTTCCAGGAGCATCCAAGTCTCTAAATGATAGAGTCCCATCTAGAACCACTATTAAAGAGGGGAGAAGAAGATAAATTTTGAACGTTACAAAATACAGAAATTTTGGCAACTTATAAAATTACTCACATGAATCTCCACAAGACTCTATGACTTCATGAAAAGGCTGAAACACTGGTTGGATTTTGGTGGCCACTGCAAAGGAAAAATTAATTTAATAAAAAACTCGCAGATAAGAACTGAACAAAGTCTAATTCAAATTTACTTACTAGGTTGCACAGGGGGGATCGGTGTCTGTTCTTGAGGTGGAGGTGAGAGAGAAGTAGAGAGCAATGGAAGCAGGGGTGGGCTGTCAAGTTTTGACTCTTGGAAACTTAGATCACTGGTGGTAGGCACATAATTAAATTTGCAAAATGATTCTGCTAACGGTGCTCTGTCTCCGAAACTCTCGGGATGTTGATCAAGAGTAATCGTAGTTCGGGTAGGACTCGACAAGAAAAGAGAATCAAACTCAAATGCTGACTCTGCAAAGGAGAAAGTACTGTGGTGGCGGACTTATTGGTTAACAGAGTAATGAGATTCACGATAACAGTGACAGTGACACTTACTGGTATCGGGCGGCAGCGGCACTTCCCACACGAGTGTGAAGTTGGCCAACGGACCGTTGGCCAACCGAATTCAGCTTACTCGGAGCAGACTATATGGCTCTTAGCAGCCAACCATCAGATGAGGGCTCTCCGACGCCTCGAGATGGTTGTAAGAGGTGCTACAGAGAGCCTGCAACACAACCCCACGCTCTTAAAGATGGCCGCCAACATTTGAACAGTGATTAAGAGCCAACTTTGGAGGCTGAGACTTTTTTGGGCTAGCATCCTGGGGTTGATCCGAGGGTCGCAAAGGGTACTCTGGTGACCCGGCAACACAACCCTTTCACCGAAATGGCCCTACCGGTACAGCCCAAAAAAGTCTCAGGGGGCAAAGTCGGCCGAAAACGCGATTTTCACGATTAAGAGCCAACTTTAGAGGCTGAGACTTTTTTGGGCTAGGGTTCTGGAGTGGATCCGAGGGTCGCAAAGGGTACTCTGGTGACCCGACAACACAACCCTTTCACCGAAATGGCCCTACCGGTACAGCCCAAAAAAGTCTCAGGGGGCAAAGTTGGTCGAAAACACGATTTTCATGAAAAAAGCCAACTTTGGAGGCTGAGACTTTTTTGGGCTAGCGTTCTGGAGTCGATCCGAGGGTCGCAAAGGGTACTCTGGTGACCCGACAACACAACCCTTTCACCGAAATGGCCCTACCGGTACAGCCCAAAAAAGTCTCAGGGGGCAAAGTTGGTCGAAAACACGATTTTCATGAAAAAAGCCAACTTTGGAGGCTGAGACTTTTTTGGGCTAGCGTTCTGGAGTCGGTCCGAGGGTCGCAAAGGGTACTCTGGTGACCCGGCAACACAACCCTTTCACCGAAATCGCCCTACCGGTACAGCCCAAAAAAGTCTAAGGGGGCAAAGTCGGCCGAAAACGCGATTTTCACGATTAAGAGCCAACTTTAGAGGCTGAGACTTTTTTGGGCTAGGGTTCTGGAGTCGATCCGAGGGTCGCAAAGGGTACTCTGGTGACCCGACAACACAACCCTTTCACCGAAATGGCCCTACCGGTACAGCCCAAAAAAGTCTCAGGGGGCAAAGTTGGTCGAAAACGCGATTTTAACGAAAAGAGCCAACTTTGGAGGCTGAGACTTTTTTGGGCTAGCGTTCTGGAGTCGATCCGAGGGTCGCAAAGGGTACTCTGGTGACCCGACAACACAACCCTTTCACCGAAATGGCCCTACCGGTACAGCCCAAAAAAGTCTCAGGGGGCAAAGTCGGCCGAAAACGCGATTTTCACGATTAAGAGCCAACTTTGGAGGCTGAGACTTTTTTGGGCTAGCGTCCTGGGGTCGATCCGAGGGTCGCAAAGGGTACTATGGTGACCCGGCAACACAACCCTTTCGCCGAAATGGCCCTACCGGTACAGCCCAAAAAAGTCTCAGGGGGCAAAGTCGGCCGAAAACGCGATTTTCACGATTAAGAGCCAACTTTAGAGGCTGAGACTTTTTTGGGCTAGGGTTCTGGAGTCGATCCGAGGGTCGCAAAGGGTACTCTGGTGACCCGACAACACAACCCTTTCAACGAAATGGCCCTACCGGTACAGCCCAAAAAAGTCTCAGGGGGCAAAGTGGGGTCGCGCCAAAACAGCTCCTCGGACATAACAGCTCCTCAGACAAAACAGCTGCTTTCGAGTCGAAATGAGGAAGTTCAGGGCGAGAAAGATTGCACGAGAATCACCCTCTGCGGCAAAGCTGCTCCGCGGTCAAAACAGCTCCTCGGACATAACAGCTCCGCGGACATAACAGCTCCTCGGACAGAACAGCTCCCCGATCCTCGAGCTGCAGGCACAATTTCTCATCCTCACTTGCAGCGATACCCCACCCACCTCGTCCCCCTCCAGCGCTGACGGGACTGCGAGTGGGTCCGCTAGAGGTCGCTGGCGTCGTGGTCCGGCTGGCGAAGCGAGCCTACGAGCTAGGGGGCGACAGAAGGGCCGGCTGGTCGCACTGCACGATGGGTTGCCTATGTCCAGGCTGAGTACACCATTAGCCTGGAACGCGTGCACAATGTGTTGCCTATCAGACCCGATGAGGAGGCGGACGCGCCGCGCCGATCCGCACCAAAACATGTGCGTCTCTCTCGCACAGCGACCTTTCTCTCTCGCACTCTCCGGCCCGGCGGCAGCGAGCGGCCGGGTCGGTCGATCTTAAGCTGGGTCTGGGAGGCCGAATACCTGCTGGGGCTGCTCCGACCGCAGTTACGGAGAGCCGGTCAGTTAGATAGCCCAGACTTCGGCAGCTCGACCAGTTTTGAGGCCCACGGCCAGACCCCTAGTGCCACTCCACCGTGAGAGAGAGAGAGAGAGAGAGAGAGAGAGAGAGAGAGAGAGAGAGAGAGAGAGAGAGAGAGAGAGAGAGAGAGAGGGGGAGAGAGAGAGAGAAAGAGAGAGAGAGAAGGGGGAGGGAGAGAGACAGAAAGAAGTGGGTGTGGGGCACCGTGCAGCTTCGGATCGCACAACTCCCTGCTCGGCTCGGCCCACTGGGCTGTCTCAGCTGGGCTCTGCTCGAATAGCCGAACCTGCCACGGCTCCAGGACCGGCCGGGAAGGGCCGACAGGTAGGACGCAGGGGGCCTCCCGAGCACGTCCCAGGATTTTCGGGTTTTCCGGGACGGGGCAGGCGCACCAACCACTGCACTGCACTCACCCAAATGGGAGAGGACATTTCTCCATGCTAAATTGGATTGAGAATTTTTAACCTCACTCTTTTCGGGCGAGATATGTATTTTAGCCTCGCTCTATTTGAGTAAAGATTTCTTCACCTCACTTAATTTGAGCACGAATTCTCACTGTATTAGGGCGAGGTCTCAAAATTGTTTCTCATAAAGAGCGAGGGGGAAAAATTCTCACTCTCCGGAGAGTAATAAAATTGCCCTCAAATACTCACTCGTATGCGAGCGAGAATTATGACTTTTAGATTTTCAGTGCGTGCTGGCTTTCCCCCCGAAATCTTGCTTGCAGATTAAGTGCTAGTTTTGGCCGAGTCGGGAAACAACCAGTTGTTTGCTGACGGTCAAGGAGTGAGAAGCCTACTAGTCGCTCGCGCCAAGGACTTGTCAGAGAACGGTGGTTTCGAATACGGAAGGCAGCAGTCCGTACGCTATCCGAATATATCGTGCTTTCAAGGCCATTATACTTTTTAGGCCCCCGTTAGGGAAGCCTATTGGGTAATTGTTTAGAACTGCGGCTCCGATCTGCGTATTATTCGCAGTAAGCGCTGCTAGCGTACTATACTGTGAGTGGCGCTCGGCCTGACCGCAGCGGCTAACGCGTGAACTACTTGGGCGTCGTTAATCTACTAGGCATTTCGCTCTCGGTGACGAACGATCTATGGCCCCCTAGGGATATCATACAGTCATCGTACTACTCGCCAGCGAGTCACCGTACTGCTACTGTCACCAACAACTGATTCTGCAAGGGATAGTGTGAGCTAAAGCCCCAGCGTCTATCTCGGCGCGCGCGCGGCCGGCGCGGTGCGGCGCGCGCAAGCTTCGGCGCCCGTCCGATAGAGTGCGTACCAGCATCGCGCGGCTGGCGCGCGGGTTGTTCTCGACACGCGCGGAGAATCAGACGGGAGTCTTGCGCTCATCACCTACACTGACAGCATCCAGGTTGGAGAACTGGCACGTCGTAGTAGCCGCGGCCGGTTGCGCTGTGTGTCGCTCCTGGCTAGGGTTGGAAAGTCGATACCAATAATCGATTAATCGATCCGTCGATTAGACACTACCCTGTGATCGATTCGGCCCGAATAATCGAACCATTTAATCGATTAAAATCGATTTTAATCGAAAAACTTTGGGCGAAAGAGTACACAGGTAATAGCTTAAGATAATGACTAGAGTCATTTAATAATAAAATAAAAACACTATGAAAATCTTTTTCATATGAGATCACAGTAAAAGAAACGAAAAAACAATGCCACATACTGAAATAAATCAGAGTCAAACATTTTCAGTTAAGCAGGGGGACAAGCAAACCACGTCTCTTCGTCCACGGACCGTAAGAAAATTAGTTCGTCTAGTCTTTTACTCAGCAGCCGACCTCGCCGTTGCGTGTAGATGAGCCCTGCGTGAGAAAAGAGCCTTTCACAGGGAGTTGACGTTGCTAAGACAGGCAAGACGTCGCGCGCTACTGCATGAACCATTGGAAAGCTGTCTTTAGTTGATTCTAGGCACTCAATAGGATTCGGGCACTTTTTCCTATCAACATTCGGTTGGGCTAAATAGCGCAGCAGTTCGTCTGGGATTCCTGGTTGTGAGGGCTGGGCCCGGCGAGCGGCACGAGCGACTTGTACATTTCGGTCCAGGGACGTCCACAAATCATTTTCCTCCTCTCCCTCTCCCTCTAAATCGTGAGCGCTGACAAGAGGCTCAACGTCCATAGCGTTGGTTTCTTCTTCTGCCACTGCCATTTTTGCTTTCATTAAGCCTCCTGGGGGAAAAAAATCCGATTATCAATGCGTCTTTTCGTCCGGGTCAGAGACCGGGTGAGGGGTGTGGGTGGTGCCGGGGAATTCCATAACAGACAACTACTCACCAACATAAGCAATAGCACCCCTGAGAGCATTCTCATTCTTAAATGGCAATTTTTTGAACCTAGGATCAAGAAGTGTTGCTGCCGCGAAAGGTTTGGCATATTCTAAATGTCCAAAGTTAGATCTGATATCATTTAACAGCTGCTCTTTAAGATTGTAGGCTATGCCACTCTCAGGAAGGTAAGATTCAATTTTCTGAAAGGGAAAAGATTCTTACTAATTGTACTCAGGCACACATAAAATAATTATGAAATAGAAATGTTTTCTAAAACATACCTCTTTCATTAAGTTCACCAAAGGAATGATTTTGCTTATGGTAACATGTTGGTCAGCGCTTGCTTCAACAGTGGCTTGGGCGAGAGGCCGCAGCAAGTAGCGTGCCTCTCTCAAAATGCCGATTTCGTCATTGGTTAACATGTTTGGTGGCTTAGCTTTAGTTCTTTTCTCTCTCTGTAGCTTCATCAGAGTTAAGGTCACATAGTCAGAAAGGTGAAGAAACCTGTCTACCATTTCAAATGCAGAGTTCCAGCGCGTCCTACATTCTTGAATTAGTTTTAGAACTTGATTTTCTTTCTTATTTGCATCTATCTGACATTGGTTCAACTCTGCAGTAGCCACTTCACTTTGTCTATAAAAGGTAACAATCTTTTTGACTTTCTTTAGAATGTCTGAGAGACAGTCTGAAAATTTAAAGAAATAAAAATTAGGAGTTTAAAATTAAAGCACCCATGAGTAGAGATGTGACAAGTGCTCAGCTGCTTTGTACACAGTTTCACCTGACGCTTGGTTTGCACCAGCACCCGGCTCCGCCTGTCTCCCGACTGCCTCCACGATCACTTCCGCATCGTCCTCGTCCAGGTCGGATTCATGTTCTGGCAGATCGGGTTCAATGACGCCGTCCGCTGCTTCAGATGGGCGAGTAGCCCTTTTGTGAAGACCAATGGCCTTGGTCCCAATAAGGTTCAGGATATGTCCAAAACAGGAAATATGTTTAGTTGCACCGAAAATTTCTTTCACAGCATTTTTTATGTTTCCTCCCCCATCAGTAACAACTGCAGAAACTCTCTCGATATCAATGTTCCATTCTCCACAAATAATTCGAATTACCCCTTGCAAATTTTCTGCAGTTTTGGAGCCATGGAGTGGGCGAGCAGTAAGCTCAACACTCTTTAAGTAAACACCTGCAAATCGAAAAAATAAAGGGAATAAAAATATAAAGGCTGCAGAAACTGAGCAGAACTCAAAATCTATTGGCATAAAATACCAGACCTTTGAGATAATGTGCAGTAACTCCAAGGAAACTGTCCATTTTGTGTATGCTAGTCCAAATATCCATAGTGAGATTTATGCCATTGGTCTCTCCAAGTTCTTTTTTCACACGCGCGCGGAGAGATGCGTGCTTCTCATGCATCTTCTTAGTAGTGGTTGGCTCACTGGGAATTTTGTATTTGGGGTTGATTTTCTTGCAAAAGACGCGAAAGCCTGTTCTCTCCGGTGTGCGAAGAGGCATGTCGTCATGCGCCATCATAAAAAGCAATGCGTCGGTGACCTCACGGTGCCGAGCTCCTCCCTCTGAAAGTAAAACGAGGAAAAATGTAATTATCAAAAAATGATCGCGCTGCGGCGTCGATACACCGTGCACACAGCGGGCAAGAGTATCGCCGGGCGAGCGCCTACGGGTCCGGGGTCAGCTTCGGGCACTGCAGCAGAGTGCATAAAATTCGTCACCTTACCAGAAAATGAAGTAATTTCTCTCCAGGATTCGAGAAGAGTTCCTCGATCATGACGACGGTTCGGACTGTCATCAGGCGTGCCCTCTAACCTTGCCCCTGGCCTCGTCTGATGGGCTGTAGCCTGTGCATCCCCGGCCGACAGGTCGCTGTTACTGCCCTCGCACGACACCTAACAATAAATTATAACGCCAGCGACACAATTAAGACAGGTTGTGTATCGAAAAATTAGTCGTTTCGAATTCAACTAGGAAAGAAACTAGAAACGCGTCTCGTCACTCGCAAAATGTTTTCAAAATAAACAGTGCCTTATCGTATGAACTTACCTCTGGAGGGTCGTCAACGCTTTCCTCGTCTGCATCGAGGTTAGAGTTGAAGCTTTGAAGTTGGGCAGATTTTCTCTTCGGATTTAGTTTTGGCAAATCAATTTGGTGAGCACTTTTCAAATGAGTACGCATCGTTGATGGAGTGCCCGAGTACACAAACTGCTTTTTGCACTCATTGCATTGTATCACAGTTTCACCTTTCACATTCTTCAACTTTTTCGCGTACAGCCAAACGGCACTTGGCGGAGACATGTTTGCGGCCCACGGTCCACCACGCCACTTGAGTAGTTTAAAATGTCACAATCCACTTTCACTATAATTTTTGCTAGCAGGTCAAATTCAAAACAGACAGCACAACACAAGCCACGACAGGCCGGGTAGGGTGGGAACAACAACATTCGGCGGCGCGCGCGCATGCGCGGTCGCCGCAGTGTTACCAGCCGAGCCCGAGCCGAGCCGGGCCAGCGGGCCGGGAGGCGGCCGTGGCCGAGCCAACCGAGCGAGCAGCAGCCGTAGTGGCTGTCGGCCCGCAGTCGCAGTCCGCTCCCGCCCTCTGCCGGGAACATTGTGAGGCCACACGCAGTAAAACTACAGGAAAAACTCTCAAATTTCATATTTATATTGTTCCCTTAAATTTAATCGAAAATCGTGCTGTGTTAATCGATCTGTCGATTTAATCGAAGAGCTTTAATCGATTAGAAATTAATCGATTCAAAAAATGAGGAATCGATTATAATCGAAAAATCGAGATCGACGTTTCCAACCCTACTCCTGGCGCGTCGTTGTCGCTGTGCCCGTCTTGTGTGTGTGACCAATAAACTAGTGGTAGATCCAGGGCGTGATTTCATCCTACTTTAAAAAGTTGCCGTCAGGATATTTCACGGTCGTAAAGTGCCTTTACTGACTGTATGCTCAACTAAGAAAAGAGCTCAACTCGATTTGTACAATACAGCTGATTACGGACAGTTTCTCTTCATTGACAAAGAAGGGAAAATCAGTGAATTTGTGGAATCAGTATCCCTAAAGAATGTACACAAATAATGGTTCACCCCAGCAACAAAATATTAAGCAACATAATTCACGAACACGCATGCCAGATCCGGCACGTGAATTATCCCTAATTGGTAGAGTTACCGTCAGAATATTTCACGGTCTAAGCGCCTGAACTGACTGTATGCTCAAATTAGGAAACAGCTCAACTCGAATTGTACAATGCAGATTATGACGGACAGTTTCTCTTTATTTACGTTTAAGAGAAAATCAGTGAGGTTGTGGAATCAGTATCCCTAAAGAATGTACACAAATGATACTTCACCCCAGCAACAAGAGATTAAGCAACATAATTCACGAACACTGCAGGTTTCCTAATAAGTTTAAAGGGTTTCTGTTAGGTTCGCACGCACAAAATGTGCTCAATTCAAAGCTCTGATGTGTAACATTACTTCATCAAACCCGTTTTGAGGCGTCATTTAAGTCATCTGGCTGTAATTGGACCGCAACCAAGCGTAGGTCAGAGATTGGCTTTAGTCTCAGGCAATTCCTGCAGTTTCCCCAGCAGAATCAGTTGTTGATGACAGAAAGCGGTACGGTGACCCGCCGGCAAGCAGTACGAGGACTGTATGCTATGCTCTGCTCAACTTTGGAAAAAGCACAACTCGAGTTATACAATACAGATGCTTACGAACAGTTTCTCTTCAATTACATGGAAGGGAAAATCACTAAGGGTGAGATATCAGTATCCCCGGCAGAATCTAATGTTGCGAAAACAGCTGTAGAACGGGAAATCACTAATCGCTGAGGGGGCGAAATCATACAAAATCACAAAGGTTATATGTATGCTTATAAAAAATCAATGCACAACGCGAGTTGTACAATAAAGATGCTTTTACGAACAGTTTCTCTTCAATTATATAGAAAATCACTAAGGGTGTGAAATCAGTATCCCTGGCAGAATCAATTGTTGATGAAAGAAGCAGTACCGTGACCCGCCGGCGAGCAGTACGATGACTTTATGGTATGCTAAACTTTGGAAAAAGCAGAACTCGAGTTGTACAATAAAGATGCTTACGGACAGATTCTATTTAATTACATAGAAGGGAAAATCACTAAGGGTGTGAAATCAGTATCCCTGGCAGCAGCAGTTGTTGATGACAGAAGCAGTGCGTAGACATGCCGGCGAGCAGTACGATGACTGTGTGGTATGCCCAGCTTTGGAAAAAGCACAACTCGAGCTGTACAGTACAGTGCAGATGCTTACGGACATTTTCTCTTTAACTAATTAGAAGGGAAACTCACTAAGAATTTGAAATCAGTATCTGTGTGGTTCTTATTTAAAAGTTAAAGGGGAGCCTGACGCAATTGGGTACGACATTTACTCAAAAATTCACTTATGCCCGTAGGGACAAAACTCAATTTCTTTGACTGGAATAGTTTTCAATTTATTTAACAATACTAGGGCGACTGGCCCCGTTAGGGAGAATAAGAAATAGGGGCTCAAAGCTAACAAGCCAAGTAAACCAATCATAGAATAACACATAACACAGGCGCTCAAGTCGTGAAAATTACTGACACGGACTCCATGATCACAATTGATGCAGTGTAGGACTACATCAACTGCCCTTACGAGATTCTCAAAAGTCATCAGTAACAGGTAATGTGCGCAATACGGACGAGGCAGGACTTTCAATCCGAATCGCTATGCCGGCCAGGGGCTGAACTACGTGGCAGAGTATCATCAGCACGGATGGTGAAGGTAAAGTCGGAGAGCGCTAGGCTCCCGTGCCATTCTCCGCGCGTTTCGAAAACAACCCGCGCGGTGCCGATACGCACGCACTCTATCGGATGGGAGCCGAAGCATGCGCTCGCCGCGCCGCTGTTGGCCTGAAGGAGGACGCCGGCTTTCCTCGCCAAAGCGCCGTGTGTGGCTGTGTGTTTTAGCAGACCCTGCCGCGGGTCTACAAAGTTCCCGCAGTTTTGAATTGGGCACTTTCGGGGAACTCCGGGCGGCCTCACCAAGGTCAGCTTCTTCTCGTCCCGGATTCGGAAGCCCCCTTCACCACGGGTGTTCTGAAAAAAAAAAGAAAAGAGTGAGTTTCGGTATACGATGGCAATTATGAACTTCTTAACGTTATGTACTTACGGCGAATGTGTCGGGTTGAGTGATATTGACAACCATCCAGGCCTTTTTTGCCTTCTCTTTGTACCTCCGCGGCTTTACCCTGTCCTCTGATACGATGAGAACATCATGCGCAGCTAGGAGGCCGCTGAGAGTGGTCAACTCGGCTGGGGTCATCATTTCTATCAGTGTGGCCAGCACACGCCTGTCGACACCCCAGGCCCCGCCGGAAATGAATCTTCCCAGCAGGTTCCGCTGTCTGTCCTTTACGGACTGGCGGTGGCATGATGGAAAAATCGAAGGCGGCCCGCCGCCTTTCCTTTGGCCATCTACTGGGGCCAGGCAGAGCCAGCACTGGCCCCTGAAGTGGCCTTTATAGTTTTCACCGGTCTTGAAGTTGCGATGGCGCACCTTCTCAAGAATACGGGTGACCAGTCGGTTGGTTTCCGCGTCTGCAGCAACTTAACATAGTAAGGATCAAGCAAACAAGGTAATTTAAGCCTCTTTAAAAATATCTGACTTACCTAGCGGCTCTCCGAGGTCAGGGACACTGATCAGTTCCTGAAGATCAGGCTCTAAATCATCATTCGTCGGAAAAAGGTTGCGAGGCGTGCTACCCGATGATGATGACCTTGATCTTGACGATCTTGAAGAGTCAGATAATGATGATGATGATCTGGAGACGAGGCAGGACTTTCAATCCAAATCGCTATGCCGGTCAGGGGCTGAACTACGCGTCAGAGTATAATCAGCACGGATGGTGAAGGTGAAGTCGGAGAGCGCTGGGCTCCCGTGCCATTCTCCGCGCGTGTCGAAAACAACCCGCGCGGTGCCGATACGCACGCACTCTATCGGATGGGAGCCGAAGCATGCGCTCGCCGCGCCGCCGTTGGCCTGAAGGAGGACGCCGGCTTTCCTCGCCAAAGCGCCGTGTGTTGCTGTGTGTTTTAGCAGACCCTGCCGCAGGTCTACAAAGTTCCCGCAGTTTTGAATTGGGCACTTTCGGGGAACTCCGGGCGGCCTCACCAATGTCAGCTTCTTCTCGTCCCGGATTCGGAAGCCCCCTTCACCACGGGTGTTCTGATAAAAAAAGAAAAGGGTGAGTTTCGGTATACGATGGCAATTATGAACTTCTTAACGTTATGTACTTACGGCGAATGTGTCGGGTTGAGTGATATTGACAACCATCCAGGCCTTTTTTGCCTTCTCTTTGTACCTCCGCGGCTTTACCCTGTCCTCTGATACGATGAGAACATCATGCGCAGCTAGGAGGCCGCTGAGAGTGGTCAACTCGGCTGGGGTCATCATTTCCATCAGTGTGGCCAGCACACGCCTGTCGACACCCCAGGCCCCGCCGGAAATGAATCTTCCCAGCAGGTTCCGCTGTCTGTCCTTTACGGACTGGCGGTGGCATGATGGAAAAATCGAAGGCGGCCCGCCGCCTTTCCTTTGGCCATCTACTGGGGCCAGGCAGAGCCAGCACTGGCCCCTGAAGTGGCCTTCATAGTTTTCACCTGTCTTGAAGTTGCGATGGCGCACCTTCTCAAGAATACGGGTGACCAGTCGGTTGGTTTCCGCGTCTGCAGCAACTTAACATAGTAAGGATCAAGCAAACAAATTAATTTAAGCCTCTTTAAAAATATCTGACTTACCTAGCGGCTCTCCGAGGTCAGGGACACTGATCAGTTCCTGAAGATCAGGCTCTAAATCATCATTCGTCGGAAAAAGGTTGCGAGGCGGGCTACCCGATGATGATGACCTTGATCTTGACGATCTTGAAGAGTCAGATGATGATGATGATCTGGAGACGAGGCAGGACTTTCAATCCGAATCGCTTTGCCGGTCAGGGGCTGAACTACGCGGCAGAGTATAATCAGCACGGATGGTGAAGGTAAAGACGGAGAGCGCTGGGCTCCCGTGCCATTCTCCGCGCGTGTCGAAAACAACCCGCGCGGTGCCGATACGCACGCACTCTATCGGATGGGAGCCGAAGCATGCGCTCGGCGCGCCGCATCGCCGCGCAGCGCATTGCATTACGCTTACAGACCTGTTTTGAATTAAAACGAATCATTAGACGACAGGGGTTGGGCGAAACAAATAGAAGGGAGAAGAATTCGAAAGGCCAGCAGTAGAATGGTGAGGTTACCAAAACAATTGACAATGGTTCACCCCAGCAACAAATGATTAAGCAACATAATAAAAGATCGCGTATGCCACCGTGCAGCACCTGCAGCACTGCAGGTTTCCTAATAAGTTTAAAGGGTTTCTGTGAGGCTTGTAATCACAAAATATGCTTAATACAAAACTCTGAATACAAAACTCTGATGTGTAACATTACTTGATCAGACCCGTTTTGAGGCGTCATTTTAGTCATCTGGCTGTAATTGGACCGCAACCAAGCGTAGGTCAGAGATTGGCTTTAGTCTCAGGCAATTCCTGCAGTTTCCCCAGCAGAATCAGTTGTTGATGACAGAAAGCGGTACGGTGACCCGCCGGCAAGCAGTACGAGGATTGTATGATATGCTCTACTCAACTTTGGAAAAAGCACAACTCGAGTTATACAATACAGATGCTTACGAACAGTTTCTCTTCAATTACATGGAAGGGAAAATCACTAAGGGTGAGATATCAGTATCCCCGGCAGAATCTAATGTTGCGAAAACAGCTGTAGAACGGGAAATCACTAATCGCTAAGGGGGCGAAATCGTACAAAATCACAAAGGTTATATGTATGCCTTTAAAAAATCAATGCACAACGCGAGTTGTACAATAAAGATGCTTTTACGAACAGTTTCTCTTCAATTATATAGAAAATCACTAAGGGTGTGAAATCAGTATCCCTGGCAGAATCAGTTGTTGATGACAGAAGCATTACCGTGACTCACCGTCGAGCAGTACGATGACTGTATAGTATGCTAAACTTTGGAAAAAGCAGAACTCGAGTTGTACAATACAGATGCCTACGGACAGTTTCTCTTCAATTACATAGAAGGGAAAATAACTAAGGGTGAGAGATCAGTGTCCTCGGCAGAAGCTTATATTTCGAAAACAGCAGTAGAATGGAAAATCACTAATAGCTGAGCTTTTAAAAAAAATCAAAGCACAACTCGAGTTGTACAATAAAGATGCTTACGGACAGTTTCTCTTCAATTACATAGAAGGGAAAATCACTGAGGGTGTGAAATTAGTATCTCTGGCAGCAGCAGTTGTTGACGACAAAAGCAGTGCGGTGACCTGCCGGCGAGCAGTAGGATGAGTGTATAGTAAGCTAAACTTTGGATAAAGCAGATCTCGAGTTGTGCAATGGAGATGCTTACGGACAGTTTCTCTTCAATTACATAGAAGGGAAAATCACAAAGGGTGTGAAATCAGTATCCCTGGCAGAATCAGTTATTGAAGACAGAAGCAGTACGGTGACCCGCCGGCGAGCAGTACAATGAGTGTATAGTAAGCTAAACTTTGGAAAAAGTAGATGTCGAGTTGTGCAATACAGATGCTGACGGACAGTTTCTCTTCGATTACATAGAAGGGAAAATCACCAAGGGTGAGAAATCAGTGTCCCCGGCAGAATCTTATGTTGCGAAAACAGCTGCAGAACGGAAAATCACTAATCGCTGAGGGGGAAAAATCGTACAAGATCACAGAGGTTATATGTATGCTTATAAAAAACCAAAGCACAACTCGAGTTGTACAATAAAGATGCTTACGGACAGTTCCTCTTCAATTATATTGAAGGGAAAATCATTAAGGGTGTGAAATTAGTACCCCTGGCAGAATCATTTGTTGATGACAGATGCAGTACGATGACCCGCCGGTGAGCAGTACGATGGCTTCATAGTGGTTAACTTTGGAAAAAGCACAACTCGAGTTGTACAGTACAGATGCTTACGGACAGTTTCTCTTCAATTACGTAGAAGGGAAAATCACTAAGGTTGTGACATTAGTATCCCTGGCAGCAGCAGTTGTTGATGACAGAAGCAGTGCGGTGACATGCCGGCGAGCAGTACGATGACTGTGTGGTTTGCCCAGCTTTGGAAAAAGCACAACTCGAGCTGTACAGTACAGTGCAGATGCTTACGGACATTTTCTCTTTAATAATTAGAAGGGAAACTCACTATGAATTTGAAATCAGTATCTGTGTGGTTCTTATTTAAAAGTTAAAGGGGAGCCTGACGCAATTGGGTACGACATTTACTCAAAAATTCACTAATGCCCGTAGGGACAAAACTCAATTTCTTTGACTGGAATAGTTTTCAATTTATTTAACAATACTAGGGCACCTGGCCCCGTTAGGGAGAATAAGAAATAGGGGCTCAAAGCTAACAAGCCAAGTAAACCAATCATAGAATAACACATAACACAGGCGCTCAAGTCGTGAAAATTACTGACACGGACTCCATGATCACAATTGATGCAGTGTAGGACTACATCAACTGCCCTTACGAGATTCTCAAAAGTCATCAGTAACAGGTAATGTGCGCAATGCGGACGAGGCAGGACTTTCAATCCGAATCGCTATGCCGGTCAGGGGCTGAACTACGTGGCAGAGTATCATCAGCACGGATGGTGAAGGTAAAGTCGGAGAGCGCTAGGCTCCCGTGCCATTCTCCGCGCGTTTCGAAAACAACCCGCGCGGTGCCGATACGCACGCACTCTATCGGATGGGAGCCGAAGCATGCGCTCGCCGCGCCGCTGTTGGCCTGAAGGAGGACGCCGGCTTTCCTCGCCAAAGCGCCGTGTGTGGCTGTGTGTTTTAGCAGACCCTGCCGCGGGTCTACAAAGTTCCCGCAGTTTTGAATTGGGCACTTTCGGGGAACTCCGGGCGGCCTCACCAAGGTCAGCTTCCTTTCGTCCCGGATTCGGAAGCCCCCTTCACCACGGGTGTTCTGAAAAAAAAAAAGAAAAGAGTGAGTTTCGGTATACGATGGCAATTATGAACTTCTTAACGTTATGTACTTACGGCGAATGTGTCGGGTTGAGTGATATTGACAACCATCCAGGCCTTTTTTGCCTTCTCTTTGTACCTCCGCGGCTTTACCCTGTCCTCTGATACGATGAGAACATCATGCGCAGCTAGGAGGCCGCTGAGAGTGGTCAACTCGGCTGGGGTCATCATTTCTATCAGTGTGGCCAGCACACGCCTGTCGACACCCCAGGCCCCGCCGGAAATGAATCTTCCCAGCAGGTTCCGCTGTCTGTCCTTTACGGACTGGCGGTGGCATGATGGAAAAATCGAAGGCGGCCCGCCGCCTTTCCTTTGGCCATCTACTGGGGCCAGGCAGAGCCAGCACTGGCCCCTGAAGTGGCCTTCATAGTTTTCACTGGTCTTAAAGTTGCGATGGCGCACCTTCTCAAGAATACGGGTGACCAGTCGGTTGGTTTCCGCGTCTGCAGCAACTTAACATAGTAAGGATCAAGCAAACAAGGTAATTTAAGCCTCTTTAAAAATATCTGACTTACCTAGCGGCTCTCCGAGGTCAGGGACACTGATCAGTTCCTGAAGATCAGGCTCTAAATCATCATGCGTCGAAAAAAGGTCGCGAGGCGGGCTACTCGATGATGATGACCTTGATCCTGACGATCTTGAAGAGTCAGATGATGATGATGATCTGGAGACGAGGCAGGACTTTCAATCCGAATCGCTATGCCGGTCAGGGGCTGAACTGCGCGGCAGAGTATAATCAGCACGGATGGTGAAAGTAAAGTCGGAGAGCGCTGGGCTCCCGTGCCATTCTCCGCGCGTGTCGAAAACAACCCGCGCGGTGCCGATACGCACGCACTCTATCGGATGGGAGCCGAAGCATGCGCTCGGCGCGCCGCATCGCCGCGCAGCGCATTGCATTACGCTTACAGACCTGTTTTGAATTAAAACGAATCATTAGACGACAGGGGTTGGGCGAAACAAATAGAAGGGAGAAGAATTCGAAAGGCCAGCAGTAGAATGGTGAGGTTACCAAAACAATTGACAATGGTTCATCCCAGCAACAAATGATTAAGCAACATAATAAAAGATCGCGTATGCCACCGTGCAGCACCTGCAGCACTGCAGGTTTCCTAACAAGTTTAAAGGGTTTCTGTGAGGCTTAATCACAAAATATGCTTAATACAAAACTCTGATGTGTAACATTACTTGATCAGACCCGTTTTGAGGCGTCATTTTAGTAATCTGGCTGTAATTGGACCGCAACCAAGCGTAGGTCAGAGATTGGCTTTAGTCTCAGGCAATTCCTGCAGTTTCCCCAGCAGAATCAGTTGTTGATGACAGAAAGCGGTACGGTGACCCGCCGGCAACCATTACGAGGACTGTATGCTATGCTAGAGTGGTCCAGCAAAACACCTTTTTCAGATATCAAACGCGTTCGTGGTCTCAAATCGATGGTTTTGGTTAGTAACCCACAGATCCGAAGTCGTTTTACTCTGCGATAAACCATGGCCGTGCCCCAAGGGACCTAAGTGGGGCCTAAATGAGTCGAAATTCAAAGTATGAAAAATTCGTATTGAAGTTGGCCTTGTGGGTAAACACGTCATTTTGCGGCCCTCTGGGCGAAATTTTCGTCCGTTTTGCCGTATCTGTCGTTGTTTTTGAGATATAGACAATTTTTTGTCAATTTTGGAGCTTGTTTGAAAACATTCCGAAAAACTCCTCCTGAAGTCCTAGTTTTGGGTCAAAAGTGTCGAATTAGGGCTTGTTTTCATCAGAAAGACGATCTCTATCAGATAAAATTTTGCGCGGGGCGGTGGGACTTCCCTGTGGAATTTTGATTTTTCAAATTTTAGCCATTTTTAAGCAATTTCGAGCAACTTTGCAAGGCGCTACTCAAGTGCTCCTTCCCCGCGCAATTTTTTTTCAGACAGAGTTCGTCTTTCTGCTATAAGCAAGCCCTAATTTGATACTTTTGACCCAAAACTAGGACTTCAGGAGGAGTTTTTTGGAATGTTTTCAAAAAAGCTCCAAAATTGACAAAAAATTGTCTATATCTCAAAAACTACGACAGATACGGCAAAACGGACGAAATTTTCGCCCAGAGGGCCGCAAAATGACGTGTTTACCCACAAGGCCAACTTCAATACAAATTTTTCATACTTTGAATTTCGACTCATTTAGGCCCCACTTAGGCCCCTTGGGACACGGCCATGGTTTATCGCAGATTAAAACGACTTCGGATCTGTGGGTTACTAACCAAAACCATCGATTTGAGACCACGAACGCGTTTGATATCTGAAAAAGGTGTTCTGCTGGACCACTCTAAATGCTCTGCTCAACTTTGGAAAAAGCACAACTCGAGTTATACAATACAGATGCTTACGAACAGTTTCTCTTCAATTACATAGAAGGGAAAATCACTAAGGGTGAGATATCAGTATCCCCGGCAGAATCTAATGTTGCGAAAACAGCTGTAGAACGGGTAATCACAAATCGCTGAGGGGGCGAAATCGAACAAGATCACAAAGGTTATATGTATGCTTATAAAAAATCAATGCACAACGCGAGTTGTACAATAAAGATGCTTACGAACAGTTTCTCTTTAATTATATAGAAGGGAAAATCACTAAGAATGTGAAATCAGTATCCCTGGCAGAATCAGTTGTTGATGACAGAAGCAGTACCGTGACCCGCCGGCGAGCAGTACGATGACTTTATGGTATGCTCAATTTTGGAAAAAGCAGAACTCGAGTAGTACAGTACAGATGCTTACGGACAGTTTCTTTTCAATTACATAGAAGGGAAAATCACTAAGGGTGTAAAATTAGTATCCGTGTCAGAATCAGTTCTTGATGACAGAAGCATTACGGTGACCCACCGTCGAGCAGTACGATGACTGTATAGTATGCTAAACTTTGGAAAAAGCAGAATTTGAGTTGTGCAATACAGCTGCTTAAATGCAGATGCTTACGGACAGTTTTTCTTCAATTACATAGAAGGGAAAATCACTAAGGGTGAGAAACCAGTGTCCCCGGCAGAATCTTATGTTGCGAAAACAGCAGTAGAACGGAAAATCACTAATCGCTGAGGGGGCGAAATCGTACAAGATCACAGAGGTTATATGTATGCTTATAAAAAATCAAAGCACAACTCGAGTTGTACAATGAAGAAGCTTACGGACAGTTCCTCTTTAATTATATTGAAGGGAAAACATGGGTGTGAAATCAGTATCCCTGGCAGAATCAGTTGTTGATGACAGAAGCAGTACGGTGACCCGCCGGCGAGCAGTACGATGGCGTTATGGTATGCTCAACTTTGGAAAAAGCAGAACTCGAGTTGTACAGTACAGATGCTTACGGACAGTTTTACTTTAATTATATAGAACGGAAAATCACTTAGAATGTTAAAACAGTATCTGTGTGGTTCTTATATAAAAGTTTAAAGGGAACCCGAGGCAATTCGTGACAACATCTCTTCAGAAATTCATTTATACCCGTAGGGACAAAACACAATTACTATGACTGGACACTAGGGGACCTGGCACCGTTAGGGCGAGTAAAAAATAGTTGCTCAAAGCCAACAAGCCAAGAAAACCAACTATAGAATAACACACAACACACACAACACATTCAACGTATGAAGGTAATGTGCGCAATGCGGACGAGGCAGCGCCACCACTCCAAATCGCTGAACCGGGCAGTGGCAGCATCCTTCGTTAGAATTTTAATTCGGTTGGTGAAGACAAGCGAGGAGAGCGCTGGGCTCACGTGTGATTCTCCGCGCGTGTCGAGAACAACCCGCGCGCCACCGCGCCAGCCGCGCGGTACCGATACGCACTCTATCGGATGGGCGCCGAAGCATGCGCGCGCCGCGCCTTCGCTCCGCGCAGCGCATTGCATTACTCTTTCAGACCCGTTTTGAGGCGACATTTAAGTCATCTGGCTGTAATTGGACCGCAACCAAGGGAAAATTACGAAGGTTCCTCGCCGGGATTGTGTTGAAAACCGCTTATACCGAGCCAGCAAAACCATTACGCATGACGAGTTCAGCAGTAGATTGTCGACGCCACCAGTCGCCATGTTCAGGTATAGTCCACCACCATCGGTTACTGCGAATAATGGTGTCAATGGGGGTTAGAGTTCACATGTTTATATCAAATTTGTGAGAAAAGTACTCAAGAGCGCCATATATGAGTACACGTTCCAAATACTACTCAAAATGCTGAAGCCAACGACATATATAACTCCTCCCAAAGTCGTGGAGCCGTGGTTCTAGACAATTACCGCCTATTGCTCACGCCCGTGAGTTTATTACTTTTATTATTATTCTTGACGATGGCCCCTTATGGACGCAGCCGATCCCGCCCAAGCGATTCATACAAAATTATAATGAAAAATACTACGAAAAATTAGAATTTTTTTGAGATAGGTCTGATGATAAGCTGTCTATACATTTTTGCTTAAAATTAGTTTGCATCGTCAGTTTCTATGGTAATTGCGAGCTGAGCACCCTGTGCGGAGCCGGCTCGGTGGCTCGGTATTGTTGGAGAGGCTCGGCGCGAAGGGGAGGAGGACCGCGGCTGGGGAGGGAGGGGGGGGGGACCTGTTGATTCAAATTATGCACAGTAGTTCAAAAAATAAAATTTTGAAGAACACGTTAGATTTAAAATGTCAATGCTGTGTGCGAATGACCATTGCATTACGAGCCTACAGTTCAAAAATCAAGCTCATCAGATAAATTGTGCTGACAGACAATTTCTTAATCGCTTAATCTAGAAATCCGAAATTTGGCATGTCACCCGCTGTACTAGTGACACTGATCAAACACTGAGGTTAAACATTTTCATTTATTTAACGAAACAAGTGGAAAATTTGTAGCTTAATATTTAAATAGACCATCCACGAAAGTTTCTTAAGAAACCCCAAAAAATTCTTAACTTCTTGTCTGAATTTCCTAAAATCGTAGATTTTATAATTTTCAATTTAGTTCGCATCGTTTGTCAGATTGTGATTGCTTGCGGCAGCGTTGTTGATAGCTGGCCCAGCCGGTGTCATTTTGTTTGAAAAATGTTAGACATATCAAATTCACGATTTGGTTTAGAAAGAGCGATTTGGCTGAATATAATTCAAGTCTTGTTCATTCTCATGTTAGTGTTAAAACCTAGGGGGCCGTTTAACGCGTTAGCGTTAGAATTTTTATTTCTTGACAATTGCCCCTTATGGCCGCAGCCGATCGTGCCCAAGCGATTCTTACAAAATTTTAATGGAAAATACAACGAAAAATTAGAAAATTTTCTAGCTCGGTCTGATGTCAAGCTGTCTATACGTTTTTGCATAAAATTAGTTTGCATCCTCAGTTTCTATGGTAATTGCGAGCCGAGCACCCTGTGCGCCGAGCCGGCTCGGTGGCTAGGCATTGTTAGAGAGGCGCGCAGGGGAGGAGGTCCGCGGGGCTGTTGATTCAACTTATGCACAGTAGTTCAAAACATAAAATTTTGAAGAACACGTTAGATTAAAAATATCAATGCAGTGTTCGAATGACCATTGCATTACGAGCCTACAGTTCAAAAATCAAGCTCATCGGACAAATTCTACTGACAGACAATTTCTTAATCGCTTAAGCTAGAAAGCCGAAATTTGGTATGTCACCCGCTGTACTAGTGACACTGATCCAAACACTGAGGTTAAACATTTTCATTTATTTTACGAAAAAGTGGAAAATTTGTATAGGCATATAAAATTCACGATTTGGTTTTCAAAGAGCGTTTTGGCTGAATATTATAAAAGTCTATCTCATTCTCAAGTAAATGTTTAATCCTAGGGGGCCGTTTAACGCGTTAGCGTTAGAATTTTTCCTTTCTGTCTCTTTATGTGTGCGACTTTACGCGACATCTGCTTTAATATCCTATCAGAGTAGACTTTAGGCAATTCAAAATTACGCGTGCGGCCGCTGGTTGCACTGCACGATGGGTTGCCTATGTCCAGGCTGAGTACACCCTTAGTCTGGAACGCGTGCAGCACAATGTGTTGCCTATCAGACCGGATGTGTTCAAAATTCTACTCGCCAGTGCCACGGCAGTGGCATTGTGTTGTCATTGCCACACAGCCACACTGGCCCTACATTTACAACCTCACTCGTCTTTTATAATAACGTCCGTTATCACTGCACTATGATGTAGTGCGCCAAACGACTCTTAGTTCCAATCTAGAACCAAACTAATGTGTGCTCTAATAACTATTATTTGGGATCATTGCGACTTAGTTTAAACCATTTAATTCATTACAATCAGGAGATGGCGAGGGGTCCACCACTCTGGTAATCCTGTGTACACTTTCTCCGATAACTACTTATAATCTTATTCCCAAAACTCTTCTTTTCGTCCTTTTTCGTGCTGTTTTGGGTTTTCCCTCATTGAAACCCGGGTGGAAGGATCTCGATTTGGACTGTAGTTTAAACTGCACTACCCAAACTGTAGCTGTGAACTGCTATCTAAAACTCTGAACTAAATAATGTTTTTCTGCAAACACTAACTCATATCCTTTTCTGTAGTTGAAACTATACAATGACGGCAATTTTACTGGTTTTACATTTATAATGTTGGCTGCAGTTTGTGAAAGTAGTTGGAACTATAGTTGCATGTACAATCGTAGAAAGGATATTTTACTGTTTAGAAAATCATACTAGCTAGAGTCCTTGACTACGCATAAACACGACTAAAAAGTTAAAAAATACTACGTTTTGGAGTATACTTTTGGCTTCAACTCGTATAAGCAGCTGCTTCTACACTTATATCGCAAAAGCACTCTTCTTATTTATAAAGTAAAGATAGTAATTTATTTTGCAGTTAGTGAGTGTGAATATGTTTGCACTTAACTTATCAATCGACTCCATGTGACAACGCACATGTTGTGTGTTCTCTAGAATTCGTGTTGTTCAAGGTGAGGCGATGTTGTAGAGTTTACTTTTGTGGGGCAATCTTTCCTTCTAGCCTCAGTTGCAACTACAATGACTTTGTACCTGATCTGTGAGGTTTCACGTCCCGTAGGCACCCTACGCACGGGGATTCTACCCATCTCGAACTTGCCAAACAGCCGGTGGTTTTTCCATATTTCCACGTCACTGGGGCTGCCCCGGCCCGGCTACCCCTGTCCTTTGGTGGGGTCCTGCAGCAGTCAGGCTACTATCCAGGTACTTAACCGAGATTCCCGGTTAAGAAATCACTAACAACCGTAGTTTAGATTTTGGGGGTATGAACAAGGAGGCGGGGCCGAGAAAGGAACATGTTTAGTCAGAAAACAAACAAAGCTAAGAAATCCAACAGGAGCCACAGTTACATGGCAAACAAACTGGAGTTAAACTGTAGTTAGACCAGTAGGCCGGCTGGCTGAGACCCTTGGCATAACACCATGTTGCTGCGATATCAAGCTATGGTGTCCCAGTGGCTGAGTGGTCAGCATGACGGGCTACCAGCTCCGAGGTCCGGAGTTCAACTCCAGCCATCAGCCGCTCAAACGTCATCATCAAAAGGTAAGTAAACATGCAACAATGAAGTAAAATGTGAAATAAAATACTAAGGCGGAAGGCGCTTGAGAAGAAAGAAGAAGAGGAAGAATTTTTCTTTCTTAAAAAATTTGAACTCTACTTTATGAGCATATGACAATGGGGCTTTATGCATAGTCCGAAAAAGAAACAATGTGCAACTGAACTAAGTCCGAACTACAAACTCACTCTAGAGACACACTGCATATGTAAACTATAGTTTAACTGCAAACGGTCCGAACTTGTTGCATTTGGACTATAGTCAAGCTGTAGTTTAACTTCAAAAATCTGCAAATAGTCTTCACTTTTCTGCAGTTCAACTACTTTTCAACCGCACATGTTATTTAATAGTTTGACTACTGTTACTTTGTAAAATTTAAGTGCATCTATGAGTAAGTATTATCTGTAACTGCAGTACATGTAAATTGAGGTTGGACTACAACAAGAATTTCAGTTGGTTTATTGTTAGCTTTTACATTTCAAAGTGGAGATCCTTCCACCCGGGAATATGCAACAATTTATAAAAATGTCAACGTTTCTTCAAAAGACTTACCGAGTACTGTGAGTAATCTCTGGTAATCAGTAATCGTGTGTACGCTCCTAAACCGAGTGACGGAACCCTCGGGTGATGGATTACTATATCATCGAGACTCTTGAGCGGCAACCATGAATTATTTTTTTTGTGTGTGTGTTTCTGATCAGCATGTTCTAGTTTAGTTTCATACCACGGGCCTAAACAAAGAGTGTTTTTCAAAAACATTTATCATTTTCCAATAACCGTTTTATCGTTTACTTTTCAGACCAAAACGCTTTGACCGAAAATTATTTAAGTATTATGTGCTTAAAATCAAATCAGGTATTTTTATAAAACTGTAAACTAAAGACTAGCGTGTTTTCTTTTTGTGAAAAATAAACAATCGGACGGTTATTAAAAAGTTCAAAATGTTTTGGAAAAATGGTATTTCTTTTCGCGCATATGAAACAAAACTAAAATATGCAGATCAGAAACACAAAATAATTAAATATCTGCTTTTCGATCAAGTGTATCTGTGAGAAACGAGCCCGTCCTTAAATCAATCAGTTTGACGTTGGAATAAAAATGCAATTATAAAATTTATACTCGGAAGGAATAATTCCGGGCTAAGATTATCGAACAATGCGAGGCTCGTTTGACAATAAGGGTGACTGAAAAATGAAGGAAAAATATTTCAGTATACGTAGTTTTTCTACATGCAAAATTTACAGAAGAAAATATACACAATTTCTTGCTTCCAAAATATATACAAGACATGTACAGTTTTTCAATGCAGATGAGGAAAAATATTTCAGTAAACGTAGTTTTTCTATATCCAAAACTTACAGAAGAAAATATACACAACTTCTCACTTCCAAAATATGTACAAAACATGTACAGTTCTTCAATGCAGAAATGTATTGAAATAATATTCACAACTACTCTCTCCAAAATGCGAGGAGCACTAGACCAGATACACGACTAATGGTCTGTGAAATTTGGAAGCCGTGCGATTTGTAGTTTCACCAAAAACTAACCTCGCAGACAGCAAATGAGGCATTTAGCCGTAACGAAATCGGCAGAAGCCGTGGAGCCAAACAAACCTTCAATTGTTCTAGCTTTTAGCAGACGAATTTATTGAACAATTGAAGATTTGTTTGGCTCCACGGCTTCTTCTTCCTGCCGATTTCGTATCGGCTACATACCTCATTTTCGAACTTTGAGGCATCGCGACGCCTGAACTAAGAGACTCAAAGCAAAACGGTTCGAGGTGGTGTGTTAGAGTAATAACGTACTCTATCGATTTGTGAAATAAACAAGCAGGCCCGCCCTTCCGCCAAACGTCGTTGCCAGCTCCGCTTTGCTACGCTGGCAACTCCGTTCGGCAGGGGGCGTGCCTGCTTGGCCTGCCGGCGGCGTTCGGTCGGGCCTTCGGCCCGACCCCTAAGTCACACAGAACGTCCTCTTAGCTTGTAAATTATCGGGAATGCGGCCCGTAAAGGCATTCTCTTCGGAAAGAGGCAGTTTGTAACGGTAAACCACCGAAACTACAGCCCTCCCTTCTGCTTTGAAAACGTGCCGATAGTGACTAAACGGTCAGTTATTCGGCAAAAAAGGGGAGTCAGAAATCTCGAAAAATGTCGAAATACGTGAGTTCGGTCTCGGATGGAACGGTCGAACTCGGACTTTATTTGGCAGCAGTTGGCAACACTGAATTACGCTCGTCGAAACAATTTTAACGATATATGCGTCGAGGGGTGTCGAAAATTTCAAAAACTGTCGAAATATGTCGAAAATTTTCGAAATATGTAGAAATACGTCAAAAAAGTCGAAAAATCTCGAAATATCATAAAAATGTTGAGATATATCGAAAAATATGGAAAATGTCGAAAAACATCGAAAAATATCGAAAAATGAGGGATAATGTCGAAAAATGTCGAAGAATATCAAAATTTGCCAAAAATTTTTACAAATATCAAAATATGTCGGAATATGTCAACAATGTCGAAAAATATCAAAAAAACATCGAAAATTATCAAAAATGTCAAAAATATCGCAAATGTCGAACAATACCGAAAAACAACGAAAAATGTCGAAAATATCGAAAAACATCGGAAATAATCGAAATGTTTGAGTTTTGACGATTGGCAACACTGAAAATTGAAAAACGGTTGGCACCACTGAATTTCGCTCGAAAAGACGGTTCTAGAGAGGTGCGGGTCGATGGGGTTCGTAAAAGTTGAAAAGTGGGTCAATTTTGGGTGCTTTTTACAGTGTAGTCGCGAGTTGGGTCCTTTTTATCGAAAAACGGTGGGCGCCATTGAACTGGACGCGAAAAGACGCTTCCGGGGAGGTACGGGTCGACGGGGTTGAGAAAAGTTGAAAACTGGACCAATTACGGGTGCTTTTTACAGTGTAGTCCCGAGCTGGGTCCATTTTTTCGTAAAAGGGTGTGCACCATTGAACTAGACGCGAAAAGACGCTTCCGGAGAGGTACGGGTCGACGGGGTTGGAAAAAGTTGAAAAAAAAATTTTTTGGTTATTCCGTGAAAACTTTAATAATTTTTTTCAGTGCCCTAATGAGGGTTGGCAGGATTTGCACCAGGCGTTTCGGTGTCCAGGAGTGACCCTTAAGATACCCTAAAAATTTCAACTCTCTAGCTCAACTCCTTCGAGTGGAACAGACAGACAGACAGACAAACAAACAGACAGACACCAGATCGATTGCATAAGCCCGCTCTGAAGCTTTTTCAAAGCAGAAGGGCGGGCTAAAAAAACGCTCCTACCGCCTTAAATTTCACTGTGAAAAATAGTCGTAAGTTTACGAGAAAATTTTCCTCGAAGAGCAGTTGTAAAATTACAATTGCAAATCGTAAAATTACAAGCACTACAAACCGGCTGAAAATTCATTCACGAGCAAAAAAGGTCCGTCGTAAATTTACAACATATTTCATAAATCACGATTTAAAAAATTTATCGTAAATCTACGAAGATATTTTTCACAGTGTTAACCATTGAACTTAATAAAATATTCGACAAAAATAGCGAGCTCCCTAAACTCGCGGCAAGACGTGCGTGGCGCCCGTGCTCCTGTGCTTGGGCGACACACGGGCGCTAGACCGAGGGGGAATGCACATTGAAAAATCTTGTACAGACTACTCGGTATTACACGGTATTACAGCTGTATTACGCAGAACATTTGATCAATGAAGGGCATATTTTTGTGTTTTTCGGTATTACATTACGGGTATTACACCGTAATACATGGATTAGGTGTACAGTGTATTACGGAAGTGAATTCCCCCTCGCGCTAGACGGGTGAGGCGCACTGCGTGCCGGCGCAGCCTGGCCGCTGGGGACGCCCAGGGGACGCCGTGGGGGCTCTCTTGGCCCGCGCAGAGCCCGGCCGTCACTGCCTGGAGCCCAGGTTCGCCCGTGTACTGCCCGCACAGGGCACATGCATATGCCGCGAGGGGCCACGTGCAGTGCCCGCGTTTGCCCAGATTCACCCGGATTCTTTTTACAAGGCCAGGGCCGCCCGTCCGCCGAGCGGCAGGGTGGGGGAGTCCCACTGCTCTCTTCTTCTCGATAGCGCCGGCCGCTGCGACACGCTAAAGTACTCGATAGGAGAGAAGCGCGAACTCAGCCGGACGGCCCCTCCGCTGGCAGGCCGGCATACGGCGGTAGGGACCCGGCTGACCGGGCCGCCGGGCAGGTATACGGGGATTAACATGCAGAGCCCTGCAACGGTCAAGGCGCCTGACCCGACAAGCGAACAGTGGGAGAGAGACAGCATGCTATCACCTGTCTTCCCCCACCTCACCTATGAGATGCTCGGTTGACGGTCCACTGAGGAGAGACAGAGAGTGCTCACGGGTGCAATAAAACCGTGCTGGGTCCAACATCTGGTCCTGGTCAGCCGGCTCACCGGAGAGGCGTGTAGAGGGCCCGTGAGTAAGCGCCCAGGCACGCGTGCCTATTGGCTAGACAGAGCGGGGTGGGGGAGCGGGCACCTCCGTAGTGCGCACGGAAGGTTTCTCTCTTCCACTCGTTTCAACACGTGGGCGGGAGAAAGACTGGCAGCCTTACGATCAATGCAATGCGGCCGCGCGCGTAATTTTGAATTGCCGAAAGTCTACTCTGACAGGATATTAAAGCAGATGTCGCGTAAATTCGCACACATAAGGTGCAAGCGCGGATCCCGGGGGGAGGGGGGGGGGGGACAAAGGGTCAATAGACCCTTTCAGCGTCGGTGGAGTGAAGAACAAGGTGAAGAAAAGCAGGCCGGAAGCAGTTGCATTTTATCATCCAAATGTGCCCAAAACACTCAAATAAAATGTAGTTCGAATCGTTTTGATATTGTTTACATGTTATTTGAGTTTTAATGAACCTTTAGGTTAGGAAGCAACTGTTTCCGTTCTGTTGTTCTTCGCCTTGTTCTTCATTTCGCTAATGCTGAAAGGTTCTATTGCCCCTGCCCCCGGGCTCGGCCGCCCTGCCAAAAACTGGGGGAAAAGGGAGAAACGGGAAACGGAGAGAGGGAAAAGGGAGAAGGGGAAAGAATGATTATGTCATGAATACGCATTTTCTAATACGCATCGGTCGAAATTATAAACAAAAACAAATTTTCGATCGAATTCCCCTGAAAGTAGGCAACCCACTACATTTGCCCCCTCCTCCCGGCCGTGCTGGATCCGCCACTGATAAAGTGACAGAGAGGAAAAAGTAAGATGGCCTTGAAAACACAATATATTTGTGTAGCGTACGGACTACTGCCGCCCGTATTCGAGACCACCGTTCTCTGACAAGTCCTTAGTGCGAGCGACTAGTAGGCTTCTCACTCCTGGAAGATATCCAGTTAGCGTGTACGTGAGGTCCGAGCGAGAAGTGAGGGAAACGGAGCGAAATCCGAGTGAGTTCCGAGTGAGGTTCAGGTGAAGCCGGGGAAAAGCGGAGGAGCGTAACAGCGAAAAAACGGAGGAGCGTAAAAGCGAGAAAGCGAAAAAGCGGAGGAGCGTAAAAGCGAGAAAGCGAAAAAGCGTAGGAGCGATAAATCGAAATACCGATAGTCTTCCTTGTTGCTCTCGAGAGATCTCCATTTGGTGCGAGCTCTGGAAACGCAAGTGTGTACTTGAATGCAGTATTTCCTGCATACCTACATGTATTCAGGAAATAACGTGTACTTAGTCAACTATGCAGGAAATAAAGTGTACCTGGCCAAGTATGCAGGAAATCATGTGTACTTGACCAGGTACACACTAAATCTCCCTCATAAATGTATGGAGGTTTTAGTGAGTACCTGGTCAAGTACACAGGATTTCCTGCATACTTGGCCAAGTACACACTATTTCCTGCATACTTGACTAAGTACACATTATTTCCTGAATACATGTAGGTATGCAGGAAATCCTGCATTCAAGTACACACTGCGTTTCCAGAGAGGGAGAAGCGACATCATTCTTTGGCTGGGAAGACTATCGGTATTTCGCTTTATCACTCCTCCGCTCTTTCGCTTTCTCGCTTTTTCGCTTTGACGCTCCTCCGTTATTTCCTTTTACGCTCCTCCGCTTTTCCCCGGCTTCACCCGAACCTAACTCGGAACTCACCCGGAACTCACTCGGATTTCGCTCAGTTTCCCTCACTTCTCGCTCGGACCTCACGTACACGCTGACTGGATATCTTCCTTGACCGTCAGCAAACAACTGGCTGCTTCCCGAGTCGGCCAAAACTAGCACTTAATCTGCAAGCAAGATTTCGGGGGGAAAGCCAGCACGCACTGAAAATCTAAGAGTCATAATTCTCGCTCGCATACGAGTGAGACTTTGAGGGCAATTTTATTACTCTCCGGAGAGTGAGAATTTTTTTTCCTCGCTCTTTATGAGAAACAATTTCGAGACCTCGCCCTAATACAGTGAGAATTCGTGCTCAAATTAAGTGAGGTGAAGAAATCCTTTCTCAAATAGAGCGAGGCTAAAATAAATATCTCTCCCGAAAAGAGTGAGGTTAAAAATTCTCACTCCAATTTAGCATGGAAAAGTGTCCTCTCCCATTTTGGGTGAGTGCAGTGCGGTGGTGCGCCTGCCCCGTCCCCTCCCGGAAAACCCGAAAATCCTGGGACGTGCTCGGGAGGCCCACCCCCACCCCCTGCGTCCTCCCTGTTGGCCCTTCCCGGCCGGTCCTGGAGCCGTGGCATGTTCGGCTATTCGAGCAGAGCCCAGCCGAGACAGCCCAGTGGGCCGAGCCGAGCAGGGAGTTGTGCGATCCGAAGCTGCACGGTGCACCACACCCACTTCTCTCTGTCTCTCTCACTCCGCCTTCTCTCTCTCTCTCTCTCTCTCTCTCTCTCTCTCTCTCTCTCTCTCTCTCTCCTCTCTCTCTCTCTCTCTCTCTCTCTCTCTCTCTCTCTCTCTCTCTCTCTCTCTCTCTCACGGTGGAGTGGCACTAGGGGTCTGGCCGTGGGCCTCAAAACTGGTCGAGCTGCCGAAGTCTGGGCTATCTAACTGACCGGCTCTCCGTAACTGCGGTCGGAGCAGCCCCAGCAGGTATCCGGCCTCCCAGACCCAGCTTAAGATCGACCGACCCGGCCGCTCGCTGCCGCCGGGCCGGAGTGTGCGAGAGAGAAAGGTCGCTGTGCGAGAGAGACGCACATGTTTTGGTGCGGATCGGCGCGGCGCGTCCGCCTCCTCATCGGGTCTGATAGGCAACACATTGTGCACGCGTTCCAGGCTAATGGTGTACTCAGCCTGGACATAGGCAACCCATCGTGCAGTGCGACCAGCCGGCCCTTCTGTCGCCCCCTAGCTCGTAGGCTCGCTTCGCCAGCCGGACCACGACGCCAGCGACCTCTAGCGGACCCACTCGCAGTCCCGTCAGCGCTGGAGGGGGACGACGTGGGTGGGGTATCGCTGCAAGTGAGGATGAGAAATGTGCCTGCAGCTCGAGGATCGGGGAGCTGTTCTGTCCGAGGAGCTGTTATGTCCGCGGAGCTGTTATGTCCGAGGAGCTGTTTTGACCGCGGAGCTGTTTTGCCGCAGAGGGCGATTCTCGTGCAATCTTTCTCACCCTGAACTTCCTCATTTCGACTCGAAAGGAGCTGTTCTGTCCGAGGAGCTGTTATGTCCGAGGAGCTGTTGTGTCCGCGGAGCTGTTATGTCCGAGGAGCGGTTCTGCCGCAGGGGTTGATTCTCGTGCAATGATTCTCGCCCTGAACTAAGTCCTTTTGACTCGAAAGGAGCTGTTTTGTCTGAAAAGCTGTTATGTCCGAGGAGCTGTTTTGACAGCGTCTCGGCAAAGTTGGTCGAAAACGCGACTTTCACGAAAAGAGCCAACTTTGGAGGCTGAGACTTTTTTGGGCTAGCGTTCTGGAGTCGATCCGAGGGTCGCAAAGGGTACTCTGGTGACCCGACAACACAACCCTTTCACCGAAATGGCCCTACCGGTACAGCCCAAAAAAGTCTCAGGGGGCAAAGTTGGTCGAAAACGCGATTTTCACGAAAAGAGCCAGCTTTGAAGGCTGAGACTTTTGTGGGCTAGCGTTCTGGAGTCGATCCGAGGGTCGCAAAGGGTACTCTGGTGACCCGACAACACAACCCTTTCACCGAAATCGCCCTACCTGTACAGCCCAAAAAAGTCTCAGGGGGCAAAGTCGGCCGAAAACGCGATTTTCACGATTAAGAGCCAACCTTGGAGGCTGAGACTTTTTTGGGCTAGCGTCCTGGGGTCGATCCGAGGGTCGCAAAGGGTACTCTGGTGACCCGACAACACAACCCTTTCACTGAAATGGCCCTACCGGTACAGCCCAAAAAAGTCTCAGGGGGCAAAGTCGGCCGAAAACGCGATTTTCACGATTAAGAGCCAACTTTGGAGGCTGAGACTTTTTTGGGCTAGGGTTCTGGAGTCGATCCGAGGGTCGCAAAGGGTACTCTGGTGACCCGACAACACAACCCTTTCACCGAAATCGCCCTACCTGTACAGCCCAAAAAAGTCTCAGGGGGCAAAGTCGTCCGAAAACGCGATTTTCACGATTAAGAGCCAACCTTGGAGGCTGAGACTTTTTGGGGCTAGCGTCCTGGGGTCGATCCGAGGGTCGCAAAGGGTACTCTGGTGACCCGACAACACAACCCTTTCACCGAAATGGCCCTACCGGTACAGCCCAAAAAAGTCGCAGGGGGCAAAGTCGGCCGAAAACGCGATTTTCACGATTAAGAGCCAACTTTGGAGGCTGAGACTTTTTTGGGCTAGGGTTCTGGAGGCGATCCGAGGGTCGCAAAGGGTACTCTGGTGACCCGGCAACACAACCCTTTCACCGAAATCGCCCTACCTGTACAGCCCAAAAAAGTCTCAGGGGGCAAAGTCGGCCGAAAACGCGATTTTCACGATTAAGAGCCAACTTTGGAGGCTGAGACTTTTTTGGGCTAGGGTTCTGGAGTCGATCCGAGGGTCGCAAAGGGTACTCTGGTGACCCGACAACACAACCCTTTCACCGAAATGGCCCTACCGGTACAGCCCAAAAAAGTCTCAGGGGGCAAAGTTGGTCAAAAACACGATTTTCATGAAAAAAGCCAACTTTGGAGGCTGAGACTTCTTTGGGCTAGCGTTCTGGAGTCGATCCGAGGGTCGCAAAGGGTACTCTGGTGACCCGACAACACAACTCTTTCACTGAAATGGCCCTACCGGTACAGCCCAAAAAAGTCTCAGGGGGCAAAGTTGGTCAAAAACACGATTTTCATGAAAAAAGCCAACTTTGGAGGCTTAGACTTTTTTGGGCTAGCGTTCTGGAGTCGGTCCGAGGGTCGCAAAGGGTACTCTGGTGACCCGGCAACACAACCCTTTCACCGAAATGGCCCTACCGGTACAGCCCAAAAAAGTCTCAGGAGGAAAAGTCGGCCGAAAACGCGATTTTCACGATTGAGAGCCAACTTTGGAGGCTGAGACTTTTTTGGGCTAGGGTTCTGGAGTCGATCCGAGGGTCGCAAAGGGTACTCTGGTGACCCGACAACACAACCCTTTCACTGAAATGGCCCTACCGGTACAGCCCAAAAAAGTCTCAGGGGGCAAAGTCGGCCGAAAACGCGATTTTCACGATTAAGAGCCAACTTTGGAGGCTGAGACTTTTTTGGGCTAGGGTTCTGGAGTCGATCCGAGGGTCGCAAAGGGTACTCTGGTGACCCGAGCACAGGGGCGTATTAAGGTCCGACCGACAGGGGGGGCGGTGCTCTTCAGGTTGCCTACTTACAGGGGTTTTGTAGCACAATTTGCCTACCTTTCAGGCGGCTGTCTAGAGGCCACAGGGGGTTCGATCGCCCTCCTGCCTCCCCCCTTAATACGCGCCTGATCCAGCAGTGGCCACAGTGTGTTTGTGGCGAGGGTCTCAGACAGGCGGCTCGTGGCGCCTGGATGCGAGCGGAAGATCACAGCTACGAGAACGCTACGGCGCAAGCCAGTGGGTTTTTAGCAGACGATAGTAGTACCGGCAGCTTGCACTAAAGTATAATTAGAGTGGTTAGCGTAAAGCGTTGTCAATAAAGCAATGTAAAGTTAGCGCGATCAGCGTTAAACGTAGTCAGAAAAGCGTTGAAAGGCTACAGTATTGAGAAGTCAAGCGGGCCTGCGGTCAAGCGTACAGCGCTGTTTAGACTTTTAGGATATAGGAGCGACACCGCAATAAATACAGTAGGCTGCTGCCGCACGGACACAGTAGCGTACCGGATGTTTCTTTGAATGCGTTACAGTATTGCGGGTTTGCCTACCCCATTCGCCCGTAAGGCGCCATGGCGCCTGCACCTGCAACGCTGGCGAGTATGCATTCCTGCAACACTCTTACGATTTCAAAGAAACACCCGGTACACACATACACAGGCACGCGCTGCGCACACCGCACTCCGCACCCTTCGCCCCGCGCTGAACGCCCGCAGCGCCTAACGCCAAACGTTAATCGTCTTGCGTCACACCTGTTAAGACATTTGCTTTCATGTTCTCGTTGACGTATTTTACGTGTCGATTCCTCTGCGTCTGCTTAACTTCCACTGCAGGAAGGGTAGTGGGGTGTGTGCACACACTCGGAGCGAGTACGATTAGCGTGACCTGCCAGGGCGCCTCTTCAGCGGCTACTTGATGGCTGTGTGCCTGGAGGGCGGCTGCGGAGCTAGCCCCCCCCCCCCCAATCCCCCTGCTCAACACCACGGCTGCACACTTGTCAGTGTTCGACACGGCAGTCAACTGTGCCGTGCGACACTTGCCTTGTTTATGTCCTCCGAGTGTTAAACTGTCGAGTTGAACACTTACAAGTGTATAAGTAGTGAGTTACTCAGTCGCCATTTCTTAATTCTGGGTTGAACACTTGTACATTTAAAACAGAGAGTTGCACACTTACAAGTGTTTAGCAGTTGCACACTGTGTTTCAGTGTACACGGCACGGGGTACGTCGCATGAACCGTACAACCACCGAATCACCGGCCCTCACCATCTTTTCCCAAAGCTGCGTGTCAAATGTGTTGCCTAACGTACGGCGCATGGGTGGATGTGGGTGTGCTTAGTGGGAGTGTATATCCGTAGCAGAGCGATTCTGACCACCTCTTCCGTAACGAAATAGGAACGTGTAAGCGAGGCCTTCCTCCACACTGGAAAATCAAAGGTGCTATCTAATGCCTTTCAAAGGCGTTAGTGAAATAGTGCCTTTAGAAAGGCGCTATCGCCTCCCAAAGGTGCTATTTTTGGCCTTAATCGTGCCTTTACAAAGGCATTAGTGCAGTAACACCCCCAAAAATTCTATAGCACCCCAAAAAGGGTGCTATATAGCACGTTTGTTTTTCCAGTGCAGTTTACATCTCTTCATTGTTCTTAAGGCATCGGATCTTCCCTCTAATACCAGTCGACACTTATGTCAGTCGTTTTGCGTCGCCCATGTGAGGCCAACAAATCTTGACCAAGGGATTTCGAAAAAATAAACAGCAGTTGGAGAATTATAAGTTTTAAGTGCAAGCAATATGTATGGGGGCCGCGTTTCGTCCTCCGAGGTAGGTCAGTAGTGGGAAGGGCATTGTTGCCATATCCTTAATGACTCGCACTCCTCGCTAAATTTTTGACGTATAAGAATGACAGATCCCTTCCTATCAGGCTCCTGTCTATTATGCTCACACGAAACCATCAGTATATACGCACTTGAAAGTCAAGTATTGAATTTGAACTTATTTTCAACAAACTGCAATTCAGGAGTACGATGTACTTTAATCCTAGAAAGTATATTCTACATATATGAAAAGTACAGGTTTCTCTTTCAGTTTTACCCTCACAATATTTTTACTGCAGTTACAAATACTCTTTTGTCCACTAAGATTTCGTGAAACCGTTGTTTCTCCAGATTTCTTTTCGGTTCTTTTTCTTTCATTCTCGAACCGTTTGTATAATTAGCATGCTGCATCTCCATAGTACAATTTCCTCTTGTCTCTTTTCAGCATGCGTTGGAACCGCTTCAAGGAGTCGATGAAAGGAGAGACTACAATCAAGAAGTAAGTATTTCCACCAAGCTAACCGCGGCTTATCTCATGAGACCTACCTTTAAATGAACTGTCAAATTCTTACGAAGAAAATTCTTCGCAGCGTTGCGAAGAATTTGGCTGCTTCGCAAGGCTTCGCAATACGAAGTATTTTCTTCGCAAGCCGCGCTTTGCGAAAAAATTTCTTCGCACATTGCGAAGAAAATGCTTCGCAATACAAAGCAGCCAATTGCTTCGCAGCTTACGAACGATTTTCTTCGTAATGCGAAGCATTTCTTCGCAAGGTTTTAACAGTGTGTAGTGCGAATAATCCACACACACACACGGGCTATGTAAATTTCAGTTCATTGCTGTGTACTTCCACAAAGTAACTAAGATGATACACAAATTTAGTTCATCGAAAGCTTCGTTGTGTATCAATAAGTTAAATTTGAACATAGGTACTCTTAGTATTATGCGTAAAGGTGTACTACATTTCTGCACAGCTATCGTAAGTTTATAGACGTGCACACTACGTGTTTCCGTAGATTTTGGTGCACTTTTTTGCAGAACACCACACTTGCACTATTATGTCAATTGTGTGCACAATTATGCACAAAGGGTTCATACTTATGCTCATAGTTTCCTAGATAGCGTGTCTCGCAAAATGTTGTGCATAATGAATCATTCATTCATGCACTGTTAAGAATTTTGTGGTAAATTTTCAACGACACAGACGCTACTTTTTATAGCAACTGGAGTCATTCCGGAACGATTTGGACGTAGCCCAGCGGTTGTCAACCTTGGGGTCGCGACCCCAAATGGGGGCGCCAAATTTTATTGTGGGGTCGCGTCGAGGTAACTGGGGTCGCCGGGGGTCGTGGTTTGGCCGCCGGCTGGTCCCCGGTACGCCATCGCCTGTGCAGAAATACGGAAATAACGCCAAGGAACTACTAAGAATAAAAAAAAATCCCGAAAAACATTACTTCAATTTGTATTTTTATGTTTTGCGGAGAAGATCATTGTTAGAAATTTTGTCGTAAGTTAACGAAAAATAAGTCGCTAATTTTTATAGCGACTGCAATCGTTTTGGAACGATTTGGTCGTAACCTAACGATACAAAAATCTTTCCTCTACGACATTGTCGTAAACTTTTCTAGCATTGAAGTCCTGAAAAGTTCGTAAATTGTGACGATTTTAGTCGTTTACTTTCGATTTGTGTCGTAGCTGTACGATCAAAATCGTTCAATTACGACCGAAGTCGCACATTTACGACAAAAGTTGTAAATTTACAAATGCAGTTGTATCTGAGTGACATCCTGCGCAAGGAATTTACGATCAATCGTACATTTAGGATCAAAGTCGTAAATTTACGACTTTATTCGTTTGAAAACGAACACTGGAAAAACAAAGGTGCTATATAACATCCTTTTTGGGGTGCTATTGAATTTTTTGGGGTGTTACTGCACTAATGCCTTTGTAAAGGCACGATTAGGGCCAAAAATAGCACCTTTGGGAGGCGATAGCGCCTTTCTAAAGGCACTATTTCACTAACGCCTTTAAAAGGCATTAGATAGCACCTTTGTTTTTCCAGTGAACTGTTTCGCTAAAAAAAAATCACTTCGTCGTTCACGAACGACACAAGTCGTAACCTGAAAGTGTTGTATAAAAACGACATTATTGTTCTCAAAAATGTCGTAAATTTACGAGTATTTCTAACAGTGTAGAGGTAAAAGGGTTGACGTGGAGTCGCGTTGTGTCGCGAAAAACCGTATGTGGGGTCGCGAAGATTTGAGCTAGTCTTTTTCGGGTCACGAAGAACCGCTGTCGTAGCCTACTGTTACAGAAATCATTACTCGAGAACATATTCCTAAACTTCCCTAGCAACAGTAACGATAATCATTCGTTTTGCTTTGTTGCAGTTTCATCCAAGTGGACAAGAAAAGGGGCTGCTGCTGCGGAGTTGCCGCCCTCATTATTCTTCTGATAATTGGCTGAGTGCCTCTTAAGAACAGACCAAGATATCTATTCAGATTCAGACACGAGGCTATAGCTACCAACTGGGGCCTGCACTTCTCTGATTCGCATTGGTACCACCTTTGCAAAAATTTTCTTTCTAACATTTACAGATGATTTAAAATGTATTAAAAGAGTGCCATGTGAAGAAAATAAATTTTATACAGATACGTTTTAAGCTTTGTCAATTATTTTCCTCATCAACTATCGTATGAAATGTCATACAAAGTATTGACATTTGAGAAAATGTGAACAGCGGAGTAGTGTTTTACCTGTAAATCATCGTTTGGTTAGTTCGGCAGAAGGAAGAACTGCGGGGAAGTTCTAGCAGTGCTTGACGTCATATTTTCGGTTCAGAAAGTATTGTAAATAGGAAAAAATAAAATAAAAAGGGGACGAATGTTTATTGTACATTGCGTATTAAACATATTTCAAAACTGAAAATTATAACATTATTGCATTATTAAACAGAATGGAGTCAAGCCACGGGAGTCCGTGGCTTGACTCCATGCTAGAGTAAGATCGTTAGCACTCAGCCCAGAAGGCATTGCCTTAAGCTAGTAGTAAGTAATTACCTGAAACCTGTTACAGTCGCAGCTAGCCGAGCGCACGGGCGGAGTTTCGCCGCGCGCGGCTGTCGAGCGGCACAACACAGGAGTGGAAGGGGGAGCGATCGAAGGCGAACCGAACCGAAGGGACCCGAACGGTGGCGGATGAAAAAGGGCCGATCAGGGATGACTGACCGGAGGTGAAACAGGGGTAGGGACGTGCACTGTGAAAAATATCCTCGTAAATTAACGACAGCTCATTCTTGCTCGTCGGTCAATTTCAAGTCGAAAGGGAGTGCTTGTAAATTTACAATTTCAAAATGGAATTTTACGACTTTTATCATGGAAAATTTTCCCGTAACCCTTACGTGTATTTTTCACAGTGTTGAAAGAAATTTTGTCAATTTTTCCGAACCCCAATATTTTTACCACCACCCCCAACAAAAAAAAAAAGACTTTTCTCGATATTTCAGGAAAACTTTCGGAGCTGCTGAAGACAACTTTCTATCGACAAATTCATGATAGTATCCTCAGCCTAGCATCTTTATCGTTGGAGTTACTCGCGCGGTTCAGGTTCTAGGCTCCTCTCATTCACTGTCTAATTGAAGGTTACTTTGCATCAAATGGCTTCATGAGTCTGGCGTGGCAGGCGTTTGGGGCACACGGGGCCATGCAACCCCCTGAAAGAATGACTCCAAAATGACGCTCGAGAGGAACACCTAAAGCGACCACAAGCCTGCACAGCACAGCCCAACCCACCTCGCTTAAAACCTTGCCTTAGCGCATATACTTGGTTTCATCACTGAATTTTAATATGTTTTTTCTTCCATTGCAGGGGCTTGCGTTCGCAGCCCACTCCTACCAATGGGGAGCCCGCAGGTGCTCGCCTCGGTAAGTAATGGTGGCGGCACGACGGCTGCTTTTGACGATTATTGGCGCCACAAGGTGTCCACCATTCCCCCACCAAATTGTCTCAGCGCGTCCTTTATTGCTAGAAGACACGTTGGCATTTTGTGTTTCTATGCTACCCAGCCGAAAATGCCGGTCACGATTACGATTACGGTTTCGGTTACGATTACGGTTTCGGTTACGATAACGTTCGTAAATTGGAACCATTTCCGGTTATGATTACAGTTACCGTTCCGGTTACGATTACGCTTACGATTACGGTTACAGTTCCGGTCACGTTTACGGGTCGATTACGGTTAATGTTACTTCGTTACGGTTACGACGTCGTAAGTCCGTCAAAGGGCGGCTACGAAGAGCAGTTGTAAGGTCCTCCGCATAAACTTCGCGCTCTGAGCACGATAGTGCTCTTTTTATTGCTAAATTTTTAACCGTTTTCGTGATAATCCTATAGTGAAAAAGGTGTTTTTTGGTTTATTTTACAAATCGGTACAGTATGTGATACACCAGCACCACACTCGGCCGTTTTGCCGTGCGACACTTAGTTTAGGCGCTAGGCCTCCTGAAAGTTTGGGCTAGCCCGGTAACGGTCGTAATCGTAAACGTTCCTCGTAACCGTAACAGTTAACCGTAACCGTGAACGCTACTCGTAACCGTAAGAGTTAACCGTAACCGAACAACGGTTACGGCCATAATCGTAGTTTTTAGCCGTAACAGGCGAAATTTACGGCCGGAATCGGAAATTCTAGCCGTAACCGTAACCGGAATTGTCGGCTGGGTAATAATGAGCCAAGGGTGCAATCCGAATCGAGCAGACGGGAGGGACTCTATAACAAGTCCCAAACTCCTGTTTCTGCTGACTGCTGTAATTAACTTTTGTTATCCATCTTACGTTGGTAAAAAAACCGTTTTGAAGTGTTGTCTCGACTTTGAGATTATGTTCGTCCATTTCGTTTTCAAAAGTAATGGATGCTATACTCTAAATAAATCGCCTCAATTCTGTCCACTTTCAATTTTGCAACAACTCGCCCCAACTCGCCATTACGCTGACGCAAGTAGCACAAATGTACAACGCCACTTAAAGTGCTCCCCTGATGTGTGTAGCTAAGACTTATAAGTTGCGGAGTCTATGTTACCCTCCGTTTTCCTTCTATTGAAATCTGTATACTCACAGCCGCGTGGTTGCAGCTGCCACACCGCGGCCCCCCTTTGGACGCAACTACACTGGAAAAACAAAGGTGCTATATAGCACCCTTTTTGGGGTGCTATTGCATTTTTTGGGGTGTTACTGCACTAATGCCTTTGTAAAGGCACGATTTGGGCCAAAAATAGCACCTTTGGGAGGCGATAGCGCCTTTCTAAAGGCACTATTTCACTAACGCCTTTAAAAGGCATTAGATAGCACCTTTGTTTTTCTAGTGTACCTCAGATTTCAAGAAATGTCCTTCCCACATTCAAGCGTACACTTATGCATAACTTTCACCGGTAAAGAGTTAACTTGCAAGCATACTTAATTTTTTCTTCTTCTATTACCACCACCACCACTACTCATGAGAGGTGATAAGAACATTTGTTGTTTTCAGGTGAAGGTAACCGTAAACTGTTTCCACTCACTGTACAAATCAGGCGCGGATAAGGAGGCGGGGGTAAAAAGAAAATGGTTTTATTAGATGGTGTTATTTTTTAACTGCTTATGATCTTTGGTACTATTCTTTGCAAGTCCCCATGTCGGCTCGCGGCTCGCGCGCATTTACGCGCCCCATCACACAAACCCAGGCGAGGAGGCACGAACATCGCTCCAGTAGGGTTCGAAACCACAGACTGTTTCGGTCAAAGCAAATTTCACACACGAACGAAACATGGGGTGAAAATGGACTCATATTTAGCCCGCCCTTCTGCTTTGAAAAAGCTTCAGAGCGGGCTTATGCAATCGATCTGGTGTCTGTCTGTCTGTCTGTCTGTTTGTCTGTTTGTCTGTCTGTCTGTTCCACTCGAAGGAGTTGAGCTAGAGAGTTGAAATTTTTAGGGTATCTTAAGGGTCACTCCTGGACACCGAAACGCCTGGTGCAAATCCTGCCAACCCTCATTAAGGCACAGAAAAAAATTATTAAAGTTTTCACAGAATAAATAAAAAAAAATCAACTTTTTCCAACCCCGTCGACCCGTACCTCTCCGGAAGCGTCATTTCGCGTCTAGTTCAATGGTGCACACCGTTTTACGAAAAAATGGACCCAGCTCGCGACTACACTGTAACAAGCAGGCCCGCCCTTCCGCCAAACGTCGTTGCCAGCTCCGCTTTGCTACGCTGGCAACTCCGTTCGGCAGGGGGCGTGCCTGCTTGGCCTGCCGGCGGCGTTCGGTCGGGCCTTCGGCACGACCCCTAAGTCATACAGAACGTCCTCTTAGCTTGTAAATGATCGGGCCTGCGGCCCGTAAAGGCATTCTCTTCGGAAAGAGGCAGTTTGTAACGGTGAACCACCGAAACTACAGCCCTCCCTTCTGCTTTGAAAACGTGCCGATAGTGACTAAACGGTCAGTTATTCGGCAAAAAAGGGGAGTCGGAAATCTCGAAAAATGTCGAAATACGTGAGTTCGGCCTCAGATGGAACGGTCGAACTCGGACTTTATTTGGCAGCAGTTGGCAACACTGAATTACGCTCGTCGAACCAATGTTAATGGTATAGGCGTCGAGGGGTGTCGAAAATTTCAAAAATTGTCGAGATATGTCGAAAATTGTCGAAATATGTAGAAATTTGTAAAAAATGTCGAAAAATCTCGAAATATCTCAGAAATGTTGAGATATATCGAAAAATATAGATAATGTCGAAAAACATCGAAAAATGAGGGATAATGCCGAAAAATGTCGAAGAATATCAAAAATTGTCAAAAACGTTTACAAATATCGAAATATGTCGAAATATGTCAAAAATGTCGAAAAATATCAAGAAACATCGAAAATTATCAAAAATGTCAAAAAATATCAAAAATTATCGAAAAATATCGAAAAATATCGAAAATGTCGAAAAATATCGAAAAATATTGCAAATATCGAAAAAGAACGAAAAATGTCGAAAATATCGGAAAATATCGGAAAATATCGAGAAATGTCGAAAGTATTCGATATGTTTGAGTTTTGACGATCGGCAACACTGGAAATTGAAAAACGGTTGGCACCACTGAATTGCGCTCGAAAAGACGGTTCTATAGAGGTGCGGGTCGATGGGGTTCGTAAAAGTTGAAAAGTGGGTCAATTTTGGGTGCTTTTTACAGTGTAGTCGCGAGTTGGGTCCTTTGTATCGAAAAACGGTGGGTGCCATCGAACTGGACACGAAAAGACGCTTCCGGGGAGGTGCAGCTCGATGGGGTTGAGAAAAGTTGAAAACTGGACCAATTACGGGTGCTTTTTACAGTGTAGTCACGAGCTGGGTCCATTTTTTCGTAAAACGGTGTGCACCATTGAACGAGACGCGAAAAGACGCTTCGGGAGAGGTACGGGTCGACGGGGTTGGAAAAAGTTGAATATATATATTTTTTTTTATTTATTCCGTGAAAACTTTAATAATTTTTTTCAGTGCCTTAATGAGGGTTGGCAGGATTTGCACCAGGCGTTTCGGTGTCCAGGAGTGACCCTTAAGATACCCTAAAAATTTCAACTCTCTAGCTCAACTCCTTCGAGTGGAACAGACAGACAGACAAACAAACAGACAGACAGACACCGCATCGATTGCATAAGCCCGCTCTAAAGCTTTTTCAAAGCAGAAGGGCGGGCTAAAAACATCGAAAATTATCAAAAATGTCAAAAATTATCGAAAATTATCGAAAATTATCGAAAAATTATCGAAAAATATCAAAAATTATCGAAAATGTCGAAAAATATCGAAAAATACCGCAAATGTCGAATAATATCAAACAAGCAGGCCCGCCCTTCCGCCAAACGTCGTTGCCAGCTCCGCTTTGCTACGCTGGCAACTCCGTTCGGCAGGGGGCGTGCCTGCTTGGCCTGCCGGCGGCGTTCGGTCGGGCCTTCGGCCCGACCCCTAAGTCACACAGAACGTCCTCTTAGCATGTAAATGATCGGGCCTGCGGCACGTAAAGGCATTCTCTTCGTAAAGAAGCAGTTTGTAACGGTGAACCACCGAAACTACAGCCCTCCCTTCTGCTTTGAAAACGTGCCAATGACTAAACGGTCAGTTACTCGGCAAAAAAGGGGAGTCGGAAATCTCGAAAAAATGTCGAAATACGTGAGTTCGGCCTCAGATGGAACGGTCGAACTCGGACTTTATTTGGCAGCAGTTGGCAACACTGAATTACGCTCGTCGAACCAATTTTAATGGTATAGGGGTCGAGGGGTGTCGAAAATTTCAAAAATTGTCGAGATGTGTCGAAAATTGTCGAAATATGTAGAAATTCGTAAAAAATGTCGAAAAATCCCGAAATATCTCAAAAATGTTGAGATGTATCGAAAAATATGGATAATATCGAAAAACATCGAAAAACATCGAAAAATGAGGGATAATGTCGAAAAATGTCGAAGAATATCAAAAATTGTCAAACATGTTTACAAATATCGAAATATGTCGGAATATGTCAAAAATGTCGAAAAATAACAAAAAACATCGAAATTATCAAAAATGTCAAAAAATATCGAACATTATCGAAAAATATCGAAAATTATCGAAAATGTCGAAGAATATCAAAAAATATCGAAAAACAACGAAAAATGTCGAAAATAATCGAAATGTTTGAGTTTTGACGATTGGCAACACTGGAAATTGAAAAACGGTTGGCACCACTGAATTGCGCTCGAAAAGACGGTTCTAGAGAGGTGCGGGTCGATGGGGTTCGTAAAAGTTAAAAAGTGGGTCAATTTTGGGTGCTTTTTACAGTGTAGTCGCGAGTTGGGTCCTTTTTATCGAAAAACGGTGGGCGCCATCGAACTGGACGCGAAATGACGCTTCCGGGAAGGTGCAGCTCGATGGGGTTGAGAAAAGTTGAAAACTGGACCAATTACGGGTGCTTTTTACAGTGTAGTCGCGAGCTGGGTCCATTTTTTCGTAAAACGGTGTGCACCATTGAACTAGACGCGAAAAGACGCTTCCGGAGAGGTACGGGTCGACGGGGTTGGAAAAAGTTGAATTATTTATTTATTTTTAATTCCGTGAAAACTTTTATAATTTTTTTCAGTGCCTTAATGAGGGTTGGCAGGATTTGCCGTAGGCGTTTCGTTGTCTAGGAGTAAAACTGTAGACACCCTGAAAATTTCAAGTCTCTAGCTCATCTCCTTCTAGTGGAACAGACAGACACACAGACACACAGACAGACAGACAGACACGAGGTCGTTTGCATAAGCCCGCTTTTATGCTTTTTCAAAGCAGAAGGGCGGGCTAAAAATATCGAAAAACAACGAAAAATGTCGAAAATACAGGAAAATATCGAGAAATGTCGAAAATAATCGAAATGTTTGAGTTTTGACGATTGGCAACACTGGAAATTGAAAAACGGTTGGCACCACTGAATTGCGCTCGAAAAGACGCTTCCAGAGAGGTGCTGGTCGATGGGGTGGAGAAAAGTTGAAATCTGGACCAATTTCGGGTGTTTTTTACAGTGTAGTCGCGAGTTGGGTCCGTTTTCATGAAAAACGGTGGGCGCCGTTGAACTGGACGCGAAAAGACGCTTCCATAGAGGTGCAGGTCGATGGGGTTGAGAAAAGTTGAAAACTGGACCAATTTCGGGTGCTTTTTACAGTGTAGTCGCGTGTTGGGTCCATTTTTTTGTAAAACGGTGTGCACCATTGAACTGGACGCGAAAAGACGCTTTCGGAGAGGTACGGGTCGACGGGGTTGGAAAAAGTTGATTTTTTATTTATTTATTTATTTATTTATTTATTCCGTGAAAGCTTTAATAGTTTTTTTCAGTGCCTTAATGAGGGTTGCCAGGATTTGCACCAGGCGTTTCGTTGTCCAGGAGTGACCCTTAAGATACCCTAAAAATTTCAACTCTCTAGCTCAACTCCTTCGAGTGGAACAGACAGACAAACAGACAGACAGACAGACAGACAGACAGACAGACACCGCATCGATTGCATAAGCCCGCTCTAAAGCTTTTTCAAAGCAGAAGGGCGGGCTAAAAAGCACCCGTAATTGGTCAAGTTTTCAACTTTTCTCAACCCCATCGAGCTGCACCTCTACGGAAGTGTCTTTTCGCGTCCAGTTCAATGGCGCCCACCGTTTTTCGATGAAAAGGACCCAACTCGCGACTACACTGTAAAAAGCACCCAAAATTGACCCACTTTTCAACTTTTACGAACCCCATCGACCCGCACCTCTCTAGAACCGTCTTTTCGAGCGCTATTCAGTGGTGCCAACCGTTTTTCAATTTCCAGTGTTGCCAATCGTCAAAACTCAAGCATTTCGATTAATTTCGACATTTGATCCGATATTTTTCGATATTTTCGACAGTTTTCGTTGGTTTTCGATATTTTTCGATATTGTTCGACGTTTGCGATATTTTTCGTTATTTTACGACATTTTCGATAATTTTCGATAATTTTCGATAATTTTCGGTAATTTTTGATATTTTTTGACATTTTTGATAATTTTCGATGTTTTTCGACATTTTCCATATTTTTCGATATATCTCAACAGCTTAAAGATATTTTGAGATTTTTCGACATTTTTCACGTATTTCTACATATTTCGACAATTTTCGACATATTTCGACAATTTTTGAAATTTTCGACACCCCTCGACGCCTATATCGTTAAAATCGTTTCGACGAGCGTAATTCAGTGTTGCCAACTGCTGCCAAATAAAGTCCGAGTTCGACCGTTCCATCTGAGGCCGAACTCACATATTTCGACATTTTTCGAGATTTCCGACTCCCCTCTTTTGCCGAATAACTGACCGCCTAGTCACTATATCGGCACGTTTTCAAAGCGGAAGGGAGGGCTGTAGTTTCGGTGGTGCACCGTTACAAACTGCCTCTTTCCGAAGAGAATGCCGGCCCGACCGAACGCCGCCGGCAGGCCAAGCAGGCACGCCCCCTGCCGAACGGAGTTGCCAGCGTAGCAAAGCGAAGCTGGCAACGACGTTAGGCGGAAGGGCGGGCCTGCTTGTTTATACTTGTACCACTGTGACATATAATTTGTCAAGGAAAGAGTCGCATGCTCATCAAGTAATGTTCTTTGTGTTCCTATTGTCTCTTCTTCTCTTCGCTAACTACGAATGGCGACCATTATTTTTAACGATACCACACTGTAAAAAATAGTTGTCAGGAGACAAGAAGTTGCACGACGAGCACCTTGTTCTCGAACAAAGGAGTTGTTTTTAGTATTACACCTAAAAATATCCTTATGTTCTTACCATATGGCCCCATACAAAAAACTTATGTGTATGGAACGGTATGGATGAGTTGTAACGTGACCACATAATTGTTGTTAACTTTTTAACTAACACATTTTGTCGGAGAACAGTGAAGTTTGTAATTAATAACCTCTCTGCGCAGTAATGAGACCAAAACACTTTTTTTTGAAAACAATTTTTTTGAACTATTGACCTTTAACAAAATGTTTGTTTTTTAACAACAAATGTTCTTTAAAAAGTTAACAACACTTTTGCTGTAAATCAACAGCAAAATTTTTTACAGTGCAGTGATGCTATATCGTTTAGACGTCGATTCGACCAGTTCCGCATCGTTTCGGTGCCGTTTCGACGTCGATGTTACTTGTCATTTCTCAGTAGGCTTAATACCTTTAAGTTATCGCTATGGCAACGCATACATGCACGTAATGAGATCAGCATGCATGTGCATGGTGAAAACCGCGTCCTGGATTTCAAGAACTTTTGTAAGTAACAGTACGCAGCAATGCATCACGTCCATAAGAGAAACGTAGCTCCTTGAAAACCAGGACGCAGTTATTTTCGTGTTTCAATTCCTTCTTTAAATTGTAATGGTCATTTATTCTGTTTGTTCAGATTTGAAATTAGAGGACGAGATGTGTGCATAGGAGAGTGTCCGCCAGAGTTCCACGACGGCAGTGAGGCCGTTGACTATATGATCAAGACCAGTGGCCCTGTGCGAGTAAGCAGACATTGATAGTTGTTTTTTTTTTAATTATGTTACGTAGACTAGTTAAAAAAAACACTGGTAAGAGTAAAGCGTGGACTTACGCCATTTTTCTGGCGTACTGAGATTAAGCTTCAAATCACGCGCAAGCAGGGCAATCAGAATCAGCTCCTATTCATCCTATCTCAATGTATGGTACCAGGGTTGTTACAGGCCATGGAAAATCTGGAGGTCATGAAGAAGTCAAACGCCGAGTCATGGAAGTTTGTTAAATTGCAATATCGCCCGTGTCGTCTGCCTGCCGCGCCCTGACAAAGGTTTCGCTCTTCTATTTTATGTCGAATGAAACGGATTTAAAATGAGTACATAATTATGCAGGTGCAATTATTGCCTTGTATTTTTTTCTTCTTTAAAACCCTAGTTCGAAATAAGACTGGGGAGATGTCATGGATAACCTCGAATTCAGTCATGGATAAGTCAGGGAAATAACCACTCCCGACTCCACTGTGAAAAATACTCGTAAGGGTTACGGGAAAATTTTCCATGATAAAAGTCGTAAAATTACAATTTGAAATTGTAAATTTACAAGCACTCCCTATCGACTTGGAATTGACCGACGAGCAAGAATGGGCAGTCGTAAATTTACGACATATTTTCAATCAAAATTACAAAAAAATATCGTAAATTTACGAGGATATTTTTCACAGTGTCTGTAACAACCCTGTTGTAAAATTTCTGTCCTTCGCCCAATTGCATACGATACGTATTCTTGCGTAACTGCTGAATGCTTCATTAAAACGCAGAGTTACGCATTACTTTCAGCAGTGAATGTGCATTTCTATTCATAACTTGATGCTCGTCTGTATGTGCCATGGATACTAGGTACCGGGTGTCCAAGCGAAGACAGGACAGTACGTTGGGTTGCCTACGCGCTGGCTGCAGGCGCTGTGGGGAGCGGGGTGGCGGCGGCGGGTGGAGGGGGCACCCCACCACCGCGCTGTGTCACGCGGGAGGAGGGGTCCTTGTCACGAGCAACCGCGCGGGGTCGGAGGGGTGCTCGACAGGACGCAGGGCTGGTAGCGCAGCCCTGGTGGTCCCCACTCCCACCTGCTCGCACGCCACACTCCGTTGCGCTACTCCCTTCCACAGTGACTAGCGGCAAAGCGGTGGTGGGGTGCCCCCTCCACCCGCCGCCGCCACCCCGCTCCCCAGAGCGCCTGCAGCCAGCGCGTAGGCAACCCAACCTACTGTCCTGTCTTCGCTTGGACACCCGGTACTTACCGTCTGCATCCCTTGGTTTGATTGTTTGCAGTTCCTACATCCACATGGATAAGCTGAACACGACGTGGGGAAGGAAGAGGGCGTGGCGTCGCGGCGGGCCCTGCCCTCAGCTTCCACTGAATTGTATCAAGGTAAGTTACCCCGCAATACCGACGATTGTCGATTCTTGTGACAATCAACGATTATTTTTTAGGACCGATTCAATGCTTGATGATCGACCTTCTGCTAATTAATCAATGATGATTAATCAAAAAAAAATCTGTTTCAAAGTGCAATTGTTGATGACCGAACACCAATCAGTTAGCTTTTCTATTTATTGAAACAATCGGTCGACTTTGATTCAAAATAAAAATCTCACAGGCTTACCCATAGCGAAGGACAAGGAAGAATAAGGGCGCTGCAGTTGCCTATTGCGCGGCGTGTCCTTATCCAAAACGCAACGCTGAGGGTTGAGGCCTGGCTGTGGTTTGGCACCTCTTGCAGGTGGAGAGGGCTGCGCATCAGATTGGACTCGGCCTGCTCGTCGAGTCCCGTACTGTTCCAGTCTCTGCTCCTCTGCTCGGTGTGCACTTCGTGGTGAAGAGGTTGCGCAAGTGTACAGGACACTCTAAAAAGTTAATATGTTTCATTTCACTATCAACTTTCTAGAGTGCACAGCACCAATGCTACCTCTCCCCTCCTGCCTGCAGCCGTGAATGTCTTACGGCTGCTGCGCCTCTGAACAGCTGTAAAGGGAAGTCCACATTGACGGCTCTGCAGGCCCTCAGCCCTCGTGCGGCTCGTGCCCGTGCCCACTGTTACAGGAGAGAACAACTGGGGATCACTGCCCTCCCCCATAAATGGAAATCGCGGCGGCTAGGCGCGGTCTCAACTCCGCCGCCGCGCGGCTGGTCGGTGCCCGGCATATGCCATCTCATCATGGGGTGTCATATGCCGACCAAACCGTTCCCACGGGGCTGGCCAGGCCGCTGGGGAAGGGGGTGAGCCCTTGTGCGCTGGACCGCGTGGCAGGGCAGTCAGTCAGTCGCCTAGGAGCTGTGGAGCGTGGAGGTAGAAACCTTGTAACCGTTATAGAACGCCAATACACGTGGTCGGAACCTGTGCTCGGTGTGCATCACTCATCTCGCCTAACAGAACCCAAGCAAACGGCCCCTAAAACATCTTCTGGTGCATCGGCCGGAGTTAGGCAGTGTGCTCATCGAGCTCAAGTTCTGTCTTGTGCGCGATAGTGAAAAATTTTGTGCTCCTCGAAAGTGTTGTGAGTGTGAGGCGACTCAACCAGTTTTGGATCTTTTGGATTAAGTGAAGTGAAAAGTGAAACCTTAAGTGAAGTGAGTGAAACTTTGTGCTGCCCTTCGTCAACGTCGACAGCGGAGACTTCGAACCAGCACACGGTAGGCCATCAACTCCATTGTTACTCCCACCCTGTGCTCAGTGTTGTGTCGTGCTCCGTTCCCAAAACTCCCGCTACCATGAAGCCATGTCAATTCAAATCAGTGATCTTTTAACGGCTGGAAATGATAAACCGGCATTTTTGATTTATAACGCCTCCTCGTGGGACGAAAGTGACGCCAAAAATATCGCGAAGCAGCTAGTTTCAGAAATAGAAAGTTATCCATTAGTTCTTGTGGAAGAAGATCTTGATAAATCAGGATATCGAACCTTCGATTTTGTAGACTTTGTTGTTAGTTCCGAAATTAAAGCAGACGACGCGGCAACTGTCCAAGTAGCCGTCCAAAAAGCTGACTTAGAAAAATATCAGTACACTAATTGTAAAATCGTCATTGAAAAAATCTATCAAATTGCCCGTCGCAGCATCAACCGAAATACACCTGAAGTAATTAATTGCCTAGCTCGTATTCTAATTGCAGTAGTAGATTTAATTAAGAAAGCAGACAAAGAGGACAAAAAGCGGCGCAAAAAGGAAAGGGAAGAACGAGCGCGTATCCAACGGGAGCTAGAATTAGCAAGGAGACTAGAAGACAGGGACGACCAAGCTCGGAGAGTAGACGAACTTAAGCGCGAGTTAGACGAATTTCTCAAATCTTTAAATATGTCTACCCCAACAGTTCCTTTGACGCTCCAACCAGGGCTGCCTTGCTATGATGAGAACGATCTGAATGGATGGTTCAAGCAGGTCAAATTAATATATGACAAATATAACGTTCGGGGGGAGGATATACCACTGTATATCCAAAATGTGCTCCCACCGTATGTAAGGTCGGCTGCTATGGGACTAATGGGGAAGCCCTGGGAAGAGTTCACTAAGGAATTAATTACCAGATTCCAACCAGACCAGTCTTGGACCACGATTTTAGATGCCATAGGTAAAATGCGCCCTATGCAAAATGAATCATGGAAAGCGTTTGCCAACAGGGTATATGAAGTAGCTCTAAAAGCAGACCCTCCCCTTGGGACAGCTGACATCTGCACGGCATTGTTGGGGCTGCTGCCAAAACAGGTAGCCCTAGCAATGGCGAGCAATGAATTCGAAACTGTGCCCAAATTCATACAAACAATGGAAAGGGTCCTTAGAAATCAAAAAGCTGTTGAATCCCATAAGACAGACGAGAGAAGCCAGGACAATGTTTCAAAGGTAATGGCGGCCATCAGTGATTCTGAAAATTCATTTGAAATGTCTGAACTGAGAAAAGAACTGGACGAGGTTAGGCAGCACGCCAAATTTTTGACCATGATGGTTACCCAGAGAGGTAGTGGCTATAGAGGAAACTTTAATGGTCAGAGAAGAGGCCGTGGCAATTGGAGAGGCCGTAGGGGCAATAGTTATGGTAGGAATTACGGGGGAAATGGCTATGACAGGAACTACAGGGGAAACAACTATGAGGGAAATTACAGAAATACAGGCAGAAACAGCAGCCCGGGACGCGACGGTGCGAGGGGCTCCGGGTCCGGGAGTCAGCGCCCTGAGGACGCACAGGTACAAGTTTACCGCAACCGGTCAGACAGCAACAATTCAGGGCCACGGGACCGTAGCTCTTCTAGAGACCGAAGTTATTCCAGGGACCGTGACCAGCGTGAGAAACGCTGCTACAGTTGTGACAAGGTAGGGCACCTGGCTTACGAGTGCTGGAAGCTCTCGAATTTTCGGTAAGCAATCGGAAAGAATGTACTCGGATCGCTGTGGAAAATGGCTACTTTAAGTCCACAGTAATAAATAAGGATAATTTTCAATTGCTCAAAGTGCCAGGAGATGGTAATTGTTTTTACCACAGTCTTGGGGAAATATTATATGGCACTCTTAGAAATAGTATGTCACTTAGGGGTATGGTGGCTTCATACATTAGAAATAATTGGGACAAGTACAAAATGTACCTTCCGAATATAAGTAAGGATGATTATCATAAGTTACATAGTCAAACGCGGGAAATGGCAACAGAACTGCAGATAAGAGCTGCAGCAGAACTCCTAAAAATAGGCATAAGACTACAAATTGGAAACGACGAAAAGTTGTACACCTGTCAGTCCAGACCCTTCCTGTATGTAGTAATTCGACATACGGGCCCATTTGAGTGTGGTCACTTCGACCCCCTAGTACCTAGTAAAATTTTTCACCTCTGCTATGATGAAAAATTTAAGGGGCTTAATAATGACAAAAAGAATAATCAGTCAGATGGGTTTAATGCTACACGTTCTCACGGTACTCCTGCAGCACTAGAAAGTACATCGAGTTCGCGTGTCGGTTGCACTGATATCCACGGTGAACGACCAGACATGGTAGCCCTGCAACAGGAGAAAAAGGCTAGATTCCATGACGACGTGATGGTAAGAATATATCAGAAAAAGGGAGGATGGATAGGAAGTGAAATAGGAAAGCTGAAACCACCAGAGAGTCCAACAGGTAATTCAGAAACAGGGAAAGATGGTTTGTTTACCTCTGTTGACGCGCGACGCAAGGAATCGCGGTCATCGACCCCTGCAGCGACGGAAAAGACGGAGTCAATCTCGCTGCCGACTGCGTCTCCACGCAGCTCATCGACTGGGGGCGCGACGGATGGTAATTCAACGGGCGATCACACATCAGTGTGTGAAAGCACCTTTCCCTGCTCCTGCTGTTACGAAACAGATGATTTAGCAGAAATTATGGAAATAAATTGGGAACACCCGATCCAAATTTCTGACCCGGCTATGTACTTCCCTATTAAAGTCAAAGTCAACGGCAAAAAGATGATAGGTTTTATTGATAACAATGCAAACTGTTCAGTTATATCACCCAAACCATGGTTAAAATCTGAACGTGTTCAATCAATAAAAGGAAATTTGGAGAGTAACAATGAAATTGTCCAGCTTGAAGGGATCTTCAATCCTGACTTTCAAGTTTCAGAAAGGATCAAAATAAAACTTCCCACGGTGATAGCGAAGCTTCCGGAGGGTGTTGATTTAATATTAGGTAAAAATTTCATAAATAAATTAAAAGGCTTCAAATTAGAAAATCCTGAGGCTTACTCATTCTACTATAACCATGAATGTGTTGAGAAATACAAAGTGAAAATACCAGTTGACGAGCAATGGGAAACACTAACAGTTTCGGATGAGAAATTTAACAAATTGTTTAAAATAGAATTAAAGGTGGATGGCCTTAAACTTCCAGCCATTCTGGATCTGGGAGCAGTACGCTCAATAATAAATAGTAAGTATTGCACCAATAAGGCAGGACTTAAACCAGTAAAAATTAAACTTAGAACAGCTAATGATACTTACATTAAAGTTGATGGTATCTACAAAGCAGCAATCACCATTGAGGGATGTACAGTCCATCATTACGTGGTTTCTGCTGAATTACCAGGTGACGTTCCAATGCTCCTTGGCAATGATTTCTTGGCGAAATATCGCTCTGATACCTCTTGGAATACAGAAACATTGACATTGCGTATGGGCGTTTCCACGGTAGTAACCAACAGATTAAAGGAGGAAAATGATTCTGAAAATAAGAAAGAAATGAACAGAATAAATAAAGTTGACGAAATAAAACCGAATTGTGAGAATACTACTGTATTTCTATACAGCACAACCGATGTTGAGATCAATGCAGGTATGTGTGGGCTCGTAGAAATAAATAGTAAAGAAAATGTCTTACCAGCAGTGCTATCCCCTTGTGCTGTCATGGGCAATCTGGATGTATCCACAGTCGAGTGTTTCCTACTCGATGAAACTGTAGTGCCAATTTTTAACTGTAGTGAAAATTCAATTTTCATTCCAAAAGGCACAAAAATTGCTTGTGTTACACCTGAAAATAAAAATATAGAGGAGTCCAGATTGTCTTCGGTCACTCCAGGGGAACTAGCATTTGCCATGCAAAATAACTTAATAAAAATAGAGGGAAACGGAAACTTACCGTCCCAGGAATGCTTCACTGTGGAGAGTGATGGTGAAGAAGCCATTCCCCGCGAAAACTACCCTGTATGTGTGCATGTATACAAATGGTTGTATGTGGCTTGTACGTAATGAACACATAAGTTTTTTATATGAGGTGTATGAAGCCAGTACGTGACTCGTATGTACGTACAATCTGTATGTATGTGGAAACCACATATAGGTTTCATATGTACTGTAGGTCAGATGTGAGGGTTTGCATACAGTAGATCCTAATATGTTCCTCATACTTATCCCATGTGGATTGGACGGAATTTGTATGCAGTAGAGCAGTACGTCAGCCGTATACGTCCGTATGTGTACCCCATGCATTTTAAAAAGGAAATTTGGAAAAATTTTGACCTTTGATCAAGTATTTTTTTTATTATTTTCAGTTGAATCTTCCCTCCCATCTTATTTACCAAATTTCTACTTACTTGATTGATGAAAGTCGGCTGCTACGCTTGGGAGTTGAACCTCGGACCTTCGGCTTCCGAACCCGAGACTCTACCACTGAGCTACGGTGACGCGCTGGGAACAAGCGCGTCGTAGCCCGGTGTCATGTACATCGCTGTTCCCCTTCCCGTCCGCACGTTGTCCGTATGTGGCCCATATACGGTGCGTATCGAGCTGGCGTACTGCCCAGTCGATAGCCCTAACCCAAGCAAGTGGATTACCTATATTTTTCTTAAGTTTAATCACTAATATTAGTTTTCCTACAACTACTCCCTCGACAATGCTCGTGGACACCAAGTTTGCTGCCGTGGCGGAGCTCCTGGGTCTGCACATACATAACTTTATACAGTCATTTGCGTAAGTACGGTGGCGTATGAGGCTTGTACGGGAGCACCGCGACACCACGTACAGTACCTTATGTCTAATCGTATGTGTGTACAGTCGTCTATGCTGCCCGTATGGGAGCTCCTTGGTCTGCACATACATAACTTTATACATTCATTTACGTAAGTACGGTGGCGTATGGGGCTTGTACGGGAGCACCGCGACACCACGTACAGTACCTTATGTCTAATCGTATGTGTGTACAGTCGTCTATGCTGCCCGTATGGGAGCTCCTTGGTCTGCACATACATAACTTTATACATTCATTTACGTAAGTACGGTGGCGTATGGGGCTTGTACGGGAGCACCGCGACACCACGTACAGTACCTTATGTCTAATCGTATGTGTGTACAGTCGTCTATGCTGCCCGTATGGGAGCTCCTTGGTCTGCACATACATAACTTTATACATTCATTTACGTAAGTACGGTGGCGTATGGGGCTTGTACGGGAGCACCGCGACACCACGTACAGTACCTTATGTCTAATCGTATGTGTGTACAGTCGTCTATGCTGCCCGTATGGGAGCTCCTTGGTCTGCACATACATAACTTTATACATTCATTTACGTAAGTACGGTGGCGTATGGGGCTTGTACGGGAGCACCGCGACACCACGTACAGTACCTTATGTCTAATCGTATGTGTGTACAGTCGTCTATGCTGCCCGTATGGGAGCTCCTTGGTCTGCACATACATAACTTTATACATTCATTTACGTAAGTACGGTGGCGTATGGGGCTTGTACAGGAGCACCGCGACACCACGTACAGTACCTTATGTCTAATCGTATGTGTGTACAGTCGTCTATGCTGCCCGTATGGGAGCTCCTTGGTCTGCACATACATAACTTTATACAGTCATTTATGTGCGTACGGTTCTGTATGTGTAACGTACGTGAAATCGTCGCTGCCTACATACAGTTGCGCATATATGTTTGTACAACGACGTACGGACCATATACATTCCGTACATGTACATACGTGTAACTTATATGAAAGGCATACAAAACTCATCCAAACTGGTTTTCGCGGGTCCTTCGTTAGATGGTGCAGACATCTCCGAGAGTGAAAAAGAAGAGGTTAGGGAGATGTGTAGAAAATATTCAGATGTATTCGGTCCGGGAATGAAACCTCACGCACCAGTTCCAAACTTCATAGGTCACCTAGAAAGAACGAATGAAGGCTCAATTTTTCGTAGACAGTGGCCGTTGTCAGCAAAACAAAAAGCTATAGCAAGGAAAGAAATAAATAAATTTTTAGATTGGGGTGTAGTAGAGGAAGGAGAGTCCATTGTTCACATGCCATTCTTTGTAATTGAGAAAAGAGGCTCCACGATAGAGAATCCAATGGGTCGATGTCTCTATGATTGTCGTTATCTTAACAAAGTACTAGTGAAACCTCAATTCAAAAGCTACAGGGTAAATGACATTCTGACATACTGTGCTGACAAAAGTTTGTTATGTACCCTGGACATCAATCATTACTTCTTTAATATTGCAGTTACGGAGGAGAGCAAATTATTATTAGGCTTCACCTTTGAAGGTCGCTCTCTCCGCTGGACGAGACTCCCTCAGGGTCTCGCTCTAAGTCCCCAAATTTCTATTGCCGCTCTTGGAATAATCTTCAAAAACTTGCCCATTCGATATTATGTAGATGATATCATTGTTGGAGGTAATGACTTCCAATCACTACTTTCATTACTAGAACAGGTACTACAACGACTCAGGGCCTCTAATCTAACGGTACACCCTAAGAAGGCAAATCTCTTCAAAAAGGAACTATCAATCATCGGACTCACAGTCAAAGCAGGGGAATACGTCAAACCCAACCCAAGCAGATTTAAACCATTGTTGGCGCTTAAAGACCCTAAGAACGCCAAGGAATTAAGATCCGTACTTATGTTTTTCTCATACTACAGGCGATGGATAAAGTCATTTGCAATTAAAACTCAAAAGTATCAGGATATGATTAATGAAAAACCCCATTTCAATGGACTGAAAATGATAGGAAAACCGTGGAGGATATGTATCAATACCTTTTGTCCACAGCCACTTTGGCATTATTTCATGAGGAAAGGCCTACTAAATTACATTGCGATGCATCTAACCACTCGATAGGATCATTTCTTGCTCAAAAATCAGGCAACAACTACAAACCCGTTGCTTATTTCAGTGCTCCCATTAAAGGAACAAAGCTTGCCTGGTCCGCATTTCACAAAGAATGTTTAGCATTGTATGAATCGGTAAAATATTTTGAGGACGAACTAAGATTAGTTAATTCCTTCACAGTAGTAACAGACTGCTCTTCCTTAAAATACCTTTTGTCAATGGAAGCACCAAAAAGTCCTTTCGACAAATTTATCAGTTTCCTTTGTAACTTTAATTTTGACTTTGAACTTGTTCGTAGTGAACAAAACAAAATACCGGATAGCCTCAGTAGGCTTACACCTCCGGCAGACTCCAAAGAAATTATTCAAATTCCAGAAAAATTAGTTATACCCTTGACTCCTGCAAAAATATTACCTGAAAAGCAAACTGAAGAAAAATTGAACAGAAATCAAGTAAAAGTAAGTACAAGGAAAGTACCAGTGTTTTATTTACCTGATGGTTCTGAAGAATTCGATTTTGATTATGTCGATACCTCCTCCGAACCAATTGTTTCCTTTACGGGCAACTTTGAATTCCTCTCAAACTTCTATCCGGTCCAACTTGAATTTGAAAAGAAAATTTGGCCTTCAGTAGAACACGCGTTCCAAGGTGCTAAAACAGACAATGAAAATGATAAAGAACGCATCAGGAATGCCGCGACACCGGCAATGGCGAAAAGAATGGGTAGATTTGTTGACTTAAAAGAAAATTGGGAAAGCCTACGAAATGAGGTTATGTTAGAGTTGTTATGGGAAAAATTCAAACACAACACGGATTTGGCACTAAAATTACTATCTACCGGAGAGAGAGAAATTATAGAATGCAATACATGGTGTGACATGTATTGGGGACAATGCACTTGTCCAAAACACAGATACAAAATAGGATTGAACATGTTAGGGAAAATGCTCACTCAAATAAGAGACCTGAAAAGAGATTGTCCTAACCTAACACTCACTGATGATGACAGGAAAAATCTACTAATTGCCGTAGTGACTCGCTCTCGAGCCAAACAATCAGTCCAAAACGGTAATCAACAGATTAACGACGAGATTATTGATCAGCCTACGGGTAAACAAGGCGGCCATGACTCTGGACGCGAGCAGCCTGTGGCAGAGACTGTTCGCACGCCAGCTATTGGCACGCACCCTATTGCCACTCCACCTATTGGCACGCCGGTTGTTGACAAGCCAGCAGAGCCAGAGGCAGCAGACGATACGTCATGGCGACAGGATGATATTTTGAATTCACCTAACACGATCAAACACTTCAGCGACGAATTTTATTGTCTCTCCAATCACGCGCCATCCACGTTCACAGTGGACGGTGAAAAATACCTGTCCGTCGAAGATGCATTAGACACTAAAGGCTTTCGGTTCAATGATCCGAAATACCTATCGACAGAAACTGTGACGGGTGCGTTGGAGAAAATTCGAGCTAACCTACGGGAGGCAATAAAGAAATCCGCAACGGAATTCTTAATTAAATGTCTCACTGCTAAGTTCACTCAAAATCCTGAGTTGAAAAAGAATCTCTTAAAAACAGAGGGTAAACTGTTGCTGTACTGCAACAAAATTTGTGACAATTATTTAGGGTTATGTCAGTGTTCTGTCTGCAAAGCCAATGTTAGCCTGAAGCCATTTAATGTATTAGGAGTAGAACTAATGAAATTAAGAACTAGATTTATAAGGGAAAATGAACTTGATAGAGAGGCGACACGTTTTGAGAATACCCCGCCAATTGAAAAGTTTAAATTGTATCAAAGGAATGATTCAGCCTTAAAGAAGATTATTGAGACCTTTGATTCAAATGGTATGCCAACTGATAAGACAGAACGGCACAATGGGGTTCCTAAGTTTGTATTAAAGAAAGGATTACTGGTGACCAACACGAAAATACCCAGGACAGTAATACCTTCGGTATTACTCCCAACTATTTTTAATGACTTTCACTCCCTGATAGGTCATGCAGGGAGAGACATTATGTCAATCGCTATTCGTAAGTTCTACTATTATAGAAACCTAGATGAAAAGATAAGTGAGTTTGTTAACTCTTGCACAAAGTGCCAGGAGTTCAAACCTAGCAAGGAGCGGTATGGTCTCCTAAGACGTAGGGTAAGTAATGAAATTTTCCACAGCTTGCTTTCCGATTTTTGCCACATTAGTAGTAAAGCCTATTATAAGTATTGTTTACTAATAACAGATAACTTCTCCAACCTTACCTACCTGTACCCATGTGTGAAGGCAGATCAAAAGGCTCTTCAAGAAGGTCTGAATGACTTCTTCAGCAGATTTGGCAGGGCCAGATATTTATCAATAGATGCAGGTCCGCAATCAAAATCCGCCGAATTCCTAAATTATGCTAAAAGGAACGGGTTTAAGGTCATTACGGCCGCATCTGGTGCACACATGAGTGTGGGTAGAGTGGAGTCCCATGTTAAGAAGTTAGTGTCTGTTTTAAGATTCCTAATAGATGGTAAAATGTCTAGGTTACAGTACTGGCATCAATTCGCTCGGGTGGCACAGTTCCATTTAAATAACACACCCCAAATAGCCACAAATGGACTCGCACCTAACGAAATTGTGTTCGGTAGAACACTAGATACCCCGTTGACTATCAAAACTACATTACCTCAAGAAAATTCAATCCAGAGAAGGGTTAAATTACTTCAAACAATAAGGGATGAACTAATAAAATCAAGGAACAAAGCATTCAACCGATATTCTCGTTATTACAACAGGAATAGGAAAGACATAAATTTTAAAAAGGGTGAAAAAGTTTTTGTTAGATTTGAGAAGAAAGCGAGTACAGCAAACCCATCCAAGTTCCAGAAATTTTTCAGGGAAGGCTCAATCAAAAAGAAAATTTCAAAGGTAGTATATTTGGTAACCATGAGGGATAAAAACGGAGTAATTTGGAGGCGCAAGTGCCATATATCCCACCTTAAGAAGGCCTATGCCAGGCCAAGTTACTTTCAACAGAAATCAAAAGTCACGTTGCTTATTTACAAAGGGAACATACCAATTCCGGCAAATATAAATGATTAAATGTCCCAAATTTTAATGAAATGGTGAAATATGTATGTTCAACCTCACGAATTATGAATGAAATATGGAGGTGGCCAAAACTTTTCAACTGTAGATCGCTAAGGAGAGATAAAGACTGAACACGTGGAATAGTTAAGAAATTTAGAGTAAGATGTGGGGAGTTGTAATGTTTTGGTCATACACATATTATCATTCCGAAATAAGTTATATAAAAAGGGAGCCAGAACAGCTCACTTACAGCAGAACTGTGGTGAGAGGAATCGAATGGCCCCAGATGACCATTCTTCGTGCACGAGGGGTAATGCTGATAAGGCTGAAATATTGGTTATAAACCTATATTTCATATTTCTCAGTGTTGCCTGGATTTCCTTACTGTTCATAAAGTTATGAATTTAAATAACTCCCAGTTTCTAGTAGTGTACGAACGAAACTCTTGAATAATGGAATTTTACGGCATAGATTAATCATTTTAATGTACGTGACAAATGTGAAGAAGAAGCAGAAACAAAAAAAAATTTTTTTTGATGAGCAGCCTCAAGAAAACTTTGGTTAGGAAATTTAAGAGTTCCTTGCAGATGAATTTTTTTTTTTCACTGATTTGATTGACTAGCAAAAGTAGCAACAATCCCTACCGTCCTTGTACGAACCTTCCACCCACTTTCCAATATATCCCTACCCTACCACAAATATGGAGTTGATGTGTCCTTCCCTATGTGTTAATCGAGTACCGTTATGTTGTTTTCGTTTCAGGCACGCAAATTTCATCTTAACCTTTCACGATGAAGTTGGTCCATGTAACAGGAGACATACTTGGTTGTCCCCCACATGTAACCATCGCCCACTGCGTGAGTGCTGACGGAAGAATGGGGGCTGGCCTTGCTAAAACCCTGCAGGGGTACTTTAATCTGAGGGCCCAGTTCCTCAGCACTCCCAGAGGCGTAGGCTACGCTGTCGCCTTGAGACGGGGACCTCGCTTTATTGTCAACCTGGTTACCAAAGAACATTATTATGATTTGCCCACACTGGCTGACTTCGAGGAGTCCATAGTAAATTTACGCCGTTTTCTGAGATTCAACAATATTCGGGAACTGGCGATCCCCGAACTAGGCTCTGGGTTGGATAGGCTCAACCCAAACGATGTTTTGAATATTATAAATGATTTACTTAAATTTGAACCAGTTACAGTTTACATGTATCATCTGTAAATCTTTGCTCTTGACTTAACTGTAGTATGAATCTCTTTCCTAAACTGACTAAAATCATAATCTCAACTACCTCCAGGCTCTCAATGCGACTTTTAGATAGGACAATTGTATCTGTTTGCAGGGATGGGCGTAACCTTTTGCGATCTAAGAATGGACCTTCTCAATAGTAAGGCGTTATGGATTTGGATGGCGATGCTCATCGTCATCAAAGGAAGAGTAACGGCGAACCAACCAGTTACTGTAACGCAAACTAAGGGAGTCTTAATTAATCTAGCTGAATCTAAAGTAGCTATGGGATCCTTGCAACTATCATTCAACATCAATCTACCGTCAGTCAACCTAGCAATCAAAATTAACGACTCGGTCTGCAGCCCATCCCTGTCAGCACCTACGTTCAATGCTTGCCGTAGCTTACTACACATTGACAAAATGAGTCATAAAATTCTATTGGAATTGCAAACTATTTTTAAACGCTCGGAAAGTCTAGACCAGATTGTACCAAAACGTACCAAAAGGGCAATGTTGCCAATCCTTGGAAGAGTTTTGAACTGGGTGACGGGGGTTGCCACTGAACAACAACTGAATAAGGTAATCAACAATGTAAACCAGCTAGCCCAAGGTGTTCAAGATTTGGCAGCATCTCATAGTAATCTGATAAAAGCAACTAACCAAAATGTAGAGAGTCTGAGTAATCATCAAAAAGATATCGAAAACAATATGAATTTCTTCGTCGACAGATTCAATAAACTAGTTGACGTAATTGGAAAATTTGAAAGCGACTTCGACGTGGCTATGTTTAAAATTGCTGGGACAGCCACTATTATGAACAAAATTAATATCCTTCAAACACATCTGCTATCCATCAAGTCAATTCATGAGAAATGCCAGGACAACCTGCTCCCAAAAATTGTCGTGCCTGAGGAATCTCTCCGTCAGGCCCTCAAGGCACAAAAAGAAATTTTAGACGAACACGCTTTGGAACTAATCTTTGATGATGACTCATTCTCAACTTATTATAGTATGGAAACGGCAAAATGTGTTCTTGTTAAAAATGAATCAATGCAAATAACTTTTGATGTCCCACTAAAGGACAGTAGGGCAAACTTCTTTGTAATGGATATTGTACCAATTAAATTTTTGCTGCATGGACGAACGTGCCAAATAGTAAAGGAAACAGTACGCATAGCAACAGACGGTATAACAATACGAGATTTAACAAACTCTCCTAAATTGGGTCAATTAGACATATACGTCTTGCCTAGGGAAAATTCTCAAAGTGCAATTTCTACTTGTGTCCATAAACTCCTTACGCACGCCGACGTGGATACCATTGCGTCAGCTTGTGATTTGCACTGCGTCGATACTCTCCAATCGACTGCACAAGCAATTGGTACCAATAAATTCTCGATATTGAATCCCAGCGCCCCTCTGGCAATAATTTGTGGCTCAAATTTGGTTAAGAATCTCCCGACCTTGGAAAATGGCCGTTACGACGTAACGGTACCATGCCATTGTTCCGTCCAAGAAACCGTCGGAATGCAGGAAATTTTAATATCAGCAATTCGTACATGCAGCTTAAATCTCGGGTTAAACTCGTCAGTGTCCATCAATATGGATTGGGCAGGTGAATCTTTCGAACCCTATGAACTGTTTGCTACAGAAAGAGACATATCTGAGTTAAAATTGAACAATGTAACGTTACCGGAACTAAAGCTTGTACAAGTCGACGACTTTAAAAGCAATGCACTGTCAACATGGCGCAGCATCCCTGTTTATAGCAGTGGATGGGTAGAAATTTTCTTGTGGATTTTGATTATTTTTGTAACATTATGTATTGGATATTGTTACCTACGCTATAATTTTCCGTGGATGGTACTCGGCCTGTGCCAAAACAAAGACGAGTCGGCTGCCACGAAAGAAGGGTTGGTAATACTGGGAACTGAGTCTTTCCGGGGTATTAGGAGACCAACTATTAAAGCGAGGAAAGTAGAAAAACCAAAAGTAGAAAAAGCCATAAAAGAAGTGAATAACAAAGAAAATGAAGCCAGTACTGATGAAACAAACGAAGTATTAATGTAAGAAGTGTTTATTGTGTAATTTTTAAAGTTTTTTTCTAAGTGTAGTGTGTTTAGTTTCGTATTTTTTTTTCTAGATTAGGGCGTCCGGCGGTGCTCTGTGGTGACCGTACCTCTATGTGACCCTCTCCGAACCACCTACAAAGAACGCAGTTCGTGTACCACGATCCGTAGGCCTGCGCCAGAAGCCGAGGACGGCAGTTTTCTTCGTGCCGAGCCAGCCAACATCAGCTGGTGGTTCATGCTCAAGTAGGGGAAGACACAAAATTAATGAAGAGAAAATCAATATCAAATGAACGAGGAAATACCAAGATAAAACAAAATTACTGAGAAGAAGAGACAATTTCAAACGAAAGAAGAATTATTTTGGCTAACCAATAGTATTTGGAAAATTAAAGAGCATGAACCAGAGTAGCACAGCCAATCGCGCTACTCAACCAGCCCGTCGAGGGAAGTCCACCTGACAACGAGTTCGAGTCGACTAGCGAGGAGAACGTTGTTCAGTGACTGCGGTTCCGGTTTGAGTAGTATTCGCACTCAGCCGGCCAGTCAGACCCACCTGATGCGCAATGCGACATCAGGATCGGGTCGTGGCCCATCGTCAGCACTCACTTGGCATGAAGAGGCTACGCCAAGGCGGCGGCGCAGAATAGGGTCACATGGCGGAAAGGTCCCACAGCTTCGCACTCGTCGGACAAGAAGATCAAAAGTAAGAAATAATAATAATAGCAATAGGGAAAATTGTTTGTTTGTCTGTTTGTTTGTTCGTCGAACAAGAAGTTAAGAAAGTAAGAAATAATAATAATAGTAATAGGAAAATTGTTTGTTTGTCTGTTTGTTTGTTTGTCGGACAAGAAGATCAAAAGTAAGAAATAATAATAATAGCAATAGGGAAAATTGTTTGTTTGTCTGTTTGTTTGTTCGTCGAACAAGAAGTTAAGAAAGTAAGAAATAATAATAATAGTAATAGGAAAATTGTTTGTTTGTCTGTTTGTTTGTTTGTCGGACAAGAAGATCAAAAGTAGGAAATAATAGTAATAGGGAAAATTGTTGTTTTTATCAATCTTAAGAAGAAAAAATAATAATTAAGAGTGTAATAATGTAGACTTAAATTGACTCCACGCTCCACGCTTAGGACTTTCATGTATTTTCAGTATATAGGGATTTGAAAAAAAATAAATTGTAAAATTTGTAAGTTCAAAAAAATTACCAAAATAAGCTAGGGACTAACGTTCAGAAAGGTTAACATACGTCGGGGCGACGTATTGTTCAGCTCCGCGAATGTTACAGGAGAGAACAACTGGGGATCACTGCCCTCCCCCATAAATGGAAATCGCGGCGGCTAGGCGCGGTCTCAACTCCGCCGCCGCGCGGCTGGTCGGTGCCCGGCATATGCCATCTCATCATGGGGTGTCATATGCCGACCAAACCGTTCCCACGGGGCTGGCCAGGCCGCTGGGGAAGGGGGTGAGCCCTTGTGCGCTGGACCGCGTGGCAGGGCAGTCAGTCGTCAGTCGCCTAGGAGCTGTGGAGCGTGGAGGTAGAAACCTTGTAACCGTATAGAACGCCAATACACGTGGTCAACCTGTGCTCGGTGTGCATCACTTATCTCGCCTAACAGAACCCAAGCAAACGGCCCCTAAAACACCACCACCAGTTGCGTGACCGACATAAGCGTTGCGGGTTGCGAGCGTCGAGGGAAAAGTGTGTGTGTGTGTGTGTGTGTGTGTGTGTGTGTGTGTGTGTGTGTGTGTGTGTGTAAAAAGGGGGGGGGGCGCACCTTGACAAACGACCTGCAGCCCTTGTCGTGTGTGTGGAACACCGGCCCAAAGCACATCCTTGGGGTACCATTTGTCCGCGGTGGATTAGGGGTCAAAATTGGCCTGGATTTTTTGCCTACACTGTTAGCTGGTTGGCGTCACTCAGAAGACTCAAAATTTCTGGTGTTCATGAAAAAACCGAGTGGGTCGTAATGTTAATTTTTTTTTCAGAAACTCTGCAAAAGTAAAGAAAAGAAAACAATGATTTCTGTCGACAATTGTCACTTCGCGGTATATATACTGTCGCGAATCGTTCTGATATTTATTCCCTATTGTTTATACCGGCGTGCACATTTTGTATAGAATTCCGCACCCCTTGGTTTTTCATGAACAACAGAAATTTGACGTCTTTCGACGCTAACCGACGCCAACTACTTTCCAGTGTGCTCGCGATGGTCCTCGCACTCTAACCCCACATTCAACCACACATCACAAGATATTTCTGGTTTTCCTTATTAATTTCTGGTATCCCGACAAAATTTGTTGTCTTTCCAACTATGTTTCGGTATGTCCTGAGCATTCTTTCTGCCAAGAGTTTTTTGGTCCTCGGAACATTTTGCGTTCTACCGCCTTGGTGTTCTTCCCTTTCCCATCCCTCATGTAGTTCATTGTCGTTTCTTCTTGAGGATGGCTAGTGAGCTTGCATTTATTATTTTCATACGCTTGACCGAATTATGAAGGACATGATTGTGTAAACAATGTGCTCCGCACCGAGTTTCAAATTTTACTGCTGGTCCCGGACACAGAGTATTTATGCTTATTAAAGAGAATATACAGATATCTGCTCGCACACCATGATTTGCACAGCACTTACTGTTACACACCAATATTATGGCTGTGAAGATTGTACAATGTTTCTTCAGTGTACCATTTAACATTCTTTTCCTCTGCTTTCAGGATTAGCCGTCAATTGCAGATATTATGCAGCTTCCAGAATCAAGAGACAAGACAATTTTCTTTTTTAAAATCACAATAAGAAGTCTCAAATAAGTCTAAAATATAAACAGAGTATTTTGCTACAAATGTACGGTTAATTTCTTAGTATTTCCCTCATCACCCCCTCTGCCACTGTGAGCTAAAAACTACAATTTAGCTGCAATTTTTATTACCGTTATTTCCAAGTACAATAAAATATTCTACTGAAATTGTACCCAGTATAGAGGAAATTACTGATGAACGGCAACGAAGACCGTAAACCGTTAATTCAAAACCGTTGTTTAATTGAATGAGGTACGGTGTTTCTCACAGTGCGTATATACATTTCTACTCCAAAGAACAACGCAAACCGTCTTCTGGGTCTGATTACAAGAAATGCCCATTGACGTAATTCTACGTTCACTGTTGATCGATGAGTGAGCATTCTCGCTCTCAGGGGTCTGGGCTGTACCGGTAGGGCCATTTCGGTGAAAGGGTTGTGTTGTCGGGTCACCAGAGTACCCTTTGCGACCCTCGGATCGACTCCAGAACCCTAGCCCAAAAAAGTCTCAGCCTCTAAAGTTGGCTTTAATCGTGAAAATCGCGTTTTCGGCCGACTTTGCCCCCTTAGACTTTTTTGGGCTGTACCGGTAGGGCGATTTCGGTCAAAGGGTTGTGTTGCCGGGTCACCAGAGTACCCTTTGCGACCCTCGGACCGACTCCAGAACGCTAGCCCAAAAAAAGTCTCAGCCTCCAAAGTTGGCTTTTTTCATGAAAATCGTGTTTTCGACCAACTTTGCCCCCTGAGACTTTTTTGGGCTGTACCGGTAGGGCCATTTCGGTGAAAGGGTTGTGTTGTCGGGTCACCAGAGTACCCTTTGCGACCCTCGGATCGACTCCAGAACGCTAGCCCAAAAAAGTCTCAGCCTCCAAAGTTGGCTCTTTTCGTTAAAATCGCGTTTTCGACCAACTTTGCCCCCTGAGACTTTTTTGGGCAGTACCGGTAGGGCGATTTCGGTGAAATTGTTGTGTTGTCGGGTCACCAGAGTACCCTTTGCGACACTCGGATCGACTCCAGAACCCTAGCCCAAAAAAGTCTCAGCCTCTAAAGTTGGCTCTTAATCGTGAAAATCGCGTTTTCGACCAACTTTGCCCCCTGAGACTTTTTTGGGCTGTACAGGTAGGGCGATTTACGGTGAAAGGGTTGTGTTGCCGGGTCACCAGAGTACCCTTTGCGACCCTCGGACCGACTCCAGAACGCTAGCCCAAAAAAGTCTCAGCCTGCAAAGTTGGCTCTTTTCGTGAAAATCGCGTTTTCGACCAACTTTGCCCCCTGAGACTTTTTTGGGCTGTACAGGTAGGGCGATTTCGGTGAAAGGGTTGTGTTGTCGGGTTACCAGAGTACCCTTTGCGACCCTCGGATCGACTCCAAAACGCTAGCCCAAAAAAGTCTCAGCCTCTAAAGTTGGCTCTTAATCGTGAAAGTCGCGTTTTCGGCCGACTTTGCCCCCTGAGACTTTTTTGGGCTGTACCGGTAGGGCCATTTCGGTGAAATGGTTGTGTTGCCGGGTTACCAGAGTACCCTTTGCGACTCTCGGATCGACCCCAGGACGCTAGCCCAAAAAAGTCTCAGCCTGCAAAGTTGGCTCTTAATCGTGAAAATCGCGTTTTCGACCAACTTTGCCCTCTGAGACTTTTTTGGGCTGTACAGTTAGGGCAATTTCGGTGAAAGGGTTGTGTTGTCTGGTCACCAGAGTACTCTTTGCGACCCTCGGATCGACCCCAGGACGCTAGCCCCAAAAAGTCGCAGCCTCCAAGGTTGGCTCTTAATCGTGAAAATCGCGTTTTCGGCCGACTTTGCCCCCTGAGACTTTTTTGGGCTGTACAGGTAGGGCGATTTCGGTGGAAGGGTTGTGTTGTCGGGTCACCAGAGTACCCTTTGCGACCCTCGGATCGACTCCAGAACCCTAGCCCAAAAAAGTCTCAGCCTGCAAAGTTGGCTCTTTTCGTGAAAATCGCGTTTTCGGCCGACTTTGCCCCCTGAGACTTTTTTGGGCTGTACCGGTAGGGCGATTTCAGTGGAAGGGTTGTGTTGCCGGGTCACCATAGTACCCTTTGCGACCCTCGGATCGACCCCAGGACGCTAGCCCAAAAAAAGTCTCAGCCTCCAAAGTTGGCTTTTTTCATAAAAATCGTGTTTTCGACCAACTTTGCCCCCTGAGACTTTTTTGGGCTGTACAGGTAGGGCGATTTCGGTGAAAGAATTGTGTTGTCAGGTCACCAGAGTACCCTTTGCGACCCTCGGACCGACTCCAGAACGCTAGCCCAAAAAAGTCTCAGCCTCTAAAGTTAGCTCTTAATCGTAAAAATCGCGTTTTCGGCCGACTTTGCCCCCTGAGACTTTTTTGGGCTGTACCGGTAGGGCCATTTCGGTGAAAGGGTTGTGTTGTCGGGTCACCAGAGTACCCTTTGCGACACTCGGATCGACTCCAGAACCCTAGCCCAAAAAAGTCTCAGCCTCTAAAGTTGGCTCTTAATCGTTAAAATCGCGTTTTCGACCAACTTTGCCCCCTGAGACTTTTTTGGGCAGTACCGGTAGGGCGATTTCGGTGAAATTGTTGTGTTGTCGGGTCACCAGAGTACCCTTTGCGACACTCGGATCGACTCCAGAACCCTAGCCCAAAAAAGTCTCAGCCTCTAAAGTTGGCTCTTAATCGTGAAAATCGCGTTTTCGACCAACTTTGCCCCCTGAGACTTTTTTGGGCTGTACAGGTAGGGCGATTACGGTGAAAGGGTTGTGTTGCCGGGTCACCAGAGTACCCTTTGCGACCCTCGGACCGACTCCAGAACGCTAGCCCAAAAAAGTCTCAGCCTGCAAAGTTGGCTCTTTTCGTGAAAATCGCGTTTTCGACCAACTTTGCCCCCTGAGACTTTTTTGGGCTGTACAGGTAGGGCGATTTCGGTGAAAGGGTTGTGTTGTCGGGTTACCAGAGTACCCTTTGCGACCCTCGGATCGACTCCAAAACGCTAGCCCAAAAAAGTCTCAGCCTCTAAAGTTGGCTCTTAATCGTGAAAGTCGCGTTTTCGGCCGACTTTGCCCCCTGAGACTTTTTTGGGCTGTACCGGTAGGGCCATTTCGGTGAAATGGTTGTGTTGCCGGGTTACCAGAGTACCCTTTGCGACTCTCGGATCGACCCCAGGACGCTAGCCCAAAAAAGTCTCAGCCTGCAAAGTTGGCTCTTAATCGTGAAAATCGCGTTTTCGACCAACTTTGCCCTCTGAGACTTTTTTGGGCTGTACAGGTAGGGCAATTTCGGTGAAAGGGTTGTGTTGTCTGGTCACCAGAGTACTCTTTGCGACCCTCGGATCGACCCCAGGACGCTAGCCCCAAAAAGTCGCAGCCTCCAAGGTTGGCTCTTAATCGTGAAAATCGCGTTTTCGGCCGACTTTGCCCCCTGAGACTTTTTTGGGCTGTACAGGTAGGGCGATTTCGGTGGAAGGGTTGTGTTGTCGGGTCACCAGAGTACCCTTTGCGACCCTCGGATCGACTCCAGAACCCTAGCCCAAAAAAGTCTCAGCCTGCAAAGTTGGCTCTTTTCGTGAAAATCGCGTTTTCGGCCGACTTTGCCCCCTGAGACTTTTTTGGGCTGTACAGGTAGGGCGATTTCGGTGAAAGAATTGTGTTGTCAGGTCACCAGAGTACCCTTTGCGACCCTCGGACCGACTCCAGAACGCTAGCCCAAAAAAGTCTCAGCCTCTAAAGTTAGCTCTTAATCGTGAAAATCGCGTTTTCGGCCGACTTTGCCCCCTGAGACTTTTTTGGGCTGTACCGGTAGGGCCATTTCGGTGAAAGGGTTGTGTTGTCGGGTCACCAGAGTACCCTTTGCGACACTCGGATCGACTCCAGAACCCTAGCCCAAAAAAGTCTCAGCCTCTAAAGTTGGCTCTTAATCGTGAAAATCGCGTTTTCGACCAACTTTGCCCCCTGAGACTTTTTTGGGCTGTACAGGTAGGGCGATTACGGTGAAAGGGTTGTGTTGCCGGGTCACCAGAGTACCCTTTGCGACCCTAGGACCGACTCCAGAACGCTAGCCCAAAAAAGTCTCAGCCTGCAAAGTTGGCTCTTTTCGTGAAAATCGCGTTTTCGACCAACTTTGCCCCCTGAGACTTTTTTGGGCTGTACAGGTAGGGCGATTTCGGTGAAAGGGTTGTGTTGTCGGGTTACCAGAGTACCCTTTGCGACCCTCGGATCGACTCCAGAACGCTAGCCCAAAAAAGGCTCAGCCTCTAAAGTTGGCTCTTAATCGTGAAAATCGCGTTTTCGGCCGACTTTGCCCCCTGAGACTTTTTTGGGCTGTACCGGTAGGGCCATTTCGGTGAAATGGTTGTGTTGCCGGGTTACCAGAGTACCCTTTGCGACCCTCGGATCGACCCCAGGACGCTAGCCCAAAAAAGTTTAGCCTGCAAAGTTGGCTCTTAATCGTGAAAATCGCGTTTTCGACCAACTTTGCCTTCTGAGACTTTTTTGGGCTGTACAGGTAGGGCCATTTCGGTGAAATAGGTGTGTTGCCGGGTTACCAGAGTACCCATTGCGACCCTCGGATCGACCCCAGGACGCTAGCCCAAAAAAGTCTCAGACTGCAAAGTTGGCTCTTAATCGTGAAAATCGCGTTTTCGACCAACTTTGCCCCCTGAGACTTTTTTGGGCTGTACCGGTAGGGCGATTTCGGTGAAAGGGTTGTGTTGTCGGGTCACCAGAGTACCCTTTGCGACCCTCGGACCGACTCCAGAACGCTAGCCCAAAAAAAGTCTCAGCCTCCAAAGTTGGCTTTTTTCATAAAAATCGCGTTTTCGACCAACTTTGCCCCCTGAGACTTTTTTGGGCTGTACCGGTAGGGCGATTTCGGTGAAAGGGTTGTGTTGTCGGGTCACTAGAGTACCCTTTGCGACCCTCGGACCGACTCCAGAACGCTAGCCCAAAAAAAGTCTCAGCCTCCAAAGTTGGCTTTTTTCATAAAAATCGTGTTTTCGACCAACTTTGCCCCCTGAGACTTTTTTGGGCTGTACAGGTAGGGCGATTTCGGTGAAAGGGTTGTGTTGTCGGGTTACCAGAGTACCCTTTGCGACCCTCGGATCGACTCCAGAACGCTAGCCCAAAAAAGTCTCAGCCTCCAAAATTGGCTCTTTTCGTTAAAATCGCGTTTTCGACCAACTTTGCCCCCTGAGACTTTTTTGGGCTGTACCGGTAGGGCCATTTCGGTGAAAGGGTTGTGTTGTCGGGTCACCAGAGTACCCTTTGCGACCCTCGGATCGACTCTAGAACCCTAGCCCAAAAAAGTCTCAGCCTCTAAAGTTGGCTCTTAATCGTGAAAATCGCGTTTTCGGCCGACTTTGCCCCCTGAGACTTTTTTGGGCTGTACCGGTAGGGCCATTTCGGTGAAATGGTTGTGTTGCCGGGTTACCAGAGTACCCTTTGCGACCCTCGGATCGACTCTAGAACCCTAGCCCAAAAAAGTCTCAGCCTCTAAAGTTGGCTCTTAATCGTGAAAATCGCGTTTTCGGCCGACTTTGCCCCCTGAGACTTTTTTGGGCTGTACCGGTAGGGCCATTTCGGTGAAATGATTGTGTTGCCGGGTTACCAGAGTACCCTTTGCGACCCTCGGATCGACCCCAGGACGCTAGCCCAAAAAAGTCTCAGACTGCAAAGTTGGTTCTTAATCGTGAAAATCGCGTTTTCGACCAACTTTGCCCCCTGAGACTTTTTTGGGCTGTACCGGTAGGGCGATTTCGGTGAAAGGGTTGTGTTGTCGGGTCACCAGAGTACCCTTTGCGACCCTCGGACCGACTCCAGAACGCTAGCCCAAAAAAAGTCTCAGCCTCCAAAGTTGGCTTTTTCATAAAAATCGTGTTTTCGACCAACTTTGCCCCCTGAGACTTTTTTGGGCTGTACAGGTAGGGCGATTTCGGTGAAAGGGTTGTGTTGTCGGGTTACCAGAGTACCCTTTGCGACCCTCGGATCGACTCCAGAACGCTAGCCCAAAAAAGTCTCAGCCTCCAAAATTGGCTCTTTTCGTTAAAATCGCGTTTTCGACCAACTTTGCCCCCTGAGACTTTTTTGGGCTGTACCGGTAGGGCCATTTCGGTGAAAGGGTTGTGTTCTTGGGTCACCAGAGTACCCTTTGCGACCCTCGGATCGACTCCAGCACGCTAGCCCCAAAAAGTCTCAGCCTCCAATGTTGGCTCTTTTCGTGAAAATCGCGTTTTCGACCAACTTTGCCCCCTGAGACTTTTTTGGGCTGTACCGGTAGGGCCATTTCGGTGAAAGGGTTGTGTTGTCGGGTCACCAGAGTACCCTTTGCGACCTTTGGATCGACTCCAGAACCCTAGCCCAAAAAAGTCTTAGCCTCCAAAGTTGGCTCTCAATCGTGAAAATCGCGTTTTCGGCCGACTTTGCCCCCTGAGACTTTTTTGGGCTGTACCGGTAGGGCCATTTCGGTGAAATGGTTGTGTTGCCGGGTTACCAGAGTACCCTTTGCGACCCTCGGATCGACCCCAGGACGCTAGCCCAAAAAAGTCTCAGCCTGCAAAGTTGGCTCTTAATCGTGAAAATCGCGTTTTCGACCAACTTTGCCCCTCTGAGACTTTTTTGGGCTGTACAGGTAGGGCCATTTCGGTGAAATGGTTGTGTTGCCGGGTTACCAGAGTACCCTTTGCGACCCTCGGATCGACCCCAGGACGCTAGCCCAAAAAAGTCTCAGACTGCAAAGTTGGTTCTTAATCGTGAAAATCGCGTTTTCGACCAACTTTGCCCCCTGAGACTTTTTTGGGCTGTACAGGTAGGGCCATTTCGGTGAAGAGGTTGTGTTGTCGGGTCACCAGAGTACCCTTTGCGACCCTCGGATCAACCCAAAGGACGCTAGCCCAAAAAAGTCTCAGCCTCCAAAGTTGGCTCTTAATCGTGAAAATCGCGTTTTCAACCAACTTTGCCCCCTGAGACTTTTTTGGGCTGTACAGGTAGGGCCATTTCGGTGAAATGGTTGTGTTGCCGGGTTACCAGAGTACCCTTTGCGACCCTCGGATCGACCCCAGGACGCTAGCCCAAAAAAGTTTAGCCTGCAAAGTTGGCTCTTTATCGTGAAAATCGCGTTTTCGACCAACTTTGCCCCCTGAGACTTTTTTGGGCTGTACAGGTAGGGCGATTTCGGTGAAAGAATTGTGTTGTCAGGTCACCAGAGTACCCTTTGCGACCCTCGGACCGACTCCAGAACGCTAGCCCAAAAAAGTCTCAGCCTCTAAAGTTAGCTCTTAATCGTGAAAATCGCGTTTTCGGCCGACTTTGCCCCCTGAGACTTTTTTGGGCTGTACCGGTAGGGCCATTTCGGTGAAAGGGTTGTGTTGTCTGGTCAACAAAGTACCCTTTGCGACCCTCGGATCGACTCCAGAACCCTAGCCCAAAAAAGTCTCAGCCTCTAAAGTTGGCTCTTAATCGTGAAAATCGTGTTTTCGGCCGACTTTGCCCCCTGAGACTTTTTTGGGCTGTACCGGTAGGGCCATTTCGGTGAAAGGGTTGTGTTGTCGGGTCACCAGAGTACCCTTTGCGACCCTCGGATCGACTCCAGAAACCTAGCCCAAAAAAAATCTCAGCCTCTAAAGTTGGCTCTTAATCGTGAAAATCGCGTTTTCGGCCGACTTTGCCCTCCGAGACTTTTTTGGGCTGTACCGGTAGGGCCATTTCGGTGAAAGGGTTGTGTTGTCGGGTCACCAGAGTACCCTTTGCGACCCTCGGACCGACTCCAGAACGCTAGCCCAAAAAAAGTCTCAGCCTCCAAAGTTGGCTTTTTCATAAAAATCGTGTTTTCGACCAACTTTGCCCCCTGAGACTTTTTTGGGCTGTACAGGTAGGGCGATTTCGGTGAAAGGGTTGTGTTGTCGGGTTACCAGAGTACCCTTTGCGACCCTCGGATCGACTCCAGAACGCTTGCCCAAAAAAGTCTCAGCCTCCAAAATTGGCTCTTTTCGTTAAAATCGCGTTTTCGACCAACTTTGCCCCCTGAGACTTTTTTGGGCTGTACCGGTAGGGCCATTTCGGTGAAAGGGTTGTGTTGTCGGGTCACCAGAGTACCCTTTGCGACCCTCGGATCGACTCTAGAACCCTAGCCCAAAAAAGTCTCAGCCTCTAAAGTTGGCTCTTAATCGTGAAAATCGCGTTTTCGGCCGACTTTGCCCCCTGAGACTTTTTTGGGCTGTACCGGTAGGGCCATTTCGGTGAAATGATTGTGTTGCCGGGTTACCAGAGTACCCTTTGCGACCCTCGGATCAACCCAAAGGACGCTAGCCCAAAAAAGTCTCAGCCTCCAAAGTTGGCTCTTAATCGTGAAAATCGCGTTTTCAACCAACTTTGCCCCCTGAGACTTTTTTGGGCTGTACAGGTAGGGCCATTTCGGTGAAATGGTTGTGTTGCCGGGTTACCAGAGTACCCTTTGCGACCCTCGGATCGACCCCAGGACGCTAGCCCAAAAAAGTTTAGCCTGCAAAGTTGGCTCTTTATCGTGAAAATCGCGTTTTCGACCAACTTTGCCCCCTGAGACTTTTTTGGGCTGTACAGGTAGGGCGATTTCGGTGAAAGAATTGTGTTGTCAGGTCACCAGAGTACCCTTTGCGACCCTCGGACCGACTCCAGAACGCTAGCCCAAAAAAGTCTCAGCCTCTAAAGTTAGCTCTTAATCGTGAAAATCGCGTTTTCGGCCGACTTTGCCCCCTGAGACTTTTTTGGGCTGTACCGGTAGGGCCATTTCGGTGAAAGGGTTGTGTTGTCTGGTCAACAAAGTACCCTTTGCGACCCTCGGATCGACTCCAGAACCCTAGCCCAAAAAAGTCTCAGCCTCCAAAGTTGGCTCTTAATCGTGAAATTCGCGTTTTCGGCCGAATTTGCCCCCTGAGACTTTTTTGGGCTGTACCGGTAGGGCCATTTCGGTGAAGAGGTTGTGTTGTCGGGTCACCAGAGTACCCTTTGCGACCCTCGGATCGACTCCAGAACCCTAGCCCAAAAAAGTCTCAGCCTCCAAAGTTGGCTCTCAATCGTGAAAATCGCGTTTTCGGCTGACTTTGCCCCCTGAGACTTTTTTGGGCTGTACCGGTAGGGCCATTTCGGTGGAAGGGTTGTGTTGCCGGGTCACCATAGTACCCTTTGCGACCCTCGGATCGACCCCAGGACGCTAGCCCAAAAAAGTCTCAGCCTCCAAAGTTGGCTCTTTGCGTTAAAATCGCGTTTTCGACCAACTTTGCCCCCTGAGAATTTTTTGGGCTGTACCGGTAGGGCCATTTCGGTGAAAGGGTTGTGTTGTCGGGTCACCAGAGTACCCTTTGCGACCCTCGGATCGACTCCAGAACCCTAGCCCAAAAAAGTCTCAGCCTCTAAAGTTGGCTCTTAATCGTGAAAATCGTGTTTTCGGCCGACTTTGCCCCCTGAGACTTTTTTGGGCTGTACCGGTAGGGCCATTTCGGTGAAAGGGTATTGTTGTGGGTCACATATTACCCTTGCGGACCCGGATCGATCCGACTCCTAAGCCCAAAAATAAATTATAACCAAATAAAAACCATATCCCCACGCTCTAAACTTCTACTAATCCCTACTCTTCAAAAATTTTATACCTAATTTTCCAAATTATCACTTTTATTTAATATATACCCATCTAACAAATTACCACTTATCTCCATCCCTCAATCACCAAAAATTTCATCCCAAATATTATAAAACCTTCAATCATATTTACTACCAAAAATACATATCAATTAATTTAGAATTAATTTCAAAACTTTTAACTTTAATTAGTTTTATTGTCCCCAGTATGACCCTTTCTACCACTTAATACTATTATCTCGCCCAAAAAGACACCTTCCCATTAATGTAAACTATGCCAAAATCTAATCCCCCAAATTGTTCTACAAAGAATTTCCTTACCCCTTAATTTCCCAATACGTATACCTCTTAATATAATCACTTCGAGACCATGACGCATCATACCCTATTTTGCACTGGATCTGACGCACACGACTACCTCGACACACAGACCCTCATCCCCTTAATTATTCAAACACACTTTACAACGCTATTTCTTCCTGCCAAAGCTTGACATAAATTTGAGATCCCGTATTTCTATAACCGTATATTATATAATATTGTCCAGACGTACCATAATGCTGACCCATGTGATCTCACCAGTACGATAGCAACCACCAACACCAACAACAACCTCCATCACCACCCAACTCACAACCCAAAGCTACAGCCTCCAACCTTCGTCGCTAATCTCTAAACCCTGTTACCACCCACCACTGTATGCTGCGCCCATAACAAGCCGCATTGTCGGAAGTAGTATCTGGATACTCTGTAGCCACCAATTCACTCACATCTCTGCTGGTTCCGATTCTCTGCCTCATCTCGATCTGATTTGCTGTTGTATGGCTTGTTCACGTCGCCATTAGTGAGTGGTGTATCGAGTAAGCTGAATTCGGTTGGCCAACGGTCCGTTGGCCAACTTCACACTCGTTCATTTCACTGGGCCATGAGAAATCTTTAGCTGGAAGACGGGGCATGAGAAGCGAAACATCTACTTCTTCTTCATCCTCATATATGTCTGTAACCAGACCTACATAGCGGTTCCTTGCCAGCCGTACAATTACATAGGATCCACATGAAATGGCAAGCTGCTCTTTTTGTGTGGTTGGTGGTTTCAGCAAGGAGTGAACTAAGGCTGGAGGGAGGTGCTGGTCATTAGAAATTCTCCAGCAGGCATCTCTGTTGTCTGTAAAGAGAAAAAAAAATTAAAGTATTGTGCATAGAGCGTCGAAGATAATTTATTACTTAAGAAGTGAATTATCTTACCTGTCTCTGGCTTCACAAAATGGAATGACCTTGTTCCTGGAACGGTTGAAAGAGCTTTCATACCATCTTTATGAATTGCTCGAATGGGGTCAACATCTGATTTATTTACAAACAAGAAGTGAAATTTGTCACTCATTTCTTCTTTACAGAAGGAAAATAAATGAGTTGCATTAATTATTTGCTTCTCCAGGGGCCGCTGCAGACTTGCTCTTCTTGCCTGCCGTTTGACTGTGCCACCGTCTGCATCACACTGTGATTTCCCATGACTTGTTGCAAAGTAGCTATGTGAAAATTTCATTCCATAAATTTCTCCTAGAGTGCACAAAGTTTTGAAGTAGCCCTTGCTCTTATATTGTGCGGCGCAGCCATCTGTATACAGATGGCTATAGCAAACTCTACTTCATCAACTTGGGGGAAATTATCTTTTATAAAAGCAATGGTTTTCTCTTGGAATTTGTACACCAAGGAGACGTCATGTTCCAGATCATCTGAGATGAAAATAATGCTGATGTGATTTAACTCATTGTTTTCATTATTGTAGTAAACAATTGTTGGGTGGACTGTTGCCTGATCAGGCGACCAGTGATACGATTGGACCGCACTCTGAATTAAACAATTGTAGTTCATGCTGAAGTCCATGGCAACAGCTACTTTCTTAGATGGAAGTTCCTCTTTAAGGTTTTTTTAAATAATCTCGCTGGTTAAGAGCAATAAAGTCGTGAGTGATCATATCAGACAGCTGTGTAGCTGCCATGTCAAGAAGCTCAGAGCGCGTACAAACCTGGACCACCATTTCAGTCTTCTTATCATTAGACTTCCATTGTCTGAAAGTGATGGTTTCCTCAAAAAATAAATGTTCATCATCAACTTCATCTGCTTCAAAGTTTTCTGTTATTTCCTTGGAAAGAATGATTTTTCTTTGGTCAGTGGATGGACAATTTTCACAAATCTTCAGCATGCAGGTTCTGTCTTCCATGTTGCAAACTGCCAATTTAATTAAATCCCGGTAATGCCTCTTATATTAAGGGCATGTAAAACTAATTTAAAGTTCTGGTGGATTTGACAGATGCACTGTTCATGTGTACCAGCTGCACCCGCAAACACACACCATTTTGGTTTCAGTGCCCAAAAAACTGAAAACCCTACCTTTAGATCCTCGTACTCTCTCTTGAATGCTTGATGGAGTTCCCTCAAATTGCTGAGCAGCAGCCGTTTTTGCTCATAGATTCCCTTTGCAACACTGACGCAGTCCCTTGTTCCAGGCAGGATTTTGCAATTATCTTCCCGGCAGTAATACTCCTTTATCAGTATCTTTGTTGAGTCTGCAACTGTTGGCGTTCTTGTAAAGTTTACCTGGGGTAGAATGCCCTGTTCTACTTTCAATTTTCGAGAATTTGAGATCAGTGTACGACTGACACCGAACTGTTGCGCTGCTTCATTAATAGACATACTGAGAGGGATAAGCGAAAGCAGTTGATATTTCCGGTTCTTGTTAGAAGCATGAGCGACTTTTTCTTTTACTTCAGCCATAAGAAGGTCATGGTCCTGGGCTTTCTGGGACTCTGGTGATACTAAATCCTCTGAGGTCAAACCAAGAGCATGGCAAACCTTCTTGCGCACAACAGCTGTTGCTGCCTCAACCTTTCTCTTACCAGAGCTAATTTTGCCTCCTTGGCTTCTTATGGCAGAAGGTGTTACTAATGGTGACAAACCTAATTTTGTTAGGGCACGAGATGCAGCTTCTCTATGGACCACAGGACTTAAACAGGGAGAGTTGGATGATCCACTGCCTTGACTAGCAGAAACTAAGCCAACCTCTTGGCTATTAGGTTCACTTTTTTGGGTGGCGAAATCATCTGCAATTTCCGTAAATAAAGCTGCCAGATTAAGATCTAAAAAAAGAAACAGAACAATGTCTTAAAAAGTTAATTCTTTTTAAATATAACAAAGAAGATTTTTGTCTGGTAGATTTAAAATTACCGGCAACCTCAGAGGAGTTGTCCTTCTGAGCCAACTTTTCCAAATTAGAGCCCGCTTTCCTACACCTGTCGCACCAAAATTGTCCAGCAATAAGTTGAGGAACTCTTTCCACATCAGATTCTTTGATTTTCCGTAAAGCCTTGGAAATATCCCGACCATGGATGTTAAAAGGATTGCAGCAAACTATATCAGACAGAAGTTAAAAAAAGATATTACATAAAATTAATTTGGTTAAAAACAAAGACAAATTGCTCTAATAGGGGGAGGATGTGGGCTAGTAAACATACCTTCACTGTTTTCAGATTTAGTATTAGACGTTCTATTTCTCTTCGGAATTCTAATGGAACTGCAGTCCAAGCCTGAAATAGTTTCACAAGTGTATGCACAGCTTTTAATTTCAATTCTTAACACTTATTGGAGTGATTCCATGGCAACAGCACACGCCCCCAAAAGAAGTTGTCTCCAAAGCATAAGAGTTCACAATGTAAGTGCTAGCTCTGTACTTGGTTTACTATTACATTTGGTGTTCTCAGGCTAGTTTGGTACTGACCTCAGATGTTTTTGGAATGCAAAAATTAGTGCAACAGAATACTATAAATTTTATAAGAGCACAGGACTGACAATAACAATGGTGAAATACTAATTAATTAATTAATTAATTAATTAATTAATTAATTAATTAATTAAGAAGAAAAAGTTCACCTCCACAGTTCTACATTTCACTTCTTACTACCTGGCCTTAGTTGGAAAAGCCTAGAGGGGCTTAGGTATATAGATTAGTACCTGCATTAACATCCGCTCTCCTGTTTTGGGGGAGCGTGTACACTTGACATGGAATCACTAATTGTACGGTTATCTCCAATTAGTTACCTTGTATAAGATCTTCTGATGAGATTACTTTTTTGCTGTCACTACTTTCTCCCCCTGTATCTCCTGGAAATTATGGATCTGATATAGCTACAATTTAATTGTTAATGGGTATATTAACCCCTCAAAAATTACTTTACCTGTGACATTAACTTTCGTGTACTTTCTACAAGAGTCGCACCATGAAAGACCAAGAACAAGTCGAGGATTACTTTTTACATTCTCAGCTGTAATTTTCCTCAGATTTGAAACAACGTGTTGGTTAGGCTTGTGTCTCTTATAAGGATTGCAGCAGACTGTTTGCAAGAGGGAGTCAATTATAGTACTAGAATAGAGTTTGAGAAAGAGATATACAATTATATAAATCAGATTCACCTTCAATCTCTTCTATTCCTTTGGTGTCTTGTTGAGATGAACTGGAGCCAGCAACAGAACTGGGGGTAAAACTTTTCCTAGCAGGGTCTCTCCATTTTCGACAATTGTCACACCATAGAAGGCCAACTGTCAAGTTAGGGTTCCTACCCACATCGCTAGCAGTAATCTTTCGTAAGTTCTTGCTCACATCTTTTTAGTGGAAATTATATGGATTGCAGCAGATTTCCTCATCAGGATCTAAAAACAAAAGAGGTTAGGGTCCCCCACCGGCAAATATACCACTGAAAACACAGTGCCATAAACACACCTGTGGATTCCATGCTGCCGGTGAACACCAAGACCTACTCTATCACACTCCTTTTACCTTTCGAAATACCCACCGTCAACACCGTACTCAACAATTGTTTTGGCTGTAGAATCTGTGGGCTAAGGTGGATCAGGGTGAGAGAGAGCGAGCGAGGCGAGGCGACGGCGACACCGGCGAGACGAGGAGGGGAGGGGGGGGGGAGGGAGGGAGGGCGAGAGGGAAGCTGTTGGCAGCGTGGCAGGGGCAGGGTAGGCCAACAGCCCAACACGTATGTAGTGCGGCACGGCTCTTTGGCCTACCTAGCAGGCGCTAGAGGCCACCGACCCGTGCACAAGACCGGAGTTGCTGGGATCGTTCTTGGGAATGAGCAGGAGGGCAAAATCTCAGTATTTCTACACCGAAAAACAAATTGGCTAACTTTGAGGTGGCATATCTCCGAAACGGTTGGTCGCAAAAATCTGGGATTGTTATTTTTGGATTCAGCGGACTTTTTTACGTCGGAAAAGTAACATGACGTGCAGATCACAGGATGAAAACTAAAAAATTCCCAGGATTTGGGACTTTTTTGGTAATTTTTCTAGAAAAAGTGAAAATTCTCCATCAAAACGTTGTCGTATGTCAAATCCGAGTCGTCCCCCGTGTTCCTCGTTCAATTTTGAGTCTAGGACTGAAGTGGCGACCCATTCGGTCACTTAGTCGCAAGTTTATTCAAAATACCCAAATTGACTGCAAATTTGACCAAAAAAACTTAAAGTTCCAATATCTCCCAGAGTGAATTTTTTTGGGGTCTAATATTTTGGCTTTAAGCTCCCACCTAGGTGGACTACCAACCACTAAAATATGAGCGAAATCCAAGAGGGTCATTGTAAGGTCCTGCTTTTCTTAAATAAACCTGCTTAAGTAGAGCCCGGACATCTACAAGGTCAGCCTGTGCAGCCTGTCCCTCAACAATTGCGCGTGCATTCGCACCCGCCCCGGCGGCGTCGCCTAGCGGCTCAACAATGAACGCGCCGGCGCCGGCGTCGCGCCTGCGATCGCGGCGGCCGCCGCCCCGGCCCCCGGGGGGAATGCCCGCCATGCGGCCGGGCGTGGGGCACGCCGACGAAGCAAATCGTCACGACCCGGGTCGCAAGCCGACGGACGAAGGGCGCAACGAGAAGGACAAGGACCGAGGACGGGGAGGACTCACTCAGGCAGGGGTCGCAACCAGGTCACGCTCGGGTCACAGTCAAGGGGGCGGCCGGGTCACTGGGCGAGCAGCGTCAGCGGGTCACAGGTCGAGGGGGCCACCAGGAACACGCACTCGGGGAGGGGTTGCACTGGGGCCGGACTCTGGACGCGACGCGCTCAGCCACAGGAGACGCCAGGCAGCACAGGGACGATGGTCTGGAAAAGTACACACTCAAAATCCAAAGAACCGACTCCGGTCCTCCCTTTCCTCAGTCCTACCGAATGCGCCAATTGTAGCGTTAGGTGGACTGAGTAAAGGAGACGACAGAGTACTGGATCAGCTCACATCTACCAGCCAATGAAAATAAACCCTGGCGGACGTCCCAAAATACACACCCACCAACCCATCCTACCCCAAAAGCATACCAACTGTCCACATCATAAACCTACCTCTGAACCTAACTTACATCGACCCGAGTCCAGTTACCCGCTCCAGCCCACAACCCTTAATATTCATTTATACTTATTTGGGAAAAACCCACTACCCTACTACCACTAAATTACACCAACACAACCCAACACCTAAACAAAAAATCTACCATTTTGAAAACTCCCAAAACCATATAAACGTGCTGGAATTTTTTCGCGTAGTTTTCGTGGAAGTATTTCGTTAAGTATTAAATTCTACTAGATCAATAAATACTAAAAGAACCAAAAACCCGCCAAGAAATAACCACACTTTATAGGATTAAACCACAAAATTGACAAACCACCGACAAACCAAACGCCAATACAATTCCAAACCCACCCAAACAGAAGATACTATGAGACCGCCCTCACGTTCTGACACTAACATTACCATCGCGAACAATAAAGACATTGGTAGATCACACCAAAAATCTCTCCCGACCAATACCCGAGAAGATATAGTTGAACAGACAAAAGACAACACCTGTATTTATTAGATGTCTATAACTATAGTAGACAATACAAAATAAAAAAGCCATCCATTATATTGACTCAATACAAAACCAATGACCACAGCTTCTCTAGACATACCAAACATTCCTCACATAGTCACCCAAGCCACTCCTCCCAGCCATTCTACAGATTGTTGACAATACGAAACTCTTACTCACCTGAATCTTACAACTAGACCTACCAGATAAAAAAAAAAACGACCTATTTAACTTAGACAGAAAAATGAATATAAGTAACACTGCTTGTTCACACACAGGATTAAAACCCATATCCAAACCATTTCAGATCGAAATCCATCATTCACTCCAAGTAACCCAAGATCATCTGGATACACAGACCAACCATAATTGCCAAATCTAAAACACCAAAGAAGACACTCCAAGCTCTACGATTCACTGAGGCCTTAAACACAAACAACACGGAACAGCAAAATTAACAACTCACATTGAACAAAAGTTTTAGCACAGCAGGACTACCTCATTTGCATAGGAGAGAAGCAACTTTGAGACCTACCCCACAACATTTCACAGTAATATATATTCCGTCATTCACGAGTTTCCTCTGAATATGTACTGGTTATGAATACATTGAAGTGCTGAAACAAATATATTTTTATTATAACAAATATAAAGCACTGTAACAGATGTCAAAGCACTGGTTTACCTCAGGAGAGGAGAGGGGTCCTTTGGTTTGTAATGAATTAGCCACAGATTTTTTTTTTCTCGGCCCAGTCTGGCCTTAACTTAAAAGCATTTACATAAACTTGCCTGTGAAACCAAAGTTATCACAAGTAAGAGCCATCTTTCCCATTGCAGACAAGGCAAGGGAGAAAAGACTGGTCGTAAGCTCACTCAAAATCGAACCTCTTAATTTTCATCATTTCCGCCAGATCCACAATAATAAACAAAAGCCTAAGGAGCAGAAAAATAAACATTATGAAATTTAAGATCAATTGAGAATGAAATTGTTTTGCCACTTAACACATTTCATTGCCTCTTTTATGGACAATAACAATTCCACAATTATGATGCGAGCTGGAAGTTTACTAGCAATACTTACCCAGGCGAAAGAAAAATAACGCATCCTTCCTCAGACTCAAAGGGTCTTGGTCGATATTTCTAAGCACTAGAGAGACTTCTCAGTTTGGTGGCCTCCTCTTGAAGTCAGCCATCTAATCACTATCTTTCTTCTCGTGTTCAAAAACCTGGAAACAAGAAGAATCTTGAATAGAATAAAAAAGTTCGAGAAGGAAACAATTCCGTAACCTAACCTAACCCCTCACCCTAATAAGAACTCAATAGGTTAGGCAGGGTGAACTTCGGGTTTTGAAATAAACGACGACTCAAAAAAAATGACTCATCATTACGAGATACTAAGTGTGGAAACATACATAATTAGAATTTAAACACATTGCCCTAAATGTTATTTCACTTGCCTGTAGAACGGTTGGAAACAGAGGTTGGCTTTCGACGGCTCGAGGCAAAACAGGCAGCCGCTGCCACACGAATCAAGAAGTAGGGTGTGGTGCATTTCCAAATCAAGGTGAACACAAAGATAAGCAGGCCTAACAATTTCACGTTAAAGTTCTTTCCTTGCGGTCGCGATGTTTACAAGCACGGCGTCTAGCGGCTGGCTGCTGCTCTTACTCTGGCTGGCTGGCGGCGGCGGCGCGGCGGCGAGGTGAGGCACGGGCCCATCAATCGATCGTCAATTGTTCTCGCTCGAGAGCGGAGCGGGGTGGCGGGGTATTTAATTGGATTCACTATTTTCAGAATTTATTTATGTAAAGCACTGCACAAGCCGAAACCCTAACCTGATGTAAGTTATATTTTGAATGGATTAAGAGAATCTAAGACAAAATTAAACCGTCACGACAGCGTATCGAGCGCATCTTACTTATGAGATGTAAAGGAAAGGTTTGCAGGTTGAAAGCTGGAGCTAGGCTGAAAGTGAAAGGTTACTAGGCTTCTTCATGGTTCTTATTTTTTTTTATTTTTACACAAAATTCAATACAAGATCTAAAAACTAGAAAAAACACTTCATACATTATAAAATTTCAACTAAGTCTAAGGAGAATAAGAGACTAAGAAAAACTAAAAAATCAATATTCTAGCTTTAATAGTTCTCTTATGTCATGGAAATAAAATCAGCTTGGAGAGCTTATTCATCCTTTCCTAAAAGAGCTAGCTCTCTTCCTCATCCTCTTCCTCTTCACTGCTCACGTCAACATGCTGAAACAATAAAAAGAGACTAAGAATCAATGGCATCAGAGCTGTAACAAAGCATTGTTAAGTCAAGACTTACAATGGGTGCAGGTCTAGCATTTGCCTTCACTCCCAAGTATCGGCCCACAGCTAAACAAAAAGTTGACTGCGACATGTGGGGAAATCTTGTTCGAATAAAGTCTGCAACAGTAAGGAAAATTAGAAATTATAAAAAATGACAATAAATTAGTGAGAGTGCAACAACCAACAAACCTCTGATGTCATGCATTTTGGTGTACTTCTTTAAGCCCGGCTTCTCTTTCCTGACACCATTAATAGTTCTCGCCTGGCCTGCGTATGATGATCTCTCCAACCTCTTCCTTGAGAATGCTTCTCTCAGAAGCAGAGAAATTATGGTATTGGGTTGAGGACATACCTTCACATAGGTGTATGTGCTCTTCTTCACAAAAAGTGCTTTCCCAATCTTGACCTGTCAAAGAGCTTTAATTAACTGATGTGATTAAATAGACTTTCTGAGCGGGCGCAGAGTTCTGTCAGTTTTAGAAATTCATTCAGGGTTACAGTGTTTGAGATAGCGCACACTGCTAGGCTAGGCTCAGAAGGTCTATGAAGCACTCCGGAAAAGGTAAAACAAGTAGAATGTGGGGAACAAGTAAAGGGAAATCACCCTGTCATAGCATAGGGATTTCCATTTACTTGTTCCCACTATGAACATTACCCTACCATATCAGCAGTTTCATGGTCTAGCGGTGGTGGTGGTGGAGAAGGCGATAGGGAACCTTTGCTCCTACTTGGTGTCGCTCGCAGCGCATCCTTCACAGCCTGGGCAACAGCTGCTTTGAATGCTGCATCAAAAAATCTTGTAAGTCACTACAAAACCGCTGCTAATATTGCCACCTCATACTCACCAGGTGAATCAGGAGAGAAGTAATGAGACTCCGCCAGAGACGCTGCTTCTGATGGAGATGGAGATGAAGACCTACTTGAAGGCGGCGTCTCCTTTGCTTCCTCAAGTTTCCGTTTGAGGAAATCCAAGTCAGCTGTGGGAGATAAAGTATTAACATCCAACATGATTATGCAGGTAATTTACATGTAGTGACAACTTACTGCTCGTTTCCAAAATACGTCCATCGAATAACGGCCAACCACCTTTGGGTTGAGGTGGCACCCGCCACTCAATGATATGTGACTCAGTAGTCGATGGATCAAAGTCATGGACCCATTCCACTTTAACATTATGAGTGAGAGTTCCATCATACGGCCCAGATACCCATCTGACCAGACAGTATGTCTGAGTTTGGGGCTGGGTACTTGACTGGGAACCCCTTCTAAGCCTCTGACTATTAGAAACCATCTTTCAGTCTGACAAGCACTGATCAGAGTGGATAAAGGCACTGACCAGCTCGCAACACACTGGACTGTCAAATACACTGGACTGTCAAATCACACACTGGACTTTCAGATTGCACACTAGACTTTCAAATCACACACTGGACTGTCAAATCACACACTGGACTGTCAAATCACACACTGCACTGTCAACTCACACACTGACTGGAAGACAATGTACCCAACTTCTTGGCTGACACAGGTCACTGTCAATACCATGAAGAAAGTCTGATTGGGCCTTTTATTCTTTTTCAACCTCCCCTCTCCCCTCCCCCAGCCTCCCCTCTCATTTTTTTTCCTTTTTTTCCCCTTCACCCTATGGCTGTAGACCCATTGAAAAATATTTTTATTTTGCATAAACTTGTGATAAATAATGTGCTGTTATTATTAGTTGGGATAGTTGGATTATGGTTTGATCAGGTTTCATAATAACATTGAAATAGTTTTGCATTCAATCTGTTTAGACTCCCTCCCCTCTTTCCCCTCTCACCTCTCTCCCCCTTTTCTGTCAAATCCAGTCAAAACAGTCAAAACTGCTCTAAAGCACTCTCTGAGAAGATTGCTTTAAATCCGATCTTAGCCTTATTTCTTCTGTTATTTTATTTCCAGTTTACCTGCCATAATGACAACAAATTCTATAGATTTATTCCTTGAAGAAGTGCATGTGTTAGTAATTTTTTTAAAAGATGGATTTATCAGTCTGCAAGTCATTGATTCTGAAGGAAAAGTCTATGAGAGTGGTGACATACTACATTTGGCTCGGCAGGAGGCTCAGCTTCCTGAAACCTGTATTGTACTTGGCATGAGTGGTGAGTACTATTACCTTCTCTGTTTGTGAGTCCTCTGTTCCAGTGTGTAGTTTGGACATTATGTTTCAGAAATACGTGAGGAAGCTGTACGATTAGGTCAGGAGTATTTTCGAAGAGTCTGTAAATGGCATGGATGTGAGGAAGATGCGCCTCAACTAACGATGAATATTTTTACTCCTGGTATTGGAGAGCTCTTCACTCAGGGCATGGATACAGAAGAAGTTGATGTCTGTAACTGAAAGCTTCTCTGAGAAAGCAACTTTTAGACCTTTTAGACCTTTTAGATCTCTCTTCTGATTTGTGGAAGTTAATATTTTTATCATTTTGTATCTCGTGGAAACTAATATTTGTTTCTCTTAATTTTGTGTGACGGGATAGTGTTTCTTATTGAAGTGATGCATAATAAATTAAGAAAAATTCAACAGATGTTTTATTTCAATATTGCAAGTAGTTTACTTTTGATATATTCAATCAGTTTCAATTTTGATAACACTCTTGCTTTAACATGTATGCATACTTAAGATAATTTTACAAAACTGTAATCTTATTTAGAATAGTACTTGAAGGATTAAGTTCTTATTGACAAACACCCAAGTTCAAGTCCTCAAGTCAAAAGCAATTCATATTCCCTTCCAAATAGGTTCAAATGATACATACACGGGTATACAATAATTTCACAGAATTTAGCTACAAAATAAAAGTTGGCATTTCATTTATTTTTGAGAGATAGAAGGTGGCCCCACAACAGCCAGTTACATGTGACAATCAGACAGTCGGGCACACGTTATTATTATTATTATTATTATTATTATTATTATTATTATTATTATTACATCTGTCTCAACTTGAAACTCTTCCAAACATTTTGGATTTCTATATCCAATATTTTGAATGATTTAATAAAATAACAAAGCCATACATGAAATGCAGTCAGTCATAACAAGCAGCAACACAGCCATAGTAAAAAGCATACTAAGCAATGTTTAGCAGTAAAAGCCAAAGTAGAAAAATAAAAATTGCATGACATTTACATCATTCACAAATTACAATTCCATAATTCCTCCACACTATTCAGAGCCTTTTAAGCAATAAAGCAGTGGTAGTAAGCTAAAGTAAGTCTTTGACTTTTACCTGTAATTCATTTACATCTGAGTAAAAGGGATAAAAACCATGAGCTAGAACATTTTGTTCATTTGTCTTAAATTTAAGTCAACATTTCTGATTTAAGAACATTCACACATGCAACTCTAAATGTATCACCACCAACATCAACACAGAAAGAGAGAAGTCTTGATTGAATTTGAGACACATGAATAGCACGCAAAGTACCTTCATGTTTTGTTTTTAAAACCTGAATATGAGGTAAGCCTACATCACAAAGCTTTTTTCTGTCAGTTTCGTAAAAATATCCAAGAACATGGCAGTCATTGGGAGACACGACAAAAGAGACAATTTCAAAATATTGCCCTGATTCTAAAAGAGCCATACTGTTATTTTGTTTTGAAGCTTTAAGATATCCAGTTGAATGGAAAACTTCCCCAGACAAAACACATCTATCATAAATTAAAAAATCATTTTTGCGCCAGACACAACTACTCCTTTGCAGTGCTGTTAAAGCCTCAGGGGATAGGACACATTTTTTAGGTTTGCCAAGAAGATGGGCAGGTCCAACAACAATATCTGATGAAGCTAGCCTGTTGCCCACCTTTGTAACAGAATCTAGGTAATTCTTTTGCTTTTCATTCATGAATTCATGTAAAGAATCTTTTAATCTTCTGATAGCTTCATTAAGTTGCATGTTAGTCAATATTTGGATAGCAGCACCATTGCTACTTTTAACTGAGTTCTTTATCTCAGAGTTGAAGCTTTCAAAAATAAAAGCTGAATGTGTCCATGGCTGGCCAAAATTTTCAACACTTTGCTTCAAATGAGTGAGAAGATGAATACTAAATGTAACATTGCTCTTACCATATAATTCATCTATGGCCACAACAAATTGGAGAAAATATCTATCTGCATAAGCAACATCTGACTTTGTAACTGAGTTCTGCATAACAAGAGCCAGTGCTTTAACAAGTAAGGCCCAGTGATTCAGATATTTGGCAGGCAAAATACTTTTAAGGCATGGGACACTGTAGACTATAACCCAATAATACCATTCATGGCCACGCCAGTCACTCCTATCTTCAAGTGGCCTTGGAGTTCTTGAAACATCAGCTGTTGGAGTAATAGATTTCAAACGAAGATTCACATTAGCAATTTTTGAAGATATGCTGAACGGCCTTTGACTAAACTTTTTGTCAAACCACAGTGCAGTGAAGCGTTTTGCAGCGTTAACAAGAGCATGAAACAGATCCAAATCTAAACACTGTACCATATCAAAGTCTGGGAGGGTAGCTAGAACAGACATTCCCTTGATGCCATACTGCACCCGTCCTGTTTCTTCAGCTAACTTGGCATGCTGCACAAGCTCTTCATGTGTGCGCAGAGGGTACTGTTGCTGGGCTATGGAATATGAACGACAGGTTCCTCTACCTGTTCTCATTCTGATGCCAGGATGATAGCACAAGCCACAGCCAAAGCGTCCTGAAATGTAATGCAGATGAAGGGTTATGAGTTTTAATTAGAGAAGATAAGAAAACTACCGAAAAAGTGAACCAGCTTACCATTGAACTGAGTTGATCTACGAAGTAGTGGTCTCGCCACAGAGTCACTAACACATGTCAAAGCCTTGACCTTTTGATTTATACTTATATTATTCTTCTTGTAATTGAATCCAACTGAGGCTAACTCAATGCACTCATCCCTGAATGGCTTTAGGTATTCATTCATATCAGGCTTTTTGACTCCCAGCCATAGACAGGCCATGAGTACATGACGCTGTCGTAAATGGACAGGCAATTCATTTAAAACAAAAAGAACTGGCCATGCTGAGTTCTTGGAGGTAGTAGCAACCTAGGGTAAGAGAGAGACAAGCACATTAGCAGAGATAAGGGTTTATGCTCTTGACAAGAAAAGTACCCAATATTTGAGAAGAATGTTACCTGAACTCCATCCACAAAAAATGTAAAGGAAAGATATCCAGCTGGAACTGATTTGCTGTATTTTTTGCCATCAAAAATGTCTTCATAATTATATTGGTTGATCTTCTCTCTCATGTTGATTTTAACAACATCTTCATCTGACAGACAGCATTCAAATAGAGATTTGAGCTGGTCTTTGATAGACAGGTAAAGGAACACATTGCCCTTCTTTCTGTTATGATCAGCATCACACTCAGAACCACATGCAGAACACGTAAAAACTTTCTCAACAATCCCATGGTATTTTTGACAGTTTGGGCAAATGTGATGTTCAGATAGAGAACTAGAAAAAAATTTAATGGCCCGCTTCATCAGGTTCTTTGAAAGAAGAAAAGGAGAGGAGTCCGAGGTGGAGTCACTTGAAAGAATTCCAGCCAACTTCATTATATTTTCTGCTGCAGAATAAGTTAAGTTATGCCTCTTCTTTGTGGCGAGAAGCATTAAAAGTTTGATCTGTTCTTGAATTGTAAAATTTAAATTGTTTCCTTCAGCTACTTCTTCTTCTTCTTCATCATCTTCATCTTCTACTTCTACATCTACTTCTTCTACTTCTTTTTCCTCCTCTTCCATCTTGTCCTCGCACAGCACCGCCACATCTTCTTGATGCATTTCAAGATTGTTTTGTAAAATGGGTTCGTCCAACACAAGGTCAAATAAAATCTGAAAATAAACACATGATGTAAATATAACACATAATATATAAATAATAGGACAAAATTTTGATAAACAATTGATACTTACTTCTTCGTCACAGATTTCTGCATCTGATTGATGAATATCTGCTGTGACTAGTGGGTCGTCTAAGATCTCTTCATCAGATGTAAACCTGTGGCCAAATTAAAATAAAATAAATTTTGGACCGTGAGGCTTTAAGTTTGAGATATTTACTAGGCTTGATACATTACATTTCAAAATGATCATCGTGTGGACTTGTGATTGTTGATGGCTCAGGGGCTAGATCAGGCTGTGGCAACTCATAATGTGGGTCAATTGCCCGCCTTTTCACATGCTTGAATAAGGGCTTGTTACACGGTAGGCTCCTGAAAAACATAACCAAGAAAACATTACTGAAATGATTAGATCACGTATGTTTTGCTGTTGCACAGCAATACACACAGAGAAGCACGAAACGTACACAGAACACGAGAAACATCTAACACATTTTCAAGCATTCAATTAATTCAATTAAATTATTAATTATAAAGGCAGAGAATATATTACATTTGAGGAGGTTTCTCGCACGTACTTCGTTAGAATTTGAAAATCATAAAATTATAAACAGAGCAGTCCAAATTCTTACTCTACCCGTCTCTTCAGAAATTCGGATGATTCCATCACGCTCACCTTTCGGCTCGTTCTCCTCCACCTGCGTTTAGTTGTTGGGAGAGATGAGTGGTGCGAGGCAAGACCTTGTCTTTAGAATCACGAAATTGATATTGCTTGTAAGGGCCGCGCTTCTTCTTTTCTGCCATGATAGGTGACAACAGGGAAAACACGCACGGCAAACGAAAGCGAAGTCTAAGTCGAAAGTTGGCAGAATGTGGAGGACAGGTCCACACTGGTCTAGCTGTTGCACACAGGTTAGTCACTCCCGTCGATGGCGCCTGCTAGGCGCCTTTCAGGCAACAGGCAACTCTTTTCCTGCCCGGTGCCCATGACCAACCCGGCCTTCGCGCGCGCGCAGAGAGGGGTAAGGGGTAAATAGGACTGCCGACTGATTCAGAAGATCGCTCTCGTACTCCTGTCCTCTCGCACTTATGGGGCCATCCCACCCCCAACATGGGGTACCGCAATGAGTGCGACAAGGACGGGGTTACGAGAGCAATCTTCTGAATCAGTCGGCAGGGGGTGGAGGGGAGGGGGAAAGACCCATGTTCATTCGGGTGGGTCTCAGACCCGGCCGCTTGGCGTGCGATAGAGAGCGCATGCCTAGTGTCTTGTCTCTCTCACTGCCGAACTGACGAGCTGCGGGCAGGTGACAACCGGGCTACCGGATGGGTATCGCAGCGCGTGGGGTGGGCGCTGGGTCCGGCGGCTGCTGCATTGCCCACCCGATTAAAACTCTGGTCCATAGAATGTTAATAATATTTTTAATGTAAAAACGCACAAATTTGTCAACTGGAAAGTCAACTAGTACATTACTAGGAGGCAACAAATTTGTGCAAATCATGTGTAATTGGAAATGAACTTTGAAAGTTAACTGCTAAGTTAGTGAAAACTTCTCGAAAAGTTTACACAACAGTATGCTCGGGGATGTATTGTCGACTATACATATGTTGTACCCCGAGTTAACTTTTGACGTACTTTACATCTTCACTTCGAAGTACACTTTGCCATGTATACCTACAGGTATAGTTTTAGTTAACTTCCTTCCGCCCGGGTTGAGGAAACTAGCAGGGCGCGGATACAGCTCGGGGCAAGACAAACCACACGACTGTCTACCAGGGCGGCTGCCAGACGACTGAAGCGCTTGGCTTTGTTGGGGCGCACGCGCCTGCTCACTGCTTTAAACAATCCCGCGGAGATCCTGGTGTGAGACTAGTTGGCGCGAGACTAGCGACCAACTCATGAGAATATCAGCGGTGCTGATCAAATGGCTTTACTGACTCTAATATTACAATATTCAGCCAGACCGTCTTATTAAAATTATATTAGGTTTTTATTCGGGCCGTATTAAATTAAATAAAATCCATATTCAATCGAATTTCGCGGGTGCCGGTATGTAAATTCCTGGACAGAGTGAAGGTCAAGACCTCCCTCCGGTCAGTTAAGCCCTTGAAAGAGAGCCCTGCATTCATGTTTTTCAATGTTGCGTCAGCGTAAAAACCACGAGATCTATGTTGGGTCAACCTTCGAATTAGGAACGTCGCGCCAACATACGGTGAAATTTATGCTCGCGCAACATTGAAGGTTCCTACGTTCACTGAACGTTCATCAGCTACTTAGCTGGATTTGCTTAAGCGCGGACCCTGCGTTGGACCAACATAATGTTTCAGATCACTATGCTGGCCTGACAAATCCTAATTCTTAGGTCGCACCGACATAAGATCTGGTTAATACATATGTTGGACGAACATAGATTTCGTGATATTTAGGCTGGTTCAACATATAAGGTTCCTACGTCCACTGGACGTGCTCCAGTTTACGTAAGTATGAAAGTCTTGACATATAGGGGATGAGGTCGACTCAACATTAAAATAAATACTAGATTGACATTAAAAAAAAATGTCACTCAAACATTATTGATAATGTCAGATTGTCGTCAAACTCGGTCATGTCCCACCAAAACATCCCCTTCTTTGACCCAATTTAAAAGGGGTAGGTTGTTGAAATATGATTTTTTTATATATTGCACCGGATTTCGGCTATCCCCAAGAGGCTTCAACAGTTTTCAGATTCGATTACCTTCTTGCCTAACGCATTCTGTGCGTCGTATAAAATTCTATTTTTTTTTTCCGGCTTATCTCTCAACGGGAAAACCATAGGTCGTCCCCTGACAGTCACTGCAGGCATTTTCAGCGGAATGTATAAGACGGAAAAAAAATTGAAAACATAAACTGGCGTAAAGGGCATGTTGAAGACTACTATCATATGATTTTAAGCACTTGAGATGGAATACAAGTATGCCGGTATGTAAATTCCTGGACAGAGTGAGGGTCAAGACCTCCCTCTGGTCAGGTAAGCCCTTGAAAGAGAGCCCTGATTTCATGTTTTTCAATGTTGCGCCAGCGTAAAAACTATGAGACATATGTCGGGGCAACCTTCGAATTAGGAACGTCGCGCCAACGTACGGTGATATTAATTCTCGCGCAACATTGAAGGTTCCTACGTACACTGAACGTTCTCCAGCTACTTAGCTGGATTTGCTTACGCGCGGACCCTGCGTTGGACCAACATAATGTTTCAGATCACTATGCTGGCCTGACATTCCTAACTCTTAGGGACGTAGGTCACAAGCGCTACAGATCACAAGCGCTACGGGTCACAAGCGCTACAGCTCGCTAGCGCTACGGCTCACAAGCGCTACAGATCACAAACGCTACAGCTCGCTAGCGCTACGGTTCGCTAGCGCTACGGGTCATAAGCGCTACAGCTCACAAACGCTACAGCTCACTAGCGCTACGGCTCGCTAGCGCTACGGGTCACAAGCGCTACAGCGAGAATCCGACCGTTAGGCGGAGCCGACTATTGACGGGGTCTCGGGCGAGAACGATCTGTTAATCTCAGTGCGTATGAGAAAAAAATTCCTCCGTTCGAGTCTCTGCTCTCTCTTTCTCCCTCCAAGGCCGAGGCCGGCGCGTCTGCGGTTAAACTGCGTGAAATCCAGTTTGTTGTTTCTTACAAACCCTCGCTATGTTTATTTTCATCGCTGCATAATGATTCTGAGATCACTAGCAACGACGAATTGAGCGAAACTCAACGACTCACCTTGAAGTACTCATTGTAAAATTCGTACGAAGGAAATTCTTCGCAGAGTTGCGAAGAATTTGGCTGCTTCGTAACACTGGTAAAACAAATGTATAGTTCTAAACATCAAATGATGTTTAACTGCTAGTGTTTGATACTTAAACACTATATCATGTTTAGTTCAAACTATACATCAGCAGATGTTTATTTTCTAAACACTTTGCAAGTGTTTAGTTGGCTATACACTTGGCGCAGCGTGGTGTCCCTATGCTTTTCCATGTGAAGCCTCGCCCAAGTGTATACTTCTATACATCACAAAATGTTTAATCTTTAAACATTTGTGAAGTGTATAGGTGTTAAACATCTTGTCATGTTTAGTTCCTGCTATACATCATGTCATGTATAGAATTGCCAACTATACACCATGATGTATAGAAACTAAACATTTGTTTTACCAGTGTAGAAAGATCACAATTAAAAAATTCCCTACGGCTTGTTTTTCACAAAATCGCAAAATAACTTTTTCTGCCTTGTAGAGTGGTCTTTCCTCCAGGACGTGGGTCGCTTTTAAAAAAAATCCAAACTGGTTCGAAACGGCACGCTTTTAACGGACACAAGTCGCGAAATGGGTTTTTGGCCGGTATTTCCTAGAAAAAAAATCCCCGCGCGGAAAATTTTTATCCCAAGTATTGCATGTTAGTAAGTACACAGTGTAAAATTTTTTCCGGGATCGGAGCCATTTCACTTTTTCAGCCCTTCTCTTCGACTGCCTCCGGCCGGCCGCCCGACGTGGCCGCTCTGGCCGTGCGCGCCTTATGCAGCCACCGGCCGCCTCGGGCCCCGGCCGAAGCACGCTCGGTGCGCACCTCGGGTCGGATATCTCGGAAACTATTAAGAATACCACGGTGATCGAAACGGCGTTGGGGAGCTAAGGAATCAGGCTTTAACGTTGACTTGGAGTATTTTTCCGGATTCCAGCTCGATCATTTAATTTTTTTCAATCTTTAGTGGAAAAAAATTCCGCATTTATAGAAAAATGTTTACAGTGTAACGGTTTGATATTTTTCGAAGAGCGCTTCGTACACATTTTATGAAGAGGTTCTTTGCGGACATTTTGAGCCATCGCCGAGATCTCTGCGACAGATAGAACCAGAGATATAAGCCTGAACGTGCAGTGTGTCACTTACGCCCTTCCGGTTCAAAAAAAGGGTGTTCCCGATGGATTTCGATGGAAAAATTTTTTGGGGGCGTTTGTTGCGGTTCATTCTACCAGATTCTGCAATAAAACGATTTACTTCAATTTGTTTGAGGTTCCCCCGGTTTTCTGCCTTCGTTGACTGGACTAAATAGGGTAGAGTCGCCAACGGAGTTTTATGGTCTCTCATCCTAGCGGGTCAAGGCCTAGGTATTCGACTATAAGAGGAGGGAAGGGGGGGGGGGGAGCAGAGAGGCGGCAGCAGGTAGAGACGCTACGCGACGCCACTCCAGCACTACGCCACGCCACTCCAGCACTACGCCACGCCACTCCAGCACTACGCCACGCCACGCCAGCACTACGCCACGCCACGACGCTCTAGCACACAGTGGCCGACCACCCGCGTCGCTGCGATGAGCTGCCCGAGAACAGCGTACAACGAGCTGAGCTGTACGGTATACCGTACAGCTCGAAAAATTGTACCCTATTAAACGTACCCTCAACATTTTCCGTGTAATACTCATTGTACACTGCCAACAGCGGCGTAGGAAGTGGGGTGCAGAGGGTGCTCGGAACACCCCCTAGAATCTGGTAGAGGGTGCTGAGCACCCCCCAGAATGCCCGCGCACACACCTTCAAGTAATACTTCCCGTTTCTATGAGTTTTGGAGGTAATTTTAATTTTTGTTTGTCTTCGGGAAAATACAGTTTTCCATTCTGACAAAAATAATGCAACTTATTCGTTGTGCCAAGAAAAATTTCGCCCCCACTTTGCTCCCGATATATCTCTTACATACGGCATCGGCTAAATTAAGGGTGATGATTTTTCAACGACACATTTATGTTATGATTTTTGTCGTAAATATACGACAAATTTGTTGCAAATTTTAATGGCGAGTCAGTTCGTTTAAAAACATGCACAGACGTAAATTTACAACTTCGATCGGAAATTTACGACCGATTGTATTCTTAGAACTTCAATTGTCACACGCGGGTACGACTCGAGTCGTTATGATACGATTTTGGTCGGAAATAAACGACTTGGCTCGTAATTTTACGACAAAAACCGTAACGTCTTGCCAACTTTTTTGGACTGTGCCGGCACAATAATGTGCGACTATGTCGTAAGGAAACGATTTTTAAGTCGTTGAATTACAATCAAATCATTCCAGAACGCACTCTCATTTCCTTACGGATGTGCTATCTCCATAATACGGAGAATTTTGTGCAAGCGTAATCACAAATCATTTGTAATACGGATAAAATCATCCGTAATATGGATTAATTAATCCATATTACAAACTTTGCTTGATCCGTAAGTTACGGTGAATTTTGTCCATACTTTATGGATGAAGGCATGTTTGTAATATAGATTAAATTATCCATATTACGAATGATTTTATCCGTATTACAGATGATTTGTGATCCATATTACGCTTGCACAAAGTTCTCCGTATTATGGAGATAGCACATCCGTGAGGAAATGAGAGTGCGACTTCCGTCGCTAGAAACATTAGCGACTGATACGTCGCTAATTTACGACAATTTTTCTAACAGTGTACCTTACCTAGCTAGCTCCACTGTAAATGGGGGAATGATGCATGTCGATCACGAGAGGATAACGCACGTTATTATGTGGTTTTTGTGAAATATTATTTAAGTTAACTTTTGAAATTTATTTTCGATGACACCATTAGATTCCTCGTAAAATTTCCTTTTAAACGAGCATACATCTCATGGGGCAACAACCCACAGTTTCGTGGCACGTCATTCTTGTAAGTGTGTTTTTCCTGGCTCGAAACCCCATGACATGTATACTCGTTAGAACGGAAATTTTACGAGGAATTCGATGGTGTCATAGAAAATAAATTGCAGAAGTTTGCTTAGATAAAATTTCACAAAAACCGCACTATAACGCGCGTTATCCTCTCGTAGTCGTCAAGCATCATTCCCCCGTTTTCAGTGTCCCTTTTTTACGAGCTTGCTGCATCGCTATCTGGACTTACTCTCTAAATGCTTTGCTTTGCTCGCCCACCGAAACGCTGGTAGAAAATTGTTCTTTCTTCCTGGAATTCACGAACCTGTGGAAGGTAAAGGGGATTGGGGTGAGGGGGGAATAGCTGAGGACCCCCCATCGCGGGACACTTCCTACGCCGCTGACTGCCAAAAATACTCGCCGATACTCGCCTATACTCTTTATACTCGCCGATACTCTCCGATACTCGCCAATACTCGCCACTACTCGCCACTACCCGCCGATACTCGCCAATACTCGCCGATACTCGCCGATACTCGTCAAGCACTCGCTAAGTACTCCCAAGTACCCGATCGCATTAACTTCTTTCCCTATCTAGAAACGGCTATCTTGCGTTTGCATAGCGCCTGTTACTTAGGCAACCCAACGCGCAGACATGATTGGCGGGCATCTCACGTCTTCAGGGAAGGGCATGATAGAGGCACGGCTCGTAGTGATTTAGACCATAGACTTCACACACCGTGGTCTCTTACGTCTTTAAACAAGAGAGTGATTCCATGTCAACGGTACACTGAAACAAGAAGTTGTCTCCAAAACCGACCTTTTGGGCTCTCCTATGGTACAAGACTGTACCCTGTAAATGGCAGCTCTCTAGGTGCACCCCGTCTGGAGATATAAAATACTACCATTTCGGTACTACGTAGAAATGAGCTATAGGTAAAAGAAGGGAAAGAGTCATGGTAGCGACTTTCCACTTGGTATGCAGCCTGTAAGGTGTCAGTAGATGAAAAAAAAATAGTCCTTAAATTAATAAAATTAATGAATAATAATAAAATTAATGAATAATAGAACTAATGTGATTTTTGCTGTCAAAGAAAATTTTAGTTTTAGTTTATTCTAAAATAACTGACTAGCCTGAGAAAACTAAATGTGATGGTAAACCTAGAATGAGATGGACAGTTACCGTTACCTTGTTCGAACGAGATGACTCAATTGGTCCTACCGGAATTTGTCCTACCGTTATTTCTTAAATATAGAAGTAATTATATCGAAAGGTCTTCAAGTTTTTGTCCTACCTAAAAATATTTACAGTTGTCGAAAATTGATTGGAAAAACATTCTTGGAAATGAAAATATACAGTTGAAAATAAATAAATATTTTATGTGTATTCTGTCCTACCAAAAAACAATTTGGTTTTCTGGAATAATGTTGAAAATTGTTGTGGAAAGACATTGTTAAGCCAAAAAAATAAAATGAACGGTGGGAAAAATAATTAAAGAAATGTTGTGTGTATTGTCCTACCGAAGGGAAACTTCTGGAGAGTCCCCCTAGCAGAGTTCCCCCCCTGATTTTTTATTAATTTTTATTATTTTAGTGGAATGCTCTCTTGCTGCAGTTCCCCCCCTGGGAAAGTTTAAAAGGGACCCCCTCCTAGAGGTACCCCCTGTATTATTTAAAGATAAAAATAATAAAAAATAAAATTACTATATAAAATAATGAAATATAATATAAAAAATAAAGTATTATTTCCACGAGGAAGTTGAAAAAAAGTATATTTTAACAAATTAATTGAGGCTAGAAAAATTTAAGAGAACGGGTGGAGCGACGAACTTCTTATAGGGAGGTGCTGTAGCGGTTATTCGAATAGGGTATTTCACTCCATTCAAACCGGATCCAAAGCAGAAAAGTATTGCTTCCTGATTTGTTTCCTCCTTGAAGCCAATTTGTTTACACCGACGAAGTTCTCGGGCACGCCACTAGGGCGATCGCAGACCGGGCGGTCGGTCCGAGAACTTCGACGGTATCAACCAATCAGCGTCAAGAAGGAAACAAATCAAGAAGCAATACTTTTCTTCTTTGGTACCGGTTTAAATGAAGTGAAATACCCGATTCCTGGTACCTCTCGCCTGGATGCCGCCTGTCATTTTTTACACCAAGTTTGTGCTCGCAGTAAGGCTACCACGCGAGGCTGCTATGATAAGTAGGGACTGTGCTAGTGTCGGAAGTGTTGTGGTAGTGGGAGAGAGAATGGCAGTGCAAAAAAGAATATATATATAATAAAAGTAAGAATAAATAAATAAAATAAAAACCGTTTCCAGAATATTTTAAGATGATTAACATATTTGTTGGGTAAATAAAATATTGATAAGTCAGAAAAAAAATCCGTTAAGGAAATAATAAAATAATATTACAAATATAAGGAAGCTAGGGGGGAACTCCAGCAACAAAGCATTTTCAAAAATAATAAAAATAATAAAAAAAAATAGGGGGGAACACTGCTAGGGGGACTCTCCAGTAGGTATCCCTACCGAAAATAATTTTATCCTCCGGTAAACTGTGGAAGAATGTTCAGAATTTCTAGATAATTATTTTTCCTTTTCCCGAATTTAAAACGTGGAATTGAAAATGTTTTCGGGTAGGACAAAATAAAATACTGTGCCATAATTTCCGCATTTTATTTTCGTTCAGCGTAATCGTGACTTAGAGGATTAAGAAGAGTCTACGAAATTAAATTGCTGTTTTTCAACACTCTTAATTATTTACGAGTGGTCCGCCGATATCGCACATCGGACGTGAACTCATCCGTCTTTGCCGCGATTACCCTTGCGGCCCTTGCGAGGCTATGAGCACCTTGCCCCGTAAGAAGAACAGAAAGAAGATGGTGGCGTAGCGTAGTGCGGTCTCACAACAAAGCAACGGCCGTACATCATTTGAGCCGAGTCTACCTGAGCCATCCCTATAAGTAGTCAACTGAGCCGCGCTTGCCGGGGGCCGGTCCTTAAGGGAGGAAATGGCGACCCTGGGCCACCCGGCACAAAAGTCGTCATTTGAGCCACGTTCGTTGGGTTGCATATCTGCAGGCGTTAGGTTCATTCGCACAAAGCCAGGCTTTTTTGGAACCTCTTTTAGTTTAAATCACTTGAACAAATAAACACAATGAAATATAGGTATAGTCGTCAGTCAGTAAGTCAGTCATGTAATTTTTTAAAATTTTTTTTGTCACTTTTCCCACTTACGACTGTCATTCCCACCCCCTCTAGTTTCCCATATAAGCCTTCAACTTTTTCTTTAAGTTCTATCGTCCGTCTCCTCGGCAATTCCCAGATACCCGCCCGTATTGCCCTTTCAGTTAAGTCTCCTCCTGCACTGAAAATCTACGAGTCATAATTCTCGCCCCCTTACGAGTGAGAATTTGAGGGCAATTTTATTACTCTCTGGAGAGTAAGAATTTTTTTCCTCGCCCTTTTTGAGAAAGAATTTGGAGACCTCGCCCAAATTAAGTGAGAATTCATGCTCAAATTAAGTTAGGTTAAAAAATCCTTACTCAAATAGAGCGAGGCTAAAAAATATCTCGCTCGAAAAGAGTGAGGTTAAAAATTCTCACTCCAATTTAGCATGGAAAAGTGTCCTCTCCTATTTTGGGTGAGAAATTGGATTCCAGGGTTTGCAGTGTACTCATGACCCCAAATGGGGTCGCCAAATTTTATTGTGGGGTCGCGTCGAGGTACCTGGGGTCGCCGGGGGTCGCGGTTTGGCCGCCGGCTGGCCCCCGATACGTCATCGCCTGTGCAGAAATACGGAAAAACCGCCAAAGAAGCCACTAACAATAAAAGAAACTCCCAAAAAACATAACTTCAATTATTTATTTATTTTTAATGTTTTGGGGTAGAGATGGGGGTAAGGGGGTTGACATGGGGTCGCGAAAAACTTCCTGTGCGAAAATTTTGGCCAGTCGTTTTGGGGTCACGAGTCTAAAAAGGTTGAGAACCGCTGCGCTAGCGTGTGCGTGTAGTTCGAGAATCTGGATGCCCCACAGGTGCGAAGCCGTGTCCAACATGACGATCAAGAGGGTGAGCAACGGGATGCAGCACGTAGCGTGCGTCCAGCACGGGCAGGCCTGCGTGCAACCAACAAGACGGCTACCATGGTCGACTACTTTAAAGGATGCTAGATACCCATAAGCACAATGGCAGATTCGGCAAAATGCACCGTTACGTTATGTATTTGGATAAGTTAACAAAGATCAAATTACAGGATGTATCTGGTAACTATGTGTTCCGCAATACTGGGGGTAGTCTTCGTCTACATCGTTTTTGGCAAAGGAACCAGGGGAAAGAAATGATCTGCTCCGAAGTTGCGCCGTGTGTAAGTGCCGCACCCTTGCGCCGTAAGGTAGGCAACACATTCAACAGCGCCATGCTCTAGGCACTGTGCACCACCGCACCACACCACCGCTGCGCTACCATGCGCTACCCCCATGAGAACCCCCGGAGATCGGTGGCTATCCCCCGTGGACCCGCGAACATCCTCCGCGGTTCAGACAGGACCGGCGGCAGCAACCCTGGGTCCGCGGGGAACGACCATCAATCTCTGAGGTATGGCCACAGGGGGCACAGGGCACAGTGGTAGAGCATAGAGCAGCCTACCTTACAGCGCAAGAGAGCGGCAGTTGCACAGAACGCAACTCAGAAACGGGTCATTTCTTTCCCCTGCTTCCTTAGTCAAAATCGATGTAGACGAGGACTACCTCCAGAATAACTGCGTACATAGTTACCACATACGCCAGGTGGTTACAAGAAAACAAAATCAGCACGTTCTCTTATAGGGCTCTAGGGTGTTTCAGGAGCGCAAAGTGTTCGGTAATATTGACGCTTGTTGTGGAAAAGTTTCGTTTCTACTTAAAAATGATACTTGATTTTTTTGGAATTTTTTGGACAAAATTTAGGGGTCGCGCGAGGCCCTTGAAGTTAACCCAGCATTCTTATGGGCATTTATGCCTAAAACTAAAAACTGGCTGTGGACCCTGAAGTTTGTGCCGGGGAGCAAAAGTAAGTCAACAGCCGTAGTCTACGTAAAAACACGAGTCAGGGGATGTGTCGCACGCCTTCCTAAGCCCTGTCATAATTGTTTAAAAAATTGTCAAAATTTACAAATTTAGCCGAATTTTACAAATTTTATTTTTAAATGAGAGGGCTTAGCAAGGCTTGCGGCACATTCCCTGACTCGTGTTTTTACGTAGACAACGGCTGTGGACTTACTTTTGCTCCTCGGCACAAACTTCAGGGTCCACAGCCAGTTTTTAGTTTTAGGCATAAATGCCCATAAGAATGCTGGGTTAACTTCAAGGGCCTCGCGCGACCCCTAAATTTTGTCCAAAAAATTCCAAAAAAATCAAGTATCATTTTTAAGTAGAAACGAAACTTTTCCACAACAAGCGTCAATATTACCGAACACTTTGCGCTCCTGAAACACCCTAATAGGGCTCTTATTTGTACCCGGATTTCCGGATAACCCGGGCGGGTACCCGCCCGAGTAGGAGCCGGGTCGGCGGGTTTTCCCGGGTACCCGGCGGACCCGCTACTGTTGGTAGGCAAATTGACCTGCCTGTATGCCATTTTGGCTACACTTGCAGGCGCGGTTCCACTCAAGGGGCAAACGACTCTCATATTTCGTGTACAACGGATTACTTTTGAAATGGATTACCCCGGATTACTCCGGATTACCTTGGATTACCCTAAGTAACACGGATTACCCCGGATTACCCTCGGATTACACCGGAATACCCCCGGATTACCCCCGGATTACTCCGGATTACCCCGGATTACCCCCAGATTTACCCGGATTACCCCGGATTACCTTGCATTTCTATCCTCTCCCCGAAGGTAATTTTAACAATTGTTGACAAAGAGACAAAGACAAACTGAACCTATGATCAATACTACAATAGAGACAACTCACCTGACAATAAACATACAGTTAAGTCCCCTAAATACGGACTAGCGCCCTTAATACTAATAGAGCCTCTAAAATTCGAAAATGGGTATCCGGAATATAGCTTCCGAGGGTTCTCTGGAAAGGTTAGACTTTCTGGAATCTAGATTTGAATAAATATTTCCAACATCTTGCATATACTGTTCTATCCAAAAAATGCCAAATTTGCGATTTGGGGTGCCATGAAAACGGGCAATTTTTATACTGCTTTGCAACGATGTGGGGCTCTCAACGGCGGGTTATCGTGCAACTTTCAGGTTGAGATATGTGAAACTAGGACTCTTCACCTACAAGATGTCTCAAGAAAATTTCGTTTATGTCACCTGTGTCAAGTTTGAGAAGCGATTTCCCAAAGTCCCCTAAATACGGACATAGGCTTTTACATGCAAAAATGTGACTCTTGTCCGCATTTAAGGCACTTTAAAATCTAAATGTAGCAGTTCTGATGGCTTGACTATCAGATATGAAAATTTTGACGGTAGGGTAAGGGCATATTTATTAAGTTTCTATCCCCCCCAACAATTTTTCACTTTTCATAATTTTTGAAGGCTATCCGTATTTAGGGCACTTTGGTTCCTAAATGCGGACACTCTTCTAGCGGGCCCGAGGGGTAAACAACTCTGAATTTTGATGTACACTACTAATTCAAAATTCATCAAATTCAAACTAATTCACACTAATTCAAATCAATTCACGCTAATTCAAACTAAGGCTGTATCAAGTTAAGGAGATCAACAGATCCACACATTAACAGATCACTGATGATCTGACAAAGGGACGTAAGTCCATTTTTAAAAAGTTTTCAGGGTAATGTTTTAATTGCGCCAGGAAACTATATCAAGTTTTAGTGTAAAACCAAGGACATATTCTGAAACAGTAAAAAATTCTGCATCTAGTCATTTTAAGATATGTGACAAAAGGTACATCAATTCAAAAATAAATGGACATACGTCAGATTAACACACTCAAAACAACGTAAGTCCAGGGATTTCTGAGAAAAACAACGTATGTCCACTTAAGTCCATCTGTGTTCTGAGAATACAACGTAAGTCCAACTGTGTTCTGAGGATACAACGCAAGTCCACTGTTTTTCTGAGAAATCAACGTAAGTCCACTGAACCATGGACATACGTTGAATTCTCCGAAAACAAATGGACTTGTGTTGATTTTTCAGAAAATACATGGACTTGCCTTGATTTGGTGAATCAGGATGAGATTGCATTTCACTACAACCTTTACTGAGAGCCAACAAACAAACCACAAAATCAACTCCTCTCTGCAGCAGCATATGACGCAGCCAATGTCAGTTCATTCTGAGACTGACTCTAACTAGAGTATTACCAGTCTATCTGTTCCCCAAAGAGGAATAAAGGTGGAAGAAACGTGGATTCCACGTGGATATGTGACGTGGTATCGACGTGGAAGAACCACGTCACATCCACGTGGATTTGACACCTTTTTCCACGAAATTTCCACGTGGAAATCACGTGGATTCAACGTGCTGGCAACGAAAATTAATTTTTTGTTTTACCTCATGTGGAGTTGAACCCACAACCTTTGGGTTAGAAGTCTAGTACCTTATCCACTACCCTACGTCGACGGCGTTGGAGGAGGCATGTCAGCTACCGATCCTATTCCGAAGCTCACCTTATTGGCCTGCAAGTATCCGTTTAGCGTAGGGCGCTGCGCGTTGTATGTTATGAAACTAACCCTTGAAATATGGATTCTACGTATCTAGAACACATTTTAAATACTGTTCAAGAACGCAAATATATGTTTGAACACTGTTTTAACGTTGAACGCAAAACGTTGGAACGTGGATTCCACGTGGATTCCACGTGGATACGGCGTGGATTGATTCCACTTTATTCCGACGCGTTTCAACGTTATCTCGTAAAACGCGATGATCAGGACAAATATTATATATCTTCTTGTGTAAGCTGAACAGTTACGCCCAAAGTTACAAAAGATGGTGGATTTTCGCAAAATGGTGGAAATGACGTAGAATCCACGTGATGTCCACGAACATTAATTTAACTTCAAAAACGCCTTAATACACATGCCCCTATTGACCAATACGATCAACATACTATTTAAAATCGTTTATCAGCAGAATGAAGAAAAAATATTTGAGGTGGAAAAATAGTTGAAATCTCGTTGACACATCCACGTCCACGAAATTTCCACGAATCCACGTTGAATCCACGTGGAATCCACGTGACGTTCCTCTTTGGGTTCATTGCACTAACTATACACATTGTGGCAAAGAACATAGAACTTGTGATCGAGAAAATGTTGGGAGGGTGACTTAACCAACAGCCACTCTGCTAGAAACGTTTGATGCTGATGCCAAACACATATTGCTCCAAACAAACAAGGGGAAAAAAAAATACCGCAAACACTTTCAAGACGAAAAGGATGTGAAAACGTAACGTCCTATACCAATCTGTACACTCATAATCGCTCACTACACGAAATAAAACACTTTTACTTTTCTGACACCAGTGAAGAAACATTTTTTGAAATGGCAAAAGTTAGAGTGGTTGTGGCGATTCCGAACTCCGTTTTGAAGTTCCCCCTCTCTTGCACCTTATGGCCGTGTCCCATGAGTGCGACAAGATTTTAGTGAAATGCAATCTCATCCTGATTCACCAACTCAACGCAAGTCCATGTATTTTCTGAAAAATCAACTCAAGTCCATTTGTTTTCTGAGAATTCAATGTATGTCCATGGTTCAGTGGACTTACGTTGATTTCTCCGAAAAACAGTGGACTTGCGTTGTATCCTCAGAACACAGTTGGACTTACGTTGTATTCTCAGAACACAGATGGACTTAAGTGGACATACGTTGTTTTTCTCAGAAATCCCTGGACTTACGTTGATTTCTGAGAAAAGTCATGGACTTGAGTGTTTTCTTCTTGCTTGTCCATCTGAAACTATTTTGAATTTTTGCAATATTTTTATATATTCTTCTTCACATTGATGTACTATGTCCCAGAAATCAAAAATACCACTTTTCAAAATTTGTGGACTTACGTCCCTTTGACAGATTATCAGTGAGATCAACACATCAACAGATGAATATTTTGGTTTTAGGAATTGATTCATGCGATCTGTGATCGTTCACGGGAGCAAGACTCGGTTTATTGCGAAATGTGTCGAAATAAATTCCAGAAAAGCCCAGAAACAATTCTAAAATGAATCTATAGCTCTGTTGATCTGTTCTGTTGATCTCCTTAACCTTACACAGCGAGATTCGTTTCAGGATTGTATTTACGCTTTTCTGGAATTTATTTCGACACATTTCGCAATAAACCAAGTCTTGCTCCCGGGTGAACGATCACAGATCGCATGAATCAATTCCTAAAACCAAAATATGCATCTTTTGATGTGTTGATCTGTTGATGTGTTGATCTCCTTATCTTGATACAGCCTAATTCAAATCAAATTCAAGCAAATTCAAACAACCACAGAAAAATTCAAAACAAATTCCAGCTAATTCAAAACTAATTCAATCAAAATTCAAAGCTAATTAACACTAATTCGACCGAATTTAAAGCTAATTCACACAATTTTAAACGAATCCAACATGAATTCACGCTAATTCACACTATTTCAAACAAACAAATTCACACAAATTCAAGTCAGTTCAAACAAATTCGGGCTAGTTCAAATTCAATCCACGAGATCTGTACACCAAATTCAGAGTTGTTTACCCCTCGAGCGGGCCTAACAGGTACACCGTAGGTGATAAAAAATCTACAAATTGTCGCCCGGCTATCAACAACGCTCCCGCGCCGCAAGCAATTACGATAAAAACCTAAGATGCGAAACAAATTTGCATTCATAAAAAAATACGATTTTAGGAAATTCTGGTAGGCTCGAAGTTCATTAGTGTTTTGGTGTCATAAGATAAGCGGATGGTCTATGTGGATATTGAGCTAGAAGATTTTCACCATTTTGGTAAAGTGACACAATATGATTAACCTCAGTGTTTGATCAGTGTCATTAGTTTAAGTCATATGACAAATTTCATTGTTGTCGATCAAACGACTCAGAAATTAGCTTGAAATTTTAACATGTCCGATCAGCTTGATTTTTGAACTGTAGGCTCATTGTGCAATGATCTTTCGACCGCTGAAGTGACATTTTTACTCCAACGTGTTCTTATAATTTGTAGTTCTTGAACTACTGTGCATGAGTTGAATAAACAGGTTCCCCCCTCCCCCCTCCCAGCCAGGCTCCTCCTCAGCTCACCGAGGCGCCGTACTGTCTTTGTTGCAGTATTGATATATGCTTTGTTTATATTTGTATTATTCGTAGGCTTAATATTTTGGACTGATTTCTGCTTTTAAATGTCTTCTGACTATATCATTTCTACTTATTTAAAAAGTAGAGTTACTTGGTAGCCCTCATGTGTTGATAGAATTTGTAATTTTCTGTTTATTATGTAGCCTGAGCTTTGTGTGATGTTGTCATTGGCTGGTCGATGTACTGTCTTTGTGGCAGTATTGTTTCATACTCTGTTTATAATCGTATTATTCGTAGGCTTAGTATTTTGGACTGATTTCTGCTTTTAAATGTCTTCTGACAATATCATTTCGACTTATTTAAAAAGTAGAGTTACTTGATAGCCCTCATGTGTTGATAGAATTTGTAATTTTCTGTTTATTACCTAGCCTGAGCTTTGTGTGATGTTGTCATTAGCTGGTCGATGTACTGTCTTTGTGGCAGTATTGTTTTATACTCTGTTCATAATCGTATTATTCCTAGGCTTAATATTTTGGACTGATTTCTGCTTTTAAATGTCTTCTGACTATACTAGTTCTACTTAATAAAAAGTAGAGTTACATGGTAGCTCTCATGCGTTGTTGGAATGTGTAATTTTCTGATTATTATCTAACCTGAGCTTTGTGTGAAACATCATCCCTTCCGCCCTTCATCCCTTAGTGGACATTTTAGGTGTGAAATGTATCTGGTTGGAGGATTATTTTTCTACTTTCAAATGGTGCTACAATTATAGAATCTTAAGACATGACAAGACTAGAAGTTGAGTGAATATTGTCGCAGCTGGGCTTCAGCATTAAGTCTGAATGCTGATTGGTGCTTACATTTTAGATTTACTTTTCATGCAGTATTCACCCGTGGTTTTATTTGTAATTTATCATTTCTGGTACAATGGTCTTGGCATCAAAGATGGACATAGGAAAGGTGCTAAATTCAAAATACCAACAATTTATTCGATAGATTTAAATGTCCAGAGCAGTGACTGAAATTTGTGAAGTGATAGAATGGAAAGCAGACAAGGTTTGTAACGTCTACAGTTTAGCAGGCTTATGTTCTTTAACAGAATAGGGCTCTTAAAAACCCGACCCGCGGGCATCCGGGTAAACCCAGTGGAACCAAGGGGGAAACGACTTGGGTAATCCGCTGTACGCGGCTGGTCGTAATCCGAGGTAATCCGGGGTAATCCGGAGTAATCCGAAGTAATCCGGAGTAATCCTGGGTAATCCGGAGTAATCCTGGGTAATCCGGGATAATCCTAGGTAATCCGATGTAATCCGAGGTAATCCAAGGGTAATCTGAGAGTAATCCGAGGAAAAATTGAGGTAATCCTGAGGAAATCCAGAGATTATGGGCGCCCATTGCCTTCCGTGCAGGTGTGCCAAATTTTTCATTTGTTGCACTCGGGTCCACACACTTTTTAGGCCCCCGATATGCTCTCGCCAGAAAGTTCTGTTTTATTCCTGACGATGGCCCCTTATGGCCACAGCCGATTCTGTCGTGCCAATTCAAACCAAATTACAATGAAAAATAGTGCGAAAAATTAGAATTTTTTTCAGATAGGTCTGATGTCAAGCTGTCTATTCGTTTTTGGCATAAAATGAATTTGCATCATGAGTTTCTATGGCAATTGATCCGAGCACCCTGTGCCGAGCCGGGTCCGTATTGTTGGAGAGGTTCGGCGCCTCGGGAACATATTTACTTACAGTACAAATAATCTAAACTGAGTCAACCTACAACACCGCAAATCAACCAGCTAATGAGAACACCATGGAAAAAGCTACATAAGACGAATTGAAAACGCGGTTGAGGAAAAGAAATACAACACTGATGGTTGATTTGCAGTGCTGCCAGTGGAATTCTAATCAGAAGAGATTTCAAAGAAAGCAGTACAAAATGAAAAGAAAAGAAATTATAGAAAAATATCTAAAGCAGAAAATAATACTGCCACAAGGACAGAACAGAAGGAACATTTAATACAGGTACGAATAATCTAAACTGAGTCCACCTACAGCACTGCAAATCAACCTGCTAATGAGAACATCACCTATAAAGTTACAGCAGACAAATTGCAAACGTAGTTGTGGAAAAGAAATAAAATATGGATGGTTGATTTGCAGTCCTGCAAGTTTAATTCTAATCAGGAGAGATTTTAAAAAAAGGCAGTACTAAATATAAATCAAAGAAATGATGCAAAAATACAGTAAACAAGGCAGAAAACAATACTGTTACAAAGACAGAACATAGAAACATTTTTACTAAGGGTACCGATAATTTGAGTCCACCTACAGCACTGCAAATCAACCAGCTAATTAGTACACCATGAAAAAAGCTATTTAAGATGAATTGGAAACGCGGTTGAGGAAAAGAAATACAACACTGATGGTTGATTTGCAGTGCTGCAAGTGGAATTCTAATCAGAAGTGATTTAAAAGCACAATGCTCTTCAAAATCTTAAGCAAAGAACTGATAAAAAAAGAAACAAAGCAGAGAACAATACTGCCACAATGACAGAGCAGAAGGAACATATTTTCTTACGGTACAAATAATCTAATCTGAGTCCACCTACAGCACTGCAAATCAACTAGCTAACGAGGGCATCATCAAAAAAGTTGATAAGACAAATTGCAAACGAGGTTGAGGAAAAGAAATGTACACGGATGGTTGACTTGCAGTGCTGTAAGTGGAATTTTTATCAGAAGAGATTACTGAAGGTGCATAAACACCAAACTGATTTGATGCAAGAAATCAGTTACAGTACACAATCCAGAAACCTTGGATAGCTCACAGGCGGAAACCCCAAGAACCACCCATGCATCAAATCAGTTGGGTATTTAGGCGCTTGTCAGCCCATAAGGCTATTTTAAACCAGCTTAGGACTCCACATTCCACATGTTGCGCGTTAGAATTTTGAGAGCTCGTTCTTCATTTCTAATGGAAGGTCCTGCTTGCAGTGCTTCTAAAACCTGCTGGTAGAGATGCTGTGGTTTAGTTGGTCCTGAGAACAAAGAAATTTTTGTGATTAAAGAGAATGGAGTTTACCATGAACATAAACGCCTCAGTTTAGGTGCATACCATTAGCAAAGACAGCTGTCCAGTAACGAGAAGTTTCTGCATACAGTTCCGGGTGAACAGTCATCATGTGGGCAGCATCATCATTCAATGGGCTTGAAGCATTACCAGCCTGAAGTAGGGCCCTGCAGGCCTCTGCCACATGGAACAGCTTTGTGGCTGGTTTCCTGGCAGAACAAGGGAATAACTTCATGGCAAAATGTCCATTAACTAAAAATACTATGTATAAACGAAGAGAGATCCGAAGCTTACCATTCACTCAACAGTGACATACATACTTTCCCACCGTTGCTCACATTAGGATGGAACATATCCGTTAGAAAATACACCTATAATAATTAGAAAAGGATTAAGTAAGAGGGGTTTTATGTAAAAATAAAATTAAGAACAGTAGAACGTACTTTAGGGGCAGAAAATGGGAAATCGAATGGCAGATCTATTCTAATATTGAAGACACCACCCTCGTACACTGTTCCTTCCACACCACAAAATTGCACTTTCAACCAGCTGCAATTTTCATCATATGAAGTGACGGTGAACCCATCTTCCTGCAAAAAGAAAAATTGAGAGTTACACCTGAACACGTTGCTAAAGTGCACTAAAAAATGAACGAAACAATAGCTATTCAACGCAGTCAACACTCTGGCTTGTTTGTAAATCATTACACAGCTAAATTGATTTTAAGCTGTCCCACAGCAAGCAGAGAGATAAGGGGCATGCGCCTGCTTGCTACCACTTTCATGAAGTAACGGAATTCTATTAAGTATGTGTCTCTCACGCACTACATTGCGTTTTAAGAGGGAACCCTGGATGAACTGGGTACACTTACGTCTTTTCTCGCCAAATGTCTGCCAAATGAAACCTAACCTCCAGATGCCCTGAGATACCCCTTCTCATTCGAGATTTCGGATAAAAAAAGCGAAATGAAAATGGAAAAAACGTCTTTTCAGTGATCGGAAAACACGCGGTTCCAACAATGTTATATTTTTTATTTAGTTGAAAAGTCTGATCGGCTGCCGCCATGCCCATGCCTGGCCAATGAATCAAACGAACAAAGAGAAAAACGGCGAAACCCCAGGACACGATAAGACTTGTAATGACTTACCAAGAAGATATCTTTGATATCCATAAAGAAGCGGCGAGTACGCCTTGAGCTATCCTTTTTTTTTTCTCCTCAAGGTTCAGAGAAACGCTCAAATGGAAAGTGACGCGGACGCAAACGCAAAACCAACGAATGATGCGAAGCCTTGGGGTGCGTCCCAATTCTCCTTTTTCGTCGGTCGGTCCAGGTCGGTCGGTCGGTGCGAGAGAGACAGATGTATACGATTCAAATGGCTATTATCTCTCTCGCACCGACCGACCGACCCAGACCGACCGACGAAAAAGAGAATTGGGACGGAGTCTTGCGAGAGCGGGAGATGGCGGGGGCGGGAGACCGCTGGTGGCCACCAGATAACGCTGCTGTGTGTTGACAAACGATCAAATGCAAGTCTTGTCTGCACTTCCAAATTTAAGAAGTCAAAGTAAACCGTTTCACATGCGATAAGTGGATTTTCTATCCGTTGATGCGATCGTAACCAACCGACATCTAAAAGAATTGCTTCTCTCCTGGAAGCATAACAGAAGTAGGAGATGAAGATTAGTATACATTGACAAGAACAGTTTCTCTGTACCTAACCTCTTTATGTGGACACTTGATCAAGCGATGAAAACAGAAACAAAAAAAAACCTGAAGATTTCCGAACTAAAATTTCTAGCAGAAAATTTTAATAGCTTCTGCAAGAGGATACTTTATGATGGACTGCGAACTCACTTTGGACGATATCCAGAGCTGCATCTCTGACTGTCCAAAATGTAAGTCACTCAACTGGGATGCCAAACATCTTATTTTTAGTTGATAGATAAGGCCTGTGTTGTGTCCGCTTTACACTTTTAGAACTGTACTGTAAGCCTCATTATCTCTCTTTTAGCTCCTTCGACAACTAGCTGGGATGGTATTTTTGAGGCATCCGATTTGCTGAGGGACAAGACCGCTGTTTCAGAGCACAAAGCAACCACAGTGAAGAAAGCCTGGTGTCGAAACCAGGAGCAAGGTACGACAAGGTCATTATTAATCAATGTCAGCAATGTGTCATCAATTTCAATTCTCATCTTTACATATGTTTTTCAGGTGATCCTAGTAGAGCGTATCCATCAAGTTGTTTCAGTGCTTCATTGGGTCCTGTCTCAGAACTTTTGTACCCAAGTCATTTTAAAATACTAGCAGCAAAGATAGCTCGTAACTCTGGCAAACCACATCTCAGCTCTCGAGGAAAAGTGAAATTGGCCCGCCAAGTACGCAAACCATGCCCTGTCAATTGTAAGAGGTGTAATAATCCAAGACTCACAGACCTTGAGAGAGCAACTATATTCAAACAAACGCGGAGGGGACGTCCTCGACATCCCTACTGGCTGGAATACTTATGAAACAAGGTTAGAACAAGTAAGATGAATGTTAGTATTAAGAGCAGACACACAGGAATATCAACTAATAAATCAATGAAATAACCTTTGTCTCAGAGGCAATTATGCCAGGAAATGACATGTACGTCACTGATCGAGCCTGATTAACTATTCCTCGTTGAGCTCTTAATATTTCAACTTGTCTGATGTTTGGTGGGTGTGTATGAGGAGATGTATGTTGGAATTGCTGACCTAGTCTGAAAAGGGCTCTGCCTGGGCAAGATGATTGTTGACATCTAAAGTAAATGGTTGTGAAGGACTCATCATGATAATAGTAGTAAAATCCGTCCCCCACATGATAGAACCAAGTGCCAAGTAAACAATACTGCCACAAAGACAGAACAAAAGGCACAGAAGGTACCAATAATCTAAACTGAGTCAACCTACAGCACTGCAAATCAACCAGCTCATGAGAACACTATGAAAAAAGCTACAGCAGACAAATTGCAAACAAGGTTGAGGAAAAGAAATACAAAACGGACGGTTGATTTGCAGTGCTGCAAGTGGAATTCTAATCAGAAGAGATTTCAAAGAAAGCAGTACACAATGAAAAGCATAGAAATTATAGAAAAATATCTAAAGCAGAAAACAATACTGCCACAAAGACAGAACAGAAGGAACATTTACTACAGGTAGCAATAATCTAAACTGAGTCAACCTACAGCACTGCAAATCAACCAGCAAATGAGAACATCAAAAAAGTTACAGCAGACAAATTGCAAACGCAGTTCTGGAAAATAAATGAAATATGGATGGTTGATTTGCAGTGCTGCAAGTGGAATTCTAATCAGTAGAGATTTATAAGTATAATTAACTAAAAAATCTTACGTGAAGGTAAACTAAACAAAGCAGAAAACAATACTGCCACAAAGACAGAACAGAAGGAACATATATATGCACATAGAATGGTCCGTGTCAAGAAAGACCACCCTCCAGTGCTCACATATTGATAGGAATGAAGTTGGCTGCCGCAAAGTGCAGAGTGCAACCACTACTTGGACATTCAATGATGTGACCCTGATTCAGCAGAACAGTTTTACATTCCCTGCAAATTACATGTCCACAAACATTCAACACACCCAGGTTAGCTGTGTTAATGCAGACACAACATTCAAGTGATGACGCTGCTGGGGTTTCTGTTTGTGTGGCCCTTACAGCAAAAGATGGAGAGGCTGGAGCTGGGGCTCGGGCTGGTCCCTGAGCCAGGCCTGCTAAAGGTGGAATGAGCGGTCCCACACTGAACTGACCTCCCATGCTGCGTGGCACAAATCCTGGACCACGTGGTCTCAGCAGTGCCTCTGCTTCCCAGGGCAAGGCAGCATTCACTAAACAAACAGAAGGAAGAAATTAGAAAAAAAGCTGAGTGAAAGTCACACAATATCAGGTTTGCCACATAGTGAGTCTCTTGTTCAGTGCCTCACAAAGTTTCATCACCCAGTGGGGTTATTCGAGCAGAATCTACGTGAAAATGAAGATGCCAACTTAACAGCAGCTTGACAAGGAAGGTACATCCTAGCACAATGGTATTGACTCCTGAACGTACTTTCCAAAGAGAGTGATTTAAGCTCACTGACATTTCAGAGACTACCGTGGCATGTGGCAACCCTGTAATGTGTGTGTGTGTGTGAAACGGAGTGGACGATGAAGAAGTCAAAGTAACTCACAGTTATGTTGAGCTGATAGTGGGGTCCGCATAGAAATGCCCACTGCAAATCGGAGTAGAAGCATGAGCTTTGGAACACTTGTTCATTGGTACCTGTGGGTCGATTTAAGAACGGGAGGCCATCGATTTGTCCCTTAGGATTCAAGATGGCGGCCGGTTTCCAAGATGGCGCCGATTTTACGACTTAGGCCCCTGTTAGCGGCCCTGCACGTGCCTTTGATCCGATTTTGGTGAATCTGGGGTCGTTTCCTACTATAGGAGACCCGTAGAACACGATTCCGCTCCTCAAACAGTGAAAATTTTCATTTTTTACTCGTTCTTTACCACCACCTCTCTCCTGAGTGGTGAAAAGAACGAGTATTGTTCTCAGTCGGGTGTAACGCTTAACTGTCCACACTTTCATCTCAGATCTCACAATACCTACAGGTAGGGTGATCCAAAATGCCAAAAGTGTTTGATAAAATTCGGGACCGCTCGGCAAAACGTTCCAATACCCTCTACTAAACTACTAGAATTTTTTCAGATTTTTAGAACAAAATTTAGGGGTCGCGCCAGAGGCTTAAAGTTAACACTGGTTTCTTATGGGGTTTTGGCTGAAGACCTGAATATTTGGTGTAGGGATGTAAATTTTTACCAAATTTAAAAAACGGCTTCAGAATCGTGATCTACGTCGAAAACCGAGTTTGGAAACGTATCGCAAGTCATTGGTTTCACCCTAGATTTCAAAATAAATTTCTTAATTTTGGCCAATTTTGGCTAAAATCTGGGATTTATTTTTTCGGTTCTACACTGTACACACGTGTGTGCCATACATCATCGGACGCTGTTTTCGACGCAGATCTTGATTTTGATGTCGGAATCAATTTTTGATAAAAATTTACGGCCCTGCATCAAATTTTCAGGTTTTAGGCCAAACACCCATAAGAAACCAGTGTTAACTTTAAACCTCTGGCGCGACCCCTAAATTTTGCTCTAAAAATCTGAAAAAATTCTACTGGTTTAGTAGAGAGTATTGGAACGTTTCGCCGAGCGGTCCCGAATTTTATCAAACACTTTTGGCATTTTGGATCACCCTAACCTACAGGCATAATAGTTATACCATTCTAAACTGGAAACGCTGGTCATTATTCCAACAATGAACTATTTTTCAAGTTTAATAGTATTATTTTGAGAACACTTAACAAATTTTGCGTGTTTTCATTCTAAGTCCCATAACCCAACTATATGAGTGGAGTTTTCAATCTCATCAAGCACAATACCCACAGACATGAAACTTGCGCTGATCTCAGCTTGAAGCCTTCTTCTGCATTGCAGCAATGAACCTTTTTTAACGTTTAATAGTATTATTTTGAGAACTCTTAACAAATTTTGTGCGAGTTTTCATTCTAAGTCCCCGAGTCTAGTCCTAGCCCGAGTCGGCTCGCGCCAGCTCGCGCTCCTTTATGCGCCCCAACAATCGGACCCGAGCGGGAGGGCCGAAGAAGGCCCGAGCACCCCGAGACGAGCAAGGGCGAGTGTCCCGGGAAAAACTTCCCTTGCTCACACGAACTGTGATGAAATCTGAGATGAAAATGTCTTCACTCGACTCACATCATGTTTTACACTCCTACCTCTGTAGCACATAATTATGTAAAGAACGAGTTCCATACTTATCACAAAATTCATTTTGTGTTCTATTTGGCCCTTGTTTAACGTTTAAAATATTTTTTTCCCAAATCTTTTGTTTTACAAAAATGCAAACTTTTCGGTTTATTGTGATTTCTCGGAGAACGGTCGACATTTCGGCAAAAACGACTTCTATAAAACTTACAGAGCACTTTGTGACGCAAAAGTTGAAAAAAAATTGAGCTCAATAGCACCGAAACTGAGGTCAGGGGAAGCCCACAAAGGTGACCTAGTCGCTCGCGCTGCGCTCCACGGTTTCCAATGGTTTCCCGTACGTGGCACGCAGCGGTGGCCTTATCGGCCCAAAACGTCACCTGGGGTCACTGGTTGGTCTGTTAAGGTCAGGGGTCTCGTTGGGAGGAACCATAAGAGGAAAAGGGCGTGTCCGGCGGGCCTGCATACCCTCCAGGGGTGGATTTTTATTAAAATAGGGTCATTCCAAACAAGATTTCGATTAATTGCAGTGACTCCTTGGAATTTTGTTTTGTTTTGGCCTCAGTCCATAGTACCCTTTGAGATACCTTTCCCCAATTTTTTTCAGATTTTTAGCTCAAAGGGTTCCGGAGATATAAGGATTTTAAGGATTTTGTGCCTTTTTTACTTAAATTTCGAAAAAACGACCTGGACGGAGCCGAAACGCTCCCGTAAGCGAGCCGATCATGTGTAGGGTTTTAAAATTACCGGTGATTTTGGTTGGGTGTGGTAAATTACCAAAATTACCGGTAAATTGGTAATTTACCGGCATATTACCGGTAATTTTACTAAAATGCTTTAAACGGTTGAAAATATTGTTAGAATTTAAAATATATGGTTAATATCAAGAAAACAACTATTTTGGATCGTCTCGAGTCGTTCTTTAACGTTTAACTTGCGTTTGATTTAAATATACGTCGGTAAAGAGGGAAATACGCGGTAGTTTGTTAGAGAAAGTGGCAATCGAGATGAAGAAGATGGTGGTTAATTTGACAGAATATGTGGTATAACTTAGCCACATACTGTACCTGTACCACAAACGTATTTTTATCATTTTGCTTTCATGTCAAATTTTCGTAATGGTTGATACTTGTTAATAATACTTCTACATATACATTTATTAAACTGATCATACGGCATAATTTTTTTGAGGCACGAAGTAGCGTTATAGTTTTGTTGTCGGATGAGATTTTTCTTATTAGCATGGGCGCTTTTGTTTGTAAAACCGAAATTCTATAGGATTTTGATAAGTTGGCAGAGAGGTAGAACTAAATCTACCTAGTTCTCTGCAGCAATGACATTAAAAAAGTTTGTGGAAAATTTTGAGAAATTTTGATTTAGGATCTCCACTTTTATGGTTATACTCGACTTGTCGCGGGACAGCATGGAGTCAGGCTAGGCTAGGGAGACGCAAGGTAGTACCCGGCGGGACGACGTTCTTCCGAATCGTGCGAGAGAGAGGTCCGGTTTTCTAGCCTCTAAAAATATTAAATAGGTAAAAATATTAAAATTTAACTCCACAATTTTCTTTGGTTACATCCTTAGTTGCCATATAAAGATTCAGCCATGATGATAATTACGTAGTTTCGACAGAAAGTGTTTAAATAAGTTCTCAAATCTGTCTTTCTCTCTCCCACGATTCTCCATGACGTTGTCCCATCGGCTTTACTGTATATATAACCCATACACTTCAAGGTATGGGTAAAATGAGCTCCACAGTTTTCATCTATGCAACGTTCGGAATACGACAACACTAAAAATATGGCAATATTTTGTGATTTAAGCACCGTAAAGTGTTTAAATTGGTGTCGGTGCGCCATTACCTTACGTCTCCCTAGCCTAGCCTGACTCCATGCTGGACAGCTGCGTGGAAAGAGGAGCCAAGCAGAGTCAGTATTGTTGCAAAGGCTCGACCACTACTCAGAAACTAATTTCTAATTCGTTGATCTAGAAAGCTCAAATTTGACATGTCGACATGTGACCTATACTAATATCAAACACTGAGGTAAAAAAGAATATAGGAAGTATACGGGATATCTAGGTGGTTTCTAGCGTTTTTAGATGATCGCCAAATACACTTTTGGGGGGTCCAACACTTGTAAAATTTCGGATATGGGAGTGATTGACCCCCCACAAGTGTTTTTGGTTACCATCTAGAAATGCTTTTTTTGAGGTCCTGATCATTTCTAGGTGGTTGCCAAACACACTTTTTTGGGTTCCAACACTCCCATATCCGAAATTTTACAAGTGCTGGACCCGAAAAAAGTGTTTTTGGTGTGGTAAGGCGGGTTGTATGCAAATAGGCATGACGCGTGCAGCTTCCGTGCTGAACAATCCGCCGCTGTTACGCATTACACTGCACCACATTGGCGACCATCTAGGCTAGAAATGCTTTTTTTGAGGTCCTCGATCAATTCTAGATGGTCGTTAGAAAACAAAATTTTGGGTCCTTAAGTGTTATTTCTGTCTTTACGGGGCTAAAACATCGGTTCGGGGGTCCGGGATTGAAAATATGAAGGTTCTGGGAGTAAAACATTTTAAAAAATTAAAAAAATATAATATGACGATTTTGAGTTTTTTGAGGAGCTAAAACTGGTAGAAGGACCAAAATACCCAACTTTTTTATTGATGCAACTGAAAGAGGAGGCTGAAAACCTCTAGAAACCACCTAGATATCCCGTATACGTGCTGCGGAACATCTCGATAAGATACCGCCAAAACCCGTTTTTTAAGCCAAAATCGCCCTTTTTTCATTTTCGCCGGCCTGTAGCGCCTAAACGAGGTTCGGTCCCACATGTCTCACCCGTTTTATTGGAAAGAGCGAGTAACTATCTTTCATTTTAACCCACAAAAGGTCAAAAAGTTATGGGGAGGTCAGCCGTCCAGGGCCGCGAAAACGCATGAAAAATTAACGAAATTTCGACTTTTGGGGTATTAGGAGTTAAAACTCGTCCATTCTGGGGTCGGATTCGGATTCCTGGGATCATTTTACGTACTTGTGCATGACCGACTCGCTTTCGGGAGCGTTTCGGCTCCGCCCAGGTCGTTTTTTTCGAAATTTCAGTAAAAAAGGCTCAAAATCCCTAAAACCCTTATATCTCCGGAACCCTTTGAGCTAAAAATCTGAAAAAAATTGGGGAAAGGTATCTCAAAGGGTACTATGGACTGAGGTCAAAACAAAACAAAATTCCAAGGAGTCACTGCAATTAATCGAAATCTTGTTTGGAATGACCCTATTTTAATAAAAATCCACCCCTGGAGGGTATGCAGGCCCGCCGGACACGCCCTTTTCCTCTTATGGTTCCTCCCAACGAGACCCCTGACCTTAACAGACCAACCAGTGACCCCAGGTGACGTTTTGGGCCGATAAGGCCACCGCTGCGTGCCACGTACGGGAAACCTTTGGAAACCGTGGAGCGCAGCGCGAGCGACTAGGTCACCTTTGTGGGCTTCCCCTGACCTCAGTTTCGGTGCCATTGAGCTCAATTTTTTATCAACTTTTGCGTCACATAGTGCTCTGTAAGTTTTATAGAAGTCGTTTTTGCCGAAATGTCGACCGTTCTCCGAGAAATCACAATAAACCGAAAAGTTTGCATTTTTGTAAAAAAAAAGATTTGGGAAAAAAATATTTTAAACGTTAAAAAAATGAAAATTTTCACTGTTTGAGGAGCGGAATCGTGTTCCACGGGTCTCCTATAGTAGGAAACGACCCCAGATTCACCAAAATCGGATCAAAGGCACGTGCAGGGCCGCTAACAGGGGCCTAAGTCGTAAAATCGGCGCCATCTTGGAAACCGGCCGCCATCTTGAATCCTAAGGGACAAATCGATGGCCTCCCGTTCTTAAATCGACCCACAGGTACCAATGAACAAGTGTTCCAAAGCTCATGCTTCTACTCCGATTTGCAGTTCTTTTTGGAAAATTGTTCTATACGGACCCCACTATGAGGCGGCAGGCTCGTGTGGCAAACCAGACAGCAGGCCAGACACCAAACTCTGCTGAGCACGACTCATGGTCCCAACAAAAAGACGAGAGATAAAGTGGTCACTCTCAATGTTGTAAGATAAGTGAAGAGTACCGCACAAAACGTAAAGACACGAGATTAACTAGTTGACAATGCGGCCAACAATAAAATTTACAACTATTGGGCTGTGAGAGACCACAAAAAGGTATGCTTGATGTAGAACAAATGAAATTACAAAGAAAAATAGAAATTGAAATAAATGAATTAGGCTCCAGCTCGATGAGCCGGTTCATTTCCATTACCAGTGCCTGACAACTTTGGCATAATGGAGTACGACTTAATCACACTATAGCATGAGATACCCCCAAGCACGAAAGGCAGAAATGGTACCCTGAAACTTTAAAAGAGCAGGAGCGACCCTGGATGTATTTACCAATAAGATTGATGGTGATGGCTGCTGGAGGAGGTGTGGCGGGAGCATGAGGACCAGAGGCGGGTCCTCCCTGGCGCACCGGCAGGGGCTCATCAGGATCTGAAAGAGAAAGTAATTAATTACCGAACAAGACAAAAACGAGCGAAAGGCAAGGCAGACTGGGCCCTCAGAGCACATGTTCAGTACTATGTGGTCCCACCGAAAGAATAGCCTATTCCTCTCTCTCGCACTCATGGGCTCGCCTATCCTTCCTAGTCATTTGGTGTGCTAAACTCTCTGTGAACGGACAATACATGAGTCCTCGTGATACGATTACTGGTGGGCACAGAGAATGAACCCCTTGGAAGTACCCGCGGTCCCGAATTACAGCGATCCAAACTACGCAGAGGTGGGCACGTGGGGTCGGGTGTGGCCAGTGAAGGAGCCAACTCCAGCCTGACCCTCCTTTAGCTAAATTAAGATCGCTGTGATTCGGAACAGAGGAAACTCGAAACTAATCCATGCAAGACGACGCCACACTATCACCCATCTCGGCATAGATCTTCGAATTACTGGAGAAGGACGCGCGAGGGAGGGACGGCCCTAACCTACAGATACAACGCGATATACTATCGTCACTGCAGAAAAAATAATGTTCTGCTCGGTAAATACTGCGTTCCTTGAGGTACCTTGATGGTTTTCCATGATGGATTAGTTGAGTGTTGGATGGATGGGATGGATACAGAATGAACACGGAGAGATAATGGCGAACGCACAGCAAGCCCCAGAATGCGTGAGCGGAAACGGAAACAAATGGTGGAGTGGCGGTGGCTAGAGCGCGAACTAGAAGTAGGGAAGGGGTGCGAAGGAGGCGGAGGGCGAAAGCTGGCTGCTAAAACCTTTTCCCCTTTGATGGCTATTGGACCAGGAGTTCACGGCCAAAGAATCTAACAAGCTACGTTCAACAGCCTGCAATCAACGCCCTCTACCTTCTGCCTCCACCACCCCCTCCTCATCTACGATTGCACACGAGTCGGTCTTGCCAACCTGGTCGGAAGCTTGGATCGAACGGTCGTACAAAAGGCCGACCAGCCTAAAAACTACCGTATTTGACCAATTTGAGCTTCATATGGCCCAAAGTGACCCAATTTCCTCTAAAAATGGTACGGCAAATACTGCACAAGTCATTACAGTACGGGTCATGGTAGCAACGCTCAGCAAACTCTAACCCCTTAAATGGAATTTTCCGATCCCGAGACTGCCCTAACCAGGAGCGGGACCTGGTTACCGTCACCCTCTTTAAGTTCCAGGGCTCCATTTCGACGGGTCCTATTAACCTTGTCCGATCTCCCAGCGACGCTTCAACGTTGTCCGATCTTCCAGCGACGCTTCAACGTTGTGCGATCTCCCAGCGACGCTTCAACGTTGTCCGATCTCCTTTTCGGTCTGAGCGTGCATTGGTTTACTAAAAGCTTATTTTAGAAGTCAAATCTTGATCAAATTCGAGGTGCTTTGGTAGCTTTTGATTTGTCAGAGACCAGGGAATAAGGATATCAGTTTATATTTTACAAAACTTGAAACACCGCGACGTGGTATGATGTTAAACTTCATGTTTACGCCGCGCGCCGAAAAGGACATCGGACAACGTTGAAGCGTCGCTGGGAGATCGCACAACGTTGAAGCGTCGCTGGGAGATCGGACAACGTTGAAGCGTCGCTGGGAGATCGGACAAGGTTAATAGGACCCGTCGATTTGTGTCTCCCTCGCACCAGACGGCGCCTTATGGGAAAAGAGAGACGGAGGTGAAACACTTACAGTGTGAGCGGACTGGCCCTGAGGAATAGCAAATTTTGAGAGATGAGGGAAAAAATTTACTAAGGGTCTCCAGGAAAGCAAATTTGTATTTCACAACAAACTAAGCTAAACAGTAAAGCCACACAAGTAATATGATGCACAAACAAAACAGGGTGTTAAACTGCTCTTTCAGAGGTTTACCGAAACTGGAGGAAGACTAATTGTTGGCTGCACTACACAAGGAATTGTGGAGCTCTGCTAATTGTTCGAGGAAGCCAATATTTAGGTGAAACGCTCTAACTGAACAACATAGCTTCATTGCCATGGGAGCGGGAATGTGGCGCCTCATCATCAGGTAGGCCAAGACAACAGCGGCAGAGCGAGATCGTCCCCTCAGGCAGTGCACGAGAACATTGCCTGTAAAAAGAAAACAGATGTAGTTCGACGTAAAATGTGGCACAGCTCCACAAACATACATTTCACATGATGGCAACTTACCGTTACTCCCACAGCTATCAATAAATGCGGCAGCCTGATGAAAGTAATGTGCAATATCAAATGCTGGTTGGTCCAAGGCAGAAATCCCAAGATAAGAAATTCCGGTGCCAGCATAAGTCATGGCATTTGTTGGCACCATTCCTGCACCATGGCCCTCAGCTACATTTAGAATGTGTGTGACATTTAATCTTCTCAGATAGGCTAGGTTCTGAGCGGTAGCACTGCAATGAGAAGCACACCATAATCAGCCAGGACTATGAATAAAATTTAAAAATTAGAATTTGCAGCACAACGGAACTCACGCGTCGCCGACGTAAATATTCTCACGGACCAGGTCACAATCCACACCAAGTGCAACACGGTCAAGACCTTCAGACGTCCCCTCGTACCCCGCCACGAAGCTCCGCCGGGTTGGCGTTGACACCATGATTTGTTGCAACTGTCCGGCATCTGTTACTGTTGCTCCGCGGAACAGTCCAAAGTCATTCTGTGCGAAAACAAAGTCGTTGAAAATGAAAGATGCAGGGAAACCTAACCTACACATTGCAGTCTTGGCAAAAGGGAACAATTCTGGAGAGGTTACATACCACAGACTGAGCCATTGAGTCGGGTAAGGAAAGGACACAAACACCACGGAATGACGATGAACGCGTAAATTTACGGCACACCAAATTACGCAAACTCTTTTCTCGGCACCGAAATACAACAGAACAGACAAAGCTGACTTGACGAGAGTAAGGCAAGGGTTGCGAATGGACGAGGATGAAGTATCACTACCGCCACCGCCGCCATGTAACACCCGCAGGCAGGAGCAGAGGTCGGCCACAAACATCAGCTAGCGGGCGGTAGCGACAGACGTTGTCTCATAGAGGGCCGTGAGTGGTCCAGCGAACCGCGACCGCGAATCACACTGCCGTGTACGTCTGACGAACCAGGTTCTTTCAGGTTTCTCCGTTTTTCCTTCTCAGTTTGTACTCTCGCCCTCGTTTCAGCAGATATATTGAAAGTCCAGGTTCAAACCTAACCGATCGGCTTGACCAGAGGCCACGATTTAAACATCCCGCTTGCACGACCTGTTCGATACGATACTCGTGGTCGAGAGTTCGAGGTGAAAGAACAGTTGGATTTCTCATACGTACCGATGCGCATTTCATAGTCTCGCACGGGTCTCGGCACGAATGACACAGCTATGTAAACAGAGTTGTGACTGCTTCGAGGGAGGGAGGACCAGTGAGGACGAAGCCTACGTCCGCACAACCGGCGCCATCTTCCCAAGAAATTAATTAATTAATAATTAATTAATTAATTAATAATTAATTATTGATAATTTTCTTTAGACTTCCCAATAGAGCTCTCCCATAATTATTTAGTACTTTATTATTTATTTTTCATGGATGTATTGAACACCCCATTTCTTTCGCCTTCCTTAATATTAAACAAAAACAGCATTTCTCGCTATTTCGATCACTTGGTCATGGATGTAACGAGCCCATCTCACATTGGCGGGCCGAGCAGTTTTGCATACCGCTCCCGACGACACAATCGGCTGCTGCCGCGCTCCAGCGGCGATTTTGAAAACCAAGATGATCGTGGGACGGGGGATCGTCTGCAGCGCCTCGATAAGCATTAAAAAAATGTTAATTAATTGTTTTTTTCGTCAGTTCCTCTCGCCTCGTCGCTGGCATTGTCGATACTCATATGATGACCGTGGTAATGTAGTGAATCTCTTTGTACCAAAAATGTAAGACTTGAATTGCCACGTGGCTGAGTGCTGACTAGAGCTGAGAATTCACTACGACTAGAAATGACGATATAATAGAGAAATATGTAAGGTCTGACTAGGGCTGCACTTCTGCTTTTGGTAACACACGAAAAGACAGGAATAAGGATATATATATATATATTTATTACTCACTTACTTAAGATCACAATCTCGGCCGAGGAAACGGGCGGCTGCTGGAACGATGCTAAACTTGCGTATACTTCTTGTGACTTCTAGGCAGCGAGTGAGAGCGAGCGGTGGGCCGGAGATCCCGGCCCGGGTCAGGACACGGACGCTCGGCCGCCCTGGCCCGAGCGACCGCGAGGGCCGTCCCTTCGGGCCGCCCCGGAGGGCGACCCGGTGACCCGAAGTGCTACCACTTCATCGCTCGCTGCCGAACGCGAGACGCCAGAGATGCACGCGCGCGTGGAGTATCGGCACGGCCGCGCGGCACTTAACACTTCGCGGATGAATTTATTAAGAAACTGATATTTAAATTACACTGCGCTGTTGGCTTGCCAACAATCCTCCCCCACCTAAGGATCACGCTAGTGTATGCAAAGAACAAAGAACAAGAATGACGATTTTTTGCAAATTGTGGGAAGTTTAAAATTTACTGACTCTACCTTTTGATCTGGCGCTCTCACGTCCCGTCCCTACTTGAATTTAACTGTGAATTTATTGAATCTAGATCTGAATTGGAATTTAGTATTGAAGAATTTTTGAATTTTAATTTTTATAAATGAAGCAAAAAATAAGAAAAACGAAAAGAAAAAGGCAAAATGCAAAAACAAATACTAATAAATTTAATCTAACCTAATTGCCTGATTCCTCGGCTGCAATATAATTATTTGATTAATAACAATACAAGAGCACACACAATAACACAACATTTTTTTTTTTTTTTTTCACTGGCAATATCTCCTTTGGAATTTTATTTACACAAATAACTTGTTAATACAATGATTTTTATTTACACATTGCCGACCGCTCAACCGGGCCGACACGGTCGCCTTTCTCTCATACCCATCGAATTTTCACAATTACTGCACCCTTTACTGTTTCTTCACACCCCCCTACGCCACGCACCCAGCGCTTCTTGAGGCGTCCCCTCGAGCTCTCAATCGAGCACTTCCCTCTCTGTCTTGAGTCCACGGATTTGATGTTGTCTGAACTTGATACTGGTGAAAAGGGGGGGCCAGATTTATGGCAACCCCCTCCTGACACTCCGTGGCTCGGCCGTTGCTGCGCCCCGCGTGGCTATCACTTACGGGCTGGGTAGCCACGCTGCTCGGGTTGATGTCATCGAGCTCCCTCGGTGCAGGGCCCAGCTCGGAAGAGGGAGGCGGACCGGCGGATTGACTCGTCGCGGGCCCGCGCTGGCTCAGCTCGCAGGAAACGCCGCCTGGGTCTCTTGATACGTGGCGGCGGGGTGACTCTGTGGACAGTTTCAAAAGGCAGATTAATTCGGGTATGGATCGGGCGACCGTGCCCATCCAATTGGGCGATCGGTCTTTCCAATATTTACACTTAATTTAAACTTGTTAATTATGCCAGCTTTGCTCTTGAGAAACTTACTTACTAAAATGGATTTTGATTTAAACTACCCCATTAATAATGTGCATGTATTTTGCAGAAGGTCTAAAATCCCTCCCCTCCCCTCTCAAATTAATTAATAAAATTTACCCAGATAAGTGATAGAAATATATTTTTTTTTTTGAAACTACTTAAAATGCAAGGAAAATGACTCTAAAAAAATTGGCTCAAACTTAATCATACTATAATACATTACTGATTTGGGACGGGCGGCAACTGCCTCAACACCATCGGCACCATCGGCCCTCCATTGCCCGCCAGCCCCATGATTTGATACGTGGGGGGCGGTGCCCTCGCAACCACCCCCTGCTGTTGGGTACTCCAGCCCGCGATGTTTAGCGGCACGAGCTCCGTGCCGTCCACCCTTCCTTCCTCTACTGCCACTACTGGATCCGGCCGCCTCTCCTGCGGACGATGCTGCTCTGCTCTTTTCCTGATCAAATGACTGGCCATGCCCGAGCACACGGATGCGAATATCGCCCATCCGCACCCGAACAGCTTAAACAAGGCCGTTCCGTAAAACGCCACGTCGACGGCCTTCTTTATGAGGAATATCAGCATACCTACCCCGATTAATCCGGAGATAGTGTTTCCGAATCTCACAAAGAAGGCGCCGACCCTACCAAACAGGGACTCCGTCAACTTCTCGACACGGCCCTGCATCAGATTAAAGGGGTCCAGACTCCCGGGCACCACGTCGTCGCCCGCAAGCGAACGCGTGATAACATTTACTGCCGCTTCCCTCTGATTTGGAAATTGCATGCTCGCTTGCAGGCGGCGCATGGCATCATTGGAGTACAGACCCCCCGTTGACACTTCGGCCAGTAACCGAACACTGAGCGCCTGCTCCCCTTCCGGCCTCAGCTCCTGCGGTTTGAAATGCGCGACCCTAGTCTCAGGAGTGAATGAGATCCACTCATTCCCGATCCTAAAGGTAGGAGCTAACAAGCCGTTACAGGGAACCTGCTCCCCGTGCAGCACCAGAACCTTGCTGGACCGTGCCAAGAAGTAGTCGCTCCCCTGCCACGTGACAGGGATCTGCTGGAAACAGCGCGTCTCGTTACGAAGCATCACCGGGACGGGCCTGCACTTGGTTAGAAACAGCACATTGCCATAGACGATCCCGGAGTAACCAATTTCGTTTTTGATAAGCTTAATCAGCGGCTCCGGGTCTCTTTTGGCAAGCGCTAGTTTCGCCAACAACAAGTCCCTCCTAGTGTTCTAAAGGGTGGGAATATTCCCGGGAAAATTGGGAATCTTGGGGAACGTTACCGGGAACGTTCGAGGCTCCAAATCGGGAACGTTCCCATCTTTAAGTAAAAATGAACCAAAGCTGTTCATAAATGTAGGGATTTATTTGGTTGAGTGGTTGCTGCTTTCAAAAATTAATAATTTTTTAATCTTAGTGGTCAACGTGAGCGCGCTGCGTTTGCCGACAGGCAGAGGCAGACGACTCCCGCTCAAGTTAAAACAAGTTTTGCGTCATATCGACACAAACGCGACTTTTGTCGTCAGGGATATGCAGTATAGGCTATAAACTACAGAAAACTGTATGGTCGGTCCAAACCGAGGGGGTTTTCACTCGAGATATTCGTGTACACGGTATTTCATAATTCATGTATTTCGCGGTATTTCTCAGGTAAAGTTCACCGTTTTAGAGCCTACTTCACGGTAAAAAAAAATCGGGGTAATTTTACTACATTGATCCGTAAACGCCTGTGTGTGACTTTTTTGTTTGTAAATTTTGATGTACACAGGAAACAGAAATTTGTGTACAGAATATTTGGAAATTTACAAAGTTCATATCACAAGTTAGATTTGCGTAGCCACAGTAGTAAAAGTACAAAGTGTATTTCCGACAATCTTTGCGTATCCACAGTAGTAAATTTGCCAGATTATGTAATTTGTAAAATTCTCCAAAACAATTTTTCATTCCTCTGGAATGTGTTTTATACTTTCCCTCCACTTCTCGGCCTCTCCTCCCACCTCCTTACTCTACAACATTAGATAGATTGATTGTACTTATTGAAGAAATGCTTTACCTGACGGAGAGTTGAACCTCGGACCCTGGCGTTCTGGACCCGGCACGCTAACCACTAGACCGCAGGGACGTGCCAAGAGGAGCTCTGTCTCCTCCCCGTCTAACTCCACAGCCCAGTGCGCTTCGCTCGCGCACCCGAGGTAGAATGGAGCGGCTGATCTAAATCCTACGGAAGGCCCGTGGTGTCTACGACATCATGCGATATGCCGTTACTTCCCATGGTTTCCATTTTCTCCGAATAATTTTACTACTGTGGACACGTAAAGATACCGTGCAGCAACCAATCGTTAATTTTTCAAGTTCACTGGAGGCAAAATTTTACTACAGTGGATACGTTAAGAAAATATACTACTATTACTTTTAATTTTGTTTCTTCACATTGTATGTAATTTTACTACTGTGGCTATACAAAGAAGGCGCAAAAATCACAAAAGTAATAATACAAAAAAAATCACAAAAATACAACAACAATTTTTTAAATTCACCACATTTTTAATAAATTTCTAGGTACACTGGACTCGTAAAAAAATTTTCTGACTTCGCTGGATACAGAAAAAATATTTGTCCATACAATGTCACTAAATTTTATATTCAATGGATACACAAAATTACCCCTGATTTTTGACCGTGCACTCTCATCTCCTTACGGATGTGCTATCTCCATAATACGGAGAATTTTGTGCAAGCGTGATATGGATCACAAATCATCTGTAATACAGATGAAATCATTCGTAATATGGATAATTTCATCCATATTACAAACATGCCTTCATCCATAAAGTATGGACCAAATTCACCGTAACTTACGGATCAAGCAAAGTTTGTAATATGGAATAATTCATCCATATTACGGATGATTTTATCCGTATTACAGATGATTTGTGATCCATATTACGCTTGCACAAAATTCTCCGTATTATGGAGATAACACATCCGTAAGGAAATGAGAGTGTAGGAGGTTTTCGGCGTATTTCATGTGAAAAACCTCTGAAATACCTCTATCTGGTGTACCCTTTATTTCGGAAGTGAAAAACCCCTCGGTCCAAACAAGTGCGTCTTTATCCTCCGGTACAAATATTAAGTTGAAACAGGAAAAAAATGAATATTCCCAGTTTTTGGGAATCTTCGGAAATGTTCCCGGGAATTTACTGGGAACATTCCCCCAAAAGCTCGTTCCCGGGAAATTTAGAACACTAGTCCCTCCGAGTAACGCAGCGCTCGTAGATGGCCCGCATCTGCAGGTCCATAGTCCTCTTGATGGAATTTAACTCCATGGCGCTCGCCTTCGTGGCATAGTACGCCAAGTTATCGACGTTTTGAGGCATCGTTTCCTCCACCTCAAACGCGAAACCGAACTCGCTCTTTTCCATGACAAAAATTCGGCTGAACTCCGTCGTGTACCCAGTCGACCCACAGATAGAAAACACGCGGTTGAGCTGGACCGCGAAGGTGCGCATGCCATCCGCAACAAGAGCATACGTGATGTTTCCTCCAAAGTATGGCACCGTGGTGTAATTTGCCATACCCTGGTAAACAACATCGTACCCAGTTTTTCGGCACTCACCTTGGGGCTCCATGTCCCAAACCACCTCCCCCGCCTCAAACTGAATACAATACTGCCTTGCAAACTCACACGTATCTCCCGTGCGGAGCCTGAGCGACTTCGCGCCCGAGTCAACCACGGTCCAATCATCTGAGACTCGAATGGTTACACTGTCCAACACAACCACATCATTATAGGTCAAGCCATTAAAGTTCAGACTGCCGCCCTGGCAGTATGCCTCGGCGTCCACAGCGCCAACCACTGTCACCGTTGCGAATCGAGTCGAGTTCGGCGCTATGCCAGCGATTAGCTGAGCGCCATAGACCATTGAACCGTGCAGGTGCAGGGCCCTGCACCCGTCCCTTCCCAGCAGCTTCACAATCTCCGTCAGGCCCCCTTTTACCTGAGCAGAGTGTGACCCCTGCCCGCAGTAGGTTATGTGGCGGATTACCTTTACGTAGCAGGTCCTTACATGGACCCGCTCAAACTCCCGGGCTTGAAGGACCTGCACGTGCCGCTGTTTCGTCGTTCCATACTCCGACGGCGGTGGGCACGCCTTGATGGAGTCCGTCGATATGGCTGACATTTCGGCCTCACCGTGGGCGCAGTCGAACCCGATGAGCTCGACCGGTCCAGGTTTGGCCGATGTTTCCGCCCCCTTCACACGATCCTCCGTCTGCATCGAGGCCCCGCCCACAAGGCACAGAAACAACAGTGTTCTGATCATTTCTGAAAAAATGTTTAATTTGATTATTTACAATTCAATAATTTTGTAACCTTATTTTTGAATATTTAGAAGAATGGGAGCCCAGACAATTGTTGCAACCAGATCCATTTTTTTTTTTTTTTATACCTTAACCAAGTAAGAGATAGGCCAATAAGGAGATTGTATCCCTGCTACTTAAAAAAAAAAACTTATTTTCTACGCCTTAAATTATACCGTGGAATATTTACAGCAGTAGCCGCGTTGGTCTTGTCGACCAACGCGTCCTCCCCACTTACTGGGAGCACACCTCCGCTCCCTGCCGCCTGGGCGGCCGGCACCCCTTCAGCCTCCTCTCGCAGGCCGCCGCCGAAATCGACTTGCGCCTGGAGGGTAGGCAATTCGGGGTCGCCGGCGCCCCCAGCGTCCTCCTCACACTCCTCGCCGCTGTGGTCGGACTCCTCCGACCACTCTTCCTCCTCCTCCTCCTCTGTGAGGGACACGTCGGCCTTGCGGCGAGCAGCTTCCCGCTGCCGCGCGCTCCGCCGCGCGCCCACCCCTTCCTTCACCTCGGGGCCGACTTTGCCTAACGCCTGCTCACGAGCGTGAGAGCTCAGGATGTCGTCGTACCCCCTTGCGATTTTCAACCTATCGCAGTGGACAGTTCTCTCCTTTCGGCCGTACACGTCTTTCAACCTCCAGGTTGTGAGAGATTTTCTCTCCTCTAGACGGTGCGGCCCGGAATACCTTTTCCTGAACTTCCGGCTTACTCCTTTCTTGTGACTCTTTTCCAGCAGGTAAACCAGGTCCCCAACCTTGAATTTGGGTGCCTTCGCCCCGCGGTCGTAGTACGCCTTGCTGGCCTTAGCGGCGCGCCGCATACGCTCTCGCACAATGCGAAAAACGCGCCTAGCGTCAGACTGCAGGCGGCCCGCCATATTGTCAGCTAGGTCGTACCTTTGTGGCTCCGGCCTTGTCAGGAGGTCATACGGTAACTGCATGTCGAAGCCAGTGAGCAAATAATACGGGGTTTCCCCCGTCGCTCTGTTCACGGCGCTGCGCATCGACATGGCCACCAACTGTACGAACTCGGGCCAATCATTGCCTCTCGAGTTGACGTACATCGAGAGGGCCTCGCCAAGCGTGCGATGCGATCTCTCGATTGTCCCTTGGGCCTGCGGCCGCAAGGGCGTACACCTTAAGTGCTTGACCCCCAACATGGCGGTCACGTGACCGAACATCTCCGAGATGTAGCACGCCCCGTTGTCAGTGGACGTGTCAGGGCCCTAATAGAAAACGAAGGTCCTCCAGAGTCCCTTTTTTGAAATCCCTCCGTAGGTCCTATGCGAAATCCCTCCACAGTACCAAAAGGGGGCAAAACAGGACTTAGGGATTTCGACGATTCTACGCCTCTGAAATCCCTCGGAAGTCCCTCAGACGTCCCCCCTATGCCAGGCTTCAGTCTCAACTGAAAGGGCTGCAGAGCTCCTATCTGTTTCATTCTCCTTTCAGTATGGTATCATATGTTCATACATGTATTCATAGTGTATCTACGGCCCTTCTGATGTCGTATGACGCGCTAAAAATGACCTAGAGTGCGTTTTTCTACATGTTCTGTGAACGGCGTAAAAATATGGATCCGAGAGAGGAGGGACTTCAGAGGGATTTCACTCGAAAAGGACTTCGGAGGGATTTCAAAAACAGTGAAATCCCCTTTTAGTTCCCCAAAACTTTGAGGGACTACTTCGGACCTGCTTAGGGACAAAGTGGGGACTTCGTTTTCTATTAGGGGGACGCCCCACCTGGCCACTAACTGGTTGACGAATGCTCGAGCCACATCCTCTGTGGTCTCAGAGCGCACAGGCACCGCTTCAGTGAATTTCGTTAGCAAACAAATAATAAAGGTGACAATGTAACGATATTCGTCTGGCACACTCACGGGGAGTGGCCCCGAGTGGCCCTACGACGTCACAGCTAACGTATTGAAAGGGCCGTGTCGGGATCACATGCTCCTGCAGTGGGGCCGGCCGCCCGTGCGTGCCGCGCTTACGCAGCGCGCACTGATGACAAGCCCCAGCAAAGGCGTAGATATCTTTTGTCATATTTGGCCAGTAGAGGCGCTCCCTGATACGCGCGTACATCCGGGTGTACCCACTGTGGCCCGCCCATGGCGCGGAGTGATACGCGTGCATCAGCCCCTCCCGGAGCTCACGCGGTACGCACACTCGCGCCTGGCTTGACCCACTTGACCTTTTATAAAGCAAACCATCCAGCAACTGATAAGCACTGGACTCAACTCGTCCAGCGCTCAACTCCTTAAACATTTCACCGAAGTCGGGATCTGTTTTAAGGCTGACCCGGTACTGATTATAGTCAGGGATTAGGTGCAGCTTGTCATTGATGGGCTGGGCCCGCACCGGCGCGACCCGCAGGGCCGCCTGGCCCGGGCCTTTTACCTCGTCCCAAGCGCCGGCCGCCTGCCAGGCGGGCACGAGGCTCAGGCCCCCTCCTCCGCAGGCCGCCCCCGGCCCGCCCCCTTCGGGGCCAACTGCACCCTCCTCACCCCCTTCCGGCCGACTGAGGGCGTCCGCTAGACTATTTTCAGTACCCTTTATCCAAATGAACTCAACGTCGAATTGTGACAAGAATATTGCCCACCTCGTAATTTTTGGGCTGTTGAAACCTTTGTAATTACCGAGAAAAGAGAGCGGCCTGTGGTCTGTATATATCTTTACTTTATTTCCTTGCAGGTACCAAGCACAATGCCGCACTAATTCCACAACGGCCAACGCCTCTTTCTCAGTAACATTCGTCCTTGCCTCATGAATGTTTAATTTACGAGAATAGTACAAAATTATTCTCTCAGCTCCGTCTTGCATTTGGGACAGCGACCCGCCGATCGCATACCCGGATGCATCCGTCCGAATTATGAACTCTTTCACCGTCCAGTCAGGCAGCGCCATCACCGGATCGCTACATAAGGCCGTTCGTAGAGTGTCGAACGCCTTTTGACATTCCTCGGTCCACTCAAACTCCTTGCTCTGTGACGTAAGGGCGTATAGGGGCAACGCGATCTGTGCATAGTTCTTAATGAGCTTTCTGCAAAACCCAGACGAGCTCAAGAACGACCGCAGCTGCTTCGCGTTACTGGGCACCGGCCAGTCCCTAATCGCCTGGATTTTAAGGGGATCGGCTCGGCAACCCTCTCCACTTACAATATACCCCAAAAATCGCACCTCCCGGCGCAACAACACCGCCTTCTCGGCCTTCAACAGCAGTTTTGCCTTAGCCATTCGGTCAAAAACCTCTCCGAGCACTTCCAGATGCAAGTCTAATGTCTCTGTGTAAACAATCAAATCATCCACATACCATTTGCAATTTCTCTGCCCTTCCATGACTTTCGCCATGAGTCTGCAATAGACTGCGCCGCTATTTTTGGCGCCAAAAATCATTCTCTTGCATCTGTAAGTGCCCTTCTTGGTTACCGGACCAAAGAAATCTCTGCTCTCAGGGTGAATTTCCACGCAAAAATAGGCATTAGACACGTCAAATACAGATATATAATTTGAGCCGTGCAAGGAATTCAATATTTCTTGCATATTTGGCGGTGGAAAATTGTCCCTGAGAGTGTGAGCATTTTGTGCCCTTAAGTCACAGACCAACCTTTTCTTCACCTTTCCCGAGGGCAGAACCCGGGTGACCATTGAAATGGGGGCGGCCCAGGGGCTGTTTGCCTCCTCAATCACCCCCAACGACAACCACTTCTTTATTTCCTCATCATAATCCTCTTCATGATTTTTGCTTACCCCAAACGGAGAACGGTAAACAGGCCGAATGCTCGGGTCCACATTTACCTTATATTGCAGGACAGGCGTAGGAGGGGCTAACTTCCCATCCTCAATGAAAGCATCTTAATGCAGCTCTAGCACACGCCCTACGCGCGCACGCACCTCCTCGTCGACGTGCGACGAGTCAAACTTGCTCAGAAACGGCGCGGCGGACACCTCCCCTTTATAAGCCTTGTCTAAGTGATCCTGCCATTCCTCCCAGTCCGCCATATTTGTGTCCTCCTCCGTCCGGAACTCGGCGACGACTGTTCGTACCGGCAAAGTCACTTTCCTTGGCTGATAATTCGTAATTTCCACCGCGACCGCTCCGAACGCGTCCACTCCTTTTGATGCCAGCCTCCAACCAATTGCGTCAGAACACAACTCACCGAGAGCCAAGATGGAGACGTCCGTACCGGGCCGGAGCGGGGTCTGCACCCAGACAGTTTTTGTAGCCCCCGGGCCGACCCGTACCTTTTGGCCCAAAATTATTGGAGAAAAACTCCCCTCTGTCGCCTGACAGGTAGGCAACCCCTCTGGCTCCGAGCCTTCCCATGCCATTTTCAGCGATTCGGATCCAGGGGTGATTTCGAGAACCTCCCCATTCCCCGATTCCGCCTCTGGCTCTAATGGCCCCTGCGAAGTAGGCAACCCCTCCGGCCCTTGGGCCGGTCCGGTGTCGGTGTCCACTGGCGCCCCGGGCTCGGGTGGCGGCGACAGGTCACTCACGCCACCTGCCTCACCCGCCCCAGACTCCCAAGACGCCGTGACGGTAGGCAACCCTCCCGACCTCTCACCGTCACCGACCCGACCCGGCCCTTCGGCGCCGGCGACCGAGCAGCGCCATGGCTATGCCTCCCCATGCCAGCCGCCGTCGACATCAACTGACGCCTGCAGGGTAGGCCACCCAACGGACACCGAGTCCCCGCCATGCGCGCTCGGCCCTGAAAACAACGCTGCGAGCGCCTTGGGCGCACTCCCTTCTTTAGCCTCAACCTGCTGTGGCTCACCGGCAGCGGTTGGAACCGCCCCGGCGGCTCGCCACGACTCGGGCACCCAGCCCGCGACGACTAACCCGGGCCGCCCCGGCCCCTCCTCGACTGAGCCTTGCGCGGCTCGACGCGGCTCGGCAGTGCCGGCGCGGCCGCGCCGCTCCGCCGCTGCAGCGCGTCGAGCTGAGCCACAATCGTGGTTGCACGTAAGGCACCGCGGCGGTGATCCTTCATCGCCCGCGCGCTTCATGTCCCGATTTAAGGCAAACATAAACAGCTCGTTCTGCCTGATCGCCTGATTGGCTGACTGTACAGACTCGACAGCTGGGGCCGGCTCGGCCCCCGCTAGCACCTCCTCGAAAGCCTTGTCCCTCCAGCCCTCACTAATCTCCTCCTTCCCGCCCGGGCCAGGCCGGTCTTCGACCTCGGTCGACCCTAGCCCACCCGAGCCTTCGATAAGCCGAGTCGGACCTTCTCCGCCCCCGGCCGAAAATATTTCCGCGACCGGTGTAGGGAAGGAAAAATACCGGTATTTTTAAAACGGCGGAAAAAAACCTGTTTTTTTTTCCGGTTTTTTTTTTTCGGAAAAAAACCAAAATCGAGGAAAAAAACAATTTTTCGACTTTATTTTAGTATTTCATTAATTTTGAGTACCTGTAGCCTTTATTTATGCAAAACATAGTTTTTTTTTAAAGGGTAAGTCCGAGCTGCAGAGGTTTCAGAGGCTTGTGAAGTCCTACTGGACTAGGTTCTCATGGGGTTTACACTCAAACTTTGCGGAAGATAGGTTCCGGAAAGTTGTTAAGTCCTCGGAACCTCTCCTGCACCAAGTTTTGAGTTCAAACCCCATCAACCTACCCCTAGATAGAATCCTGGAACCATTTCCTATAGTGGAACTGTAACAAACAAGTTATATAAACTTAAAATCAATTTTCCACACTCAAAATTTCCTCTTTTTACCAAATTTTTCCAATCTTCACCCTATATTTACACATATGGCTGTTAAAAAAAATAATTTGACACACACTAACTTCAACTACCCAAACACAGTACTACCTCGGTGAAGTAGGCCAAGCCCAGACGGATTCTAGGAAAACCAATCGTAAAGGTCATTAGTATACGATTAGTAGAAATAAGTATACACCAAAGTTTTCCTCTAGCTTATAGCCGCCACCACTTTTTTAAAAACGAGTTTGGGGCGGCCAGCTTCGCTCGAAGTTAGCCCGACCCAATTTCTCTGGCAGAAACCGCAGCGGTACGAAAATACCTACACCTTATTTTTTTCGTTAGTAGATAATAGTAGCCGTATAAAGGGATCAATGACGCAATCCGATCAGGCATAAACATGTCAAGAAAGTACAATTGGTGGCGGCTAGGTTCGCAACATTTAACAGAAGAGCGCGTTTTCGCCATTTACACGCCAAACTTACTTTACTGAATCGGTAGACATTAGTAGACGTGTTTGCGTTTATCCTCCTTCATGCGCATACCGTGCGATTAAATTTAAGTACTGTGGTGGCGGCCAGGTTCGCAACTTTTAACGTACTAGCGAATTTATACCAGAAACACAAGAAACTCACTTTACTGAATTAGTAGACAATAGTAGACATGTTTCCATTCATTCTTCTATATGCACATACTGTGCGAAAGAGTTGAAATACTGTGGTGGGGGCCAGGTTCACAACTTTTAGCAAAGGGGTGAATTTGCACGAGAAACAGAAGAAACTCACTTTGCTGAATTAGTAGACAATAGTAGACATGTTTGCTTTGATCCTACTACATGCATATACCGTGCGATGTAATTAAAGGACTGTGGTGGGGCCAGGTTCGCAAATTTTAGCAAAGGACTGAATTTGCACAAAAAACACGAGAAACTCACTTTACTGAATGAGTAGACGATAAGACATGTTTGCTGTTAACCTACTTCATGCACATACCGTGCGAAAAAAATGAAGTACTGTGGTGGCGGCAAGGTTTGCAAATTTTAGCAAAGGACTGAATTTGCACAAAAAAAAACACGAGAAACTCACTTTACTGAATGAGTAGACGATAGAAAACATGTTTGCATTTAACCGTCTTCGTGCACATACTGTGCGAAAAATATGAAATACTGTGGTGGCGGCCAGGTTCGCAATTTTTAGCAAAGGGGTGAATTTGCACGAGAAACTCAAGAAACTCACTTAACTGAATTAGTAGACAAAAGTAGACATGTTTGCTTTCGTCCTACTACAGGCACATACCGTGAGTTGTAAGTAAAGTACCGTGGTGGCGGCCAGGTTTGCAAATTTTTGCATGGGAGTGAATTTGCATAAAAAACACGAGAAACTCACTGTACTGAATGAGTAGACGATAGTATACATGTTTCCTGTTAACCTACTTCATGCGCATAATGTGCGAAAAATATGAATTACTGTGGTGGCGGCCAGGTTCGCAAATTTTAAGATAGGAGTGAATTTGCATAAAAAACACGAGAAACTCACTGTACTGAATTAGTAGACAATAGTAGGCATGTTTGCTTTCGTCCTACTACATGCACATACAGTGCGAAAAAAATGAAGTACTGTGGTGGCGGCCAGGTTCACAGCCTTTAGCAAAGGAGTGAATTTGCACGAGAAACACAAGAAACTCACTTTACTGAATTAGTAGACAATAGTAGACACGTTTGCTTTCATTCTTCTACATGCACATGCCGTGCGAAAAATATGAAGTACTGTGGTGGCGGCCAGGTTCGCAAATTTTAGCAAAGAACTGAATTTGCACAAAAACACGAGAAACTCACTTTACTGAATGAGTAGACATAAGTAGACACGTTTCCATTTAACCTACTTCATGCACATACTGTGCGAAAAATATGAAATACTGTGGTGGCGGCCAGGTCGTCAACTTTTCGCATAGAAGGAAATTTGCACAAAAAACACGAGGAACTCACTTTACTGAATGAGTAGACATAAGTAGACATGTTTGCTTTCATCCTACTACATGCACATACCGTGAGATGTAAGTAGGGTACCGTGGTGCGGCCAGGTTCGCAAATTTTAGCATGTGAGTGAATTTGCATAAAAAACACGAGAAACTCACTTTACTGAATGAGTAGACAATAGTAGACATGTTTGCTTTCGTCCTAATACATGCACATACCGTGAGATGTAAGTAAGGTACCGTGGTGGCGGCCAGGTTCGCAAATTTTAGCATGGGACTGAATTTGCACAAAAAAACACGAGAAACTCACTTTACTGAATGAGTAGACATAAGTAGACACGTTTCCATTTAACCTACTTCATGCACATACTGTGCGAAAGAATTGAGATTCCGTGGTGGCGGCCAGGTTCGCAACTTTTCGCATAGAAGTAAATTTGCACAAAAAACACGAGGAACTCACTTTACTGAATGAGTAGACGTAAGTAGACATCTTTTCTTTCATCCTACTACATGCACATACCGTGCGAAAAAAATGAAGTACTGTGGTGGCGGCCAGGTTCGCAGCCTTTAGCAAAGGAGTGAATTTGCACAAAAAATACGAGAAACTCACTGTACTGAATGAGTAGACAATAGTATACATTTTTCCTGTTAACCTACTGTATGCACATGCTGTGCGAAAAATATGAAATACTGTGGTGGCCGTTACCGAGGTGGAACACCTGCGACATTATGGATAGGCCAAACCGCCAGGCACTCGTGTTAAGTTGGCGGCCTGCCTGGAGAGCACAAGTGCAGGGGGAAGCAGGTATTAAATTCCTGGTACCCAAAATTTCGTACGGTCACCTCCCAGTGAGTTGAGGGTGACGGACAAGTCGCCCCAGCTAACTCGCCCCATGATAAAGTCGCCCCAAGGCTAACTCGCCCCAATTTTCGGGATTTGGCGAGTCGCAAACTTGTGCCAACTCGCCCCATTTAAATTTTTTAAGCAACTTTGGTCTTTTTCCACTACTAAAACAAATGTGCACTTGTGCAGACTTTGTGTCGACTCTATGACTCTATGCACACTTTGTATTGCAGAGGCACAACTACACATCACATAACGTTTAGTTACTAAAGGTGCGCTCTAGTGCAGACTTAAACAATCCCCAAGGCACACAGACACAATGGGATGCTTCAGAAAACTGAGCACCACAAATTAAGCAGTTGACTAAACGTTTCTCCAAGTGCAGAGCAAGTGCACACCTGTACATGTTTAGATTAGATCGACACCAGCAATTAATGTGCACAAGAAAAACTACTTTTACTAGTATTGTGAGTAGCTGCATAGCATTTGTATCGATGCATCGTGACTACATCCCACCCTTCTGCTTTGAACCGGCTCACCGACTAAATGTTTGCAAGTGTCGTCAAAAATTAGATTTTTTCACTGTGAAAAATATTGGTAAAAGTTACGGGAAAATTTTCCATGATGTGTTGTAAAATTAGAATTCAAAATTGTAAAATTACAAGTTACTTGTATCGACTTGGAATTCATCAACGAGCAAAAGTGGACACTCGTAAATTTACAATATAATTTGTAAATCGTAAATACAAAATATGTTGTAAATTTACGAAGATATTTTTCAAAGCTACGGTCTGTCCTGTATGTCACGGACCGTAACCAAAAAATAAGGTGCTGGACCAGGCAACGAATTTACAGCCCAGACCGTAGGCGTTTACTGTGTTTTTCTTACAGTGAAAAAAACTGATTTTAATTGGGGCGAGTTAGCACTGGGGCGACATGTGTACGGGGCGAGTTGGGCATAGGGCAAGTTAATACCGGGGCGAGTTAGACTGGGGCGAGTTGTCCTAGATCCTGAGTTGATTGTGCGGGCACCTTACCTGCCCTATACACCCTGACTCTGCAGGGCTTGGGTATAAATCACGTTAGTGAATTTTTGCCATTTGCCAGCCCGGCAAGCCAAACGAGAGCCTAACCTGACACTGGCAGGCCCTTCCTAATGTCTACTATTATCTCTTGATTCAGTAAATGGAGTGACTTCTGTTTCTGGTGCAAATTCACTCCTTTGTTAAAAGCTGCGAACCTGGCCACCACCACAGTACATTAATTACATCGCACGGCAAGTGCATGAAGTAGGATGAAAGCAAACATGTATACCATTGTCTACTAATTCAGTACACTGAGTTTCTCGTGTTTTTTTTAATGCAAATTTACTCTTTTGCTAAATGTTGCGAACCTGGGCGCCACCACAGTATTTCATATTTTTCGCACAGTATGAGCATGAAGTAGGTTAAATGGAAACATGTATACTATTGTCTACTAATTCAGTACACTGAGTTTCTCGTGTTTTTTATTAATGCAAATTTACTCTTTTGCTAAATGTTCCGAACCTGGCCGCCACTACAGTATTTCATATTTTTCGCACAGAACACACTCTAAACCCTTATGCATTTTGTTGTGCATAAACATGCAGGATTTTATGCAACCATAAATATGCACATTTTTTATGCATAATTATGTACAAATTGTGCATAACTATGCACAAATTGTACATAGTTATGCATAAAATTGTGCATATTCTTATGGTTGCATAAAATCCTGCATGTTTATGCACAACAAAATGCATAAGGGTTTAGTGTGCATGCATACAGAAAGATGAATGCAAACATGTATACTTATGTCTACTCATATAGTAAGGTGAGTTTCATGTGTTTCTGGTATAAATTCGCTACTGTGTTAAAAGTTGCGAACCTGGCCACCACCACAGTACTTCAATTCTTTCGCACGGTATGTGCACGAAGTAGGTTGAATGCAAACATGTATACTATTGTCTACACTGTAAACTGGTTGGCGTCTTTAGACGCCAAAATATTGGCGTCCTCTGAGAACGCCAAATCTTGGCGTTTAAAGACGCCAATATTTGGCGTTCTGAGAAGAAGAACGCCAAATATTGGCGTCTTTCAACGCCAAAATTTGGCGTTCTCAGAGGACGCCAAAATTTTGGCGTCTAAAGACGCCAACCAATTTACAGTGTACTAATTCAGTACCGTGAGTTTCTCGTGTCTTTTTATGCAGATTTTCTCTTTTGCTAAAAGTTGCGAACCTGGCTGCCACCACAGTATTTCATATTTTTCGCACAGTATGTGCATGAAGTAGGTTAAGTGGAAACATGTATACTATTGTCTACTCATTCAGGACAATAAGTTTATCGTATTTTTTGTGCAAATTCAGTCCTTTGCTAAAATTTGCGAACCTGGCCGCCACCACGGTACTTTACTTACATCGCACGGTATGTGCATGTAGTAGGATGAAAGCAAACATGTCTACTATTTTCTACTAATTCAGTAAAGTGAGTTTCTTGTGTTTCTCGTGCAAATTCACTCCTTTGCTAAAAGTTGCGAACCTGGCCCCCACCACAGTATTTCAACTCTTTCGCACAGTATGTGCATATAGAAGAATGAATGAAAACATGTCTACTAGTGTCTACTAATTCAGTAAAGCGAGTTTCTTGTGTTTCTGGTATAAATTCGCTAGTACGTTAAAAGTTGCGAACCTGGCCGCCACCACAGTACTTAAATTTAATCGCACGGTATGCGCATGAAGGAGGATAAACGCAAATACGTCTACTAATGTCTACCGATTCAGTAAAGTAAGTTTGGCGTGTAAATGGCGAAAACGCGCTCTTCTGTTAAATGTTGCGAACCTAGCCGCCACCAATTGTACTTTCCTGACATGTTTATGCCTGATCGGATTGCGTCATTGATCCCTTTATACGGCTACTATTATCTACTAACGAAAAAAATAAGGTGTAGGTATTTTCGTACCGCTGCGGTTTCTGCCAGAGAAATTGGGTCGGGCTAACTTCGAGCGAAGCTGGCCGCCCCAAACTCGTTTTTAAAAAAGTGGTGGCGGCTATAAGTTAGAGGAAAACTTTGGCGTATACTTATTTATACTAATCGTATACTAATGACCTGTTCGATTGGTTTTCGTAGAATCCGTCTGGGCTTGGCCTACTTCCCGGAGGTCACAGAACTTGAGTGCCATTATATTATTACCACATTCATAATTATTAATTGTTCAAGGGAGAGAAGGGGCCTTTTAGATAAGAATTTAGTCCTTCCTAAACGTGTTTACTAGTTAGTTCTCAAAAAAGTATTTTGTATCTAGGTGGGACTTACTTGGTATGGTAAATAGGGCAGAGGGTAGAATGGTAAAAGGGTGAGGGAGAGAGAAGACGGTACGGCGAGGCGATTGGCGATGGTGCAGCCTATCGGTCATGTCATGCAGCCAGGGGTAGGCTAGGCTAGCCCGCCAAGCACTCATGCCAGCGGGCTGCCTAAACAGGCAGCTCAGCCTAGTTTGACATAATTTAACAACCCTAACAAATTGCCAACGCCAGCAAACGTGATTATAGAGTGCCAAACACGCATTTTAATGATTATATTGTACCATAAGTGATAAAAGGGCAAAAAATCGTTTTTTTCCGTTTTTTTTCCATTTTTAGCCTTTTAAAAATACGAAAAATACCGGTATTTTTCCTGGTATTTTTCCGGTTTTTTTCCAGGGTTGCCATCCCTAGACCGGTGCCATGCCTCCAGCCCCTGCTGACACGCTCGGGTCAAGCCGGCCGCATTCCAGCGCGCCTAACGGCTCGACCCGATCCTCCGGACCGTCCGGGGCAGCGCCCGCGTCCAGCCCGCCTTGGGAAATTTCCAAGAAAGGGCTGTCAGCGAGCCGCCCCCCGGCCCCGCCGCCCGGCGCCGACGGCTGCGGCACGGGGCCCGGCTCCTCCCGAGAGCCTGACTCCGCCCGCCCTGCCGCCGCGCCGTGCTCTGCTCCCAACTTAACACAATTTACCTGAGTGATTTCCTTATTATTACTTTTAACGGTTAGCACGGGGGTATTGGCCCCACCCCCGCTTATCGGACTCCGGGGCAGCTGTCCTATACCTAACGGGCTCCGGGGCCTTTGCCCTATACTCGCTAGGCTCCGGGGCAGCTGCCCTACGCCCTCCACTAACCCCTGTGCACGCGACGTCCTTTGCTCCCCCTCACCAGCTGCGACGGGCCTGTCGCGCACTGTCTGTTGGGTCTGTCCATCCGTGCACCCGCGCGACACACGCGCGCTGCCGTTCCGCACCTGCACTGCCACTGCCCATGAAGGGCACGTAGCACGTGTTCGGTGCACGGCCAACTCGAAAGAATCGATAGCCACGTGTCCATTGTGGAGCTGCGTAGCCACCCGAAACTGTTCGAACCAGTTGGCTCCTAAAATGCCAACTTCATCACTCAGATATTTATCTTTGCATACCCAAAACTCCATCCACATTCTTAACTCAACATTATTTTTACAATAAGCCTTTACACATATGTACACAGTCCCGATAACTTCAACTTGGTCCCCGGTGAGTGCCTCTAGAACCACGTTAGCGGGCGGCGGCAAAAGTTCATGACTCTTTTGCAACGCACGCTCTGCTAATATATTTGGAACCGACCCGCAGTCCAAATAAAAGGACCCATTTTGATCATCAATAGACAGATTCACCGCGAACCCCGTCAAATTATTGGAAAAATCAGAGTCACGGCGTGGCGCAAACAACTCGACCACTCGTGTCGCCGCGACCTGATAAACCGCTCTCTGTATTCGGGAGTCATCAGAGAGCTTTAAGCGTTTGGGGGCTGGCTTCCCCCGCTGACAGCCACTGTAGGGGCCGGCGCCGCCCCGCCCTGGGGCGCGGCGCTAAGCCACTTCTGCAGGAGCTCCTGAGGCGGCGAGACACACTGACTCGCGTAGTGCCCGGAGACCCGGCAAATTTGGCAACGGGGCACGTACCCCCCTTGATGCCCTCCCTGCTGCCCTCCTGGTTGCCCTCCTGGTTGCCTATTCACCCGAGACGGACATAACCTTGCAATATGCCCTCTCCCTCGGCAAAAAAAAAAAAACACAAAACGTCTTGCCCTGGAAAACGATCCCTTTTTACAGCTGCATCCCCTTTGGGAGGGTTTGCCGTCCCCCCTGCCAGCACTGGGGCTGGGTTGGAAGAACCCCCTTTATCATTATTTGAACCTGCCGCGCTGCCCGCCGCTGCCGACACGGCGGTTACGGCGCACGCCGCCACCGCCTTCTTGTTGCGTAACTCGCGTTCCAGCCTCATGGCGGTGCCGTGCAGCTGATCGAAAGTTACGCGCATCGGCCCCAAATGCCGGTTGGTTGCTTGGTCGAGGGCCTCCCGCAAGGCTGGAGTCAGCCCACTTTTGTACCTTGCAATCAGATCATTAGCAACCAAGGCCCGCACCTCAGCAGAGCCAGACATACTGTCCAAACCAGGGTACGTCGCTGCCATGCAGCGCCTATGCAACTTAGTGAGCCGATCGGAGTACGCCGATACGCCCTCCGACTTGCCCTGTGTACACCCGTCCAGCTCTGCTTGGAGCTCGCCCGCCTTGGCAGCAAAATTGTCCAAAAGCTTCGCCCGCGCCGCGGCCCACGAGCGCACCTCGGCGGCGCCGAGCAGCCGCCTTGGTTCGCCCTTGAGCCGGGCCAGCAACAGCGCCTCCAAGTCGCGCGGCGTCAAAGTCCCACACCTGCTCTCTACCTTATCTACAGCAAGAATGAAATCCATGAGTTCTTCATCTGATTTCCCTGAACATACAGGAATGCTTTCAAACAACAACTTGCTTTCATGCTTCATAAGGTAGGAACTGAAACCCGACCCCGGCGCCTCGCGCACCATGCCTGCCGCCCCCGGCCGGGCCTGCGGTGAGGCGCGGTGATCCACGCCCGCCCCGCCCTGGCCGTGCCGGCCCTCCCCTCCACTACGCCTGGAAACATAGCCTCCCTGCCCCGGCGCGAGGGGTACGCGGCGCTGCCCCTCCCCACTCCACGGATCAAACTGTTCCTCACAATCCCGATACTTCATGTAGGACATCCATGAGGCCACGCTGCCTGCCGACTGGAACATACTACTATATGACTTTTCTGAAACCGTGGGTGAAGAGGCGCGAACGCCTTCAGCTCCGCTGGAGTGAAAAACAACCCCGGACATGGGCAGACTCGTCGGCCCGACATGCGCGGCCGACCACTGTCCTTGCCACTGCTGCTGCAGCGCGGGGAAAGGCTGCCCGGCCCCGGGGACCATCCCTAAGCCTGGTCCCCGCTCCTGCACCGGCACGCCGCCCTCTCCCTGCGCCCTCCCAGCCAGGCCGGCCCCTGGCCGGGCCGCTCACAGTACGCTACCTGGGCGGGGAGCTGGGGCTGGCCCACCGCGCCGCCGGCCGTCCACAGCCGCGCCACCTCGGCGGGTTTCCCCGCCGGTCCGACGGAAGGCCACGTTGCAGCCGGCACCAGCTGCAGCGGCTGCACCGGCGCGGGGAGCGTCACCCCCAGGACGGGCGCCGCGACGCCCGAATCCTGTGCAACATGCACCCCCTGCCCCATGACTCGCTCGGTCACACGGGGAGTGGAAAATAAACCCGGCATGAACCCATGGCCCGCGGCCGCCGGGCCGGCGCCGGGCAGCAAGCCGCCCGCGGCGCCGCGTCCTGCACGCCATGCTGCAGGCCCGCGCGCGCTCCCGCGCCCCCGCTCCCGCCGCGGACATCGACGTTCTCCTCTCCAGGGCCTCTCCCGTTACAGGACACTGGTGACACTGCCCGCGCCTCCGGCACCGTTGTATTTAATTTCTCCAAGATGTGGCTCAACATGGCCGTCTGGTGCTCGGAGTGCTGCATATTCACAGCACTTTGCGACACTTGCTCTTTCACAATTTTTTTAAGGTCCTCCAATCCTGAGGTCAGTGTCTCACAGTGCTCCCGCAGCGCGTCCATCTCCGATCGAGTTGACCCCTCGTCGGAGCTGCCCTCACTCAGCGCGCGTGAGCGCTGCCCAAGTCCGCGGCGCACCTCCTCGCGCCCTCCCAAACACGTGGCCGGCGAGCCGGGCCTCGACCCCCTCCCGCTGCCCGGCCGCGGCCCGGGCATTTGGGCCCCCGGGGCAACGGGTGAAAACCACGATGTAGTTAATACGGTGGCGGCTCTTGCCGTCTGAAGGGGGGTCGCGAAATGGCGGCAGGTTCGTAGTTCCTGAGGTGCCGCCAGGGGGCGCTCGCGTCGACCGATTCCGGGCGAGGGGAGAGGAGACGGGGGGAGCGGCGCACTGCACCCGCCCCCTCTCCCTTCCCCACCCTCCCCCTCGCCGGGAATCGGTCGACGCGAGCGCCCCTGGCGGCACCTCTGGAACTACGAACCTGCCGCCATTCCGTGGCCGCCTTTTCGGCCGCAGCAGCGCGGAGAGCAGACACCGTATTAACTACATCGTGGTGAAAACCCATTCGCCCCCTCAGAGCCCTCTGCCGGCCGCATTCCCTCCAGCGAGAACTGTACGTCCTCTTTCACAATGTTCTGGCTTTTCCAGTACGAAAACAAACCTTTCGCCTCCTCCAAAAACCTCACCCGCTCCACATTGTAACTGTAGCATAACGCGTTAGCGTTATGCTGGCCTAACATAGTGGGTACAGCACCCCAATGCATTAAGGCCTCCCGACGGGCCTGCTCATCGCTCATACTGTGATATACACCCGTAATCCACGCATTATACTGGTCCCACGTTTCAATAATTCGACTACACTGCTGGCGTTGGGTCTAGGGATTGAAAGGTCGCAAAAATTTCCGGAAAAATTTGAAAAATTTCCGGAAAACTTGGAAATTTTTCCGAGCTATAAATTTCCTGGAAAAATATGGAAAAATATTTTCTTTTGTTTTTATGAACTTGTGAAGTGAAATTACTAATATAGTGAAAAGAAAAATTTGTTTCAAGTTGTATGAGGTTCTTCATGATTATGTAGAGGGTACACGGTAAAAGCAATGTCTGATTTTTTTAGGAAAAGGGGAAAACTTTAAGGGAACTTCCGTAATTTGATTGATTCCCCTTATATTTTGAGGAAGGTTCCTCATAAAAAAACGGGAAATCTCCACAAATTTTAAGGAGACTTCCTCAAAATCTGAGGAGTTTTCCTCAAAGTATCCAAGGTCCTCAAAGTTTTACCTTTCACCTCAAAAAATCAGACATCGTTTTTACCGTGTATACCTTAATATAATTACCGTGGTATAACAAATGTGCAGCTTTGTATACTTTACGTGTGCTTCTAACAAATTTGCACATTACATGACATGGTGTCGAGTTTTACTAGACACTACAATAACGTCTAAACTTTGAACGTCTCGCAAGTGTCGAATGTTTGCACACTTGGACACATGCACCAGCTATTGGGAAGCCATAATAGACATCGAGTAACTGCAAACTAAATGGTGTGCAGTTTATTGAACGTTTCGGAAGTGTCGAAACATTGCACACCAAATGACGTTTAGTTAAGCTCGACACCTTGAAGTGTGCAATGTTTGCACATTTGAAACTAAACACCATTGATGTATTAAAACTAAACGTTTGTTTTATCAGTGTAACATTATTATTATTGAAAGATACAATCCAGAACGATGACAACAGCGCGAGAACCCGCATCGACGACAGATTCGAGTTCTGATCAAGAATCGGAAGCTTAGAAAAAAGAGAAGTACTTCATTGAGGCTTTAACGTACGGCGTTTGAGGCGGCAAGGCGCGGAATTATGAAGCGATTAGCGAAACAAGACATACTGCTGTTTGCTGTTTTCTCTAAAACGAATCATAATGCGATAGGAGTACTTAAAATTATTTTTTATTTCAAAACAAGAGAAAAAGGATATTTTTCCAATTTTTCCATATTTTTCGGAAAATTTCAATCCCTAGTGCCGGCTCAGTACGATGAAGAAGTGATGCGCTCTCCGCGGCCGGGCCGGGCCGGCAGGTCGGCTCCGGCGGCGCGGAGATCGCGCGCTCTGGGCGGCGGAGGCCGCAAGCGCTAGAGTTTTTGGCAGGTTTTTCTCAGAAGGGTGTAATCATCGTCATCGAGATGAAGCTCTTTTCCTTGTTCTTTGAAGATGAGGTCTTCTAAGTCCAGCTTAGCGGGAAATTCATCATCCCATGAAACAAGATTTTCTATTGAGTCTGCCAAGTGCGCAACTCTCTTCTTCTGCTGGACGATGTGAAGAGCTTTGTCGTTTTCAACCGTCTGTTCTTTTGTTGGAAACACATAGCACTTGTCAGCAGTTGAACGAGTGTGGTTCAGTTGGCGATCTATTGCCTGTCGGGTTTCCACTGACTCATTTAATGACTGTGTATTCATACTTGTTCTGATTTTTCTGCCCGTAACTCTTTCTTTTCCTTTCTTCCCAAGCCTTTCGTTCACAAGTTTGTCAAAATTCTCATAAATAGAACCGGTTATGCTAATGAAGAATCTATCTTCCTCCCAGTCTTCTTTAACACATTTTCTTCTGAGGTTAGCGTACCTGCACCATAGGTCGATACCCCCTATCTAAAACCGCTCACCGCCTGAACGGCTGGGGACAAGCGCTCATCTCATCGCCGCCCGTGGACAACCGCTTACCGCGAGAGGAGCTCCCGACAAGTGCTTACCGCGCGCAGCGCTCCGGACAACCGCTCAAGTGCCCGCGAAGCGATTTTACAGGAGAGGTTTCTGAAAGTTCAAGGCCCCTGGACAACTCCAGGCAACGAGTAAAGAGCGATATTATGATGCCAATCGATATCCCGATGCCTAATCTGTTTAATTTATACCGTGAGGCGCTTATAATTTGTAAATTTAACGAGAGCTAAGTGAAATACGGGGAAGAGGGGACAGCTGGAGCCGTCCGTCTTCCACGTCCACCTACTTATCAATAAGGTGCCGTTCTTAGTTTTCTTAAAAGATTGTATTGAAAACAGTAAAATTTGATGGACGATTGTAAGGATCCTGTAAGTTTTTTGTGTAAAAATAATAGTGATATGCTGGTAATTTTACAGGTTAAACGGACTTGTGGAGTTGCCTTTGGAGATTTTACGTATGAATTAGACCATTTTCCTGATCAGTCATCAGTCCACCAGATTCGACTCTACAGCGATAAAAGAAGAGGAGGTAAAGGACAGAATGGAGTTGCGTGTTTTACAGAAATGCCTCTTTCACCTACTGCTCGTGATAGCTCTTCAGAATGCCCAAGTTATGTTTAACACTGCTATAGAAAATTTTAATGCTTATTAAAAATGCGGCAAATTTTATATAGTAAGCCTTACCAATTGTTTTGTTTTGCCACAGCTTTACCTAAAATATGGTTGACTGTAGTAGTGTAATGTACGACTAAACTTCTTAGTAAGAAGTGTTCACACGTTTCTTCAGTATCTTAGAGAGATGAACTTAGAGAAACCACCTAATTATAATAAATGCAAAGAATTCATTTAAGAAACTTGTTAAATTAAAAATCACTATCATAATAATTTCTATGATAATCACACACTATGATTAAAAATTGATTTATTCTGTCACTTTATTATGTCTGTAATGTTTTGAAATTGGAGAATTAAATCAGACCATTGATATTTTGTCACCTATTTTATGCTTAACCGTATGTCAGACTTTTTGTAATATGATGAACGAATGGACCTATATTAAACATTTGTGTTTCCAGTCATACGGACATTTTCCTGTCGATTGGTTGAAGAGAACCAATGGATTAAGAGACAAAATAAAGACAAAATTTATCACAATTTTTATTTATTTGTGACTAGTTACCACAAGAAATCAGTTAATACAAATAAAAATAAACATTTCACATTGAGATGTGGCAGTCTTTTGCAAAGTAACTAAAGTAACCAAATACATAGTTGAAGATGGCTTAAGAGAAAAAATAAAGATTATTTTATCACAATTTTATATCAATATTGTGACTAGTTACCACTAGAAATCAGTTAATAAAAATAAACATAGCAGATAGAGATGGAGCAGTCTTTTGGAAAGTAAGGTGCATCAGTAAATCATTCTCCCTCTTTTTCTAAAGTGTCTCCCATACACAAATCTTCATCAGTCTCATACTCAGGGTTTGTCGCATTATCTTCTTCTGTAGGATTACATTCTGATAGCAGTGCATTGTAAAAGGGATGTTTGCTTATGGGGATAGCAAGAGAATTGCATAAATTTGTCAGGTCTCTTACAGTGTTCGCAGAGAGAGGGATGGCAGAATTGTAAGCTGGAGGTGGATTGTACGTTTTCAAATTAACGGGGCGCCCTGGTTTGTTTGGGCTTAGGGTCACAACATCCCCATCATGATCGTTCTTGATCCTAACAAGATTACCCTCTGAACCATTTATACAAACTTCTTTCACCTTCTTCAAAGCAATTGTTTTTCCTTTAAGATCACTTTCCCAATTCTGCATGCCTACAAGTGGTTTGAAAGTCAAAATTTTTCTTAAATGGGATTACCTTATACTTTGGCAATTCTTCCTTGGCGTTTTCAATAGCATTTACCCAGTCATCAAAATCAAAAATCTCCTTACCAGAAGCGGCTTTCTCTATTCTGGCGTGAATGGAATCAACTTCCATCATTGTGTGGCCCGGCTCCAGAAATTTGTGTGTAATTTTAATTGAATACTTTACAGCAGCCAGCTGATACATGCTGAAGATAAAACGATTCTTGTTCTGGCCTCCACAGTTGTCCGAGTAGAAAATGATTTCTTTGTAGCCCTTTTCAACAAGCTCAGTGATGAAGTGGAAAAGGGAACTAGATACTTCATCTGAACCTTTTTTTGCCATGCCTTCGTGCCAAAGGTAACAAAACCCAAGCCGATGAATTGAATGGAAGACCGTGAAGTTAAATACATTCAACTTGCTTGAATAATAGAAAGGTGATGCTTCTGACTTCGGACAGGTAAGTTGTTTTTGCAGGTCAAATGAACAAAGAGCAATGGACCTATCTTTATCTGCTGCAGCTTTGTCCCTATCTTTAATTCTCTTTAACAGGTCCTTATTCTTGATGTGAGCTATCCACTGCTGCTTATACTTTTCTCTGACTTCAGGCGTATTATCCTTACTTCTCATCAAGCAGCACAGTTTACATTGATCTTTCTTGGGTTTGAAAAATCCCAAATTGAAATGTGAATTCACAATGTCTTCATATTGTCTGATGTTAGCAACAGCTGACGGGGGAAGATTTTTACTCTTAGCCCAACTTACATAGTGCCTTGCCATTTTCTTCAAAGTAAGTCCATTTTCCAAGTATTCTCTCTTAGTTCTCTGCCTACAATAGTGGGAGGGAACTCTTGGAAACTGGGAAACATGCTCCTGAACTGAATTTATTTTTTCTGGAGTAATTTGAAGAGGGTGGTTCTTATGCCTTCCTCGTTTGTCTGGCGTTGATGTTTTACCTTTGGAAGAATTTACATGGCTATAAGCACTATCAATCCAGCTATCCCAGATGGAGAGAGTCGTCATAAACATCTTTTTGCACACTCTTTCTTTTTCAATATAGAATTTGCGATGACATGCTCTTTTTCCTTTCTCAGGTTTAGTTGGCTTGGACACAGAATGAGCTCGAATAAACTCCCACTGCCTCTCGTGATCACCAAGACTCCAAAAGGTGTTGAAGGCTTCCTTTCTCTTTTCTTCTGGAACTCGATGAAGACAGTCGAATTTGCATGAGCAGCCAGCTCTCATTACTTTCGCTGGCATTTCCTTGCCTCTAGCTGTTACATACTCTTGCCCACTATTTTTGGCAACCTTTCTTAAATTTGATTTCCACATTGCTGGATTCCTTGCACGCTTCCGGACTGGGCTGGCACTTCCAGTACCTGGAGTTCTGGTTCTCTTTCTTGTTTGGTGTGGTGTCTCATAAGTGGGGTCCCTTTCAACATCATCATCTAGGTTTGAGCCATGATCTGGAAAGAAACCAACTATAATTATACTTTTTGAATATAGCTTGAAGAGAAAATATTCACGTGAAGGTTTGTTACTTCTAAAAAATTAAGTTAGTAAGAAAAAATATAACACCTGGAGCATCTGAAGCTGTACTAATAGTCCTTTGTCTTCTATTTTCAGAGGAAATTATTCCCGTTACAGGATGTGTCTGGAGTAAAGTATCTCTGCCGCTATCTTCAAGTTGTGAAGATTCAAGATCTATAAAGAAAACAAACAAAATTAAAATAATTAAAAATTTTTGAAGGTATTGAATTTAATTGAAGATCTTAAGGGGGTCTCTTCCTTTTTTATCAGTCTTACTATTCATTGAGACTTTATTTTTTTCAGGTCTTAGTCTTGTAAAATATGACTGCTAGAGGAATCATGGGCGCAGGCTTCTGAAGTAGAGGAACACATTACCTTTGATTTAAGATATTAATAGTAAGAAAGTCAATTATTGTGTTTATTCTGATGTTGCTTTTAGGTTCAGAAGAATGCAGAGAAACAAAATCTACCTTCAGATTGTCCATTATCACATCACAAAATTAAGGCCAGAAAAAAATAAAGTCTCAATATTTATTAAAACTAATCAAAAAAGGAAGATACCCCATTAAAAAATCTTTACTTTCCCATTTTAAAAGACAGAGAAATAAAATACCTGAAGGTGGACCTGATGCTGAATGTCTTGCTACACTTACAGGTGAAATTTGGGCAGATGTGCTTTCAATTGGCTCCTTATAAATTACTTTTGCTGAAAAAAAAATCATTATGAGACTTAAATCAATCATTGGCAAGTACATACCAAAGATTCAGCACAAAATAAGCTTGGAATGCTACAGTAGTTACCTCCTTGAGGGGTTATTTCACAATCATCCAGGCCTCCAAGAAAGTCATCAAATCCTTCAAATAGAGAAAAAGTTTTGTAGAATTCACATAAAAAGATAATTTCAATGCTAAGTGTGATAAAAGAGAATATATTGTCAGTTACCATCACATCCAGTATTATTAAATCCACTGTCCTTACTAAGCAAATTTGGAGATGTGAAATTCTTTCCAAATCCTAATACTCTGATGTTACAGGGTGTGTCAACTGAATCATTTGACAAGAGGAAATCTAGAAACAGAAATCAAATGTAGAGTTAAAAGGTGTGTGAAATTTAAATGGATTTCACTTTCAGAAAAGAAACCAAAGAAATACTAAAATTATGGTACCATCTTGCACTGTCTCACATAGTTGGATAGAGTCTACAGTAGGATCAGGCAATGGAGCAATAGTCCATGAGTCAGTTGCTTTAAGTGAAACAGACTTAAAAGGAGACACTTTCACACCTAAAATAATACGGTGTAATAATTTAGTTGTCATGTTAATGGCTGAATTGATTGAATAAAAAGTATCTATTAACATTGTACACTTACTCTGCTCATTTTTCCTGTTAACATTGTGATGTGAAGCGACGGGAAACTCTGATGATGGTAGTGTGGTTCTTCGTTGTGCCACCTCTGATGGTCTGTGCCTGAAAGCACAAGGGGACCTGAGTGAAGCTTTCTGCAAAGTATTTACGTTCTCAGTTGACAAGGTCTCTTCAGCAAACAAATCTGAAAACAGAAAGAAATAATATTCACTCATTCAAATTAATGGTGCAGAAGTTTTCATAAAATATTAGATTAGCCCCCTTGGTTACTCACTCTTTTTGTTAGAATTACTGAAGGAATGTTTACGGGAAGAACTTAAAGTTTCACTTCTTACAGGTGTGGTTGGTGATAGGTTGGCACGGCCAGCCACTGTACCCAGTTCTGCTGATTTGATAAAAGAATTTATTGGTATCAATGAGGAAATATTTTTTTGAATTATTACTGCCAAAGTATTGAAAACTATTTGTTACTGTTACTTACTGTTTCTACTTGTCTGAAGGTCTCCGCTTACTTTAGAAAACCCTTTGAGTGGGGAAGTTAAATCACTTTTAACAGAGGGAGATGATATGTAGTCAAACTGGCCAGTAAATTTGGGTGGTGTTGTGGAAGGAAGTGATGGCAGTTTATTTGCAGCAAGCACATCTATAAAGACAAGAAAAAATTAGAGAACACTTATGCAGCAAAGCAAACATTTCGATGGGTTATACATTTTAAAATTAAAGTGCAAGTCAGCCGTGAATGTTGATACTAACCATTTCTTTCTCCTTCTCCTTGTGGCTGAGCAGGGGTTGAGATGTCCTTTGACTTAGCAATGAAATCTGTAATGAGATGAAAGTAAAATAAGGATAAATTTAAACACTCTATATTGCACGAAATTGCCTTTATAATAGCTTACCCTTTCTATGTTTTTCACTTCCGATCTTTGAAGGAGAGCGAAAGACCAGTTTTTTGCGACATTTTGCCTGCCCTATCCACAATGCCACTTTTGCTTTGTAACCTAAAACACAAAGAAATAATGTCAACAATCAGACTCAGACTACTAAAATTAAAGTTTAAAACTCAGAAGCAAAAGCAGACAACCACAAGAAAATAAATTTGCATGAGATAGATAGAATATTGCATATCTGTTAAGGATTTGGAAAAAAAAACTGAAAATTCTCTCATAGCATGTTTTTTTTTTCTTTTTTCTTAAGTATTGAGAGATGAGATAGGTATAACAAAATGTGGCTTGTCTAAGGTACCTTTTCATAGAGATGAAAAAACTCAGAAGACACAAAAGGTTGTTCTGTTCACACATTTACATATGTCAAGCATTTCACACACATTTACGTATGTAAAGCATTTCAAACTAAATGCTTTACTGTGCACTCTCTCTCACTAATTGTACAGTATAGAAAATGTTTTAAAGATATATTTGGTTCATTTAAGTGAAATATATTATTCATTTTAAAAGTTTTAAGGTCAAAAGTGTAGCAAGCAAAGGTATGGAAGAAAGTTTCACCAAGAGTAGTTTGCATTCAGAATACAAGGCAGCAGTTGAGCACACTCAACCATGCACTAAAAGACACACTTCAAAACATTTACTTTACTCACAGGCCTTGACATAAGCAAGCAGGTCCCCGCGAAAAAAACCTTAATTTATACTTAATATAACGCCATATTTGTTCTTAATTTACTGTTAATATGTAAAAATTAATAAAACTAAACAAAAAGTCAGTATAATTTTAATTTGCCTGCTCTAGTCCGGAACATCCTTTAACGTCCCCCTCCGCGAACGTCCCCCCCTATTTAATTATAAAGAAGAAAAAAGAGAGATGCCTTTTTTTGTATTTAATGTATTTAATGTGATTATTACGCAGGAAGTACCTGATTTCTGTTGTTCAAAAAATAATTTTGGAATTTAAATTAATTTTAATTTAAATTAATTATAAAAAAAATAAAAAATAATAAAAATGATTTTATTTTTAAAAAAGTTTCAATATTTTAATTCTTATATTTAAGAATAAGAAAATATATATTTAAAAAAATAGGGAACACGCGCCGGAACATCCTTTAGCGTCCCCCTCCGCGAAGGGAAACTTCTGGAGAGTCCCCCTAGCAGAGTTCCCCCCCTATTTCTTTATTATTTTTTATTATTTTAGTGGAATGCTCGGGTATATACTGGAGCTTACCCCTCGGGAGGTTACCCCCTATTTTTATTTCTATTTTTTAAAGAGGCAAAATAAAGAAAATATCTAAAATAATTCGTCTGATTTAAAGTAGTGTTTCCGAGTGTTTACCCCTCGGGAGATTACCCCTATATTTTAAAAATAAATAAATTGGGGAATTTAAAAATAAAATGTAGATTAATCTACTAGAAAAATTAAATGAATTAATGGTGTGTTTCCGGGAGCTGAACCCTCGAGAGGTTACCCCCTATTTTTATTTTTATTTTTATAGAGGCAAAAAAAAGAAAATATTCAAAATAATTCGACTGATTAAAAGTAGTGTTCCGAGTGTTTACCCCTCGGGAGGTTACCCCTTTATTTAAAAAATAAATAAATTCGGGATTTTATGAAATTATTTGCATTTGACTCGTAGAAGAAGCAAATGAATTATTAGCGTGTTTCCGCGAGGTTACCCTCCTGAGGTTACCCCGTTTTTCTAATTTAAATAAAGAAAGAGAAATGTTTTTAAGCCATCTACTGTGTGTTGCGCGATTTCTCATAGCTAGTCGAGCCACCAGAACTTAGTCTCGCTGAAAGTCTTTTCCATCAAGAGCTCTCCGACGTTTGTGCCGGCGTAGGTCAACACACACCCCTTACAAACCATTTTTACTTGGACAAAAGTTTTCAGTTCCTTGTATTGACTAGGGCCTATGCAGTGCACTCTAATTTACCTGTTCCAAGCATGTATAAATAGTTCTTTCAAAATAAGTGTGGGGGAGCTCATTAAATAAAAGAATTTCAAGATTATGGAGTGAAATGCAGGTTTGTTTTGTAATTGATTTATTGAGAAGTACTAGTCTAGCATCAGATTAGTGGAAAACACTACAAAATATTGGAGTGGATGCACTACAATTCTAGGGCACATACTAAGCACAAGCTGATGAAGCACTGCGGATGCCAGCAGACCTCACATATGGGGTAAACTGCAACAGGGGAGTAACCATAGATGCTCCAGCTCACTGGGAGTATCTACAGTTACTCTCAGCAGGAGCAGGCGGCCGTGGAGGTCTTAACGTAGTACCCCCAGTACAGCCACCCTAAGCAATTAAATTAAAGCTTGTGGTTAGACAAAATTCAATGATGAACATCTCAAACGGGATTGAACTCAACAGGGTTCACATTTCATATACAGGAGCAGCTGCTTCTATTGGAGAGCGACATAATAGTTACCCTCTCACATAAAAACTATGTGACAATTTCTGGTACAAACCATGGGCATGAATAATGTTTCATTTCATGGCAAACTTTTGTCGAACCCGTTATAACCTCCTGCTAACACACTGCACTTAAAAAAAGTCTCAGACTGATCAGAGGCAGTGCGAAAAATCGAGTGATCGGCTTGGCGCTCCCTGAGTGCGCGCGCGCAGTGGGCTTAGGCATAGGCGAGTGCACGCGCGCACTCGGGATGTTCACACTGTGAACAGGTATATCCCCGTCAGCCTACCCGTCTCCCTGCCCGTCACCTGCCCGTCAGCTACCCGCCCGCCGCGCCCTCGCCTTCAACGTGCGCGTCGTCAGCCTGCCCGTCTCCCTGCCCGTCACCTGCCCGTCAGCTACCCGCCCGCCGCGCCCTCGCCTTCAACGTGCGCGTCGTCAGCCTGCCCGTCTCCCTGCCCGTCACCTGCCCGTCAGCTACTAGCCCGCCGCGCCCTCGCCTTCAACGTGCGCGTCGTCAGCCTGCCCGTCTCTTTGCGCCTGCGCCTGTGGGCAGAGCGGGACGGGATCGCGCGCATGTAGTAGGGCAGTGTGAACACCCCTTGAGCCCCCGGTCGCCGTCCTGCTTCACGCACTCGTTGGTCTGCAGCAGAGAGCCGTTGGAGAGGGGGCCCGGGTGAGTGCCTTCGTCCTTCTCCTGCGCTCTGGTCCCGAGCGTCACGCTCACGCCCTCACACACTAAACCCTTATGCATTTTGTTGGGCATAAGCATGCAGATTTGTAAGCAACCATAATTTTGCACAATTTTCGTGCATGATTATGTACAAATTGTGCATAACTATGCACAACTTGTACATAGTTATGCATGAAATTGTGCATACACTTATGGTTGCTTAAAATCCTGCATATTTATGCACAATAAAATGCATAAGGGTTTAGCGTGCACTCTCACGCTCTCGGACTACGCTCTCCTAACTGTAGATAGCAGTTCGTCAGCGGCAGCGTGCTCAAGGGTGGTGAGGAGCTGCAGGCGATGGAGGCGGGCGAGGGCGAGCAGTTCCGCCACGACTGTGTTGGTGTCGGCATGGTGGAAGTTAAGTTTCAGGACGTCCCGCGGCTCTCCTCGGCCCAGGTGCGCGTTGAAGTCAGCAAGGAGCACCTTCCACTTGGCCGGCTGCGGCGTCGCCAGGGCTGCCGCCAGCGCGTCCAGGGCCCGCGGCTCCGTCCGATGGCAGGTATGCTCCGAACGCCGTGAACTGGACGCCGTAGACATGCACCTCCGCCAGCAGTGCGTCCCGGCACAGGAAGGCGAAGTGCCGCACGTGGACGTCCGGATCAGTCACATTTATGGTTCCCTGAGTACAGAGCTACGCTAACGCCTGCCGCATCAGCTGGTAGGCCACCAAGCTAGCGCGAGAGGCGACGGGCTGCCTACCTGCACGGCGCCCCGTCCAGCCCACTCCGTGCTCCTGTCCCCTGGGTTCTTACGAACAACCCAATGAACAGCTTGCTCTGTCCGAAGACAAGGTGGTGGCGCGTAGCACGGACCCATAACAAGCAAAACGCTTTTCGACGTCAGGACACATTAAAGTGTCTGGTGTGATAAATTACTTATTTTCAACAATCTACTGCACACATGTTAACGCTTCATACACTGTATTGCGTCCTGCTTCCTAAAAGTGTTTTGCTTGTGAAGGGTCCGTGCTACGCACCGCCACCTTGTCTTCGGATGGGGTTGTTCATGACACAGCACAGCAGCTACTGGCCCTGGCAGGCGGGTGTTCACAAACACCCAAAATCTCCCGGTCATTTCCGCTGCGACCACGATACATGTTCAGCACATCGTTGCTGCTCCCGACCGTAAACTCAGGCTCTTGTTGGCGTCCACGAGGCTGTATCGCGCAGGGCGGTGCGCGCCCGGCGCTATTGTCTGCTCCATGCTCAGGATCTTGTTGGGGTCCACGACGCTGACCCGCGCAGAGCAGCGCGCGTCTTGTGCATCCACGGATGCTCTCCGTATTAAGGCTCTTGTAAGTGTCCACGACGCTGTACCTCCCGGCAGCGGAGCACCGTTGACGTCACCTGGCGCCTGCAGCGCTCGCAAGTCCTGGACGGCGAGGGCCAGTGCCAGGACGCGGTTGATGAGCACCGCCGGGACCCCCGTGCTGTTGCAGGACGTCCACCACGCCCTGCTTGTGGACCTTGACGTCAAGGCCCATGATTTGGAACGCCGCGCCCGGCTTCCAGTGCTCCTCTAGCAGCAGCAGGACAGTCCAGATATGGTCGGTGGTAGGCCGGCCCGCCTGGAGGCCCGCCTGGCAGGAGGGCATGCCGGGCACCACCTCCTCGAGCAGGTTAGTCAGGTGTGTGGTGACCAGCTTGGACGCCACGTTGCACAGCGAGATGGGCCGGTAGACTTCGACCGAGGCAGGCCGGGGCTTCTTGGATAGGGTGCTGGAGAGAGACCTTCTACTCTTCCGGGAAGACTCTGGAGCGCTACTCCGTCCTCGGCCCGGGGCCCGTACACCTGGACAGTTTCCCGGCGTACCCCGCGAGCTGCTGGGCTATCGGCGCTGTTGCTGATGGATGAGGCTTTCGGAAAGGGTCCCCGTTGTGGCACCCTGGGCCTGCCGCTGGACCACCTCCCTCCAGTCCCGCTTCGCCTTCCGAAGATAGCGGAAGGCAGCCCGCAGCCGCTGGTCCGGCTCCAGCTTCACTCCCCGGACGGTCTCGAACGTCGCGAATGAGCGGGCCTCCTCGTCACGTTCGTGCTGCCGCAAAGCCACCTGTCGAGCCGCGTCAGCCACACGAAGGTCCGCCCTGGCCTGCAAACCGCTGGGGCTGGGCTGCTCGTGAGACCTGTGCAGGGCCTCCTGCCACTGCGGTGTCTGCAGGTGCAGGGTAGCGGTGGTCGCGGTCTCCAGCGCCCTCTGCAGCTTCTCCCACCCGAGCTCCTGCCGCAGCGCCGCCAGCTGACGGAGGGCCGCGTCCAACACCGCCTGGTAGCGCCCCTAGACCTCGGGGTTGTCGCAGAGCAGCCCCACCGGCCACCGCGCCGCGCCCGCCTTGCTCTGCGCCGGGCCTTCCTGCTCCTGGGGCGCGTGCCCGGCGAAGGTTGCGACCACTAGCTATTGGTCGGAGCGGGGCGGGGGCTCTCCTCGAAGACGGCGTAGGTCTTCCGGGTCCTCGGATTGTCCGTGAGGACATTAGTCGGAGGGCTCCACCGCTGCCTGCGCCCCTCCACGCACCCTCCTCGTCCGCTTACAAGAACGGGCGGGCCGGTCGGTGGTAACCACCTGCAGCGCAAACCACCTGGACATGGCCCACACCCCTATCCCCACGACGCCAGCACTGTCAGCGGCATGTCGGCCTCCGCCGTACCGCTGCGTCCCAGGCGTTGCGTGGGAGCGAGACGCGGGGGTGTAGCGTAGGCAGTGGGCCGCGCCGGGGAGATAGGCAACCAGCCAGGCTCCAGTCGCCTGGGAGGTGGGCAACCAGGCGCGCCGGGGCCCGGAAGCTTCCGCCGGCCGCCGCGCTAGGGAGCGCAGAGTGCGCTGGGGTGCGGTCCCCCCCCCCCCCCTCCCCCGCAGCGGTCAGCTGAGCAGAGCGAGCAGCTGAGCGGCCGTCACCCCTCACCGGTAGCTGCGGGGACACACCTGTTCCCTGCGGGACGCCAAGGCAGCACAAGCTTCTGAAGCACTGGGCGAATTCCGTGCAAATGCGTGCAAAGGAGGTTAACTGTAACCTGGGAGCAACCAGAGATGCTCCAGTCAGCTTGGAGTATCTACAGTTACTCTGCCTTGTAGGTCACATCAAATTTAAATGATGACTCGTTCGGGGGGCGCCATTAACTGGCAAGTTTTGAAATTAGAGGACGGTATGGGATTTAGCTGCACCAAAGATCATTGAGGTCCATGGTCACACCATACCTTTGCGTGTGACCAACATTTCATAAGATTTCCAAAGACTTTAACATAGATACAATGCCCTTCTTTAATTATGTCACAGAGGTATATTTCTTTGTAGCAGACAGATAATGATGTACTGCAGAGAAACAGTTTCTGTGAGAGGGTTTAAAGGCAAAAGAGGAGAGGGAAATGCACAAAAGAAACGGTTGAGGTACACATTATTATAGATGTCCCTCACAATCCTCTTCTAATTTCGGGCATTTGAGAGTATACCTGAGCATTGAAGTTGAAAAGGTATTGATAGGAAGGTTGGTTCCAAACTTTTAATTGAATAAGACAAAAAATAATTCTATAGTTTGCTATCAAGTAGACGATCAAAGATTATGTCTTGAACAGACGATAAACAAGCCTTCACAAAATAAGAAAAAAAAATGGTTGAATTATTTACAATGAAAATTTACTTTTACTTTGCAGGACTAGAGGAAAGATCACATGTTGAACACGCGAGTCATCAAAACATAGGCAATAAAGTGTTACAAAGGCGCAAAGTACAACCAAGAGTCTCTACTATATCAAACACAAGAATACAATCAAATATCATGTCTTGTAAATGCTGTATAAAGTTGATCAAAACATTAATCAACAAGATAAATTAAAAGAAAACTTATTTCTTTTCAGGGTATATACAAAATCAATTCAACTTCCAGAATTAATGGAAAGATCACATGTTGAACATACTACACACCAGTCACCAAAAGAAAGGCGTCAAAATATTACAGTAATACAACTGGTTCACTCCTACTTAAACATTGATCCTCACATCATGTTCTGGCAATATTACATTTTCACACAGCCATAAGCCATTCCCACATAGGTCATGAGCTTGACATTCCGCATCTTCAAATAAGCAAGCAGAAAGAAAAATTAAATGAAAGAGTGGAATCAAGCAGGACTGCACGTACTTTGCTTACAGAAACAGCAAATTTCATTAGCATGGGCAGTAATGGAACCTCCTGATCTTGCTTTAGTCCTGTTTTTCTTCAATTGGTTCAAATCACACAATCCGCATAGAACACAGAGGCATCGTGCAATTTGAACCAACATGAATCAAGGCTACAACAATATCATAGGAGACTGATATCGTCTGAAGCTTAATTAATTAACACTTTGATTGCTTCCAACATATCAATGCAAAAAGGCATGTTTAAAGTGTTATATACAGATACCCAAACCTCTAATCATTACATTCTTGACGGACATAATGTATCTCTTTCCGGCTCATTAAGAAATTGCTCATGTTAACGTAATTTACCTTTGGCAGCATTAGCAAAAGCAAAATTTTGGGAACACGGTCTTGTACTTTCATCTCTGCAAACAACGGTAAAGTTCGTGTATCCTACAGAGAACCGATGAGTGTCTTTTGAGAAAATGCTTCATTAAAATCTGGAACCAATGAAATAGGTTTGTGGTGAGCTCAGCAATAAGATCCACATGTGAATATTACTAGTCAAAGTGGTAGTAATTAACATACATCAGCTTTGAGCTCGGTAAAACTATCTGTTATGTGCACAAAACTACCAAGGAGTTCATTCTCATGTAGAATATTACAGTCTTCTCTTTAAAGACTACGTCCTCGACGACGATTCCTGGGAGACTCTTGCCAAACATTTCCTTCGGCCTGGTCTTGTCATTTTCGACAAGCAGCTTCAGAGGAAATCACACTGTGAAAAGAATAACACTAAGGGTAAGTAAAACTGTACCTAATACACAAAATATTACATCTCACGCAAGTAAGTTTATAGATTAAAAGTTTATCATGCCCCAGACAGTGCGACACAGTTCCAGAGACAGCACCAGTATTCCTACATACTATAGGTTAAGGCACACACACAATTCATTTCCTCAACATACCTCTCAGTAACATGCCTCTTGAGACAAGATGCTCCTGATTGCCAAGCTGTTGCCCGATTAATTTTGATATGCATGTTTTACTAAAACCAAAATTCTCCTGTAGAACTATCAACGAGCTCATACCAAGGCAGCACATTCCAGTCTTTACACATTTCCTCCTAAAGGATAAAGCTCTGAAGAGTTCACACCAAAGATGGGTGATTGCGATGGCTTCATCGAGCAACTGCAATTGTAAAAATATTTTCATTGTAGTAGAACAACTTAGGGAGACAGGTCATAGAACAAAAGAAAAAGGTTGAAGCTTGCCTGACACAGCTTGCAGAAAATCACTAAACACCTCACATATTTCAGGGTATGGTTGCCCACATAACGAACCTCACATCCTTGGTTCTCCTTCTAGGAAAAAAAAACAGGGTCAAACAAAATATGCACGTTTTCTTTTATGAACTTGCTGAAACCATAATAAACTCACCACAGATTCACTCAAAAATGTATACATTAGCTTTTACTTTTACATTGTTGAGTGTACACAGTATCTGAGCCACCTTCTTGTCGAAGTAGTTTGTAGCAAGGAACTGATATGTATGGCTACATTTGGAAGGAGGCCAAAAACATGTAGGTGAATGAGACAATGGTTAAAACTTGCACATTTCAGACATACCATTGCACTACTCAGACACTTACCATACCAAACCATACTTGACACTACAACATCCAGAAGGAGACATGATTGCAGAGCAGCCAAAATGCTGATGCATTTCCATTTCCATTCATTTTCTTTTGAGCATTACATGCATAAAAAAAGTGAGTCCGTGTTTCCTGCAAGTGCATCTAAGAGTGCAGGCCGACTAGTCTGGAAGCACTGGTTCTTTTTTAAATATAATCCACACGGAATCATGGTCGTGAATCAACATTGGCGTCAACCATTTTAAAGTGACGCTGGAACAATCAAAGAGGAATTTTAGTATGCCAAACAGCACAGCACTGGTAATGGAAGGCAAATTTATATTTTACCAACCTGCTTTCAAGTCTCGAATTTGAACTAGCAGCCATTCCTGACTGATATGACCACATACCACTGGGACACCGGATCATAATAAAAAGCTAAAGGAATCCTAACCAAGACCCTAGCAAGAAATAACCAAATAATTCGCTTGCACCTCTTGAGGTAGGTGCAATTCACTTTCGGCCCGATCCAAATAGAACGACTCCTTTCTACAAATGAAAATAAAACGAAAGAGTGAATATACGCCAACGATTTAAATAAATTTAATCAACTAGAATCCGTCTGGGGTTACTGTAAAGCTGCGTATGTGTGTTGACCTACGCCAACACAAACGTCGGAGAGCTCTTGATGGAAAAGACTTTCAGCGAGACTAGGTGCTGGTGGCTCGACTAGCTATGAGAAATCGCGCAACACACATTAGATGGCTTAAAAACATTTCTCTTTCTTTATTTAAATTAGAAAAACGGGGTAACCTCAGGAGGGTAACCTCGCGGAAACACGCTAATAATTCATTTGCTTCTTCTACGAGTCAAATGCAAATAATTTCATAAAATCCCGAATTTATTTATTTTTTAAATAAAGGGGTAACCTCCCGAGGGGTAAACACTCGGAACACTACTTTTAATCAGTCGAATTATTTTGAATATTTTCTTTTTTTTTGCCTCTATAAAAATAAAAATAAAAATAGGGGGTAACCTCTCGAGGGGTCAGCTCCCGGAAACACACCATTAATTCATTTAATTTTTCTAGTAGATTAATCTACATTTTATTTTTAAATTCCCCAATTTATTTATTTTTAAAATATAGGGGTAATCTCCCGAGGGGTAAACACTCGGAAACACTACTTTAAATCAGACGAATTATTTTAGATATTTTCTTTATTTTGCCTCTTTAAAAAATAGAAATAAAAATAGGGGGTAACCTCCCGAGGGGTAAGCTCTAGAATTTCCCCGAATGCTCTCTTGCCGCAGTTCCCCCCCTGGGAAAGTTTAAAAGGGACCCCCTCCTAGAGGTACCCCCTGTATTATTTAAAGATAAAAATAATAAAAAATAAAATTACTATATAAAATAATGAAATATAATAGAAAAAATAAAATATTATTTTCACGAGGAAGTTGAAAAAAAGTATATTTTAACAAATTGATTGAGGCTAGAAAAATTTAAGAGAACGGGTGGAGCGACAAACTTCTTATAGGGAGGTGCTGTAGCGGTTATTCGAATAGGGTATTTCACTCCATTCAAACCGGATCCAAAGCAAAAAAGTATTGCTTCCTGATTTGTTTCCTCCTTGAAGCCGATTTGTTTACACCGACGAAGTTCTCGGGCACGCCACTAGGGCGATCGCAGACCGGGCGGTCGGTCCGAGAACTTCGACGGTATCAACCAATCAGCGTCAAGAAGGAAACAAATCAAGAAGCAATACTTTTCTTCTTTGGTACCGGTTTAAATGAAGTGAAATACCCGATTCCTGGTACCTCTCGCCTGGATGCCGCCTGTCATTTCTTACACAAAGTTTGTGCTCGCAGTGAGGCTACCACGCGAGGCTGCTATGATAAGTAGGGACTGTGCTAGTGTCGGAAGTGTTGTGGTAGTGGGAGAGAGAATGGCAGTGCCCCCCCCCCCCCAAACACCAAAAAAAGAAGAATATATATATAATAAAAGTAAGAATAAATAAATAAAATAAAAACCGTTTCCAGAATATTTTCAGATGATTAACATATTTGTTGGGTAAATAAAATATTGATAAGTCAGAAAAAAATCCGTTAAGGAAATAATAAAATAATATTACAAATATAAGGAAGCTAGGGGGGAACTCCAGCAACAAAGCATTTTTAAAAATAATAAAAATAATAAAAAAATAGGGGGGGAACACTGCTAGGGGGACTCTCCAGTAGGTATCCTCCGCGAACGTCCCCCCCTATTTAATTATGAATAAGAAAAAAGAGCAAATGCCTTTTTTTGTATTTAATGTATTTACTGTGATTATCCTGATTATCACGCAGAAAGTACCTGAACTCACCCTTCCCTGTAATAAAAAACTAATTTTGGAATTTAAATTAATTTTTACTGAAATTAATTATAAAAAATGATTTTCTTTTTAAAAAAGTTTAAATATTTTGATTTAAATGTTTAAGAATTAGAAAATATATATTTTAAAAAAATAGGGAACACGCGCGCTTGTGCGCGCGAGTGTGTGAGTGTTTTTTACTGTAGCTTCAGATGATTTTTTTCAGGTAAATTCCTCATGTACTGACCTTTAAATTTGTATGTATGTATGTATGAATGTGTGCGTGCATGTGTGTGTGTGTGTGTGCGCGCGCGCGCGCGTGTGTAAGTGTACACTGTAGCATGCGTTGGATTTTTTCAGTTAACTTCCCTATTCTGACCGCCAAATTGTTCAGCACTTACTGTTAACTTCACTACAGTGAGTTGCTCCGTACCCACCTTGTCCGTACCTTATGTTGAAATTTTGACAATACCTGACCTTAGAGCCAAATTCACTATAGATATCTAAATTTTTCATATTCCGTGTGGTAGCCTTGCAGTCAGGTGCACCTGACGTCAGCTCGTATGTGTAGCCTCACAACACACGGACAATTTACTAAACAACCGAAACGCGTAAAAACATTCGACGCCGGCGAGCCTTACAACGAGGCTAGCTCCGGAAGGTTGAGTCTACGACTTGTATGACAAATTTCGTGCTCAGAAGCAGGGACGATTATAGAGCCTTTTCTTCCATTTTACCTTAAAAATTAAAACTGGCTTACATAATTGTTAACAGAGCGATTTGCCAAATAAAGTTGATAATACTGAACAGAATTTTATTTGAACGTCAGAATTTCTTTTTTCAATTTTAAAATAATTTTTAAAATAAGTTTTAATTAATAAGTAATTAAAAATAATTTATTGGAAAATTCCTGGAAAAACCTACAATTTTCTGATTAATTCCGAAAAAGTTGCATTAAATTCACGAAAACAACTAAATACCGATTTTATTTTCTAAAATAAATGAGGGGGACGTTCTAGGAAGGGGGCGCTCTAGGATAGACCCACACGCGCGCTCGTGCGTGCGAGTGTGTGTGTGTGTTTTTCTTTTACTGTAGCTTCAGATGATTTTTTTTTCAGGTAAATTCCTCATATACTGACCTTTAAATTTGTATGTATGAATGAATGCATGTATGTATTATGTGTGAATGTGTGTGTGTGTGTGTGTGTGTGTGTGTGTGCGCGCGCGCGCGCGCGCGCGCGTGTGTGTGTGTTAGTGTACACTGTAGCATGCGTTGGATTTTTTCAGTTAACTTCCCTATCCTGACCGCCGAATTGTTCAGCACTGACTGTCAACTTCACTACAGTGAGTTGCTCCGTACCCACCATGTCCGTACCTTATGTTGAAATTTTGACAATACCTGACCTTAGAGCCAAATTCACTATAGATATCTAAAATTCTCATATTCCGTGTGGTAGCCTTGCAGCCAGGTGCACCTAACGTCAGCTCGTATGTGTAGCCTCACCTGTGATCGCTGAACACACGGACAATTTACTAAACAACCGAAACGCGTAAAAACATTCGATGCCGGCGAGCCTTACAACGGAGGTTGAGTCCACGACTTGTACGACAAATTTCGTGCTCAGAAGCAGGGACGATTATAGAGCCTTTTCTTCCATTTTACCTTAAAAATTAAAACCGGCTTACATGATTGTTTACAGGGCGATTTGACAAATAAAGTTAATAATACTGAACAGAATTTTAATTGAACGTCAGAATATCTTTTTTCAATTTTAAAATAAGTTTTAAAATAAGTTTTAATTAATAAGTAATTTAAAATAATTTCTTGAAAAATTCCTGGAAAAACGTACAATTTTCTCATTAATTCCGAAAAAGTTGCATAAAATTCACAAAAACAACTTAATACCCATTTTATTTTCTTAAATAAATGAGGGGGACGTTCTAGGAAGGGGGCGCTCTAGGATAGACCCCTCTAGTCATGCTTTTCAAAGGCATGGTTTTGGAAAGCTTAAGTGATATTGGAGGGAGATGAGAGCACTCATGCGTTTGGAGGCACAGCAACAAGCTTAAACCCTTAATTCTGACTGTCTTTTTGAGTGAGTCCTTTATAAAATCTAATAAAAACATATTTATTTCATTTTACTCAGTTTAATTAATTTAATTTAACTGAATATAACTAAACAAGTACTGCAATTTATATAAATACTTCCTTGTTTCAATCTAAAAACAGAAAAACATTTTTTTTGTTTTGTTATTTATGTTTACCTCCTTACATTCTTTCTTCGTGTACTGTACATATTTTACTGTAGTTGCATACTTGAAAGTTACCGCTACCATACCTGGATTCGAACCCCGGACCTCTTCGCCCGAAGCCCGCCACCTTACCAACTCGGCCACGGAGGACTGCTGACCGCCGTGCTCACAGCATCCCGTACCATTCCTCCTAGGTCTCCGCGTACGTTCGGGCGGTAACAAATTAATATTTAATAAAGCCCTTATTAAATTTTAATTTGCACAATCGCGATATTTAGATTTATCTGTCATCCACTTTACCCACCTTGCGTGTTTTCTGGTATTGACTTAGACTTATCGCGTGTCTTAATGACCGATACCTGTCTACTTCCTTCAAGGGCGGAAATAATACCTTGATAGTTCCTCTCCGGCGGGGTCAAGTACTGTTGGCAACTAGCCGATATGGCAGGCTTTGGGACGCGAAGACCATGTCTAACTCCCTGGGACACCCCCGACTGCCCGAGGAAAGCCCCCAGCCCCGGACCTTCCCCCTCGGCGGGCAACTCGCGAATTCCAAGAAAGAAATAACCAGTTGTCCCGGCGATGCGAGCTAGGAGTCTCGCCTTGGGCCTTGTGTACTCCGGTCACGGGCACCGCGGATGAGATAAAAACAAACGTTTGGTTGCTACGTACAACTTACTGTCAATTTTTGCGTACGTTGTACACGACTAAGGAGAACGGTGATGTAAGGAAAACTGCAAACTAAACAGTCCAAGGATTGCTCGAGGCACCTGGTTCATGTAACCCTGAAGTCTCCTATGGACTTCATAAAAATCATATAAGTATCAGGTTCCACCTTCATTTGGGTGTAGTGCGATGCCTTTAATATGGTTTCCACCCTAATTCAGATTTAATATGAGGCACTTAATATGGTTTCCACCCTTATTTAGATTTAATATGAGGCACTTAATACGGTTTCCACCTTAATTTAGATTTAATATGAGGCATTTAATATGGTTTCCACCTTAATTAAGGTTTAATATGAGGCACTTCTGCCGACCTGGGACTAAATTAAGAACTGATATAATCTTTCAAATCTTATTAAGATCCACCAAATTAAATCATATTCAGCCAGACCGACTTATTAAAATTATATTAGGTTTTTATTTAGGCCGTATTAAATTAAATAAAATCCATATTCAATCGAATTTCGCGGGTCACTGCTGAAAATCATAATGGGGGTTGGGTTTGATGTGTTTACAAAAGACTTCAACAAGATTGTCTTGTTAGTCAAATAAACAGAGACGCCATACTAATAATTAATTGTAAATGTAAACAGACATACCAAGCTGAGTATCTCTCTCATTCCCTAGAACATTCCGCAATAAGTCAGGTGGAGGATGATCTGCAACAACAGGTTGAGAGTTTGGACGGTCCTTGTCAGGTGCACGTTGAATACTTGTGCCTTCAGCATTAGTTGGAGGGTCTGTAAGAAAACGGACACAAAAATTTAAAGAAAATTGTACAAAATAAAAAGTACAACAGAGACTAGCTTGCAAGGGAACAAATTCGCACATAACTAAGGAGGATTGAGCATAAAATTATTGCTACTTCATGTGAATGTCATGTTGTGCCACAACATTTAGGAATCTGAATTATGTTATAAAGTAGAATTTCAGTGACCTCCTGACGAATAAACATTTTCCTAGTAATTAATGGAACTTTCAAATTAGTTCTGCTGTGAAAGTGGTACTCATGTGAGTTGAGAAACATTCTCCAGAAAATATTAGTAGAATGGTATAGTGAATTAAATTTAAAAGTAGTAAAACCAAATATTTTAACTTCCAGAAAGCCACGATCACATGCTCGATTAACAAAGAGCCTGATATAAGAAAAAAATAATAAGCAATGTAATATTGAGAGGTTATGTAAGAAAGAAAGTAAGTATAAACTACTTGGGTTTCTGTTTAACAGAACAGTCACTTACTCTGACGTTTATTCTTCGCATTATTTTTGAGAAGATCAAGAATCTTTCTTGTTCGTTTTGACGCCATGAAATATTTGTAATAATAATCCTCGAAACTTTGTGGAGCGCGGCACAAAATTCTCTCCTCACGACCGCTCACGACGCTCACATCACACACACGCACACTCAAAGAGCAAACAGCAGCGAACCTCGGCTCCGGCCCGACAACAGCTCAGCGAAGACAGAGTGCCAGGTAAGCTGTTGTAGCTCGGGCAGCTGTGACCAGGTTTGAGGTTAGGTCAATTTTGAATCGTTTATAGCTCAGACACTATTGATACCACGGTTTTCGGATTTCTCCTGTCGAAAGAGACGGTGATGCTCCAACAGAATCGACCAAAACATCAGTTTCGCTAAAATGCCCACTTGAGCGGTTGTCCGGAGAGCTGTGCGCGGTAAGCACTTGTCGGGAGCTCCTCTCGCGGTAAGCGGTTGTCCACGGGCGGCGATGAGATGAGCGCTTGTCCCCAACCACTCAGGCGGTGAGCGGTTTTAGATAGGGGGTATCGAGGATCGAGGTCGTAGGACTTCTGCGGGACAACAAAACTATCGGCGTTGTGCCTATGGTTCTTGTGATCTTTAACATTGATAGTTGCAGTGTTTTCGACGATTTCTCTCTCTTCCCACTCTTGTAATGTCATATTCTGCACCGTGCCTTTTCTCTTACCTTTAACTCCTATAACCTCAAATCCAAGATATCTTACTATTAAATCCCATTTCTTTCCTGTCTCACGATTGTATTGGTGTTTGTCTCCTAATTGTATTTCGTTCCTTTGTTCCAGATCGGAGATTGCCGAATCAACTTCCAGACGAAGGGTTCTCTCGTCGTAGAATTCTTCAAGGCCGAGGGTGTCTACTGCAACCATTTTTGACTTCCTCTGTGCATCGTATTGGTCAGTCTTCCGGGTAAGTATTGTTGTGATGTGGGCTAACTTTTCCTTTACAGTATTCAACTCTGACCAGAAGGCGTTATCCTTAGGGAGCCCTGGTTTGCCTCTCCATTTGAGGGCAAAACTGACACACCTTTTCATGTTCTTTGCCCAGAAAAACGCCGTTGAAGGTGCATACTGTGCCTCATTCAGGAGTACTTCAAGCAGGAACTTCTGCACTGTATCAATTTCTAGGAGGAGTCTGAAATCGTCCTTGATGTGCGGCTTAACAGACTGGACGTACCCCAGTGTTCTTCTTATTGTTGTAAGGTACTGCCCAGATGCACGCTTTGTCCGACGAAGAACATTTGGATCTGAAATCCCCTCTAAAGATGTCTGTTGGTAGTATCTGCAGATAAGGGAATCGGGCAGGAGCTCAGGTAAGTCAAGTGATTCCCAGTTCTTCTTTTTTTCCTTGGTGTCCTTACTCGGCTCCTTTGGGTCATCATCATCCTGTTCCTCAGCCACCGAATCTGTAGTGTCAGCTTTTCCAGGCTTTGGTGCTCCAACAACCACACCAACTTCGGTGAGGAGGCCTTTCAGGCGGCAAGCTTGAGTGAAGGTAAGTTCCGGGAACGCTGCTGTCACAGAATTCAGAGGTATGGTGCGAACACCGGTGTCCACCATCTTGCTGGCAAGTTGACTAACTTCCTGAAGAGTTTTTCCCTGCGCAGCGCACCACTGAGTGTGGGTCTTAAGGTGTCTTAGCAGATTGCATGAAATCTGGGTTGCGCCACAACAGGGGCAAATTCTTGTACACGGTCCAGTGCGATGTTCCTGCAACAAACATATAAATGTAAGTATTGAAATGTATTTAATTGTGTATTAATTCCTTTTTTCATTTGTTTCAGGGATTACCTCTCCGAAAACCGCCCTTAGTTCATCGACGGAAGCCCGCCTGGCTCTTTTTGATTCAGGGCCGTCTGACTGGCCATCAGAGCTACACCGTTTTCTGGACGGACTCTCCACAGCTTTATCGTCCTTCGACTGTTTTGGTGCGCTGTCTGAGGACGACGTCTCGCTCAAATCAAGGTCCTTTTGCAGTAGGGCAACTCTTTGATGGGCAGGCTACGAAAGAAGGAATATGTTATGATCATCGCAAAAGCAAAAGTAGTAAGTAAAAGTTTAAAATGTTCTTATAAATGTCTTACCATTTTTACTGACTCTGTTTTTTTCTTCCCTTGCAGATCTTGAGGCTGACTCTTTAGGGGTGACTTGGCACCACTACCCGACACCTTAAAAAAAAGGATTAGTAAAGTAAGTATGAAATTACACTGTTACTGCACTTGAATTTATATATGTAAAATAAATACTAACTGAAGAGTTACGCTTTTTCTTGAGCACTTTTTTCTTAGGGCTTGGGATACTCTCTTCGTCACTGTTTGAGCCGGATTTCGCGTCACCCTTCGGAACGTACTCCTTGTCCACATCACTCTGTAGAAACAATTGAAAATGTTAATCGTATGTTTATTTACTGTCAGGGTTCAGGAACAATGAGTAATATTTCAAGGTAAGTTCTTACGTCTCCAGGTTCGCTCTCCGTTTCCGGAGCTTCAAAGGCATCCCTCATCGGGCGAACTCGGGTGTTCGAGAGCCCGGAGTCTGTGGTAGATGTTGTCGAGCTGGAGGACCCCGAGGAGTCGCTTGAATCTCCGGAACTGTCGCTTGAACTTTCTCCAGAACTGGATTCAACCTTGTTGGTTTTCTTTACTTTTGTTTTGGTGACAGGTGGGGTGGTTGATTCTTGTGAGCTCTCCTCCGCACTGTCTCCAGAACTGGAGTCATCTTTGTTCGTTTTATCAGCTTTTCCTTTGTTGACAGGTGTTCCTGTTGACCGTATCAGGCCGTCGAGGTTGATCGCGTCCTGCCCTTCTTCGATTGACATCTCCAGCTAAAAAAAAAAGGCAGGGTAAGTATACGGGTAAGTAAAAAATTGTATTGTTTAGTAAAATCTAATAAATCTAATAATTAATTTAATTTGAAAAATTAAGGAGTGATTACCCTTTGTTCTATTTGTTCGCAGATTTCCAAAGCCTCTGCAGGGCAGGTGTTCTCTGGAATGTGGAGAACACTACCACCTGGTAATTGAACTGGAACACCTACAAGAGCTCTAACTGGACTTTGGACAGAGTCCTGGCTGTCAACGGTTTGAGCTGGTTCTGGAGATGCTTCTGGGTGAGTTTCCACTTCCGCACTGGCTTCTGCTTCCGGTAAAACGTCAGCCTCCACACTGGCTGCTCCTGTAGGTTCAATTTCAGTCACCGTAAATGCTGGTCCTTTCTCTGCTTCTGGATTTGATCTTAGTGAAGAGTCTGTAACAAACAAAATAAAATGCTAATAAAGACTGCTTTCCTCTGTGCTGTACTTGAAAACTTATTTAATTTTACCTATCAAGGGCTCTTCAGAAAAACTTAACGGTTCTGACTTCGGTTCCGTCTCTAAATCTGGTTCTGTTCAAAACGAAACAAAGTGTTAGAAAAAAGTCCCTTCCTCTTAAACAGTATTGCTTGCTTATAAAGGTTTACACTAGTAACTCTAAAACTAACAAGAATGTACATGTAATTTATGTAAAGTTACCCGCAGCTTAAGGTGCGTTATGCTAGGACACCGTTAGTTTCAGAGTTACGAATATTTTTTAGACCCTTAAAATGATGAAGTTTTTACCTGACGTAGATGCAAGATTAAAATCACGCATCAGATCACGCCTGATAAGGATTCCCTGTCCTTGACTCTCTGAAATTTGCCACTCAATAATGGGTGAACGCTCGAGCTTAACAGAAGCTTCTCTTACAACTGCAATAAAACAGAAAGTTTGTTCAAATGTTCCTAGAAAAAGAATCCCTTATTTAATTTAACTTCACCTTATAAATCACCTGGCGATCTCCTCGAAAAAAAGCTTGTGATCTCGAATTGAGTCGTAGACTTCGCTTTTTCTTTGGCCTTCGCCTTTTTCCCCGATCTAGCAGGGTCCATCACACTAAATCCACACTAAAATCACACTAAAACCTGAACATAAAAAAGAACACAGAATTAGAATTATACAGTTACAAAATGCTATATTTTAAACTAGTTTTCAAGAGCAAATGGTCCTGAGTACAGAAAACGATCAGTTGTGTAACAATACAACAATACAATACTGACTAAAACGGATACAACTAAGCGCAGATGAAAGTGATGGAAAAGAGCGAAAAGTGATAAAAAAGAGAGGCAGAAAGATAGAGTGAAAAGAGAGGTCATAAGAGGGTAGAGATGTATAGAAAGGGGAAAGAAGAAGGGGGCAAACAACATAACAAAACCCGAATATCAATAAACCAAAAGCACGATAGCGCAAGGCTGAAAACTCCGCAAGAGAGCAACTAAAATCGCAAGTGCATAACACTAGCAACTAAAAGCGTAACAACGCATAAAACCATCAAAACAGACCCCAGACAAGAGTCATACACGGCACAGTAAGTGCAAGCACACAAAATAACCTAGAAAGAACTAGGGATTATCAGAACAAGTAACTATTAATTGAAACACGAAGCTAAACATCAATATACAGAGCGCAAAGCGCAACACACTAAATCTTGTAACATCACTATACGTATAACTAAAACGGAAGCAAAACAGAGCGTCGAAATTAGTGATGTTTCTAAATCATAATAACGTCATACAAGACTTCAAGACGTAAAATAGAAAACCCTGTAATTGAGAAAGGACAACAACAATCAGTACACCGGACATTTGGACCAGGCTTAATTCAGTGCTGAGGCATTCAGGCAAAACTCACCGATGAGATAGAAATAGAACACTGGGAAACCAGCAAGCCGGCAGACATCAGTGCTACATCGGGTTTTCAATCACTCCTTCAAACCAAAAGAACCAATAAATAATCCATCCGGATATAATCTCAAGCACAACTAATGCATCGCAACTCACCAGGCCAGAAAATCAATCAAATAAGCGCTCACAAACGCAAGGGCACTGGAGGTAACATTAATAACCTAAAAACCAAACACGTGTTCCTGTTAGGTTAACCTGCCTCATTTCGGCTAAGTCCAAAAATAATCTCAACTATTCAAGCGAGACTCACCAAAAGTCCACATAATCTAGATAAAAGCTTGAGTAAACTATAGCGGATAAAAGTTCAACACAACCGCAAGCACGAAGGCCGATGATAAAAGATTAAAATTCCGGAGATCACTCCATCAGGAGACTCAAGCAACCCGTCGCAACTCCCCAGCAGATGGCGGTGACGCTTGTAGCGAGTCTACCTCCAAAAGTGCCAACAGACGGACACCAAACAGGAGCTGTTTTATGTTGCTGTTGTTGTTGGGGTAAGGTTGGCAACTGTGGGACGGGGTGTGAATGCCGCGGATTTTGTTGCCGTTGTCCACATAAACCGAAAAATAGGCCATTTTGCAATTTTTTGTGGGTTTTGATAATGTGTGGAACTGTCGCAGCCGGTTTGAAGAAAAGTGTTGCGGAAAATAACATATTTCACGGTTATGGATTAGAGAGGAAATGTTAGAATTGAATAGGAAAAGAAATAGAGAAAATATTGTCAGGTAAGGAAATCAATTTGATTTTAATTTTGTAAAAGTATTTTATCCCTATTTAACCCCACCATATTTACCAGACCTTGTTTGTTCAGCTTAGAGTAACCTCCAATGCCCGACAACTTTAAAATTTCCTTCAGGAGTGGGATTGTCAACATCTCTATCTGAAACATTTCAAAATATACATTAAATTAATGCTAAACCCGTCGGCGATGATAAATATAGAGCACTTGTTGGGATTTACTCACTTTCCCTTCTCGAATAAGCTGCAGGTTTTCGGGTGGGATCAGAGCTTTTACTTTTGCCTTTGGCTTTGGAGCTTGCTGAGTTACTGAAAAATATATTAAAATAATTACTTTGACTAAACTGTCTTATAACTTAATTTTATTGTTTTTAGGCTAACTGACCTGCTGCAGACTGGTTGTCAGCAATTGCCTCAAATTGAGCCAGCAAGTTGAGCTCATCACCTATTGAAATAATGATAAACATTATGGGGTGTGATCAAGTGCATTTTGAGCAACATTTAATGTTCTTACTTACTCGCTTGAATAACCACTGCTTGAGAATTCTGGGACCGAGGTAAGTTGAGCTCATCATCACCTATTGAATGAAATAATGATCAAAATTTTGACACCTGACGCAGTGAGTCTATTTACTTATTTCATCCAAGCCCACCTACCAGCATCTAATTGAATTGTCACCATCTCTGTTTCAGCACTGACTGCTACAGCAGCTGATTTGATAGCTGTGGACAAAATTGACATCATCATGAATTTAGCATTTCACATACTGACTACTATTTGTTTTTTTGTTTTTACTTTGAATCCTCTTTTTAAATTTTAATGTGTTTTGATATTTTTATAATTGTTATATCTTTTGATTATTGTTATCTTATATTTGTTGTATTTAATTTGTTACATTTGTTATTGTTTTGTTATATTTGTTATATTTTGTTTTTTTATACTTGTTAAAATTTGACTGTTCTTGTTAAGATTTAATTTGCTTTATTTCAAAAGGAGGTTGTACCCACCATCATCCAAGAATTGTTTGCTGGGGGCACAACTTTTCAGATCTTGTAAGTTTTGTGCCACATTGTGATTCACACCTGAAAAATTATTTACATCATCATCTATCTTACATGAAGTATTTCAACCTATCTTAGAGAAAGACTGCTTTTGGTGCTACTCACCTTCCAGCCCAGTCAGCAGCATCCAATCTGTTTGATTGAGATAATCTTCTTCTAAGACAGCCGGTAGGTCCTGTTTTTCAATGCTCTTTCCAATTTGACGAGTTTTTCTAATTTTAATGTCTTCATTATTAATTGCAGTGCATTGGAGATGTAAAACACGTGAAATGACGAGATTCTGGAGCCCCTTCTCAACCATTTCATGGTGTGTGGGACATTTCAACCAATCCAAAGGTGAGATGGTAGACACATTGTTTTTAACTTTTTCCATTACACCTGATTCCCAACCAAACTCTTTCCAATGTTCCACCACATATTTCTGAACTTGAAGAAAATAGTTGGTGGCCTGTGGTGAAGGGTGGTACATGCCAGGTCCATTTTCCTGAAGGTTTTGGTAAGTAAAATCTGACGAAGCAGTAATTGATGTTAAATCTTGTTTACAGATCTCACAACCCTTTGTTGCTTCCAAGATTTTAGTGCAAATAGTGGAACAAGTGTAAGATGGCCCTTGCCGTGTTAATTTAGAAAGTGAGGAAGGTGGTTGGGAGCCCTCCTCATAAGCTCTGAGGAGGACCTGCCCTGTATGCTCAGCACCACCTGCACATTTCATCACCTCCCCCAAGAGCTCTTCAAAACCTTTCAGGTTAGTGGCATCTGCTTCGGAACAGTTTGATCCTCTGATGTTTGCTGATATTTTTTGGACCAATACTGTTTTCATTCCAGCCACAAATTGGGGGATGCTGAAATTATCTGTGCTACCACACGTTGCTCGTATCTGGCCAAAGTAATTTTCCAAGCTATCCTGATTTAAGTCTCGTAAGTTCAAATCTTCAATGCCTAATTTTTTAATGGTGTTCCAAATCCTGCCCAAACCACGCAGGTTGTCGATAAAGCCACTTAAGCATGGGGGTATATGAACTTCACCAGTGTCTTTCCTAGTATAGAACCATTTCTTCATAATTTTAACCATTTCCCTCCAATAAGTGTGGTGGTATGATTCTGAAGTGACACGACATCTGGTTTCAGGCTTTGGAATGTCTTTCCTACTGGGCCCATTCACAGCATCAAAAAGACGGTCCACAGACAGCAATAACTCTGCTGTCTGCATCGCATCTTGAAGATGTTTGCCTGCTGACAGTGAGTGGAATGTTGTCATTCCCTTAAAATTTGTCTCACTAAAGATTTGTGCAGCCAAAGAGACACGCATTTTATTTCGGCCCAGAGGGCACAGGTGAGCATATTTTAATTTTGATAATTTACAAATGCCCTCATCCAGCTTGAAAAATTCTATGATGTGGCGCCATTGGGCTATTTTGCCTGTGTCATAATTCAAGTCACTTGTCAACAGGTTATTTCTCAAGCTCTTCAGCAAGTGTGGAAAATCCCACAAGTGCACAATGTGGCTGCCACCCACATTGTACACTGAATCACATTCTCCCTGTGGGCATTTCGCCCGCAGTATAGTGATGGCACCTCTATTTGTAGGCCCTTGGTCTGATACACTTGCTAAAATTTGAATGTCAATATCTTGCATTCTCTTTATTACATCTTCTATTAATATAGCAAGTGTTTCCTTGGGACAGGTGCCATTTACTGGGTAAAAAGCCACTGGATAGTCAATCTCACTGTTTAGGAGCCTGACCCGGAAGACAAGAACATGATTAGCCTTGAGATGAGTCCTGCCTCTGGAGCCAAAATCCTCATAGCCATCTATTCTATCCATTAGATGGTTGTATGAAAGATGAGCATCAGCAGATACTTCATCAAAGGCCAGCACTCCAACCTTATCCGTCTGAACCCAATTAAAAGTCTTCTTTTCAAATATTTTTAAAAACACTGGAGATACTCCTGGCTCCAATTTAATTTCTTGTAAAATGTTGTTCAATGTTCTTTCAGAAGGGAAGGTGAAGTGCTGCCTGAGATAACGGTATGTTTTGGGGCTTCTTTTGTAGATAGCCAACACAAAACATTTTTCTTTCAAAAGCCACCTTCTTGATCTTATTTCTTTCCCAAAATTTCTTTTTTCCCAATTTAATAGATCCCGAGCTGCAGAGGAAATTTTTATCTCTTGAAGCACAGAGGATTCGACATCACCGCTGGATTTGAAGCGAGAAGATAACGCCTTAGCTTTCTTCACAGCATAGGTGAGTCTCCTCCGAACTTGCTGTGCTTCAAGGTGCTTTTCTTGGCAGAGCTTTAAGAGAGCTTCTTTTCTAGGTGTTCGATCTTTCCTCTGCAGCCCAACTTGTCTACCTAGACTGGCTTTTGTTGTTCTTTTAATTGGTGTCTCTGAAAATGACAGAAATCATGTATTTGTATTGTTTTACCAAGGCTTGCTTTTCTTTTTTTGGAGTATAGTTTGCAGCCAAGTATTTGTGAGGGAGAATAGACCATATTGTGAAACTCACTTGGAGCTGCTGTCGCTTCAGAGGAAGACACAAAAAAAGTAGGGACATCATCTGTCACTACAGGAAAATCAGAGGTATCTACACATTCCTCTGCATTTGGCTTTGCCTTTTTACCTGTAAATGATAACATAACTGTAGTTCATTCTGACAACATTGGTCTCCCCTTCAACATTTCAGCAGCAATCTTTTTGTTATGTGTAGTTGTTAAAACTTGTCATCTTTTTTCAAGAATGTTGTTACTTACAAGAATTTGTTTCAATTGTTGCAGGTGTAGCTGACCTCTTCCCCTTTCTGGATTGACTACCAGTTCCTGGATTAAAACATTTAGAAGATGTTTAGCACTGTGTGTCAGAGTAAAATGACCACAACATCAAATGCACTTGCTAAAGGTTACCTAGATTTTCATCAAGTGACACTGGTGAACTCATAACAACTGGAAATCTACTCATTACTTCCGCTGTTAGTGGATCTGGAAGGTTTGTGTTTGGAACTGCATTGACTCGAAGTATTATTTTATATTTATTAAAATACATTTTCTCATCAAATGCAGAGCACAAACCCTGCGGTGCTGCAAATTTGATGAGGGTATTTCCAGTAACTCAACATTGCCTGACAGACGCACCCACTCTCCACACCTGCAGAATATTGTAATTTTGTAGTTCCAATTTGTTATTTATTTTGTATTGAACAATCGTAATAAAATTTGAAATTTCATAATATGAAGTGTCTGTTGTAATTTTTACCGTTCTAATTCTTTAGGGAATCTGTGCATACGAGTGTTGGAGGGAATACTTATGTTAGAAATTGTTTGACACCCTAGAACGTGGCACTTGTAGGGAGCCATGACACTACTATGAAAAGCAAAACTTCAATTTCATTAGTCAGATAACCAACTCCGGGTCACACTTGACACGTGAGTTGTCGTCTGAATTTCGTCTGCTAGCTGTCAAACAGCAGTCATAGCGCGCGCCAAAGGCTCCCCGCATTGCCACCCAGAAATAATGTATGTAATATTTTTCTGTCAATTCAACGCATTTGGGGATCTTGGGTGGGCTTTTCAATAATTTAAAAACATGATCGTGGCTTATCAACTTTTATTGATTCATAAATACATAAAATAATGAGTTTCCAGGCATGTCTGTCTTCATCACCGGTGTAGCGCAACCTTGGAGGTAGAGGCTCTGTTTGAAGTCGTGAGCACTGCGCGGCTTGCGGAAGCGAACGGAACCAGTATATCTCGTTACTACGGGTTGGACTCAAGCGTGGACTGACACTTTGGCACCGCCCACCGCCTTCACTCAACCGAGCCGAAGACACGGGGGAGACCTACTGATTGCCGTTCCGGATATGGCAAACTTTACTGCACGAACTGGCCTACTCTGAGCGCCAAGTTCGAACGGTATGAAAAACTTACTCGGGTAGGGAGCAGGCGGGAAATTAAAGTTGAAACTGAAGCGCAACGCATCGGCGCGCTATTCAAACAGTATAGATGATCTGCTACCACTAGGAAACACCAAGAAAATCCCCAGTGAGACCTCAGACGGTGGAAAACAGAAAATCAAACAGCAACGAAAAATGGGCGTTACACTTGATATAAACGGAAACACTGCGATTGAGGTCACAAAAGTGTGAGGCTTGTCAAAAAAACTAGTCAGATTTTGGCACTTTATAAAAAAAAATTTCGCTCGCTTCGCTCGCGTTTATACATCGATTCGATATGCGGTTCTTAAAATCCAGAAAAATTCGAAAAGAAAGGGGGCAAAATATCGGGACTTATCGAAAATATGAATAAAAACTCAGGGATTAAACTACAGATTTTACTGAGCACATGATATTGCCTGATGTTCACAAAACCAATTGCGGGTCACAAAAGTCAGAAGCTTATTGAAAAATGGTCAATTTTTGTTACTTTGTTAACAAAAAATTTTCGCCCGCTTCGCTCGCGTTACATTAATCGAACCATATTGAAGGGCTTTAAAATCAGAGAAATTCTCAAAAGAAGTGGGATGGAAATCAGGGGAAATTAAAAAATTGTGGCAACCCTGCACAAACACACACACGCGCGCGCGCCGAATTACCGACCCCGACGACCCCTCTCGAGTAAGGTCTGGAGCCGCCACTGAACACACACACAAGGTACAATAGCTAACACACTAACTGACACAATAAGAGAGCACTAGTGATCGGGCTGAGTCGGACCGGGATGTCGGTGCCGGCTAGGGATCGAAAGGTCGGAAAAATTTCCGGAAAAATTGGAAAAATTTCCGGAAAACTTGGAAATTTTTCCGAGCTATAAATTTCCTGGAAAAATATTTTCTTTTGTTTTTATGAACTTGTGAAGTGAAATTACTAATATAGTGAAAAGAAAAATTTGTTTCAAGTTGTATGAGGTTCTTCATGATTATGTAGAGGGTACACGGTAAAAGCAATGTCTGATTTTTTTAGGAAAAGGGGAAAACTTTAAGGGAACTTCCGTAATTTGATTGATTCCCCTTATATTTTGAGGAAGGTTCCTCATAAAAAAACGGGAAATCTCCACAAATTTTAAGGAGACTTCCTCAAAATCTGAGGAGTTTTCCTCAAAGTATCCAAGGTCCTCAAAGTTTTACCTTTCACCTCAAAAAATCAGACATCGTTTTTACCGTGTATACCTTAATATAATTACCGTGGTATAACAAATGTGCAGCTTTGTATACTTTACGTGTGCTTCTAACAAATTTGTACATTACATGACATGGTGTCGAGTTTTACTAGACACTACAATAACGTCTAAACTTTGAACGTCTCGCAAGTGTCGAATGTTTGCACACTTGGACACATGCACCAGCTATTGGGAAGCCATAATAGACATCGAGTAACTGCAAACTAAATGGTGTGCAGTTTATTGAACGTTTCGGAAGTGTCGAAACATTGCACACCAAATGACGTTTAGTTAAGCTCGACACCTTGAAGTGTGTAATGTTTGCACATTTGAAACTAAACACCATTGATGTATTAAAACTAAACGTTTGTTTTATCAATGTAACATTATTATTATTGAAAGATACAATCCAGAACGATGACAACAGCGCGAGAACCCGCATCGACGACAGATTCGAGTTCTGATCAAGAATCGGAAGCTTAGAAAAAAGAGAAGTACTTCATTGAGGCTTTAACGTACGGCGTTTGAGGCGGCAAGGCGCGGAATTATGAAGCGATTAGCGAAACAAGACATACTGCTGTTTGCTGTTTTCTCTAAAACGAATCATAATGCGATAGGAGTACTTAAAATTATTTTTTATTTCAAAACAAGAGAAAAAGGATATTTTTCCAATTTTTCCATATTTTTCGGAAAAATTGGAAAAATTTCCCGGAAATATTTCCAAAAAATATTTTCCCGGAAAATTTCAATCCCTAGTTGGGTCACGTTTGGGTGGTTAACTAACCGACCCACGTGGTCCTCCGCCATCAGAGTACCCGAGAACGAACTTTTCATATTGAAATCGTCCCACCACAGTTTGACAGTCTCTCAAAAACAGAAGTACAGAAAAAGAAGAAAATTTTTGAACCAAAAAAAGAGAACTACCCGAACACGTGGCAGTACTATAGACTAGAAAATAACCGGAAAAATTTACAACAAAAAAATATGAATTTAATAAAATTACTAAAGGAACGAAGGTAACGAAGAAAACCGACTGCGCCAAATGTAGTGAATCTCTTTGTACCAAAAATCTAAGACTTGAATTGCCACGTGGCTGAGTGCTGACTAGAGCTGAGAATTCACTACGACTAGAAATGACGATAGAATAGAGAAATATGTAAGGTCTGACTAGGGCTGTACTTCTGCTTTTGGTAACACACGAAAAGACAGGAATAAGGATATATATATATTTATTACTTACTTACTTAAGATCACAATCTCGGCCGAGGAAACGGGCGGCTGCTGGAGCGATGCTAAACTTGCGTATACTTCTTGTGACTTCTAGGCAGCGAGTGAGAGCGAGCGGTGGGCCGGAGATCCCGGCCCGGGTCAGGACACGGACGCTCGGCCGCCCTGGCCCGAGCGACCGCGAGGGCCGTCCCTTCGGGCCACCCCGGAGGGCGACCCGGTGACCCGAAGTGCTACCACTTCATCGCTCGCTGCCGAACGCGAGACGCCAGAGATGCACGCGCGCGTGGAGTATCGGCACGGCCGCGCGGCACTAAACACTTCGCGGATGAATTTATTAAGAAACTGATATTTAAATTACACTGCGCTGTTGGCTTGCCAACAGGAAGAGCATTTCGAATCTAGACAGCTTTAACCTGTTGGAAACTAATGATAAAGTTTCTGGACAAAACGATGAACCTTAGTCATAACCTCTTTATTTGGCTCTCACAAACTGGGGTTAGAGAAAGAAAGCTGCAATTTCCAGACCCAAAGAGAAATTTTGGTGGACGTAACGTTGATTCAACGTTGAACTGTCACGTGGAATCCACGTGGATGATCCACGTGGAAGCGACGTTAATTTGACACTTCGTTCCACCACTTTTCAACGTTGATGTAACGTGGAATCAACGTGTTTGCCTATGCTCAAATTTCACTTTCTTTTGGGTATTGTTGTCAGAAATCATAAAAATATTCCTTGACTGATATTACTTTCCCTTGTGTGACATGGTTTTTCTTACTTACAATCTTACTCATTTATTTTATTTACCTTACCTGGAGTTGAACCCGGGATCTTAGAGTTGGAAGTCTCGTACTATACCCGTTAGCCTACGGCGCCACTGATGAGGAAGAAGCGTCAGCAACCGATCCCACTGTAAGGGTCAACCCACACAGCTCCTTCGCTTGACCTTAGCGATTTGTGCGTTAAGTACGTCGAAATTCGATTCCTTTTGTTTGCGACAAATTGTAAATAATATTTTATAAGGACAAGACAGTTTTCAGGCATCTATAAAAAATAAAGATGTGACTAAATTCTGAATGTTGAACTATGAACTTTGTACCGTGGATTCCACGTGGATTCTACGTTCTTTCCACAAAGTCCCACTCAACATGGAAAAAATTCATAAATCGCCCTCCTTTCCATGAATCAGGAACAGGAAAGTCGCTAACACAGAAACAACGAGGGGATTAGTAAGTAGTTGAAATATGGTGGATGTATCCACGGTGGAGGAAAAACACGTTGATTCCACGTTATTTCAACGTATTCTCAGTAACTTGATAAAGAAATCATAGAGCGTCTTTTATCTCATGAATCATGGAAACGTATGGAGAACAGTCGACAACACAGGAAAACCAGATGAAATAGTTGAAACATGGTGGATCAGTCCACGGTGGACAAAATAACGTCCATTCCACGTTTTTTCAACGGGATGTCGCAAGTTCAGCTGCCAAGCAGTTTTTTCACTACTTACAATGTTTAAGCACCCCAGTTTTTTGCAAACATAAATTTAAGATGATATTTTGTAAAAGGGAAAGTAGTTGAATTTTGGTGGATTCATCCACGTCCACGATAGATCAACGCATCCACGTGGAATCCACGTTGAATCCACGTCACGCTTCTCTTTGGGAGATATATAATAAAAACCTGTAAAACATTTCACAAATATTATTTAACTCTACATCAGCATTAGCACAATCTATTGTGTCTATTTTCGAAACCCAGTGGTACACTTTCATTAAAACGGCACATGAATATTTAAATAAAATATATTAAATTAGTATTAATTAATATAATTAATTAATTAATTAATTATAGCAATTCGCTGAGGAAGTGTGGAGGGGAGAGGAAGGCGAGGAAGTTGACTTTCGAGTTATCGACCATCGAGATTCCGAGTCGCTCCACAGCGCTCGTAGCGGCTCTTTGTGGAAGTATGGGCTGGCCTCGCACAAGGCACGCTACCTGCGTGCATGTATGAGAAATCTGTCGGTACATTCCTAGGTTTGTTTACATTCGGGTTGTTCTGCTCTAGGTCTGCTGTCTTCACGGAGGATTTAGTCGGAACAACTAAAATTTAGTTGTAACAACTAATAGATTGGTTAATGGGTGAACAACTAACCCCTAAGTTGCCAAATATAATGTTAGAGTACCGGTACCTAACATCTTACGTGTTTTATAACGAAGCGATGTTATTTCAGTGAATAGCGGTTTGTCAGGGAACTGTTTCTTCTAACACGGTATGTCAATACTAACCAACTATCAAAGTATAGTTTTCACATAGCTATAAAGTCCTACACATTCGTTCCAGTTCCCGACGCCTTTCGTTATGATTTTAAAGCATATAATGAAGGGATGTCAACCAAATGTTAATCTTACTTGGGCAACTTAGAGGAAAATTGAACCTTCTAAGGTCCATTAAAGTGAAAGATACATGAGCAACATTAAAATTTCCAACTGCAATCGATTCAGTAACATACCCTACTTGATTTGAGAAAGACTTTCCTGCTGTGAATCCCTTAAAAGATTTTTTTGTCATCTACACCAATGTCAACGTGTAAAGGATTCAGGTTTTTCAGCTGTACCTTCGGATAAGTCAGTTTGGATGACAACCTTTCAGTATCAGTAACGAATTTCTTGGCTAAATCATTCAGACTCATTTCTCCCTTGTAATGTTAAAGCATCTCATGAGAAGATGTCACTTCCACTTTTGAATTCATAATCGGTTAACCTTGTGTAATATTAAACCTGTTCCCAACAATAAAATGAAATACATATCAGAATCGTTAAAATTTTATTTTCCAATACATCCATGGATACAGTCTCTTTCCTCATAGAGTTGTTGTACTGCTTTAAATAACTGATAACCATTTGCTGACTTGGTTTTTAAGCTTGGTGCAATTAATAATTTTGTTTTAAGGAAGACTGCACCAGTACTGGTTTCTTTTGGTGAACCCCATGGTATTTACAGCATGTGATGATAAGAAATCACTTCCAGTTTTAAATTATTCTTGCCTAACTTTGTGAAATATTCAAGCTATGTTTGGACAAAATCAGCCTTTTCAAATCACTATTTCCACTTGTCCATTGAGTGGACATAAGATCGAAGACAGAGAAACCATCTTCCTTAGTCGAGTCAAAGTTACCAATAGAAAAAACTTCTAGATCATATGCTGTGGGCGCTGAGGCATAATTCAGTTCTTACACATCATCTGAGGACAAAACACGACGTAAGGTATTATGAAACAATTTCAAAACACAAAGCGCATTGATAGATGCATCTGCTGGCAAGTGACATGATTGTCATCATTAGAAGGTAGGAAACTTACCGTGATAAAGTACTTCAGAACCAGCAAGGTCATGGCCGAACACAATGAGCTGCTGACCTTCTTGCCCATGCCACTTAGCTACCCTCTCCACATAAGTCCTGGCTTGCAGAATGGCCTCGTCAGGACTGTCCTCTGCACACAAACAAGTTACAAAAGTATAAACACTTAAAATCTCAGCATAGAGTAGAGCACAGGATAGATACGCACCAGAGAACCCTAAGACCACACAAGTTTTCTTCTCATCTTCCCACTCTCTTTCTAACTCAAGAATGTCTCCACCCTCGTGGCGCCGACCATGGGGGTCATAGTCGTCATAAATTCTCACACATCCATCATGCAGAAATAAAAATAAAACGACAAGATGCACCTTCTCCAAAAATAAATCTTCTGACCAGTAGGTAGCCATTGCACCTGCGAAAGGGTTGAGTCTGTAAACTTGCTGAACTTGCATGTTAACAATCTGAGACTGACACTCACCAAGAAATATACAAGAAACGAGCTAGGAGCTGGGAGTGGAGAGGTGGTCCGATCGCGACAAGTTCTTGAAATAACTGATATCGTCCAACGAAACTTCAAATTGTGAAATTCTGTAGAATTTCTAGCCTAGCATAGTGCTCCTTTCGGGAAAACAACACTGCCAACCTGCAACAGCGAATAAAACTTTCAAAACTCTCAACGCATCAGAATATTTTTAGGTAGTGAACCAGTGAACCATGAAGTGAAACATTAATTAAATTGAGAGATTTAAATTCTTTGAAATTTCAGTTTGAAACATGTTGCGTTTCTGTACTGAGGTATTCGCTTTGGCAATGCAGGTTGGCTATGTTTTTAGTACTCGCGTGATCGGAGCTCCCGTCAGCTGAGAAGGACTAGGCCTAAAACGGAATTTTCGATGGGGTATATATTTGACGTTCGGTTCGGCCTAAGCTTAATTCAGAGATTCCTGGACAAGTGCCGTGTCTCGTGGCTGCTTTGTTTTTTGTGAGTGTACGCTCTCTCTGGTTGGGTTGAGTTTGTAACTTCTATGTTGAAACAACGTCATCTGATATTGGTTCGACTCTCCTGTTTACTGCAACTTTAACCTTACTAATACTTCGCACTTCGTTTATTTGCAATAGTTTCGTCGAAAAATTGATTGTCTTCTTTCCTAATTGCGCACGGGTTGGGGTTTCTTTGATTTCTTGTTTGGATGTGTGATTGTGGCGATGTTCTAACCTCTTCTTTACGATGTTTACAGTGCAGGTTTTCTCAGTTTAATCATGCCACTCATCAGAGTCGCAGCTGAAGACAGGAAAGTCTTTAAGTTGATAGTCGCGGAGACCTTGAGTGATGCATTGATTTGAACTATAACAAAATTTAACTTGAACGGGCTGGAATCTGAGTTTAAGGTTAGTATTTGCTTCTAGTTTCCCACATATTCTTTCTGTCAAGGACTTAGGCTTCATAACCTATACTTGCTGCATATTTGTCTTGTGATCTGGCATTTCTCATTTGTTTAACAGTTGTGCATTGATGATGGTCCTGACGAAGGCACTCAAGTTGATTGTGATGAGGTGTTTCAAGAGCTTCTGAAAGATTGTGTTGGGAAGAACAGATTGAGTTTGATTATACTTCCAGTCACCTTGGAGTGGAAGAAGGTTGTGCCTGGTAAGAGAGCAATATGTATTCTAGTTTGTACGCTAATTGTTCTTTTCTGGTTTATATTTTCTTACTGTCATTTTCCAGATTCGTCTTCATCCGGGTCAGCCTTAGGACAGTTCTCTTCTTCAACGTCAGGCTTGTCGGCATCCTCATCCTCTTCACAGTTCTCTTCTTCAACGTCAGGCTCGTCGGCATCTTCATCCTCTTCACAACCCAATTCACCTGGATCCGTCTCTCCTCTGCAATCTTTTGGCAATCCAAGTTCTTGTCTGACGGAGGGATGGTCTCCACTCCCAATGCGCGACATCTCTTTGGCATTGGACCCCGTTCTTAAACTATTAGGTGAGCCCAGCAACAAGCAACCACGAAACATCTTTAAACTTAAGCAAGATGCCATCAAGACTGCTTTTAAAAGCATAACCCATCACATACTTAAAAAAAAAAAAAGATTATCGTCGCTGTGTTGCAGTTCATTATGCTAAGTCAATTTTTAATTTTTGAGGAGGTCTTTACAAGCCTATTTTTGCACAGAGTGTAAATAGAGAAGTTATTGGAGATGGGTTTGTTGACTTTGTACTGAAAGTTTACAATGCTATTTCATATGGCAAACCACCTGAGCTTAAGAAAAGGAGAGGCAAGCGATCCCGGCCAGTGGTTTGCTCTGATCAAGAAAGTGATACAGATGATCCTTATGTATTAGTCAATTCTTGTAGGAACAGGGTTGACTATGGCTGTGTAGCATATAACCCGCCTTCACCTGCTGGTGAGACCCCAGAAACACAGGAAGATAAAAGGCGTCTTCTTTTGGAATTAGCGGAAGACAACTCTGCTGAAGTGAACAAACTGTTGCGCCTGACTTCTGCCTCTCAAAGATCGGAAATTATAGCTTGTAAGCCACTGAAGAAGATTGCTACAGACTTCTTTCTACGGTGGCCACACTTCAAAGTTGCCATCAATCTGCTACAGCATGCGTAAGTCCTCATGGGCAAAGATATTCTTGCTATATTTTCTGAGCAATTAAACCAAAAGGGAAAGGAAATTTGAAATTTCATGGAAGCTATTGCTGCTGCGGAGGGTACTTGTAACCAAACTGCAAAGGTGAAGAGGGCTGAGAGGATTTTAAAAACATTTGAAGATCCAGACAATGCTTGTGGGAATGAGAGGACAGCCATTTACTTATCAACAGCTGCCATTCCCAGTGTTGCTAATTACTTCAATGAGGACTTAAGCTTCATGTTGCAAGTTATACCTGTTAGTCATTTAAATCAGATTGCTCTCTTCATCCCCCCACCTCCCACATCTGACTAAAATTGGTTCTTTCTTTTGCAGTCTGGGGCCAGTGACAATGATATTTTAAGTGCATCTAAAAAATCAAATGGAAACCCATTTATTGTGATCAGTGGTAAGTAGGAATATTTTTAAACTGCCATTATAAAATTTTGATGGGTTAATGCATCTTAGTTTTGTCTTACAGGTGACGGCATTTTTGATGAGTCAGCATACCCGTATTTAGTTATTCAAAATGTTGTTATAGTTAAATGTGTTGACTTTTTACAATCATTGGCTGTGTACATCGCCAGTTTTTCCATTTTCGGTTACTGGTACACCAATGAAGTCAAATGTACCATAGAATTTATCCAAAGGTGAGTGTTTCTGAATATTTTGTGTATTTTGCATTAAGCAGTCCAATTTTATCATGTCATTAATTTTTTTTTTTTTTAAATTTCAGCTTTCTCCTTAATCTCAACCCTGAGAGAGGCAGCAAAGTTATAAAACGGTTTTCAGGGAACGCTAATGCAAAGGTTGTGAAACTTTCAAACGAGCTGCAAACTTTCACCTCTCCCTGGGCTCTTGGAATTCAATGAATGCTAGATTCAGTCTGGATGTTTTAACAATTGCTTTGACTAGAAGCCTTTCGGCTGTTTGACCATTTTAACCACTCTTGGCACGCACTTTTGAGGTAAGCAACTTGTCAGATAAAACTGCACTGCTTAATTTTGGGTTTTGATATACAATCTTTACATTCTAAATTTTCTTTCCAGAATTTTATCTTTTCAATGTATTTGTAATACAAAAATTTTCAAGTGACTACTGATGCTGCTGAGACATCTTTTAAAGACCATTCACTTTTTTACACAGCAAGTCTTTTCATTTGAGGTTACTGGTACAGCAATATGAAGTAAAATAGGTAGGTTTTTCATAAAGTTCTGTGTATTTTGCATTAAGCAATCCAATTTTATCATATAACTAATTTTGTGTGTTTTTTTAAATTCCAGGTTTCTCCTTAATCTCAACCCTGAGAGAGACAGCAAAATTACTAAACAGTTCTCAGGAAATGCTCAAGGACCGTTCATTTTAGTATCTGTGACTCTTCATTGGTTTTTACGATTGTTTTTAATGCCTAGGAAAGGGAGGAAATAAAGGAAGGACATGTAATGAAAATGCTGATTTTCTTTTTCTTTGCCTTTCAATTCTAAGCTCAACGTCATTAGAACGGAAAATCCACCCTGAAAAGGAACATAATTTTCACAAATCGCATTGAACTTTAATTGCATAAACAGTTTAAAATTTCACGACCCTTTCACTGCGTTTGCGATGTCATATTATTACATTTTTAATAACATGTCAGGATATTTCATTATGAAGCTGATTTTAAATTTCATTACAAGGTGTAATGAAATTTAATTGAAATTCTGTTATGAAAATGTTCATTACGTTGTAATGAAATTGTAATGAAAATAGCTTCACATCAATGTAATGAAAATGTAATTAATTTTTTTTTACATTGTTGGGCTAGCAGTGTTCGTTGCAATTATCTTACATATAATATAATATTAATGTGGGACAGTGAAGGTCAGTGACTGCCAGAACAAGATCACCACCCAGGCCTGGCGCCATGGCCTCTACAGTGCGAATACCGAGTTTTCATGTCACTGATTTTTCGATAATGACGGTCCGGCATAACCCTCCTCGGTTACCATTGTGATTGTCTGCACTGCTGCACTTGTGATCAACCAACATCAGATTGTGTTCAAGAGTCATCCGAGTATGTAAGTGCAATCGAGCTGGAAACATCCTCTATCCCCATATAATCAGGTTTAAGAGGCCCAAACAACTTTCCTGCTGTAAGCAGTATGTTTTATCAGTGTCTACCAAATGCAATACTATTCTGATAAACAAGTGCAATTTTATTCTGAATCCTTGACTTGCGACACCTGTCTCTCAGAATAGTTCTATAAAAGTGACGCAAGTCTTGACTTGCGTCACTTTCATTAACATGAAACTCTTGACTTTGCCCCGTATAATCAGGTTTAACAGGCTCAGCTAACTTTTCTGCTGGAAGCGGTATTTTGTATTATTGTCTACCAAATGCAATACTATTCTGATAAAAAAGTGCAATTATATTCTGAATCCTTGACTTGCGACACTTGTCTCTCAGAATAGTTCTATGAAAGTGACGCAAGTCTTGACTTGCGTCACTTCTTTTGACTAGCCTGGATCAGTAATGTGACGTAAGTCTACTATCTGCCCAAATACTAATGGTACGAAAAAAAATTTTGGGTATGCATCTGGGATCTGATTAGAAGTATTTTTTCATATGTGATGTGTTCAACACTTGCTCACAGATTATAGGAATCGTTTATTTCATTTTCTGAAAAAAAATTTGAGTGACTTACGTCACTTCTATTGAATGCCACAGAACTTACCTTGGAGGTAACTTAATTGTACTTACCTGAACAGTTTTTTTTTTTTTTTTTTTTTTTTTGTATAATATTCAACGAAGTATTTCGTATTTGTATCAATCCAACTTACCTGTCACAGGTTAAAGTGTTTAAGAACGGGTCTCAGCACCTTAGTAGTTGTAGTTTTTCTTTATAAAGCATTGTACTTGATTGTACTTACCTGGCAAGTGAACTCACTGTTTAAAATGTTTGAAATTCAATGACATTTTGTAGACCAATTTTAATGAAAGTGTTATAAAATTTCATGACACACTGAAATTCAATACAGTGTAATGAAATTTCATGATCATTTCATTACCCTGTTCTGAAATTTCATATCATCTGTAAATTCATTACTTTTTAGGAAATTTTCATGACATAACGTTGGATTGATTTCTGCCGCTAGATGGAGTTACGGTAACCGAATGGAATTTCTTGCGCGCGGCTAACCAGAAACGGCAGCGAGATGACCTCCACTGCCTATTCCCGATGCATTCGACGTAGAGGACGATTCAGTCCTCACGTGCGTCATCCTTTATTTTTTGATCGACGGCAGACTTGGAAGCGTTCGAGTCTTTCGAACTATACCTCTGCGGAAGACGGTGGTTCAATATGAAACCCTTTACCACATATTTCCATACTATACGCATGATAAAAATTAGAAGAGTAATTGTTGGAAGAAATTTCCGTATTAATTGTGTTTTTTTGATTTAATGACACGTGTCATTAAATTTCATAACATAAAAATAATGAAAATTTCATTACATTGTCATGAAATTGTAATGAAAATTGCTTCATTACAATGTAATGAAAATGTAATGAGATTTTTTTCACAGTCTGCTAAGTTAACTTATAGTTCCTACCCTTCAAGAAACATAATTGTACTTACCTCCAAAGAGAAGCGTGACGTGGATTCAACGTGGATTCCACGTGGATGCGTGGATCTATCGTGGACGTGGATGAATCCACCAAAATTCAACTGGTTTCCCGATTATAAAATATCATCATAACTTTATGTTTGCAAGAAACTGTGGTGCACCTAGCATGCCTGAACATTATAACTAGTGAAACAACTGCTTGGCAGCTGAATTTGCAGCATCCCGTTGAAAAAATGTTGAATGTACGTGATTTTTACCACCGTGGACTGGTTCACCATTTTTCAACCACTTTACTATTTCAGCATGGAATTTCTGTGTTGTCAACTTTCCTTCATACTTTTCCATGGTTCATGAGATAAAATACGCTCTATGATTTGTTTATCACGTTAATGGGAATACGTTGAAATAACGTGGAATCAACGTGTTTTACTCCACCGTGGACGGATCCACCACTTTTCGACTACTGACTGATCGCCCCTCGATTTCTGTGCTAGCGACTTTCCTGTTCCTGATTCATTGGAGAAAGGGCGATTTATGCATTTTTTTTCAAGTTTCAGACTTTGTGGAAATTACGTGGGATCCACGAGGAGTCCACTGTACGAAGTTCATAGTTGAACGTTCAGAATTCAGTCAGATCTTTATTTTTTTGTAGACGTTTAAAAACTGTCATGTCCTAATAAAATATTATTTACGATTTGTCGCAAACAAAAGGAAATCGAATTTGGTCGTATTTAACCCACAAATCGGTAAGACCGTGCCGAGGAGGAGTGTGAGTTGACCCTTACAGTGGGATCGGTTGCTGACGCTCCGTCCTCATCAGCCGCGCCGTAGGCTAACGGATATAGTACGAGACTTCCAACCCGAAGCCCCCGGGTTCAAGTCCAGGTAAGGTAAAAAAAATAAAATGCAATGAGTTGAATTGCTGAGTAAAAGACACCCGGGGGAAAGGGGAAGAAAGAAAACGTTTTATAATCACATCATGACACTGTTTTTAGAGGACGTGGTACGTGGTGTGAGCACGTTGAATCGACGAAAATTCGACGTGGAGCGAAGAGTCATTTCAACGTGGAAATCACGTCATCTGTCAACGTGGAATCCACGTGACAGTTCTACGTGGAATCCACGTTCCTTCCACCAAAATTTCTCTTTTCTTACTGTATTTTTATTTTTCAGAAATTTATTAGTTCTGAACATGACCGAAAAAACCTGTAAGAGAAAATAGGTTTTTAAACTGCACTTAATTGAACTTACCTTTGAGGTAACTTAATTTTACCAGGTCGCTGACGGACGCCGTGCACTTTTTGTACTATGCAACTCGCCCGCACCGCTCCAACCGGGACTGCATACCCATCAGGCGCTGGGGACCGGCTTCAAGCGCGGACGCTCCGCTCCGCTCCGCCACTGTTGTTGCAGCCAACGCCCCGAAATGGCCCTATCGCGGTTCGCGCGGTCTACGTTAGGGCGTTACAGGGGGGATGTTCACGGTTCGCGGGTGTAACCCGCGAGTCCGCCGGGAAAGGTCGCGGTCCGCGCGTCATCCTGCCGCGCAGGAATATCGCGTACCGCGGATCCTCTATGGGTCCTTCGCTGACTGCGAGCAACCCACGAGAAGGATCCGCGGACCTCGACCTACCATCCCCCGTGGAGGGTCTGCGGTTCGCGAGATACCCCCGCGGAGCGACTCGCAGACCGCGACCTTTCCCGGTGGACTCGCGGGTTACACACTTTGTTTTATTCACCTTCTCCTTACAGATGGTCCGCAAATACATACCCAAAACTAAGAGGAAAGTTACTAGTCCCTCCAAATTGCGGTTGGCTGTGGAGTCAGTCATCAAAAGTGATTATGCCATCAGGCAAGCAGCAGTGTTGCATGGAATCAACAGACACTTTCTAAGGCTGTAAAGGAGGCAAGAAGGAAATCTGATGCTGGCACCCCAACCTGTCTCACAGAGCTGACATTTGCTCATAGGCAGATTTTCTCTACTGTGCTTGAGGATAGCATCGCAAGTTATTGCATTGAAGTTGCAAGGATGGGCTATGGTTTGTCTGTTGAAATGGTCCGAGAATTAGCTTTTGAGGTTGCACAAAAAAACAATCTTAAATTTCCTACCAGTTGGGTAACTAATCAAAAGGCAGGGATTGATTGGTTCCATGGTAAGCTCTCTTCTTAGTCTCATTTTCTATTAGTCGGAACTGGAGTCAAAATATCTATTGATTTATTCTTATTTTTCTGCACAGGATTTATGAAACGCCATCCAGAAATTTCAATTCGTGTACCCGAAAGCTGCAGTATTGCCAGGGCTATGGCATTTAACAAGACTACAGTTGAGAATTATTTTAATAAATTGGAGGAGGTTCTGTCAAGACATAGTAGTTTTGGAGATGGCTGTAGTATATATAACCTGGATGAAACTTCAACCTCTACAGTGCAAAATGCCCGCAAGTTAATCTCACCCAAGGGAGTGAAACAGGTGCATCAGGTGAAGGGGGCAGAACGGGGAGTCTCAGTCACTACAGCAGTAATAATTGGTACCAATGGAGCTTTCTTGCCCCCTGTACTCATTTTTCCAAGAAAAAAAATTGTTTCATCTTTAACTATTGGTTCTTACCTTGGAACACTAGGCCTAGGCAACGAGAAAGGATATATGACAAAGGCGACTTTTGTTCTAGTCATGAAGCATTTTATAACATGTACAGGAGCCTCAAAGGAAAATCCTAAGGTATTGCTGCTTGATAATGTCGAGTCACATTTTTCTACCAAGACTTTAGATTTAGCTAGAGAGAATGGGGTGGTGGTATTTACTTTTCCACCTCACTGTACACACCGGCTGCAGCCTCTTGATGTGGGTGTCTTTGGCCCTTTCAAAACTTATTATGATGGTGCAATCCACTCATACTACCAAAGAAACCCAGGAGTGCCTGCTACTATTTATCACATTGCTGGTTTTGTGAAAGAGGCAATGATGAAGATAAGCCCAGCTACTATCATCAAGAGTTTTGAGGCAACTGGAATTCAGCCTTTTAATAAACACTTGTTAACGAGGCTGATTTTGCAATGGCAGAAGTTACAAGAAAACCACCCTCTGATGATTCTGTGCTGTCTACAAACAAAATCAATGATGAAGAAATTACTGTTGGTGAGTTACTGGAAAATGAAAAAGTTGATGATCCCGATCCAATTACCAGGACAGAGGAGAGTCTTGATGTAAACGTTCCCCCACCTCTGTTGACACCAAGAAAAATACGGGGTTATCCACAAGCCAAAGATAAGGAGAAGAAAAGAATGCCTCGTCGTAAAGGTAAATGTATGGTGGCCACAGACTCGCCTAACAAACAAGAGATAGAAGAGCGTGAAATTCAGCAGCATTTAAAGAAGTCATCAGCAGAGGAGAGGAAGAAGAAAAGAGAGGAACAAGATGTTGCAAAGAAATTGAAGCAGGAGGGTGGGAAGAAAAAGAAAGGAATGGCTACCAAAAAAGTGTTAACATATTCTAGTGATAGTGATAATAGTGTATCACAGGGTGAGTGTGTGATCGATAAAAATGTTCCTATTACCAAGTCTAAAGTGTTGTGTGATAAAACGCCTGTTGAAGGTGACTATGTGCTAGTTCAGTTTGTAAGTGGAAAGCAACTTACTCACTTTGTAGGAAAAGTCGTTAAAGACTGTGATGAAGATTGTGATTATGAAGTATCTTACCTGAGGCATTACAAAGATGGCAAGTTTAAAATGCCTTTAATACCAGACATTGCTTCTGTTCATGAAAGTGATATAAAATGTAAGTTACCCAAACCAGTTTACCCAGATGGGTACACAAAACGCCAACAGTCCCTCCTGTTGTTTAATTTTGATTTCAGTGGTATGAAGCTGGGTTAATCACTGACTGCAAGTAACTTAAGACGTTTAAAGTTCCTGTAATCTTTTTTATGTTTGAAAATTTCATTTTGTGAGAAATCAGTTTCTTTTTTGTTTCACACAAAGCTAGTGTGACATTGAACCAATTTGTTCAATAATATCCTTTAATTTATTTTTGAAAAAATATGTCTGACGTTTTAATAAATGTTTTACTTTTAAAAAGTGTCTAAAAAGTTATTTTTAAATCAAAAAAGCCTCATATGTGTGTGATTTTAAAGAAATTTTACCTTATATACCTCATTTCAATTTTCCCAAACATGTCTATTAACTTTTTCAACATTGTCACTTCGTGCCCCATAGATTGTCACTTCGTGCCCCACAGCGGGGCACGAAGTGACAGATGCAGGGGTCATGAATTTACAGCTACAGGGGCTTGAATTTAAAGTACTGACGTCTTCTTTCGGTTTCATTTCGTACTTCAAGGACTTAGCAATGACACAAAAATTTTACAAAAAATCTACATCAAAAATTTAACCTCACACTAACAAAATTCCAAAAAGTGTCACTTGGTGCCCCACCATCCCTTACCTGTAAACTTCGGATTTGTATTCTTCAGAAATTTATTGTTACTGAACATGACAAAAAACCTGTAAGAGAAAATAGTTTTTTAAACTGTACTCGATTGAACTTACCTTTGAGGTAACTGAATTGTACTGTCAGTCTGAAAAGTTTCCGGGGAGCTCTGGGAATGGCGCTGGGCAGAATAATCTCGCACGGGTCCCTGTTTCAGGCAGCAAGTGTCAGCAGCCTACCAAGATGGCGACCGTGTCTCCACCTCGCATTTTTGAAAAGCGATTTCAAAGAAATTATTCCCAAATCATTCTGGTTTATATGAAAATTCTAAATATATGGGTTGCAGAAAGCGAAAGAAGTCACTTGGAGATCTGAGACTAATGTCAATTCCAGTATGTAGACGGATAAAGATCTGCACTTGGTTAGGCTGCCAGCTGTCAGGCCTTGAACGCTGCTATCAAAATTTCTCATACCACGCGAACAGCGCGAAATTCAAACGGATCGTGATTCTGACAGCCGTCTTTGACAGAAGACTCCCTCATGAATAGGACCGCTGCAAAGGAATGCACCTCATCTAGATTGAGTTCGTGGTCCGCTCGGTAATTTACGGAGCTCTCTGATAAATGTAGGCACTGTTTTTTTGTGTGTTTTTTTCCTTTTTTTTCATTTTTTGTTTAAATCTCTGAGCACTTTGCAGAGGCGGCAGTTAATTTGGGCGAACGCAAGCATCCCACATCAAGCACCTATTTGTTTTGTAGTTTTTTTTTGTAATTGAACTAGTGATCCCTTGCCTCTGCAGGAATCTCATATTTGGCTCCAGTCATTCACGACATCTATTGCGTGATATTCCCGTATTCCATGCAAAAGGTAAAAGATAAATTTTTAATCCAAAATTAATTACTTTGAGAACTGGCACGTGTGACAGAAGGTCTGAAATGTATCCCACAAATGAGCCTGCAATATCTATGACTCTCCTTGACCAGGGGCCGCGGAAGTACTATACGATTTGAGGCAACTTCGGTGGTGTCGTGGGGTGTTGCCTACCTACCCGGCGGTTTTAGGTGCTTTCTGTTGTATATCGAAATGGGTCCTCTAGAGTCGGATTGCTAGTTGCTGATGTTGGACCGGGTTCATTGGTCTAAAGGGGTGTATATTGTTTGTCCGACACGATTTTGTCCGACACGAATAAATTGCAATGAAAGAAAAATTTTGTCCGACATCGTTTTGTCCGACACGCCCGCCCCGCAAACCGTTATTCTTTTTTGTCCGACATCGTTTTATCCGACAGCGTTTTGTCCGACACCTTATATGTCATCGTAGCGTGGCGGGCTGCCTACCTGCAAGGGGCACCACATGACGCAGCTGTCAAAAGTGCGTCTTGCTCACTACAAACCCAACTGTCAACTTAGTACATTGTTCCTGATGTGTACTTTAAAGCATTAGGAAATGCATGCCTGCCAAGGTATGCCCTAGGAAGTGCATGCCTGCCGTGGTATGCAGTTGGAAGTGTACTTACTGTAGCATTCTGCCATATGAGATGTAGGCATGCACTTCCAAGTGCATACCATGGCAGGCATGCATTTCCTAATGCGTGCTTTTAAGCACACACACACTAGGAACAGTGTACTAAGTTGACTATTGGTTTTGCAGTGCAGGTAGGCAGCCCACCACGCACCCCTCTTCACCTGCTCAGGAAGTGCTGCATCGCATGTGCACTCTACACTGTTAAAAATTATCGTATGAAAACGAAAAACTTCCCAACAAGAATTTGTATGAAAACAAACTCTTCGTTTCACACCACACTGTGAGAAATCCTTGTACCGGTACGGGAAAATTTTCCATGAGAGGTCTTGTACAATTACGATTCATATTGTAAACTATTTATAACTATGCGTATCAACTCAGAATCGATTGGTGAGCCAACAAAGTCGTAACGTGTAAAGTCGTACATGTACGAGATATGTTGTACATAGTGAATTACAAAATATATTGTACATCTACGGAAATATTTTTCACAGTGCAATACTAATTTCTTCGTTTTAAAACAGTAAATAATTCTAAGAGTAAAACAAAAACTTCATATGAAAACAAATATTCATCACATCATGACAAAGTTCATTCAAATCTTCAACGAATATTATTGTTTGAAGACGATGCACTGTCCTTAAACGATAAAATTGTTCTCCCATCAAACAGAAAATTTCGTTTACCAACGATCAATTCTGTTTTAAAACGATAAAATATTTAAACAAATAATTGTAAATGGCCAGAGGAGAAATTATGTAATCTTTTTAAGGGCATTAAAACATGTATTCCTTTAATTCTGAGGAATAAGACAGTAAAATTTCTATAATCTACAAATTAAGTATAAAACTTAAAATGACACTTTACCTTAAAAAGGGCAGTTCCTTCAAGCCATGTCATTACAGAAGGTTAAAAATAAAAAAATAAAAAATAAAAGAGACAGAGAAAAAACAAGCAGGCCCGCCCTTCCGCCAAACGTCGTTGCCAGCTCCGCTTTGCTACGCTGGCAACTCCGTTCGGCAGGGGGTGTGCCTGCTTGGCCTGCCGGCGGCGTTCGGTCGGGCCTTCGGCCCGACCCCTAAGTCACACAGAACGTCCTCTTAGCTTGTAAATGATCGGGCCTGCGGCCCGTAAAGCCATTCTCTTCGGAAAGAGGCAGTTTGTAACGGTGAACCACCGAAACTACAGCCCTCCCTTCTGCTTTGAAAACGTGCCGATAGTGACTAAACGGTCAGTTATTCGGCAAAAAAGGGGAGTCGGAAATCTCGAAAAATGTCGAAATACGTGAGTTCGCCCTCAGATGGAACGGTCGCGGTCGAACTCGGACTTTATTTGGCAGCAGCTGGAAACACTGAATTACGCTCGTCGAATCAATGTTAATGGTAAAGGCGTCGAGGGGCGTCGAAAATTTCAAAAATTGTCGAGATATGTCGAAAATTGTCGAAATATGTAGAAATTCGTTAAAAAATGTCGAAAAATCTCGAAATATCTCAGAAATGTTGAGATATATCGAAAAAGGGATGTTTTCTTCAGACATAACATTAAACCCACATAACTGTATATCCACATAATTGTTGACAGACATAACCGGCTACAGACATAACTGGTGTCAGACATAAAATAGGATTAATTATGGTTGAAAAACTGTAAACACACATAACTTTCAATACACAAAACTTTATTCAGAAATAATATTTGAATTTTTAAATAAATAAAATAAATAAAATAAATAAATAAATAAAATAGAGGACAGTTAGAGTTGGATCATCATATGAGCAATATTAAAAATAGTGGTTTTACTCAAAAATTTCTATCATCATCAAAATTTCCTTCCTGCACAGCGGGCAAGTGGCGCTTTCAGAAACCCTTCCCGCGCAGGTATTACAGCAAATGCGGTGCCCGCACGGCACCGCCGGAGGTGGCGTAGTGTAGTGTGCTGTCTGTGGCGTGCCGCGCGGCTGGGCGAGATGGTTTGAACGGCGCGGAACAACAGCAGTGCAGACGACAGTATACGCAGTGCTGCCAGAAAAGTAGGCAAAACCCGCCCAACACACAGCTGTGTGGAGCGGGCGGTATTCGCGCCTGCCTACTAGGCAACATCTACACACGCCTGCAGAGGAATGGCCTAGTAGGCAGGCGCGAATACCGCCCGCTCCACACAACTGTGTGTTTGGCGGGTTTTGCCTACTTTTCTGGCAGCACTATCAACGGTTATGCCTGGCAAAGATTATGCCTGTTGAATATTATGTCTGACGACAGTTATGGGAATAAACGGCTTGAATAAACGGTTCGCTGTTAAAAATAGTTGTCAGTTGACGACACTGCCCGTGACGACTGTGTTGTTGGTTTACAACAGCATTTGTTGCATTGGTATCACTGAGCAAAAAAGCTCTAACGCTTCCTATTTCAATCGTAATGGCCCATTACGGAACAAGTACCTATCAACTTGTTGTAACGCTACAACAGATTCGTAGTTAAGTTTGTTAGCAACACATGTCGTTTCAATACAACCACATTGTTTGGTTGTTTGTGAACACACACTTTTTCCAAGTGCAAAATACGTTTCATGAAATTTTATGAACATTTTAAAATTACAACATGTTCGTAAAATTACGACATATGTCGCTAACAAACTTAACTACGATTATGTCGTAAATTTACGACATATTTTTTAACAGTGTTGGGCGGGTTTGGCCTATTTTTCTGGCAGCACTAGTATACAGTTATGTCTGTCAACGGTTATGTCTGTCAACGGTTATGCCTGGCAAAGATTATGCCTGTCGAATGTTATGTCTGACGAAAGTTATGTGAATAAACGGTTTGGTTATTTCTGAAAAAGTTTATGCCTGTAGCAATTATTATTTTAATTAAACTAAAAATATATTTTTTATTTAAAAATAATTGTGTTATTTCTGTCACCAGTTATGTCGATTTACAGTTATGTGGGTTTAAAGTTATGTCTGTCAACATCACCTCTCGAAAAATATGGATAATGTCGAAAAACATCGAAAAACATCGAAAAATGAGGGATAATGTCGAAAAATGTCGAAGAATATCAAAAATTGTCAAAAATGTTTACAAGTATCGAAATATGTCGGAATATGTCAAAAATGTCGAAAAATATCAAAAAACATCGAAAATTATCAAAAATGTCAAAAATATCAAAAATTATCGAAAATTATCGAAAAATATCGAAAATTATCGAAAATGTCGAAAAATATCGAAAAATATCGCAAATGTCGAATAATATCAAAAAATATCGAAAAAGAACGAAAAATGTCGAAAATATCGGAAAATATCGAGAAATGTCGAAAATAATCGAAATGTTTGAGTTTTGACGATTGGCAACACTGGAAATTGAAAAACGGTTGGCACCACTGAATTGCGCTCGAAAAGATGGTTCTAGAGAGGTGCGGGTCGATGGGGTTCGTAAAAGTTGAAAAGTGGGTCAATTTTGGGTGCTTTTTACAGTGTAGTCGCCAGTTGGGTCCTTTTTATCAAAAAACGGTGGGTGCCATCGAACTGGACGCGAAAAGACGCTTCCGGGGAGGTGCAGCTCGATGGGGTTGAGAAAAGTTGAAAACTGGACCAATTACGGGTGCTTTTTACAGTGTAGTCGCGAGCTGGGTCCAATTTTTTCGTAAAACGGTGTGCACCACTGAACTAGACGCGGAAAGACGCTTCCGGAGAGGTACGGGTCGACGGGGCTGGAAAAAGTAGAATTTTTTTTTTTATTTATTCCGTGAAAACTTTTATAATTTTTTTCAGTGCCTTAATGAGGGTTGGCAGGATTTGCACCAGGCGTTTCGGTGTCCAGGAGTGACCTTTAAGATACCCTAAAAATTTTAGCTCTCTAGCTCAACTCCTTCGAGTGGAACAGACAGACAGACAGACAAACAAACAGACAGACAGACACCGCATCGATTGCATAAGCCCGCTCTAAAGCTTTTTCAAAGCAGAAGGGCGGGCTAAAAAGAAATATTTTTTTATCTCATGCATAAGTACAGTTTCCTGTCAACATGTTACACATGAAGCGATTTTCCCAGTATTTTCCCCTGTGACTCTTAGTTTAGGCGCTACAAGTCACTTACAGTTGACCGAAAAACGTACGGCAGGACAAGCAGGCCCGCCCTTCCGCCAAACGTCGTTGCCAGCTCCGCTTTGCTACGCAGGCAACTCCGTTCGGCAGGGGGCGTGCCTGCTTGGCCTGCCGGCGGCGTTCGGTCGGGCCTTCGGCCCGACCCCTAAGTCACACAGAACGTCCTCTTAGCATGTAAATGATCGGGCCTGCGGCCCGTAAAGGCATTCTCTTCGGAAACAGGCAGTTTGTAACGGTGAACCACCGAAACTACAGCCCTCCCTTCTGCTTTGAAAACGTGCCGATAGTGACTAAACGGTCAGTTACTCGGCAAAAAAGGGGAGTCGGAAATCTCGAAAAAATGTCGAAATACGTGAGTTCGGCCTCAGATGGAACGGCCGAACTCGGACTTTATTTGGCAGCAGTTGGCAACACTGAATTACGCTCGTCGAACCAATTTTAATGGTATAGGCGTCGAGGGGTGTCGAAAATTTCAAAAATTGTCGAGATATGTCGAAAATTGTCGAAATATATAGAAATTCGTAAAAAATGTCGCAAAATCTCGAAATATCTCAAAAATGTTGAGATCTATCGAAAAATATGGATAATGTCGAAAAACATCGAAAAATATCAAAAATTGTCAAAAATGTTTACAAATATCGAAATATGTCGGAATATGTCAAAAATGTCGCAAAATATCAAAAAAACATCGAAAATTATCAAAAATGTCAAAAAATATCAAAAATTATCGAAAATTATCGAAAAATATCGAAAATTATCGAAAATGTCGAAAAATATCGAAAATGTCGAATTATATCAAAAAATATCGAAAAACAACGAAAAATGTCGAAAATATCGGAAAATATCGAGAAATGTCGAAAATAATCGAAATGTTTGAGTTTTGACGATTGGCAACACTGGAAATTGAAAAAAACGGTTGGCACCACTGAATTGCGCTCGAAAAGACGGTTCTAGAGAGGTGCGGGTCGATGGGGTTCGTAAAAGTTAAAAAGTGGGTCAATTTTGGGTGCTTTTTACAGTGTAGTCGCGAGTTGGGTCCTTTTTATCGAAAAAACGGTGGGCGCCATCGAACTGGACGCGAAAAGACGCTTCCGGGAAGGTGCAGCTCGATGGAGTTGAGAAAAGTTGAAAACTGGACCAATTACGGGTGCTTTTTACAGTGTAGTCGCGAGCTGGGTCCATTTTTTCGTAAAAGGGTGTGCACCATTGAACTAGACGCGAAAAGACGCTTCCGGAGAGGTACGGGTCGACGGGGTTGGAAAAAGTTGATTTTAATTCCGTGAAAACTTTTATAATTTTTTTCAGTGCCTTAATGAGGGTTGGCAGGATTTGCCGTAGGCGTTTCGTTGTCTAGGAGTAAAACTGTAGACACCCTGAAAATTTCAAGTCTCTAGCTCATCTCCTTCTAGTGGAACAGACAGACACACAGACAGACAGACAGACACGAGGTCGTTTGCATAAGCCCGCTTTTATGCTTTTTCAAAGCAGAAGGGCGGGCTAAAAAACTGTCTAGCACTCACCCACCCAAACTGTAGTAGGCCAACTCTGATGAGAACAGTAAAAGAAAAATATCCTATCGAATGGTCTGCACTCATCAACCAAAATGAAAGACGTGGGAACAAATCATTCTTGACAAAGTGGTATGGTCTTTCAGTCCTAATCTTCTCAACAGGTTTCATTTTGGCATCCAGTCAATCCAATAACAAAATGTCCACTTTAACCTCACAAGACAATTTAGTGTGGTTTTCTTCAGATTTACTGTTTGTCAGACTTCTCAACATTCACTAAAGAGAACTAAGCCGTTTGCAGTTTTAACCAACGTTAACCCTGCCGTCATTACATCCATCAGTCAACAAGCAAGTCACATCTTCACAGTCCAATACTATCAGACGTTCCTCGGAGCGGGCCATGGTTGGCTTGTTTTATCATCCACCACACAAGCAGTAATACTCCAAACGCGACGCAACGTTTAAAGGGGCTAACACAACACTGAAGTCGTCTCTAAAACCAACGAAAAAGGTTGACCTTCCGAGGTAAGGTTGTTGTCGAATCATCAATGCTTCTCTGCACGGACACAAATTTCCTTCGCTTTTACTTTCACTACACTAAGCTACACTGCTCGTTACTTTTCTTCCTTTGCAGTTCGCTTCTTCACATTGTTTTTCTTTAGAGTGCCCTTGTTTTGGCTCCGTTTTTTTACTGCAAATAGTCGGCAATCGAGCTATCGACTGTATCGACTTGAAGTTGTGCAGCCAGCATTGTGTACACACTGCTAAACTGCTCGTCTGCTCTTCCTCTATTTCCCTAGCTTCTCTTTCACGAAATAGCTGAAATGGTTGTTCCAATTTGCCGGGAACTCATTCTCCATTTCAAGGGCCCAAGGAACAGAGAAATGTTAATGTACTACTTTGTTTTTGTTGCCGGCACAGTTTAATGCCGGCACCTGCTGTGGGAAAACCTAACCTTAAGGGCCTCATGTTTAAGTATGCAATAATTATCCTTAGCCCATTCGCTCCTTTAAATATGACAAAAACTTGTTGGAGTCAAAGACTTGAGGCTGAGCTTAAGGCTCTGTGGGTGATTGGAAAGTGTTTTGCAGCATGTGTGTGCGGTGTGAAATTGACAATTCTGTTCTGTACTTGCTGAGCATTGATCCTGCTGTCTGCCACAAATCTCTTATTCGACAATTCAGCTTATCCATGCCTTTCCATGACAATATAAATATAAACGTGGACCATAATGTGTGCATGTTAATAAAAGTCTTTGCATCCCTTTAGCTAATTTTAAATCTTTACCGATGCTCGCTTGTAGATGCAGACATTCTTTGCTGCGTTTTTGATTTTGATTTCTCCACAAGCATGTTTTATTTATTTCACTTTGTGTTTTCCAGGTTCCTTCAGTCAAGTGTTTGGCATCAATCAGTATCAGCAAGTCAGTCTGTGTGGCAGTGTACCAATATGGGAATGGTGTATTCACTTCAAAGAGGAACAGGTACAATATTTAATATCAACAAGCAGTTTTCCTTCCTTTCTTATCTTCTGTATTTGACTGTAGACTGTGAAGAGTTAGCTTGTCTCTCAAATATGTTTGGTCATTTTTCATTTTGTTGAGTTAAGATTTGCTTCAAAAGTTTTTTTTCTAAAACCAAGATTAAACATTGACATCAAATTGACAGTAGATAGAATGCGAGGCCAACTAACTTAGATTTTAATTATTGTATATTGTTCTTCCCACAGCTGCTACTTGACTCCTGTTCTCTGGGCAGTGAGTGTTACTTCTGTTTGCTACTGAGCTCACTCCGCCTCATCATTCCTGAAGAACCGTCTTTTTGTCTTGGTCTTCAGTCAAGCTTTTGGTAAGAAAATTGAACTTTACTTTCACGATGGGTAAAAGGATCTACCAACCACTACCTTCATACATGCGTTCCTTGTGTTTCAGAACCTGTTTCGTGAGACAGCCGAATCAATGACAGGAGACTTCGTGTGATGTTTTCTTTTCTCTGCACCCGCCAAAAAGAATACAAGTGTGCTGTTGTTATCTACACATTTTACAAGTGAGTAACGGTATCCGTCTAGTTCCTTTTAAAATTTTATACTCCTGCTCTTTGCGGCAGAAATTTTTGTCTCTAGAATGTTGTTTTAACTCAAATGAATCACATACTAAGCAGGCAAATTCAGATGTTTGATGTTTCTGTTTTCCTTCCCCTTTTCAGACTTGCTTTCAAAGGAAAGGAAGACCGGGACATGGAAGACCTTTCAGTATTGAATTGCAGCCTAACTTCTTACTGTTCATTTAAATTAATGCAACCAAAATGTGGTTTTTCCTTAGTTTGTTGTAGTTGTGCCAGTATTAGCATGGAAAATTTCATTATACTTGCAATTATCAGTAGTCATTGTCATGGAGCTTCCTAGCAAATGAAATGAATGTTTGAATGCAGATCTGTTGGTAAAATAAAGAACAACAAAAAATGCTGAGCATAAAATTCTTTTAATGTTACTCTTATCAGTTCATAAAAATTTAAATGTGATCTTGCTCTAGCTAAACAACCAAAGAAAAGCAAGTTCCTAAAAGAGCAAAATGGGAGTAAAAAAATACAATAACTCGTTACTTAGATCAATACGTTTAGAAAGTTTATGACCAAGTTCATTGTAAGGATAAAATAAGGATTAACTATACATTTTATAACCAAAATAGGAATCTAATCTCAAAAAAGTTTCAAAGCAATGCTTTGGTTAAGAAAAATTACAAATGGTCGATTTAACTATAGTAGGACAGGGGCTCATATGGACTAGATCTCTTCTTAGGAAATGAATACGAGTCCACAGCTGTTGAGTTAGGGAAAAAAAAAAAGAATCCACTCAAAAAACTGGAACAGGGGTAAAAATAAACAGAAAAACAAAACTGAACCTTTAGAAAGTTAATGACCAAGTTAAGGTTAGTCAAAAAATGTGAATTAACAAAGTATTTGATAACTAAAATATAAATCTAATAATCTCCATAATGGAACAAAAGCTCCTATCACAACTCTTAAAAAAATAATTAACAATAATAAAATTACAGTAACAAAGTTGCTGATAATAATGACCTTTGAATGTTGGCTCATTATTTCTTTGAAATTAATGATTTGTATTGTTAAGATAAACAAAAAATAAAACAAAAGTGATTTAAGTGGTAAAGACTTTGCTGAAGCAAAATAACCATAAGATGTTTAGATATTCAAGCTTGATGCATCTTCCATACTCTGTTGGAAGAGAGCAAATTTGTTGTTCAATGTCAACACTTTGCGATCAACCATGGTGCTGGTTCGGTTGTCCACACATTTTGATTTTTTCAGTGGATTTATGTTAAGAATGGCTCTACAATACAGACAAAAATAAAAGTTAAATATCAGCCTCCCAGGTAGCAAAACCAGCAAAACTGCATACTGACTGCATTATATGTCCCATCTATAATGCGCCTAAAATGCGAATAAACCGCATAAAATGCGCCTAAGGCGCTTAAAACGCGCATTTTAGATGGGACATATAATGCAGTCAGGATGCAGTTCTGCTACCTGGGCTTAACAAGCTTGAGATACAATTGGAACATAAAATAAACACCTGTAATGGAAGTAGTGGCTTACCTTTGAATGAAGGTAAGAAAACATGAGATCTCAGGGGAATACAGATAGTTAAAAACAAAATAGGAGCAAAAGAGCAAAGTTAGTCCGTCCAATATGTTGCTTGCTGTGCACAGCACTTTGTTGTCAATGGCAAAGAATATCTGATCATAATCAAAGATGTTGGGACCTGAAAAATATTTAGAATTAACTATGTTAGATCAAAAATATGAGTGATTTAAAAATAATGCATTGACGCAGTCCCTACCAGCACAGATTAGTACATGTGTTTTGCTGTCTGGAAACCTCGCAACATTTTGGACTTCATCTAACTCTGTTGTCCTCTGAAAAAGCAATATTCCCATAAGAAAGAAAAAGTCTCAATTATGAGATTACAAAAAATTCGAAGCACAAAACTCACCTCAACAAATACTATAAAATGTGATCTCTCCTCCTTGAAATATTTAATCAGCATCAGCAAAACAGCACTCAGTTGCACAGAACCAAATCCTTGGGTTTCTGCAAAGTTTGCTGTTCGCTTCATGGTAAGAAGATCCTGACTGATACTACTTAAGTACTCTATAAGGTTAGAGCATTTATTTGATATGAAGTCATTAAAAAGTACTGCAGTATCTTTTCCAGTGAGTAACAGAAAATGGCTGCTAATGCCTTTGGCAGTAAAAAGGAATGGCCAATTTTCTTGAAGTTGAACAATTGTCAAGTCCTGTGTTTTCTCGGTAGGATCATCTTCATCCTCGTCCTCAGAATCATTTCTATGCTTTCTCTTTCTTGATTTCTTCGGGGCAGGTTTTTCTAGTAAGGCAAGCTTCCCATTAATATTCTTTCTCTGAAGGTAAAAAGAAGAGGAGAGTTTTTTCCTAATTAAATTCCATTCCCAATTTTTTTGAGAGATCTTATGCATTTTCTTTAAATCTTGCATTGTTTTGCTTTGGCTATCTTCAGTTTCATCATCAGGTAAAGTTGGATTCCAATTTATGCAACCCACAGCCTCTTTGACAGATGGAGCCTCTTTCTCCTTCTCATTTAGCACAGGACGGGGTCTTCTGTCATTATCATATTTGGTGATGAGTTGAAGTGCCAAACTGTCACTACCGTGCTCACTGATAGGTAGTGTGTCTTTGAAACAAAGAGGATATAGAGCCACAGTATTTTTGGCGACTTGTCTTATTGCTGCCTTTGAAAGATTGGGCACCACTTCCCTGAGTCGGTCAATAATTCTGCCCACCATATCTTCCCGTTCAGAAGGTAAGGGTCGTGTGCCATTTTTCATGGCTTTCTTCACCCCACTTGGGACATAAGGGCTATTGATGTCAAAGACAGGAAGATCAGCAATCGTAGTTTGAGCACTTGCCTGAAGGCCTGCCTGGGATCGAGAAGTTGAAGCACTGTTTGCACCAGAGGAGGCGGCATGATTGTTTGAAGAGTTGTGATTGGTGGCATTGCTATTTGTAGAGTTGCTATTTGTGCAGTTGACATTTGTAGAGTTGTTACCTAAATAAGAAGAAAGATTAAGTGTAATACATAAAAGTGAAAATTAACAAAAAAAAAAAAAAGAGAACATTAATCTCACCATATCAGTAGTATAACTGGTACTGGCTACCGGTTATCTACCTTCCAGGGGCAGCCTTTTCTTCCTGGGGCAGCATATTTTTTCACTGACACTGGCTGACACTGGCTACCGGTTGACACTGGCTACCGGTTATCTACCTTCCCAGTGGCAATCTTTTCTTCACAAAATAACTGACACTGGCTACCGGTTATCCGTCTTCCAGGGACATCCTATTTGTTCACAGTATATCTGACACTACCTACCGGTTATATTTGCCTTCCAGGGGCAACGTATTATTTCGCAGTATTACTGACACTGAGTCCCGGTTTCATCTACCGTCTTGGGGGACAAGCTATTTTAAAATCTGGTCTGTCTTTCTTTAGAGTCGGCTGACACCGGTAGTCGATTTTAATTTCTGTCATCCTATTTATCAGGTTTCTATTTTTTTTTTCCGTTTTGTCTACTGATATTGAATAAGAGAACAAAAAAAATTTTTTTTCAAGTTATTTTTAGTGAGCAAATAAAAATGCTTGCGAAGTTCAAACACAGACGTAGAAACGAAAATATAATGATAATTTTTGTACACGCTCAAATCAAAATAATAATATAAACACTTTTGTATATATACTAGTGGAAAATAGGCATGTCGATCATTTCTAATGTGCAAACTGTGCAAACAACATGGATTTGCGTTTTTCACACCCCTCCAATGTTTTAGTTTGTGCACCCAGTGGTGGGGGAAAGACACATTTGGTTAAAAGAGTCGTAGAAAATCGATACAACATGTTTAATGTTTCCTTTGTAAAAGTTGTGTGGTATTATAGTGAGTATCAAGATGCTTATGACGAACTTGCACAGAAACATGGAGTAGAATTTATAGAGGGAGCACCATCAATGGATCACTTCCCGTCAGGGGAAAAACCTAAATTGGTCATCGTTGACGATTTTTTGGACCAGATTAAAAACCCTGAATTCCTGAAAATTGCGATAAAGGGGTCTCACCATCGAAATTTGAGTTTCTGGTTTTTAACTCAAGCCTTGTTTCCACCGAACTTCAGACAAATAAGTTTGCAGGCGCATTATGTGATTCTGTTAAAATCTCCACGTGATATTCAACAAATCAGAACCCTTGCACTGCAGGTGGACCCAGCGAATTGGAGAGGAATGCTAGAAGCATATTTAGACGCTACTCAAGAAGGACACTCATACATATTATTTGATTTTCACGTGAGACAACAAGACCACCTTCGCTTGAGAACACACATTTTCCCTGGTGAAAACACAGTCGTATACATTCCAAATGGAAAGTATAAAAAGTCACTCATTTTCCAAAAGTAGGCATTGTTGAACAATGCGTCAAAGACGCCACTACACTCTTTAGGGAAGAAAATGGCTCTGTCCAAAAGACAAGAACACAAAGATTTACTTCGCGTACTTCAGCGTGCAAGACCTTCCGTGCGTAAAGCCATATTAAAAGAGGCTGATAAGGCTCTTGTGTATTCTATTTGTGAGCTTTGTGAAAATACTTTATGTGGAAACGTACCGTTAACACCAACACAGATACAAAAACTTAAGAAACATAAAACTGTTATCAAAAAGCTTGCAAAACGCGGAGAATCTTGGATAAAGAAAAAGAAGGCCCTAACCCAAGAAGGAGGTGCATTTTTGCCATTACTTTTGAGCGCTCTAGCTCCCATAATTGGAAACCTTATTTTTGGCAAATAAATCGGCATGGAGCACTGTAAAAAATTAGTGCTTGTCCCCCATGAAACTGTAGCAAAATTACAGGAAAAAAATCCAGTAGAACGCACACCTGAAGTGGTCATGAATGACTTAGACAGAGAAATGCAACATATTTTAAAACAAAAAGCAGAAGACAGAGAAAAGTGGAAGTTGTATGAACAGGCTCTTCAAAAGTACTTGTATTTTGTAAATGAAAGAAAAAAACCAATAGAATTGTATGTGCCAGACTTGGGAAGCTCCAACCACGAAACCACATTGAAGCAGAAATTGTTATCTATTACACCTAGAAAATTTCAAGAATCCGCCGCTTATTTGTTAGATCATTTGTCTACACAAGAAGCCAAAAAGTTTATAAGCTGGGATGAAAATGGAAGGACTTTAGTTGGAAATCAGACGTTGCCGAGCATCATAGATCTAGTTTCTGATGCCGTACGCACCCGAGATTCACCAAAAATAAACAAGTGGGAAACGTTTGCAACCGTACTTAAATCACTCGGCACACCCCTCGAAATTATAGGAAACAAAAAATATAAGGAAGTGTTACAGTCCCAAGGTGGATCAGGTCTTGTACCACACCATGCCAGCTACACAGACAAAACAGCCATCCATAAGCACAAGAAAAACAATACACAATCAAAACGGATCAGAAACACTAACTGGAAACGATGGAATTGACAGCATTTTTAAAAACACGCGTCACCCAGCGGGATTTAGTAATGTAGAACGACTCAAAAATGCTTCAAACTCACATAGGAACCAAATTGTTGAATACCTCCAAGGACAGGACGCTTACACACTTCATAAACGGGCAAGGCGCACGTTTCCACGTAATGTTACATATGCTGACAATATTGATGATTGTTGGCAGGCAGACTTGGCGGATTTTAGTGCGTTGAAGGACGACAATCAGAAGACTAAATTTATTCTTTGTGTCATTGACGTATTTTCTCGATTTGCTTGGACCGTACCGGTATTAAACAAACAAGCATTGACAATTAAGCACGCATTTGAAACTCTTTTTAAGCATACGACAAGGAGGCCAACTCGATTAATAACAGACAAAGGAGGAGAATTAAAAAACAAGACACTGAAACAATTTTTACAGGAGCACGGTATAGACTATGCACACACAAACAACCCGGATACGAAATGTTCCGTTGTAGAAAGATTTATCGGAACTTTAAGAATGTGGATGCAGAAAGTGTTTACTCACAGAGAAAGTTACGAATACACGAACGGGGTTTTAGATGATGTAACACATGCTTACAACAACAAAAGGCACAGTGCTTTGAAAATGACTCCAACACAAGCAAGCGACCCTAAACGGGTGCTTGAAGTGTATCATAATCTTTATGGGAAAAAATTAAATAGAAAGCAGGTTTCTCCAAAATTAAAAGTGGGGGACTATGTGCGAATCTCGAGAGAAAAAAAGCGTTTCGAGAAAGGGTGCACATGGAATTGGTCAGAGGAAATTTTCAAAATAACAAGGGTGATCCCACATGCACAACCCGTTTATCGAATAGCTGATTTAGACAATAATGAAGAACTCGAGGGAACATTTTACTCCTGGGAACTAAGTCCTGTGAAAAAGCCGGAGATGTTTAAAATTGCATATATAGTCAAAACCCGAGGGAAAGGTCCCAGAAAAGAAGTTTTTGTCCACTGGAGAGGTTACCCGGAGTCCTCTCGCTCATGGATACTGGCAAAAGATCTCACAACAACATGATGGATTTTTATATGGTGCTTCCTAGCAATTCAAGCCCACAAGTTTACCCCGAAAATAAAACCTCAAACTTTAAAATTCAACTCTCAGAGCGAGTTGAACTGCGCGCTAACTGGGAAGTGGCCCTCATGGAACTTAACTATCCAAACACAATCAAACAAGTTTCAGAGGGTGAAAACGCAATAAGAATTTGTTTCGCAAACGGCGAAGAAAAATCATTTCTGGTGAGACCCGGACACTACATCACGAAAGAAAACTTGTTGTATGCCTTGCACGAAACGTTAACACCCATCGAGGAACTACCAGACGGACGCGGAAGATCTAGCGTCGTGGAACTGACAGCAGAAGGCTACATTTTGTTTCATCCCTTTAAAAGTACACCAGATGCCAAATACACATTTTCGCCACTCCTGGCCAATCAACTTGGGTTGCTCCACTCAGGCCCTTATTCAACAAACACAGAACTTTTAGGAACTTACCCAGTTGACACAAGTTTGGGAGTAGCACCGCAGCTGTTTGTGTATTTGGACATAATTGAAGACCAAATTGTGGGACACACACGAGCTCCGCTGCTACGAACTATTCCAGTCGAAACGCGAAAAACATATGGGGGAATGACTACTTATCGATGTGACCCACCAATCTACTTTAAACTGAAGACAAAATCGTTTGACACCTTAGAAATAAATATAAGAACGCACACTGGGAAATTCACACCATTTGATCACGGAACTTCAACGCTTTTGTGTCACTTTAGACGGTGCGGTTAACAGAAGCATGTCCCACATTGAAGAATATTACGTTCAACAGGCCCAAACAGGGTCTGGTATGGGTTATTTTGCGGGGTCATCCACACAGAAGGGAGCAGGGATCGGGAGTCTGCTAGGGGGACTGTTTCGCAGTATTTTTCCATTCTTGAAACAAGGTGCCAGTGTGGTAGGGCGCGAGGCTCTTCGAGCTGGAAGCCACATACTAGCCGACGCCGCGTCTGGGGATGTACCACTGAATACCAGTTTAAAACAGCACCTTTCAGAAGCAGGCCGAAATCTAGTTAGTAGGATGAGTGGAAATGGTATAAAGCGAAGGAAAGCCGAGGTATATTTTCAGTCTTTGCGCGAACCTCGCACAGGAAAGACACAAAAGAAGCCAAAGCCAGACCCAGGACACATTTTTTAAAATGTCATTTTTACACAATGCCTCTGTTGAGGCCCTTCGAACAGAACTTGATTTATGGGCGATACCACCGACACAAACAGTATTAGAGGGTGGACAATGGATACCCTACAAACCTATCACAAGTATTGATCAGTCAAACACCGTAGAATTTTGTGTACCAGGTACAGGGAATGAGTATATTGACCCAGCACACACATTGCTTCAAGTCAGAGGAAAAATTGTGGATTCACAGGACTTGGATTTTACGGCGGATGACAAAAATGAAGCCACGCCTATAAACTATCTGTTACATTCGCTTTGGAGTCAAGTAGACGTTTCATTGAATCAGAAAGTGATTTCACAGTCTGCGATGACTTATCCGTACAGAAGTTACATTGAATCACTCCTTGCCTACGACGCGCCAGCTAAAAACTCACACATGTCGATGCGAATGTGGTACAAAGACACAGCAGGATACATGGATGAAGTAAAACCACAAAACAACGAGGGACTGAAAGCACGCCATGAACTAACCAAAAACAGTAAGATGTTTGAGGTTATGGGACCAATTCATAGTGATTTCTTCAATCAAGATCGATTTCTTTTAAATAACGTGGAATTGCGAATAAAACTCACTCGACAACGTGATCCCTTCGTGCTCATGTCAACATTTCAAAACGAAAAGCTGCTCATTCTGGATGCTACTCTCCTCGTGCGAAAAGTACGGATATCACCCACGGTGCTACTTGGTCATGCAGCGGCATTAGAGAAAGCACCCGCAAAATACCCTCTGACCAGAGTTGATTTGAAAACCATAACCATTCCTGCAGGACTTCAAGACAAAACCATTTCAAATTTGCACCTCGGACAAATTCCAAAAAGAATAATCATTGGATTTGTTACCAATCAAGCCTTCAACGGACATTACCAAAGCAATCCTTACAATTTTCAACATTTTAATCTAAATTATTTAAGCTTGTTTGTTGACACACAACAAATCCCAGCACAGCCCCTTACACCAGACTTTGAACGCAATTTGCATATTGACGCATATAACACGCTATTCAGTGGCACCGGTATACATTGGAAGGATGAAGGGAACGATATAACGTATGCAGAATATCCTCAGGGGTATACATTGTACGCATTTGATATTTCCCAAGACTTGTCGGCAAACGAAAGCCATTGGAACTTGCAGCGCCAAGGTATTGTGCGAATGGAAGTAAAATTTGCAAAACCATTAACAACAGCAGTAAACTGCATCGTTTTCTCGGAATTCAATAACCTTATAGAAATCGATAAGAATCGAAACGTGGTCGTTGACTTCGGTGTTTGAAAAAAATGGATGGGTACACATTGGAGGCGGTCCTTCTAAAAGATCCCCACGCCGCACCGTACTTTGCGGGGGTGTTTGCGTCTGACACTTTGCCACGCACCATTCAACAGAAACCTGCACTCATCATAGTGAATACGGATCCAATCAAAAAGCCGGGTGCCCACTGGCAAGCGATCTATTTGGGGTGTTACGGACGAGGTGAACACTTTTGCTCTTATGGACTGGGGCCATATGTACCAAAAATAAGGCAGTTCATGGATCGTCAATGTTCGCTCTGGAAGAAAAACACTATAGATTTACAATCAATTGATTCAGCCGTTTGTGGACAATATTGTACCATGTACCTCTTGTTTAAGGCGCATGGTTTCTCCATGCAAGAATTTTTATCTTATTTTACAACTGATTGTAATCAAAATGACGAAATGGTCAACAAAATGTTCCAACGATATGCCAAAAATGTAAAACTTTGTGACGATGTACTACCAAAAAAAGCACAAACATGTTGTAACAAGAGAATATGTAAAAAAAATTAATAAAACACAAAACCAATGTGTGGTGAAATTATTTAGTTCCCAATCCCCCCCCCTCCCCTAAAAAAAATCCGTGTACGCATGTCCAAAGAGAAGAACACGCATTAAGGTGCACTCATGACGCGAATAGAACAGCCCACGCCCTCACTCGGAGCACGGACGAACACAGTCCAGCGGAGACGGTACGCGATACTAGCGCCTACGAGTCATGTGTCCTGTCCTTGACGAGCCGGGCCGGGGGAACGGGGCGGGTACGCGTAGGGCACGGCGGGACGATGCGTCGGACCGGGGGCCGGGCCGGGGCGGCGCGGGGCGCGGGGCGGCGGCGCGGGGCTGCAGCGCGGGGCTGCAGCGCGGGGCGGCGGCGCGGGGCGGCGGCGCGGGGCGGCGGCGCGGGGCGGCGGCGCGGGGCGGCGGCGCGGGGCGGCGGCGCGGGGCGGCGGCGCGGGGCGGCGGCGCGGGGCGGCGGCGCGGGGCGGCAGCGCGGGGCGGCAGCGCGGGGCGGCAGCGCGGGGCGGCAGCGCGGGGCGGCGACGAGTGGGAGACCTAAAATCTAGTACAAATTCAGAAACACGTTGAAGACCCGACCTAGCTCTGCGGCTGTGACACAAGGTCAGGGCCCCGAGAAGGAAGGACTCCAGTTACAGTATACAAACCGAGTGGGATCACTAGCAAGCCCAGACACGCGCTAGCACCGCAAGGCGACGGAGCTATAGGCTCACACTTTGGGAAAAAAATGAACAATTCATATGATACAAAAAATGCACAAGACAGCTTCCAAACTGAAATGTTTATATTTTTATTATTTGCAATATTATCTTTTATCTTTAGTTGTTTTGATTTCTTCTGTCAAACTTCGCGCCGAAATGAAACCACATATGTTCATCAGTCAAGTCAGTCCAATATTGATTCATCGTCAGAGACAAATACAAACGCAGAAGACGGAGGAGCAGGCGAAACGGATGAGATAAGGCCTACGACGCCCGCGGCCGCGCCTGCGGTGACGTGAAAGGAGGATGGGGAGACAAGGGGGAGATAGGGAATGCCCACGTGCATCATCAAGCGAGTAGAAGAAGAGGGGGCCACGCAGAGGTGGGGGACAACGCCAGGAGCCTGAGAGGAGAGGAGAAGTGAGCGGCGTATGGAAGGGGTAGGGAATGACCAAGTGCAGCGCCAATCAAGTTGAAGACGAGAGGGGAACGGGGCATAGAGCAGAACTCGGCCCGGCGGACGAGGACCACACGAGGGGAGATACAGGACGAACACTATGCTGTGCGCTCGTCAGATGAGGGCCTCTGCGGGGAGGCGGGGAGGGGAAAGGGGGAAGGCAAGGCTCGTGGACCTACGGAGGGGGTCTCTACACGGCAAGGCGAGTGGGGGAGACAGGGAAAGTGGGGAACACGGCCCGGCGGCTGAAGACCGCACGAGGGGAAATGCAAGGCAGACGGTATGACTCACTAGCGCCCTCATGACAAGATCAGAAAGAAAACGGGGGGGAACGTTGCATGGAAGGGAGCTCTGTCAGGGGGTGGGGTACCAATCGCAAGCAGCAAGGAAGGGGAATGACAGAGCCAGCGAGACCGGACAAGGCGGCCGAGCCGCCGAGGCCGGTAGGTCCAGTGTTAGCGACTTCATAAAAGTCGCCAGCGCTGAGGCAGACGGCACAGTCTACACACATACTCCACTCCACCACACAACTCCAAACACAGCAGATGGACAGACGGGAGAAAACTAATCACAGGGACTAGTGGAACACACCTCCACCACAGATACAAGAAGACAGACAGGAAGAAACTAAGGGACACACCACGACCACTGATACAAGAAGATGAACAAATCGTTTGAAGTGTTACATTTCAATAAATTCATATGCGGTTTGAAATATTATGTAATCAAATTATAAAATATAATCAGTGTATTTAATAAATTTCATAGCAAGTAAAAATACCTCTGAAAGATGTTTTATTTTCCTCATCGATGTTCGATATCGATTTCCGACATTGATATTCAAAACGGGAAAAAAATGGGAGAAGTGATGATAAGTAGGTTGACACTAATTAAAATCGACTGCTATAGTCGTATCAACCCAAAAGGAAAGGAGACCAGATTTTTTAATAGCTTCCCCCCCTGGAAGGTAGATACCGGTAGCCAGTGTCAGGCTGACCCCATGTTGCCCCTGGAACGTAGATAAAACCGGTAGCCAGTGTCAGTCATTCTGTGATTTTTAAAAAAATGCTGTCCCTAAAATAACCGGGACATAGTGTCAGTTATACTTTGAAAAAAAAACGGGTTCTCCTAAAAAAAGAAAAAAAGCACAAATATGTTGTAACAAAAGAAAATGATTTTAAAAAATCAATTTAGAAAAACAATAATTTTTTTTAAAAAAATACGGTTTTTGGGCTGAAGTTATTTATTTGAAATTCCTAAATCCTTTTAAAAAAAGCGCGTGATTGATACGTAAAAAGTCTGCGCTCACGCCATTTAGGTAACCCCCAGGAGGTAGGCAACCACCCTCGCAACAACTTTGCGCTCACGCCATGTATATAACCCCCCAGAAGGTAGGCAACCTGAAGAGTAAAAACCGGTAGCCAGTGTCAGCCAGTGTCAGTGAAAAAATATGCTGCCCCTGGCAGAAAAGGCTGCCCCTGGAAGGTAGATAACCGGTAGCCAGTACCAGTTATACTACTCATATCTTTTCTGCCACTCTTCATATAGGTCACAAGAGTCAACATGATCTAGGATCCCTTTCAGTAAATCAACTGACAAACGCCTCAAATCGAGCACTTTCTTCACACCTTTATTAATGACAAAATCTACTAGAGTGTCCACTGTGAACTCGTCTAAGTGTGGAAGCACCTCTCTGACGCTTTCCGCAATGGCAGATTTTAAATCCATTTTCTTCACTGCATAAAAAGAAAATTAAGAACGTGAAAATGTATGGATTGATTAACCCGGTTGAGCGATGAGCAAAGATTGTGGCCCAAGCGACGTTCACCGGCACCAAGCACAAATCACACTTAAGGTGGCCCCACACTCAGCGCACCAACCGTAGCTGGCCGGGCTGGCCTGGTTCGCTGGTAAGACACGGCCGGGTGTGAGCCATAAAGAAATTGACAAAATAAACGTCCAGGCTCAACAGAGAATCAAAAGTCTGGCATATTTCAAAAGGGGACTGCTGAGCGTGGGCCCACATTTATCAAACGAACCATAATTTAAAAATTACAAACCTCGGTCAAAAGTTGAGATCGAGAATTCAACAGCTCTTCTCGCTCGCCTCGCTCGGTACTTTCAGTAATGGCGGCTTTTGTGAGGTGATCGGGACAGAAACGGATCCATGGCAGGGGCATAAACCCCCTACAACTTGCATCTCAATACATACTAAATAAAAAATATAAACTGTAGCACTTCGTGCGAGGCAGGCTTTTGAAATTAAACGAATATTTGTTGCAAATTAACCTTCACACATGTAACAATCAGTTCCGATATTCATTTCCCTGCTTGACGAGAAATTTTGGGTTCTAATGTTGTCAGCTTTTAGCTGCGCGTCGTTTGGCTTTCCCTACTTTTTATGGACCTCTCACTCGCACTCACGCACCTCTCGTGCCTCTCGTCGCTCTATCTCTTTCGCACCGGGCTGTGTCTCTGAGACCCCTTGTCTGGTATCAACAACCAAAAAGGTTAGGTGATATTGACTCCACGTAACGTGTTCCCAAAGTTTTGATGATTCAGAGATTTGTCAACATATCTGTAAGTTCATCTGTCAAAAGCTAAAAATATTATATTTTCTAAAGTTCACACATTTTACTAAATAATATGAATTGTATTTCAATGTGCTTCAGAAGAAACGGAACTATGGGGGACAGTACAACGGCCTGGAGAGCTAGAATCGGCCTTTTTTGTGGAGGCTCAAAGAAGAGAAGGAAATCCTTGCTATGCTCTGGTATTAACAAGTTCTGGGCCACAGTATCGCTTGTCTTCGTTTTATTATCTGTTGCTCTCAGCAGTTCTGGATCCCCACTTACTGGTAGCGAGTTGCCTGGCTGGCACCTATGCAAGTTACCACCAGTGCTTGTATGTAATTTTCCACCAATAATGAAACTTTAATTTTTGTTCTGAATTTATCAGTTTATTATTATTTATTTTATCTTTTTGCAGCCTATTGCGTCTTGCAATGCTTTTTCATCAGCCATAGCTGCCATAGTGCTGCTCGTATCAACACATCTTGATTGTGAGGACAGTCTTCCAACCAGAGATCTACAAAATAAATCTCATCAGGTACAGAGGAATCCGGAATTCAATCAATTAGCTTCGTCTCCTTTGATTAAATACAACTTTTTTAAAAAAATTTATTTACAGCATGATGGGGAAAATTGCCTTCTTCTGGTTGTGTTTGCTGCTGCCATCAGTTTTATTCTGTTATTCCGAGGAGGGGTGGAACTTAATCCTGGTCCTTATCCCTGCCGACTCTGCTCAGTGGTACCAGAGACCATCACAAGTAATGTCAGGCACCAACTATTCCATTCAAGAAATAGGGGTTCTAAATACTACTGCCCTGCATGTGAGTTTAGAAGCTCATCATACGGATCACTGAATTTTCACGTGTCTACTCAGCATCGTGGAGCTCAGCACATTGACCCTGCTGCTACTGAGAAAATCTTCTGCAGCCTCAAAGTTAATGGGGTGAATTGCAATTTTTCTACAACATCCTTGTGGTTACTAGTCCAACATCTTTGTGCACACATTAAAGAAGATAACTTAACCATCCAATGTCCTATTAGTGGCTGTGAATTCAAAAAAAAATTTGTAAAGATTGCAAACTTTAGATCTCATCTCAGTGTATGGCACAAAAATTGGCGGGATGAAGGCTGTCCTTTGGAAGTTGGACGGCAGCACAAGTCTGTGAATTCACCTCAAAATACTCCAATGCTTTCAGAGGAGTTTTCCCACAGCTGTGAGGAAGAAATTCTCAACCTGCCTGAGAATGGTGTTTCAAATGATGACTCTCATAGTGATATTCTTGATGACAGTTTAATATTAGACAGCATTGGTAAATTTTATTTGCAAATGTATGCTCTGAACTTGCTACCACAAGAAACTATTCAAGATATTTGTAACAATCTCATCTTCCTGACTGAAGTTATTCATGCCAGAATCAAGTTGATTTTATCAAGAGAGTTAAAGGCACTTGATTCTAATATCTCTGAAGACAAGATAAAACAAGTTTGCATGAAGGTTCTAGAAGCTGATCTACTGTATCTTTGTCATCATAAAACAATTGGATATCCAACATTCACATCAGATCATCTTCGCAAGAAATACTTCAAGAGCCTTTTTGGCTATGAAGAGCCAAAACAAATTAATTTGGAACCAGCTGATCCTTCCTCCAAAAATACTCTGCAGTATGTGTCCATAACTCAGTCACTTAATACGCTTCTTAAAGACAGCTCAGTGCAGCAGGAAATAAATGCCACTTTTGAAGTTCAGCACAAATTGGATCCTGATGAGATAAGCAATTACACGGATGGTGAGTTGTTTAAATCGGAAAACCACCCTCCCAAAGAAATCCACTTAAATTTGTATCAAGATTCATTTAATCCGGTTTTAAATGCACTTGGCTCTGCCAAAAATAAATTCAAAGATCTGGTGGTGTATTTCAATATCTCTAACTTAAGGCCACATCCGAGGTCATTAGTGGATTCCAAGCAGCTTGTACTTATTTGTAGAGAATCTGTTTTCAAAAAGTTTGGTACCAAAAAGTGCTTAGAGGAATTGATGTCTGAATTAAGAAAATTAGAGTCAACTGGAGTTTTTTACATGGGAGAATGTATTAAAGTTGTTGTCCAGTTCATGCTTGGTGACAACCTTGGACAGCACCTTATTGGTGGCTTTGTTGAAAGTTTTTCTGGCTCCTATATGTGTAGATTTTGTGAAATAAAGAGGGATGAATTCCAGTCAAACCCAAGTTCTACCAAAGCCCCTCGTAGTCTAGAGGATTATAAAAAGTGTGTCCTCCAGGCATTCCTCTTGGACAAGCCCGTTAAAGGAGTAAAGGAAGACTGTGAATTGAACGCTTTAAGATATTTTTCCTCTGTCAGCCATCTACCTGTTTGCATTGCACATGATCTCTTTGAGGGCTGTGTGAACTGGGATTTATCTGGAATTATAGCAAGATTTGTCAAAAAGAAGTGGTTTACCTACAAACTATTGAACAGAAGAATAAGAAACTTTAAGTGTGCAGGCATTGACAAGAGAAATAAACCTGCATTTGTCAGTCAAAAGGGTGACCGTCTTGGAGGACATGCTGTACAAAATTGGATGTTGTTGCGAATATTGTATTTCCTCATAGGTGACAAGATAGAGTATACAGATGATCCTGGATGGATATTATACCTCCAACTCAAAGAAATGTGTGAAATGATATGTGCGCCCTCTTTCAAGAAGACTGATGCTGCTTACCTTAAGGATGTATTAATTCCTGCCTATTTTGAAAGAAGATCCGAAGTTCTCTGTGAGAAAACGTACAGGCTGAAACCAAAGCATCATTATCTGGCGCATTATCCAGAGCTCATGCTCCGGTATGGTCCCTTGATCCATTTGTGGACCATGCCTTTTGAGCAAAAGCACAAATTTTTCAAAGAGCTTATGCGAAAGACAAAAAATTTTATCAATCCTGAAAAAACTTGTGGATCTCGTCAGCAGCTGAAGTTTGCTTTTTCAGCTACAAGTAATCTTTTTGATCATTCATTAATTGTGGAATCAAAATCAAATTCACTTTCCTCAACTTCATATTCCGGAAATCTTTCCTATTTCATTGCCAACTTGAGTTGGCAAGATTTTTATGAATGTTCAAGTGTTACCAATGATGGCATTAATTTTAGAAAGGAAGACCTTTTGATTTTATCTGCATGTGGAACTTTCACTTTACAAGTTGGAAGAATAAAAGTCATAGCATTTAAAGAAAACATTCTAAGGATTATTATACAGAAGCACCTCGCAAGTTATCAGCACTCCAAAGGGATTTACGAAATGGATATGTCTGGCCAAGATTTTGCTGTTCTCAACCCTGCAGATCTTAAATATCCAGTTCCTCAACCAGTTTATAGCTGTAGTGGTAAATCCTGTTTTAGCTTAAAGCATTCAATTATAAAATCTGATTAGCCTTCCTAGATTGAGACGATATCTTATATTATATATTAAATTACATAATATATTTATATATATATATATATATATATATATATATATATATATATATATATATATATATATATATAAATTATCTTTACTTATGTTTAAATCTAAATGAGGGACAGATATCTACAAGATAAGAGTAAAATTAAAAGAATTTTATGCTCAGCATTTTTTGTTGTTCTTTATTTTACCAACAGATCTGCATTCAAACATTCATTTCATTTGCTAGGAAGCTCCATGACAATGACTACTGGTAATTGCAAGTATAATGAAATTTTCCATGCTAATACTGGCATAACTACAACAAACTAAGGAAAAACCACATTTTGGTTGCATTAATTTAAATGAACAGTAAGAAGTTAGGCTGCAATTCAATACTGAAAGGTCTTCCATGTCCCGGTCTTCCTTTCCTTTGAAAGCAAGTCTGAAAAGGGGAAGGAAAACAGAAACATCAAACATCTGAATTTGCCTGCTTAGTATGTGATTCATTTGAGTTAAAACAACATTCTAGAGACAAAAATTTCTGCCGCAAAGAGCAGGAGTATAAAATTTTAAAAGGAACTAGACGGATACCGTTACTCACTTGTAAAATGTGTAGATAACAACAGCACACTTGTATTCTTTTTGGCGGGTGCAGAGAAAAGAAAACATCACACGAAGTCTCCTGTCATTGATTCGGCTGTCTCACGAAACAGGTTCTGAAACACAAGGAACGCATGTATGAAGGTAGTGGTTGGTAGATCCTTTTACCCATCGTGAAAGTAAAGTTCAATTTTCTTACCAAAAGCTTGACTGAAGACCAAGACAAAAAGACGGTTCTTCAGGAATGATGAGGCGGAGTGAGCTCAGTAGCAAACAGAAGTAACACTCACTGCCCAGAGAACAGGAGTCAAGTAGCAGCTGTGGGAAGAACAATATACAATAATTAAAATCTAAGTTAGTTGGCCTCGCATTCTATCTACTGTCAATTTGATGTCAATGTTTAATCTTGGTTTTAGAAAAAAAACTTTTGAAGCAAATCTTAACTCAACAAAATGAAAAATGACCAAACATATTTGAGAGACAAGCTAACTCTTCACAGTCTACAGTCAAATACAGAAGATAAGAAAGGAAGGAAAACTGCTTGTTGATATTAAATATTGTACCTGTTCCTCTTTGAAGTGAATACACCATTCCCATATTGGTACACTGCCACACAGACTGACTTGCTGATACTGATTGATGCCAAACACTTGACTGAAGGAACCTGGAAAACACAAAGTGAAATAAATAAAACATGCTTGTGGAGAAATCAAAATCAAAAACGCAGCAAAGAATGTCTGCATCTACAAGCGAGCATCGGTAAAGATTTAAAATTAGCTAAAGGGATGCAAAGACTTTTATTAACATGCACACATTATGGTCCACGTTTATATTTATATTGTCATGGAAAGGCATGGATAAGCTGAATTGTCGAATAAGAGATTTGTGGCAGACAGCAGGATCAATGCTCAGCAAGTACAGAACAGAATTGTCAATTTCACACCGCACACACATGCTGCAAAACACTTTCCAATCACCCACAGAGCCTTAAGCTCAGCCTCAAGTCTTTGACTCCAACAAGTTTTTGTCATATTTAAAGGAGCGAATGGGCTAAGGATAATTATTGCATACTTAAACATGAGGCCCTTAAGGTTAGGTTTTCCCACAGCAGGTGCCGGCATTAAACTGTGCCGGCAACAAAAACAAAGTAGTACATTAACATTTCTCTGTTCCTTGGGCCCTTGAAATGGAGAATGAGTTCCCGGCAAATTGGAACAACCATTTCAGCTATTTCGTGAAAGAGAAGCTAGGGAAATAGAGGAAGGGCAGACGAGCAGTTTAGCAGTGTGTACACAATGCTGGCTGCACAACTTCAAGTCGATACAGTCGATAGCTCGATTGCCGACTATTTGCAGTAAAAAAACGGAGCCAAAACAAGGGCACTCTAAAGAAAAACAATGTGAAGAAGCGAACTGCAAAGGAAGAAAAGTAACGAGCAGTGTAGCTTAGTGTAGTGAAAGTAAAAGCGAAGGAAATTTGTGTCCGTGCAGAGAAGCATTGAAAAAAAAATGATTCGACAACAACCTTACCTCGGAAGGTCAACCTTTTTCGTTGGTTTTAGAGACGACTTCAGTGTTGTGTTAGCCCCTTTAAACGTCGCGTCGCGTTTGGAGTATTACTGCTTGTGTGGTGGATGATAAAACAAGCCAACCGTGGCCCGCTCCGAGGAACGTCTGATAGTATTGGACTGTGAAGATGTGACTTGCTTGTTGACTGATGGATGTAATGACGGCAGGGTTAACGTTGGTTAAAACTGCAAACGGCTTAGTTCTCTTTAGTGAATGTTGAGAAGTCTGACAAACAGTAAATCTGAAGAAAACCACACTAAATTGTCTTGTGAGGTTAAAGTGGACATTTTGTTATTGGATTGACTGGATGCCAAAATGAAACCTGTTGAGAAGATTAGGACTGAAAGACCATACCACTTTGTCAAGAATGATTTGTTCCCACGTCTTTCATTTTGGTTGATGAGTGCAGACCATTCGATAGGATATTTTTCTTTTACTGTTCTCATCAGAGTTGGCCTACTACAGTTTGGGTGGGTGAGTGCTAGACAGTTTTTTTTTTCTCTCTCTCTCTTTTTTTTTATATTTAACCCTCTTTAATGACATGGCTTGAAGGAACTGCCCTTTTCAAGGTAAAGTGTCATTTCCTTGTTTTCATCTGATGAAGTTTGATAAATCTGTTTGTCTTTGGTTTCGTTTTTAAACGTGAAATTTCGTATACAGAGAAGAAACTTCGTTTTGAAACATTAATTTTTGTTTTAATACGAGGCAAGACATGGTTGGTCATGGCAGTTCCAGGATGTGTTTGATCTCGTATGAAAACAATCTTATCGTTTGCAGACAGTTTTGATTGTTTTGATATGATACTTCGTTTTCATACGAGATTCAAAGAGGATCCAGACCCGGTCTGAACCTGGTCCAGGGAATTTGGTCATGGTTCGTCACCATGATATTTTATCGTTCCTTTACGAATGTTTGCTGACAGATCTTTGTTTTAAAACGGTGTGTGTCGCTATAAAAATTAACGAGGAAAACCTCGTTAAGTTACCAAGGAATTTTTAACAGTGTAAATGACCATGGACATTTTTGTAACTAGCACCGAACGATTCTGCACGTCACTAACTAGTTACAATTTTTACCTCTTAGTTGTGTGCAGTTAGTTACAAATTGTGTGGAGTTCGTTACAAATTGTAACTATTGGCACACAATATTGTATCTTGTCTAGTGACGTACAAAATCGTCCATAGTTAGTTACAAACAATCAAGATTGTAAATGAAAGCAGATGATACTAAAATCTGATAATTTTTTTTTTCTGTTTTGAGCCTCGCGGACTGCGAGCCATTGAGCCATTCATCAGTCCCCCCTAGGTACAATATACCCAAAGTACGCGCTTGGTTTTTGAACTTGGGAGTAAAAGCTAGCTGACACCTTCTTATGTCTTGCACTTTTGTGTATTAAGGCGACGTTACGAAAATGTGCGTACGAATAATTTTACTTCAGCGCCCTCTGCACTTACGTGGTTTGGGTAGTCAGCCACCGTTACACATGTGTTTGGCGGGTCGACCAACCCAGGGTCTGGCACATACTGTTATAAATGTGTTACACTCGGGAGAGCCGCGAGCGTGGCGCCGCCGCCGCCGGGCGCCGCAAGGCAACAATACCATGGGTAGGAGCCTCGCCTGGTCCCTGCCTCCCCCTCCCGACCCCCTCGCCTGGCCCGCCTGGCTTCCCCCTCTCCAGGCCTGCACACGCGCCGCACTGTGACAACCCGGCCCGCTCTATACTATTGCGAGAGTACAAGCCGATGAAACATCAGTTCTCTTTAGTTTATTTTTGTTTATTTTCTTGCTAAGATGTATCATCTGCTAAAAATGTCCATTGACATTTAGAGTGTGCGTCTCGCGGTGCCCCTTGCGGATAGGCAATAGGCAGCCCGCCACGTGACGATGACATATAAAGGCTTATTGTATAAAGGTGTCGGACAATACGCTGTCGGACAAAAAAAAAATCACAATTGGCAGGTCGGGCGTGTCGGACAAAACGATGTCGGACAAAATCTTTCGACATTTCTCGAATACTCGAATTTCGGTCGTGTCGGACAAAATCGAGTCGGACAAACGATGATCTCCGGTCTAAAGGTGGTGGGTGCAGACAGAGCAGGGCGAAGCCTGTCGAAGTGACAAGGAGCGAGTCTGGATAACAACTGGTTTTTATTGGATCAACTGTACATGTATTTAGGCTCGCCATGCAGGGCTGCCAACTGTTAATCACAATACACAACACTTTCTTAAGGTGAATTTTGTAAAATTCAAAAAGAAAAGCTTTTTTCAAAATAATATATTTTTAAAAACAAATAATAGCCTTTACATTAAAAAATAAAACAAATTGATCTAGCTCGTGACTTTAATAAGAGTACAATTTACAGGACAAGTTACAGAAACCAAAAATTCGTTTAAATTTAAACATTTTCAAAGCGTACCGTAAATGAAAAGACCTCCACTGACCGAGGAAATGTGTGTTTTCTGCACATTTCGACCGGGTGCAGGTTTGAATTGAACAAGTGACAGATTTGCATCCTTCCGATGAACCAAAAAATATTGTCTAATAACGGAATGCATGTTTTTCACTTCAAATTCAAATTTGTATCTAGTTAAGGGGGGATCCTAGTCTAGCGGCTCAAAAAAATGGGTATTTTTGGGAATTTTTTTTCTCTGAAACTATAAGAGCTTTTGAAAATCGGAAAAAAAGGTTGTGTTTGGGCATCCCTAAGCTACAAAATCGATAAAGGACATCTTCATATATGAATTATTGGCCTCGTTACGCGGTTTTTCTCGAAACGCCATCTTTACAGCTGGGCTCCCTTCTGGCGCCCAAACGGTTCATCCGACAGTGTAGCGATTTTTTGTGGTTGTACCTCTCACAAGTGGCTATGGTCGGAACTAGAAGATCCGAAATCGGAGGTCTCCTTCATATAGAAAAAAAAATCAAAACTTTGAAAATTTTACCCAAATTTCGGTACTAAAACTTTAGATTGCTCAAAAAAATACTAAAAAAAAATTCTCAGTATTAGTTCTAGTTCCGACCATAGCCAGGACCCTCCCGAGTCTAAAAATGCCCGGGGCGACTTTTTCAGACATTCGAGTCGGGCTGGAGCATGGAGCCCAGCTGTACCCTGCACACAAGAGGAGGGGTGCTTCAGGGGAGGGTATAGCAGCCAATAAAACAGCTATGAAGATGACCTTTTTTTGAATTTTTAGCTTAAGTTTGCCCGAACACAACGGTTTTTTCCGATTTTCGATAGCACTTATTGTTTCAGAGAAAAAAAATCCCAAAAATACCCTATTTTTTGAGCCTCTACACTAGGATCCCCCCTTAAGATGTGCGCAGAAACGCATCTTTCTACGCATATTGTCCATCCATGGACGGTAGTGAACGAGCGCCGCGGCAATGCCCTTATACGCAACGCACCCTTTACCCTACATCTTGAGGGGAAAATTGGCTTTGCCCCCCTTGTTCGATTTTAGGCTTTTGGCCCCACTCGCCCCCTACTTCCGCGGTCAAGGACCTTGACCCCAATTCGTTATTTTCGGGGTACAGTCAAGTGCCCTAATTTCGGACGAATTGAGCGGTTTTTCCTTTCTTACGTGTAGGCATGATAAAATATGAAAAATCTGTTGCGATTGGAAATACTGTGGCTCGAGACACGTCGAATTTCTATCAACAGATGGGAAGCTACAGCAATCATCGGAAGAGTGTCCGAAATTAGGAACGAAAGTGCTCTAATTTCGGACACGTGCTCTAATTTCGGACACAAGCATGCATTTTGGCCTAACCGAACAGGTTTACTTTTCACTTAGGATAGCCTAGGTAACAATTCGTTGAATAACATCCAAACCGATTTTTTGACTCAACCCTGAGAGATGAAAACTGGACAGAAAAATGGGATGGTTTTGTGAACGCCTGTAACTCTGGACAATTGTGCTGTAACTTCGGACAAAATTCAGAGGAGTGCTAAATTCTTCCTATCTTAGCCGTTTTTTGAGGTATCTCAAATCCGGAAACGGCGTTGTAAAGGTGATAGTCAAAAGTACAATTTCGCTTCTTCCTGGTGGGGAAAACATAAGTCTTTTGGCACAAACATGGAAACAAATGTAATTCTATGCCACAGAATTGGACTGTCCGAAATTGTAGCACTTTCGAAAATCGTTCCGTACCAAAAAACGGTGTGACTTAAAAAATAATAATTTACGTAGTTCTGTAGCCAAAATACCAAACATTCATTCGAGAAAGGACCACCCATAGGGCAGCTCACACCTACATGAGCCCCGGTTTTTGGGGGATCTTATTTCAAATCAGCAATTTTGAACTTAATGCTTTTTTAAACTTTAAATTCCTGTGTGCTGTAAAATTTTAAAGGTACTTCAACCGACTTGACGAAATATGCTACTCTATACTGCAAACTGTACGATGCCGTCTTCGGATTTTGAATACCTCAAAAGGTGACCGAGATAGGTTGAAATAAGCACTTCTCTGCAAACTGTCCGAAATTAGGGCACAAGTCCGAAATTAGGGCATTTGACTGTATTGAACCATAAAGGAATGATTTACAGAATGAAATGGGTTGTGTTAACATGAAGAAGGAAAAGCGAAAACAAAAACATCTAAATAATTTTATTGACATGCCATTCAGGAAAACGTGCAAGACCTGTAAATGTTCAAAAAAAAAAAAAAAAAAAAAAAAAAAAAGTCTGGACGTAGAACCAGCCTACAAATTCGAAGAGACGATTTCTACAAGCTAAGCGATACGTAAATGGATACGATTCTTACGCTCGTCATATGTGTAAGCGGGTTTTCGTCCATAACAAAACCCAAAAACTCTTAGTCAAGGGGTAAACCACTCGAAATTTTCGTGTACAATGATTATATGATTATGCAGAGTATACTGAATATTTTGATTATATTCGATTATGGAGATTATCATGATTATAAGTGATTATGCTGATTATCAGAGATTATATTGATTATCGGTGATTATATTGATTATCAGTGATTATTTGTGATTATCATTGATTATATTGATTATCAGAGATTATTTGTGATTATTAGGATTTTTTCGGGAGACAATTAGGACAGGGGAAAAATTTGCCTTTCAAAATTTAGAGTAAATATAATCATATGTCTCCTTGTCAAGTAGCATGTGATTCAGGTGGCGGTCAGGGGCATTAACTGTGGCAATGTAGTTCCGAATGGAGAAGAAGCCAGGAATATGGTGCTTGTCGAGCTTGGCGCTTGGGCCTGCTTTGGGTACAGTTCATTAGCAATGTCACAGACAGTAATACTTCACATTTTTAATAGAGATCTTCAAAATAAAATAAGAAGAGCATTAACTGTCTGTGAGACATGCAGTCAATGAATACTTAATTTTCAGTTCCTATTAAATTTATAGTCACAATTATAATCTCTTTCAGTCCCTCAATTGTCTGAGTACAGAGAATGTGATGGTAAACCATGGGTAAAGCAGTTAATGATCAGCAGGAATACCACTATTTGCTAAGAGTCCGCTTTTAACTTGAAAGTTGAAAACATTATTACAGAGAGTGGTTCACTGAAAACGGGGGAATGATGCATGTCGATCATGAGACGATAACGCGCGTTATTGTGCGGTTTTTGTGAAATATCATTAATGCAAACTTCTGAAATTTATTTTCGATGACACCATCGGAATCCTCGTAAAATTTCCGTTCAAACGAGCATATATGTCATGGGGTTTCGAGCCCGGAAAAAGACACTTACAAGAATGATTGTAGTATGACGTGCCTCGAAACTATGGGCTGGAACACCATGACATGTATGTTCGTTCAAAAGGAAATTTTACTAGGAATCTAATGGTTTCATCGAAAATAAATTTCAGAAGTTCACCTTAATAATATTTCACAAAAACCTCATAAAAACGTGATCGACATGCATCATTCCCCCATTTACAGTGTTATCAATGTTAAGGACCGGGCAAGTAAATTTTAATGTAAATAGTCCATTCGTAGCGTAGCACTCTGTAACAGTTTGTATTATCTCCTAGTCTCGTCATACAAGTTCGGGCACTTAAAGTTAATTAAGCAGGAAAGCGCAAGCTTTGAAACTATAAGGCCACCTGAGATGAGTGTTTCAAGATAAAACATGGGTGATGGGTAATATATTAATAACTTTTCGCATCAAACCAAATCATGACATCATTTGGACTATTTCCAAAAGTACACTTAAACACACACACAAACACACACAAACATTTTCAAAAAAAATAAAAATAAAAATCATTGTATAACACCTAAGAGGCGGTACACCAAGTGGCAAGTTGTGCTATAGAGTAGATAGAGCGACAAACTAAACAACAACAACAACAACAACAACAACAACAACAACAACAACAACAACAAAACACCAGGTCTGGACAAGCAGAGCAGAGCGGGGAGGGTAGTTTTCTTTCTCCCCAACTATGGCCTGTCGCCACATACTCGAAGCCATAGCAATATGGCAAAGGCCCATCTGGTGAAGTGTTGACAGTCACCTTGCAGTGTAGATTTAAAGACTGATTACCACTGATTTTCACTGATTACCACTGATTACCAATGATTATCAAAAATATTCTCTGATTGCAGGTGATTATTGCGATTATTGTGATTTTCACGATTATTTTGATTACTTTAGATTATTGCGATTATCAAAGATTATTTTGAATATTGTGATTATTTCACTGATTACCAAAGATTACCACTTGGGCGTACAATGATTATCTCGAGTGGTTTACCCCTCGCTCTTAGTTTCCTTGTTATTCTGTAACTCGTAATTTTTACCTAAAACCTGACTGCATCAGGAAAAGAGAAAAGTGCCAAGCAAAATATTACAAACAAATACGCACGTGATGCTTCGCTTCCTTTCGTAGGCTGGATAAAGGCCAACCGCAAAATTAACAATACGTAAACCAACAATCTGTAGATAGAAAGGGCGTGAAACCAGCTTACAAATGTAACCAGATAGTTTCGCTCCACAAAGAATGCGTATGAAAATACGTATCTTGCGCTCATTACAAGTGTAAGCGGGTTTTCGTCCGTTTCAACACACACACGTAATGAAGCCGAACTTTAAGGGGTGTAGGGTGCTTTGGGAGTTGATAAAAATTTATAGTACTTTATGATTGATTCAAACTCCATTAAAATTTTCAACTCAAGCTCATATCGAGCAGTCATGCAGGAAAACTATGATAATTAAAAAAAAAATAAATTAAAGTATAGAGGTACACAGTGAACTGTACACTGTAATCAAAAGTGTTCAACTGACACACACTTTGAAACTGAAATCCTAGGGACTAAAAGGAAAAGGAATCATTGAACTGCTAGAATACAATGTGTTAAATACTAATATTTCTCACGTTTCCGTTTCTTAGCAGGGATTAAATCATCATCTTCGGAAATGGACTCCTCGTTGTCACTCTCATTATCACTGGCCTTCTTTTCTCGGAGTTTGCTCTACAGACAAGAGGAAATATAAGAGTGATGAAACATTTATTTCAATAAATTATTACCAGCAAAAATTGCTATGTTTATCAGAGGTATATCATAATTTAATGCCATTTCACTTACCATGTAAGCTTTGAGCGAAATAGTTGCATCGTCTTCGGGCTCAATCTCCAAATTCCTTTCTTTCTTGGATGCTTCCTGTGAAATAATTTTACATTAACTACAATGAAAATCATGAGTTGATTAGTCTTGTGAAACCAGTCATATCTAACGCCACTGGAATACACTTGTTTTGAAACTTGAACTGAGGGTTCACAAGACTAAATCAAACATGACATGAGCTAACAGTACCTCGACCTAACTTTTCATCTTTAGTATTTTCTGGAACAAAGGATCCTATAACATTTTGGAATCAGCTGGCACACTATTTCTTTAAACTTATTAAAATAAAGACTACTATTTATATCAAATTTTAGGTATTAATAGTTCAAAGTAACAAACATGAATAATTTTTCTGTAAAATACCGTGAATGAGATTTTAAAACATATTTCTTCTAGAACTCAACCTTAATAACATTCACAACTTCCTTTGCTTTGAGGACACCCACATTTTAATTGGCTATCTCAGAGACTATCGGAGAAGCAAATTGTCTTTTTGAGTTGGGAACTTAATGCATCTCACTGAAACTTTCCATATCTTATCCTCACTCTGTAGCTCAAACTCCTGAGTTACTGCAAAGCATCTCTATTTTTAGGCCCCCGTTAGGGGTGCCTATTTCTCACGCCCGTGAGTTTTTAATCTGCTTGATGATGGCCCCTTATGGCCGCAACCGATCCTGTCGTGCCGATTTACAACAAATTTTAATCAAAAATAGTACAAAAAATACGATTTCACGAAATCCTGGTAGACAACGGAGTTTCTATAACTATGGTAAAATTATTGTGAGTGTATAATAAGACTGTAAGAAAACGCAGTAGTTTTGTTTAGTTTACAATAGTACAGATTAGTGTTCTAAAGGGTGGGAATATTCCCGGGAAAATTGGGAATCTTGGGGAACGTTACCGGGAACGTTCGAGGCTCCAAATCGGGAACGTTCCCATCTTTAAGTAAAAATGAACCAAAGCTGTTCATAAATGTAGGGATTTATTTGGTGAGTGGTTGCTGCTTTCAAAAATTAATAATTTTTTAATCTTAGTGGTCAACGTGAGCGCGCTGCGTTTGCCGACAGGCAGAGGCAGACGACTCCCGCTCAAGTTAAAACAAGTTTTGCGTCATATCGACACAAACGCGACTTTAGTCGTCAGGGATATGCAGTATAGGCTATAAACTACAGAAAACTGTATGGTCGGTCCAAACCGAGGGGGTTTTCACTCGAGATATTCGTGTACACGGTATTTCATAATTCATGTATTTCGCGGTATTTCTCAGGTAAAGTTCACCGTTTTAGAGCCTACTTACACTCTCATCTCCTTACGGATGTGCTATCTCCATAATACGGAGAATTTTGTGCAAGCGTGATATGGATCACAAATCATCTGTAATACAGATGAAATCATTCGTAATATGGATAATTTCATCCATATTACAAACATGCCTTCATCCATAAAGTATGGACCAAATTCACCGTAACTTACGGATCAAGCAAAGTTTGTAATATGGAATAATTAATCCATATTACGGATGATTTTATCCGCATTACAGATGATTTGTGATCCATATTACGCTTGCACAAAATTCTCCGTATTATGGAGATAACACATCCGTAAGGAAATGAGAGTGTAGGAGGTTTTCGGCGTATTTCATGTGAAAAACCTCTGAAATACCTCTATCTGGTGTACCCTTTATTTCGGAAGTGAAAAACCCCTCGGTCCAAACAAGTGCGTCTTTATCCTCCGGTACAAATATTAAGTTGAAACAGGAAAAAAATGAATATTCCCAGTTTTTGGGAATCTTCGGAAATGTTCCCGGGAATTTACTGGGAACATTCCCCCAAAAGATCGTTCCCGGGAAATTTAGAACAATAGTACAGATAGTGACTAAACAATTATAAGTTCGATTTGATGAGGCGGGTTTCAGGCAATGAATACTCTCCGGCAGTTAGGCCGTCATCTAAACGCCAGGAAAAAGAGAGAAAAGAAGCTCTCCTTCTGACGGCGAAAAATGGGCGGCGAGGTCACGGCCGGAGCGGAACGTCAACAATACCGTCCCCTCCACCGGGCGCACTGAAGGGGCGAACCGGGGCCCTAACTAATACGGCTGATACGCCCAGGACATCGCGGGCAAGCGCGCGATGAATTCTGCTCACCAGATTGAAGTCTAACTTACCAAACCGTTTTCTGCAGGTAAAAAAGTACTATTTACGCATTCAGTTCGCCTTGTCAACGTTTCGATAACTTTATACGATGATTTAAAGTCGCGAGGTGGGAGCCTCAGCTCCCGGCCGAGGCGGCCATGGTTGAAAGACGGCCGGCGACACAGCGCACGCGCGTCCACCTCAAACAAACCTTGTTTACACAACGTGCCAACCTAGAAAACATGAAAAGGATCACTAATCCCCCTACGTTACGATTTGAAATTATTATCTTAGGTTGGTAGAAGTGCGCCGCAGTCGACTGTTCGTTCGGTGAAAATGAAGTAGGTTTCGAAAGGGCGGTATGGTGGTCACGTGCGAATTTCAGTGGTGTCATCTCTTTCTTAAGCGTTTCACTGAAGCAGAGCTTTGTTTGAACGCAGACTTTAGAGGTTTCTCTTTCGCTCCGTGTTGGCTCGACTCCGCCTAGCCCCACCACGAAAAACTATCCCCTTCTCCTGTTGATTTCAGCTGACAAGTCGAGCATTACCATAGCAACTGAAATTTCAATTCAAATTTACAGAAAATCTGTAGTTTAAATTTCTATTAAACTTTCAGAGTGAGTATACAAATTTACATCCTAGAACTGTAGGTAATATTATAAAAATCGTTGGAGCGGATTTTTTCCTCCCGTAAGGGGCCATATAAAACAATGGACAGACGTTTCAAAGCGATTTTAGAAGGCAACTCCGTTGCCTAAAAATTAGAAAATTTTTGAGATAGGTAGGATGTCAAGCTGTCTATACGTTTTTGCATAAAATGAATTTGCATCCTCCGTTTCTATGGTAATTGCGAGCCGAGGACCCCGTGCCGAGCCAAAATTGACACCCTCCAAAATGCTCTGGCCAATAGAAATGTTTCGCGCGAAAATACAACCAATAAAAACGTTCGCCTGTTGCTTTGTACCTCGATATCCAAAAGTTTCACCGCACGGAGTGGTCACGTCAGAATCGTTGCAGATTCGTGCCATGTAAAAGGGTTCACCACCAGGAGACTTTCAAACGTGACCACTAGCTACACTCTCATTTCCTTACGGATGTGCTATCTCCATAATACGGAGAATTTTGTGCAAGCGTAATATGGATCACAAATAATCTGTAATACGGATAAAGTCATCCGTAATATGGATTAACTAATATATATTACAAACTTTGCTTGATCCGTACGTTACGGTGAATTTGGTCCATACTTTATGGATGAAGGCATGTTTGTAATATGGATTAAATCATCCATATTACGAATGATTTTATCCGTATTACAGATGATTTCTGATCCATATTACGCTTGCACAAAATTCTCCGTATTATGAAGATAGCACATCCGTAAGGAAATGAGAGTGTAGCCGCCCCGGCTCCTGATTGTTGGCTGGGACTGTAATTTCGCCGTGGGCGGGGCTTGTGACAATACCGCCAACCTCAGAGTAAATCCTCAATTCATGTTTTCACTGAAAGATACAAATAGGACAACCCTTGAGTTCCGTGTTAATGCGGGGAGGCTTGCACCTTTGTTTACTAAAGGCCTGGAACATCATTTTACCTAGTTACTTAATCTAAAACTATCAAAATATATTTTGTGTTGGTTTGAGTGGACACCAAGCCGGCGTTGTTTATAGCTGGCCCGCTCGGCGCCATGTTTGTGTCTTAAATATGAGGCGGATAAAATTCACGATTTGGGCTATCACAGAGCGTTTTGACCAAATATTTTTAATTTCTATTTCATTTAATGGTAAGTGTGTGGCAAATGTGAAACTAGAACCCTTGAATTCTAGGCTGGCGATTCGATTTAGTGGTTGTCAAGGCGCGTGGTTGACAGCTGGCCGGCTCGGCGCCATGTTCGTGTTAGAAATGCGAGGCGCATAAAATTCACGATTTGCCTCTGTGTCTGCCTCTGTGATCCTTGTGACTGTGTAGTGGCTCCCATAACAGTGTGCTAAAGGCCTGCAACATAACGTCGTCATTAAATTCAAAACTTGCCAAATACATTTGGCTGAGGCAAGATAACCCTACGCTTAAAGATCCCACAGAGCGGCCAGTACTACAACTCCAGTGGGGACGACTCAGGGCGTTCCTGCAGAGATGACACCTTTTCAAAACAAAAAAGGATTAACATTAAAGTGAAATTGCATTGAAGTCATATGTTCGAATGGACCATATTTAATTCTTGAAAAAAACAGAGATGATGAAAAAAGCAAGAACACTGTTGGTGATGGCTGGGAAATAGGAAAAGTTCTGCTAAGATGTTGGCAGTATATAAAGTGGGAGGTGTGGTAGGCATGGTTTCCCGTACAAATTGCGCCAACGCAGAACATGAAACATATTTAAAAAAAAAAACATATTTAGACGTAACGTTGGAAGGTTAAATCAGATAAAATTGAAAAACAACAGAAACATGAGATTTACTTGAACATTTAAATGCTGACAAAATAACGTGGTTCGTGTGAATGCTGTATGCAATGATGTCTCATAGTTGGCAAGATTGGTGCTGGGGATGGGGAGCCGGGAGGAGCGTCGTGTTGCGGGAAGAATTGAATTCGAGAAAGGCGGTGTTAGGCAAGACTGGGGAAGACGGGGAAGACGTCGCGCAGCGGCATCATAAGTTACAGTAAACCAGTCAAACGTGAAGAAATATTGTTACCTAAGAGGAAGAGTCCGTGTGCACTTTCAATTCCTTCGAAAAAGAGAATTGTGAATCATGATTACTGTAATGAGAAACCGGTTGGAAAGAGGGTGTGTTGTGCAAAATTATGTACAAGCAGAGGGGGGATATTGTTCACATTTCCTCCAATTTATAAGGTGCGGAATGGTGAAAAAGTTGAATCGGAGCAAAATATTGACAGGTAATTGCAGAGAAACTAGGTAGCCCCCAAAAAAGGGTGTGGAATTTTTTTTTCTACATGTTTGTGTGTTATGCAGGATAAAAATTTGGGTCAGAAACACAAAAATTGAGGCAATAGAAAATCGGCCATATGAAACGCTGAATGGGAATTTCTTTTTGTGTTCAGCCCATTTTTTGGACAAATGTTTTACCAATTGTGAAAAGAAAAGACTTGTAAACACAGCAATTCCAACAGTTTTTTGTCATGGGTCTGATGAAGCTCCATGTCATGAAACAGTTTCAAGAAGTTCAACAAATTCCGAGGTATGGGAGCTTTTGTGAAAGATTTTGTCTCAAAAAGAAATTGTTACCAATCTTTCAAATTCAAAATTTCAGGAAAACATCATCAGCCAGAGTATTGTCTATAGAGAACATAGTTATTGCGGTGAAGTGATTGGAAATTCAAGTGTAAAAATTCCAGATGAAATGAATAATGGTGATCGTGATTGGTTTGAGAATGACTGCAGTCATAGCAGTTCCCCAAATGACATGGTATCTCAAATGTTTTAAGGAAATAATGATGTTATGAATTTACAGTGTGTCATTAATCTCATGTAATTCTTCATGTAAGATTAACAAATCCATACCGAACATGTTTCTCGGACAAGAGAGCTGTAGTAGTGAAGTGAATGTGAGCTTTCAGGTGATAATGAACATGTGAGAGAAAATGGGTTTCAACCAGGTGCATAGAATGGAAGAGATGGGCATAGATCAGGAGAATGCAGCTTTTCAACCAATGATGTAAGAGCACAAAACTGTGACACGTGTTTTCTTATGATTAATTTTGAACTGTTCACTGCAGATTTCTGGATCAAGCAAAAGGGATGTGATGAGAGAACAGAATTATAGTGGTGGTAAAGTGATTGGAAATTTATCTGGAAAAATTCCAAACACAAGTTGGGATGGAAATGGTGATGGATTTGAAAGTGAAGCCAGTCAGAGCAGGAGCTCACCAACTGATGATGTATATAAATTGTTCCAGGGATAAAATCAGGTCATGCAGTCATTGCGTGTCATTAATGCTGTGTAATTTTTCATGTCAGATTATGCGGAATATGTTTCTGAGACAACATAGCAGGGCGAGAGAGAATGTGTTTCAACCAAGTGCATGGAATGGAAGAGAAGGGCATGGATCAGAAGAATGGAGCTTCTCAATGCATGATGTAAGAAGACAAACAAAAATGTTTGAAGTGTTTCTCATGATTAATTTTGAATTGTTTATTGCAGAATTCTGGAGTGAGTCAAAGTGATGTGATGAGAGAACATAGTTATAGCGGAGTTAAGAAGAGTGTGAAAAAGAATGATGTAAAATGCTGCATGAAGGGATGTGAAAATGGAAATGACTGTTATTCCATGTTTAATTTTCCAAATGTAAAGAAAAGTGAAAAGAAAAATAACTTAGCAAATTTAAAAAAGAAAGGATTTGTCATAGAAAATAAAGATAATTTTCTTTGGGTCAAAACTTATGCAAAAATCATTAATTTGTTGCAGATTTAAGAAATGGGCGATAGCTACTGGAAAAAGCCAACTCCTCCTGATGGAACCAACTGCAGTCCAGAACAAGTTCAAAGTTTGTAGTGCCCACTTTGATGATGCGTGTTTCAAATCTTCAGCCAGAAATAGATTGAAGCATGATGCTGTACCAACAGTAAACCTGATCGGCTTTGAGTCAGAATCAATTATAAATTAGTATGAAAAAAAATTTACAACTCTGGCAAGGTAAAAATAATTTGATAAAAATTTTGGAGAAGACTGAAACCAGCAATAATCACCATATTTTGTTTACAGAAACTTCATTAGAAGAGAGAGCATTTCATAGTGATGAAGCATGTGCCAAAGCTTTTGATGAGGACATGAGTAGTTTAACGTGGAACATATGTGAGATTTGCAAAGTGAAAACTCTTGGACGAAAATCTGTGAAGAAAAAAAACTGTCCATATGGTTCGAGGTGTTGGCAATTTTCCTTTATTAATAACATGGATCCTGGAGATGTTCCTGATGAATTGTAAGGATTAACGTTCATTGAAGAGCAGATTATTGCAAGAGTGCACCCAATGATTGTTGTGTATAAACTGAAAGGTCACCAATACGGGTACAAAGGAAATGTCATATCATTTTCCCAAGATGTTCAAGAAGTTCCAACGCAACTTCCACACAAAGTCAAGGATTTAAACTCTATTATAACAATCACTTATGAAAACAAGGCAAGAACAAATCATCATGATTTTAATATAAGAAGTGGACGAGTCAGAGTGGCCCTGGAATGGTTGATAAAAAATAATCCTTTCTACAAAGATGTCAAGATTTCAGAAGAAAATTTAAGCACGCTTCCAAGAGATGGAAATGTATTCAATGAAATCGAATCATTTAATGCACACATTGAGAAAATAGTGATTGATGAAGAAAGTGAAAATGAAAATGAAAGTGAAAATCATGTACAAGAATCGGGAGTGCCACATGTCCAAATATAGAATCAAAATGATTTGATAAAAAGAAAATTGAAATGGCCAACAATGTCAGAAGATCCTGTGAATGAGCAAACACCCGGATACATGGCTTGTGCGTTTCCAACACTTTACCCTTATGGTACTGCTGACTTAAGAGACCATAGAGGAAAAGAGAAAAAAAACAGGCGAATATTTCAAACATTTGATGAACTTTCATGACAACAGATTTGCACAACACCCCACGTTTAGATTCTTTGCTTATAACTCATGGCTGAGATGAACAGCGCTTGCTGATGGAAATGTGTTTGTTAAAAACAATGATGAATTTAAAAACATGACAGTTTTGGAGTTGAAAGAAAAGATTGATGAAAGTCCAAACGTCATGAGACAAATCATGTTTCAAAGTTCCAATCTGAAAGGGACAAAATCATATTGGCACGCTCGTGCCAATGAATTAAGAGATCTTGTCGAGCAAATTGGTCTTCCAACCATTTTTCTCACATTAAGTTGTGCAGATGGTCATTGGAATGATCTATATAAATTAATGACAAATGTGGATATCTCAACTCTTACAGAAAAGGATAGAAGAAAGCTCGTTCAAGAAAACCCACACATTGTTGATTCATTTTTTGATGAACGTGTTCAATCATTCATTAAAAATGTAAGTGAAATGTCCTTTGAATTTTGTGTGTATAATTGTGAAAGATTGAAATTAAAATGCAACTTTGTTTCAGGTTTTGGAAAAGAAATACAAAGTTGTTGATTACTGGTATCGAATTGAATATCAAAACCGGTAGGTTGTGTTCCACTTTTCAGACAAGAAACGCCATAAATTTTAAATTTGTGAAATTAATGATTCTCTTTGCAGAGGTTCTCCACACATTCATGGCATTTTTTGGTTTGACGGAGCACCTGATGTGACTCAACTTGAGACAGCAACCCCTGAGCAATTGGAGGAAGTGATTGACTATTTTTCGACTTTGGTTGATGCATGTAATCCAAAGATAAATGCTGATGAGCCAAATACACATCCATGTCGCATGACCTACAGTGAAATTGAGGACTTTGAAGAGGATCTAGGTCAACTCCTTCACAAAGTACAAAGGCACACTAAATGTAATGAAAATTATTGCTACAAGATTAACAAGAAAACCAGAAAAAGGGAATGTAGATTCAAGATTCCAAAAGACATGCAAGAATCACCAACAATAGACAAAGCAGAAAATGGAGAGTTTCAATTTACACCAAGAAGAAATGATCCTATGTTGAACAAATTTCAACAGTTCATAATACAATTGTGGAGGGCAAACATTGACATTGCTCCTGTCATATCAAAACGAGCTCTCATAAATTATCTGGCAAAATATATTTCCAAAAGTGAGGTTCCATCAGAAGCATTAAATGAAGTTTTTAACACCATCATTGAATCATTGAATGAAGAACAAAGTGCGAAAAAAGTAATTCAGAAAGTGTTCATGAAAATGTGCGGTGAAAGAGACATTTCAGCACAAGAAGTGTGTCATTCTCTTCTCGGTTTGAAGCTTCATTCAGCAGGAGGACGAAATTTTGTGTGTTTAAACATGTCAGATAAAAAATGGATTCAAATGAACAATGAAAACAATGAAGATGGCGAACAGAGAAAAGGAAAAAGTCTCCTGGAAAAATATACTGAAAGGCCAGAACGATTAAATGACAAGACTTTATGGGAATGTGCGAAACTGTACAATTCATCAACATGGAGACCAGTGAAAAAAGAAAATATTGTTAGAGTTTTTCCACGTATGGTCTTAAGAGAAGAACTACATGCAAATGAAGATTAATTTAGACAGCGCACACTTTTACATTTACCATGGAGAAATGAATCTGACCTTAAAATGGAAAATGTAACATGGGAAGAGATTTATAACAACAACCATATTAAAGAAAAAGATGATTTCACAACTAAATTACATAAGGATGAGAGTGAAGATGAAGAATATGAAACAGATGAAGATATTAGTGATGATGAAGGCGTGATTGAAGCTCTTCTGTCTTCCCATTTAGGACCAAAGCAAAATGTACCAGTAATTAATCTTGGACAGAGACAAGTTGATACAGATTACAACTGGCACAATGCGTATGAACAATACAAACAATATGGAAGCATTCCCGATTTTCAGAATTTTGTTGAAAGAAAGAAAGCAGAAGCAAAATCTGACCAGACTCCAAATCCAAAGATGCCACCAGTTGTTTTAAGTCCTGATCAGCAAAAAGTCATTGATTTGATCAAACATCAAATTTATCTCATGAAAAACGCTGATTCAAACATAAAGGAACCAATTAAAAGGATTATCATACAAGGAAAAGCTGGTGAGTTTTTGTTTCTTAATTTCTGTTCTCTTCAATTGTTAACTAACCACCTGACTAACACAATGAACTTTTTCTTCCAGGAACAGGGAAAAGTCTCATCATCAAGCACCTTACAGCTTTGATGCACGAAGAATTTGGAGTTGGTTCTTATGTTGTTGCAGCTCCAACTGGTGTGTCAGCAGTCCTAATTAAAGGAAAAACGGGGAGGGCCTCACTTCATCTAAAAAATTTTCATCTAAACCAAATTTTCAATAATTTATTGTTTATTTAATTTTTTTTTCATCTAAATGAATAATATTAAAAAAAAAATATATATATATATATATATATATATATATATATATATATATATATATATATATATATATATATATAAATAAAAAAATATAAAAAGAATTAATAAATAAAAATAAATTAAAATTTTAAAATTAAAAAAAAATGTATAATATAAAGAAATACAATCGGCTTGGCACGGGTTGAGCGGGAAAAATATGCTGCTCACACCAGTACATCGTGGGATAGACAGATGCAACTCGGCACACCGCACTCCCGACTGCAGCTGGCAGGCCGACACTCTACTCTCACTCGCACTCTGGCTGCGTCTCGTTTCATCTCATTACAACTTGCAGGCTGCCTTTTCGCTGTAAAGAGTCTTAACCGCTAAAGCATTTCCTGGCCTGGTGCAGCAAACATTTTGTTGTACGGGCAAATGCGCATGTTGTGTGAGCAATTACACCTGCTCTTGCATCAAAAATATTAGCTACAACAGCTGATGTTAATCTGTGTCAACTAAAATCTTAGCTGGTTAGCTAGTCAGCTAACATATTAGCCGTGACAGCAATTCTTTTCACTTCGACCTGCAATATTGATCCAGAAAGCACCACGCCAAGTACGACTCAACTCTCAACTGCCCCGCTTATTTTCGAGGACTACGACGGACGAGTGCATTAGGGTAGCACTTTTAGGTGGAAGCCGTCGACAATGCCACTAAAGGCTAACTACATACAGTTTTGCGCAGCGGTTGGAGGCTTGCCGGAGAGACCAGACAAGATGTCCATAGCTAGCACTCTCAGCTACCACGAGAAGCGCTCAAGGTTGCAGCCCGCATACTCCGGGATGCTTGCCGTGGAGCGTGGGGCTCCCGAGTCCCTACGGCATCCACGTGGCCGCCGGCGTGGATGCCCATACCATGACTGCGGCGGCGCAACCGTCGTCCGTCACTAAAATTCGACTAGGAAATGCAACAAAACCGCATATGTGATCATATCATTTGAGAAGCTTCGATATTTAGTATTAAAATCGTGTTTACCATAGGATAAGTCTTGGAAGTGGACAAACTTGTGTATAGTATGGTGAGGCGAATTACTTATTTGCCTACCTGCCAGGCGCACTGTTTGATTTTAGCGAAAAATGTTGGGCTTAAAGCCCGCGCCGCCGACCACGCCGACGATAACATGCCGGGCAGCGGCGCGCCGGCTAGAGAGACTCGCGCGCTCTACGAGTCTCTCTAGCGCCGGTGCGCTGATAGATTTCTGTCACGGCGGCGGCGCGGAGTCGGCGCGGCGCCCATGTCTACCACGTCACTCATTCCTGAGGAAACTTCACGCGACAAACCATCGCATCTCTTGTTCCAGAGAACACGTAACAATGTTGTGGGTTTGCCTGCCCGCTCCAGCCAAAAGGCTCCGTAGCATCTTCATTAGACAGACCCACACCGCTGGAAACATCCAGTACAGTAGAAACGAGTGGGTCAGAAGCCTGTCAAACAAATTTTTCAGTTATTTCTTAGTGAAACACATTTTCTTTCACGGAAACAAATAATAATAAATTAAATTAAATTAATTAATTTATTAATTAAAAATAAAAATGAATAAAAATTAAAAAATAAAAATAAATAAAAATAAAAAAATAAAATTTAATAAAAGTAAGAAATTAAAATAAATAAATATTAAATGCAATAAAATTTAAAGTTGGTCGGGAAAAAACGTGTGGTGCAGTAGGTGGACAGACCCCTGTGGTCGCCGCTGAGGCAAAATCCGCGACTAGCGCGCCCCATTGATACCATTAGACCATCAGCGCGTGTCGCGCGCTGCTTAGGCAAGCCCGCCATGCATCTGCGTGATGCTGCGCGTGGGCGACCTTACGCACGAGCATGCGGCACAATGCGCGTTCAGCACAGCTGTATCAGATACCGGTAGTATAGCAGTTATGAATGAGCAAAACCTTACGAGGTGTAAGGTCTATGGGCATCGATATTGTAGCACTTTGCAAGTGTTCAAATCATGGCCCTCTGAGGTATACGATACCGCCTCCTGATTCGAGTTCCAAAAATGTGTCCATACTTCGTTTGCGAATGTACCGAGCGGAGTCGTTGCGTCCTCGGTTGCGACACTGTCCACAGACGTACATGTGGTGAGTAAGTAAAATGTTTGCTTTCGCGACCGCACCTTCGCTTATATATCGAACCCTAACGTCTGCGCCGATATATCCGATCGAACCTGCTAACATTTTAAACGCTATATTAAGTTTTTCCTCTCGCGGGAAAGCGGGGTGGCAAAAAGCGCCCTAACCAACGCGCTCTCACATTTGCTCTCCTTCGAGTGGTTTAACTTGATATTACTAAAGATTCTCACGCAACAACTGCTTCTCCACCTCTTTTGCGAAATAATCACAGCTTTGGTATGACGTGTGTGAAATGACAAGACTTATCCGGTTCGAATTTCTGCCTGGATATTCTTTTCTGTTTCAGGTCATCCTGTGCTCCAGGCGTGGCGAGTGTCCCAGTCACCGGGATAGTCCTAAATGGGTCCTCAAAAAACTAACTGGCTCAATAAATAAACCTACGCGAATAAATTGTTTTCCTTGTCAGTCATTCCTCATGGTGAGAATGTTTGTGTGCAAAATTGATCGCGACGCAAGCATGAAAGAGACAATGCCAGCATACAGCAGAATGGTAACAGAGATTTCTAACGAGCTGCTAGGAACAGCGTGAGAAGAGACTTCCCTATGAGCACTCCGACTCACCCGTTGGGCGTTAGCGTCCTCTGCTGCCTGATGCCCAGGCCCAACTACCGTCCAGGCGCGGGGGAGGGCGGGGGAGGGGGCGATTCCCCCCCCCCCCCCTTTCTGCCACTAGATGGACGCCTGGAAAGCAGGCAAATAGCGCGACAAACCCCCTGTATGTAGGCAACCTGGGGTGCGCCCCCCCCCCCCCCCTTTTCAGTCGGACCTTAATCCGCGCCTGCTACCGTCGAAGCATCGTTCATTCCCTCCGACTCTGCCTGCAGTCTGAGCTGGGATCGGACTGCTACTCCACTTCTATATTTATCGTGTACCGTTTGCTTGCACAGCCAGACAAGGCGCCACGACCAGAGGCGATTGGAGCGCAGGACCCATCCGTAGTGGTGTGCGAATAGTTCGAAACCGAATCGAATCGAATCAAGGTAGATTCGATTCGATTCGAATCCGAATTAAATTTCTAAAACCTCGAATTCGAATTAATACCGCTACAATACAGCATTTTTCGGGAAAATACGTCACTTTTTCACTAATTTAATCAGAATTTTATTCGAATCCGAATCGAATCAGCACAAATTCGATTTGATTCGATTCGGGGAATAAAATTAAAAATTCGATTCGATTCGGCCTGAAAAAAGGTGATTCGCACACCTCTACCCATCCGCGTGCAAGCGTAGGGTTCATGATTACAGTGATGAAGGGAAAGGGGCGGGGAGGGGGGGGGGAGGGCGGTCGGCCTGGTCTGACGAGCAATGCGGACGGATGTACAAAACCGATATTCCTGAAACGGAAGCAAGCAGAGGTGGGAGTCGGGTATATACTTCGGTTTCTTATTCAAGGTACTCGCGCCCGTACCCCGCGGTAAATACATGGGAGGAGGGGGAGGGGGACAGGAAAAGCGAAACCCAGGTGAAAAGCTGTTGCCAAAGGGGCTGACTGGACTAATCAAGTCGTCTGATGAAACGGGTACGCTGCCCACTGGCTGCCTAGACTTGTGGAAGAACCACCGCAAGCGACCGCGACGAGCTACCAGCGCAGGGGCGGCATCAGGCAACCCAACGGGCATCTCTGTGTTTCGGTTGCCTACCTATGGAGGGGACCAGTGCGTTGAGCTGCGTGACGGGCGGCGCGTGGAGTCCGCACCGAGAGTGGAGTGGGGCGGGATTAGTAGGTCATCTCCTACTGAAGCCGAGCCGAGCGACAAGCGACCGGGGGACCGGGCCGCTGCTGCGGGGATATCCCGGACGGCCGCACTGCACACCAGCTGTGTCGCTCTCGCTCGCACACGTACGAGCCAATGGGAGTGGGAGAATCGGAGAGAGAGAGAGAGAAACCACACGGACCCCATGTAGTCCTCGTCGGCCCGTCTATCGCCACTAGGGTGAAAGAAACAACGCCAACACGCTTTCCCCCGCAACACACGTCTCCTGCCGTGCCTGTAGGCCACCTACCTTACACCTTCAGGACTCGCACAGCCTCGGCTGGCACCTCATTAATGCTCTGGAAAGTTACGTGCGAAATATATCGACACTTGTGATTGTGAAGCCAGAACGGCTAGCAACAGGCGGAGTGCGACCATCCCCTACGGCCGTAAAGCCGTCCCCACGGCACATCAGCCTCCCTTCCTGGCACCAGGGGACAGCAGTGGTACTTAAAGAAAAAGAATCTTGGTGAAATTCAGAAGTGTTTTACTCTCTCAAGAATCATACTCCCATGTCGGCATTAGGAACAAGGCTAAGTGTTGGGATATTACAACTAGGAGTACGTGCGGCAGGCACGTAGTTGCTGAGCGAAGTGTAAATGGAAAAATGAGGGACGGTTTCAACCCAACCGCCGTTTTGGTAGGCAACCTTCAAGTCAGTCAGTCAATTACGGAGGAAAAGGGGGGGATAGGGAGCAGGGGAAGGGACATGGGAGTAGGAGGCAGGAAACATCTTTGTAGGGGGAGGGGGGGCAAGCCACAATTACCCTTGCCGGTTCGGTGCCACTCACTGTGAAGTGGTAGGTGTCGAAAGACGCCAAATTTTTGGCATTCATGAAAAACACAGTAATTGGCGAAAAACGCCAAAATTTGACATCGATTGATGCCATTTTTTGGCGTCTCGTGAACACCAGAAATTTGGCGTCTTTTGATGCTAACAGTTTACAGTACTGGTCCCCGAACCCACCGAAAGACATTCTAGGCGTAGCACCACTATAGCACAGGTATGATAAGCACCCCCTCGGAGAGTCCTCCTGAAGTCAGAAGTCCAATACAACCCGATGGGATCGCCTTCAAAATGCGGTTGTCCTCACACTAACTGGATTTGTAGCTTTCATTTGCACAAAGTTAAACCTACGCTTCATTTGCACAAATTTATGCACAAACTTGCAGCTTTTTATGCAAATCTATGCACGAAAAAGTACATTTCTTTGCACAAATTTCTGCGAATCGAATTGCATGTTTAACTTTGTGCGAAGGTTTGCACAAAAACCTTCAAATACAGTTAGCGTGCTGTGCGGGGACATCTGGACACCCATCCAACCTAACCTAAACCACCTGTCCATGCAAATTATTATATTTTTTATTGTTTTTTTCTTTTTTCTTTGGAAATATAAATAAAGTAATAAGCGCGAGGGAAATTTGGTGCTGGTGTTGCCCTACAGGAGATAGCGGATTTTACTGCGCCGAGGCGGGTAGGCAACCTATTGCGCACTGTACTTCCAAGTGCATACCATGGCAGGCATGCACTTCCTAATGCATACTTTGAAGTGCACATTAGGATCAGTGTACTAAGTTGACTGTTGGTTTTGCAGTGTATGATTTAAAAAGACATTGCAAGTAATATTGTAACAGAGGCCAGTAACTTTAAAATACAAGCAAGACATTCACAAAGATGCTCGGGACCTTTAAATGATGAGGCGTATTTATTTTGAAATGAATGTCGACTATTAAGGATAGAATCAAAACAATTGTGCCATTTCAATGGTTATATGGCTACATAGTAATAATAAGTATGCACTTCAATGTTTTAGAAAGACTGTTTTAACGTTAACACTCCTGGCATAACTAATATATTACAAGTTCGGTCTCTCACCTAAATCCTATCGACAGTATCGCCCCTAATATTTGTAAGAGTCAAATCTCATTAAAATAACCATGTTTTCAAAACAGTTTTTTTCTCTATCAATAACTTTGTGGAGTGACCTTTCTTCAATCTGAATTCATAGGCATAACGGATCAATGAGTAAGTTTTGGTAAACACATAATGTAGCTTGATCAGAAATCGTATCATTGGGAAATACGGAGTAGGTTAAGAACAAAATGATACAAAATTCACCAAAGTAATACCCAAACTCTTTTCTTGTTTCTTGTTAGGTTTAAACCACACTTTTATATATTATCTTTAGTAGAATAATGAGACACCAAATATTCAGTTTACGATTAACAAACTTATTATTCTTTTTTATTACAAATGCCTATTGTTGTACGTCAAAAATGGGCACACTTCCTCTAATACAATGAAACATCCACACCTCACTAAAGAAATCGTTCAGCTGGGGTTAACTTGTGGTGACTCAATAACAAATCAATACGCTGGGGAATCAAGCAAGGATTCAAAATGGAATTAAACGAAATATAAGGAAATCATACTGCTGTTAGTAACTCACACTTGTCAGGCCATGGGATTACCTAATTTCAATACTCAGACCATACTCTAATGTTCACCGAACAGTTTCACAGCTTCAGTGTAAACAACATTGTCTATGTTATTTGGTTATGTCACTCACTCACCTAGGAAGAACACAACAAAGTTTCATCGATACTGGCTATCATTTCAGTAGTCCGTGACGTTCATTTCACAAATCGAACGCAATAAAAAGTATTTTGAGGCACTACCCATCTCACTCCTCCCCAAGCCACAGACGTAAACAAACAACAAATCACTCGAACCCACACTTCTACACAATGACGACACTTGATACTTCGTGCAGCGACGTCCGCATCCTTAAAAGCGACTTCAGACTGCATATTACGTGAAAAGACTATTAATGATCATTTAATCATTTGTTTGAATGCTGTGAAAAACTGAGGTGGGATTCGGCTGGGCTGGGCGGCTGGCGGCCGATGTAGTTCCGCGCCCTGCCGCTAGATGGCGCCAGCCAAAGACGGCGGCTGCAGCCAACATACTAATATTGAAACTTCCAATTCAAATAATTCGTTCCAAAATTTCAAACTCAATCGATCAGAAAACCATGGTCAGATTAAGTTGCGCTGTAATTAGTAGATCACGACACACATTCGTTTATAACGATATCTTCTGTAGTTTCAGAGGAGAAGAGGCTAGGATGCACGGACGGACGGACGGACAGACGGACTCACGACCGACTACACGCTTGGGTCCCGTGCTGGGGATAGCTTCGCTTCGCTCAGCGATAAAATGTGTTGAAATAGAACTAAAGAAATACACAGAAAAAAAATTGATAACACAATCAGTTTTATAACAGGTTCCTATAAATAAATTACATCTCAAGTCTTCGGCAATTGATGTCCATCTTCTGACTTTAACTCTTACAAACAGCACACATTTTGGAGTGTTACACTTTCACTTGGGTTGAAAGCATGTGATTTTATCTGCCTTGATTCAAATTCGAGAATAGGCTTGACAAATGGAAGATTCCTGTAAAAATAGTACCTCTGTTATCATTGAAGGTTTATGTATAAATGGGTTTTAGTAATAGTACTACTGAAAGAAATACTTGCCATTGAAAGAAAAATTGAATTCATTAAAAGGTAATTTAACAGTTATGTATAGATTGAGAACTCCAGATGTGCAAGAGTTCGATGGCATTCAGGGATTCCCTGCTGAATAAATGGTCGCACTTAGTTATTGTGGCTCCAGTTTAGGAATTGAAATATAAGTGTTTCACATAACAATAGCTATACTTACAGCAATTAACTTAAAACACCACACATATCAAGGGGGTGATATGCATGGAAACAGCGACAAGATGATATTGAAGGTACCTGCAACAGAAAGAGGGGGAACCAGAACCAGAACCAGCGCTCCAAAACAAAAACAGATTTTAGGCATTAATGTAAGCACCACAGATATTCATGCAAAATGTATTTTCATAACATATTTCTGTGTTTGTTAAAAAAAAAAAGACAATGGTTGAAAAAAGTATGACTGCTTAAAAGAGTGATTGGGCATTTAAAACAGCATGCAATCAATCAGACGACATCGGCAAGGAGCTCACAACCTCCTAAAATACACAGGGTTGGCGCTAAAATAGCTCACAATCTAGTCACAAAAAAAAGACCGGCCATTTAAAAATAGCACACAGTCAATCACACCAGATCGGCCAGGAGCTTACAACCTTGAAACATATGAAATGCCGGCAAAACTTTTTCTCACAGCATTTACTAGCTCCCATCGAGCAAAAGAGTTGGCCCATAATAGCTCACAATCTAGTCACAAAAAGAAAGACCGGCCATTTCAAAATAGCACACAGTCAATCACACCAGATCGGCCAGGCGCTCACAACCTTAAAACATATGAAATGCCGGCAAAACTTTTGCTCACAGCATTTACTAGCTCCCATCAAGCAGAAGAGTTGGCCCATAATAGCTCACAATCTAGTCACAAAAAGAAAGACCGGCCATTTTAAAATAGCACACAGTCAATCACACCAGATCGGCCAGGAGCTCACAACCTTAAAACATATGAAATGCCGGCAAAAGTTTGGTCGCAGCATTTACTAGCTCTCATCAAGCAGAAGAGTTGGCCCATAATAGCTCACAATCTAGTCACAAAAAGAAAGACCGGCCATTTCAAAATAGCACACAGTCAATCACACCAGATCGGCCAGGCGCTCACAACCTTAAAACATATGAAATGCCGGCAAAACTTTTGCTCACAGCATTTACTAGCTCCCATCGAGCAAAAGAGTCGGCCCATAATAGCTCACAATCTAGTCACAAAAAGAAAGACCGGCCATTTCAAAATAGCACACAGTCAATCACACCAGATCGGCCAGGCGCTCACAACCTTAAAACATATGAAATGCCGGCAAAACTTTTGCTCACAGCATTTACTAGCTCCCATCAAGCAGAAGAGTTGGCCCATAATAGCTCACAATCTAGTCACAAAAAGAAAGACCGGCCATTTCAAAATAGCACACAGTCAATCACACCAGATCGGCCAGGAGCTCACAACCTTAAAACATATGAAATGCCGGCAAAAGTTTTGCTCGCAGCATTTACTAGCTCTCATCGAGCAAAAGAGTTGGCCCATAATAGCTCACAATCTAGTCACAAAAAGAAAGACCGGCCATTTCAAAATAGCACACTGTCAATCACACCAGATCGGCCAGGAGCTCACAACCTTAAAACATATGAAACGCCGGCAAAACTTTTGCTCACAGCATTTACTAGCTCCCATCGACCGAAAGAGTTGGCCCATAATAGCTCACAATCTAGTCACAAAAAGAAAGACCGGCCATTTTAAAATAGCACACAGTCAATCACACCAGATCGGCCAGGAGCTCACAACCTTAAAACATATGAAATGCCGGCAAAAGTTTGGTCGCAGCATTTACTAGCTCCCATCGAGCAAAAGAGTTGGCCCATAATAGCTCACAATCTAGTCACAAAAAGAAAGACCGGCCATTTCAAAATAGCACACAGTCAATCACACCAGATCGGCCAGGAGCTCACAACCTTAAAACATATGAAATGCCGGCAAAACTTTTGCTCACAGCATTTACTAGCTCCCATCGAGCAAAAGAGTTGGCTCATAATAGCTCACAATCTAGTCACAAAAAGAAAGACCGGCCATTTCAAAATAGCACACAGTCAATCACACCAGATCGGCCAGGCGCTCACAACCTTAAAACATATGAAATGCCGGCAAAACTTTTGCTCACAGCATTTACTAGCTCCCATCAAGCAGAAGAGTTGGCCCATAATAGCTCACAATCTAGTCACAAAAAGAAAGACCGGCCATTTCAAAATAGCACACAGTCAATCACACCAGATCGGCCAGGAGCTCACAACCTTAAAACATATGAAATGCCGGCAAAAGTTTTGCTCGCAGCATTTACTAGCTCTCATCGAGCAAAAGAGTTGGCCCATAATAGCTCACAATCTAGTCACAAAAAGAAAGACCGGCCATTTCAAAATAGCACACAGCCAATCACACCAGATCGGCCAGGAGCTCACAACCTTAAAACATATGAAATGCCAGCCAAACTTTTGCTCACAGCATTTACTAGCTCCCATCGAGCAAAAGAGTTGGCCCATAATAGCTCACAATCTAGTCACAAAAAGAAAGACCGGCCATTTCAAAATAGCACACAGTCAATCACACCAGATTGGCCAGGAGCTCACAACCTTAAAACATATGAAATGCCGGCAAAAGTTTTGCTCACAGCATTTACTGGCACTCACCAGGTCACAGGGTTGCCCCAAAAATAGATTACCATCTTGTAAGATGGTAATTTGTATGTCTGCCAGTGTCAATCACAACTAAACTTGTTCGACACATATTGTTATGAGATGAAAGGAAACTAAACACAGAAATAAAGATTTTGCCACTTATGGAGTATCATACATATGTTTTGGAGGATTTGAACCTGAATTCTGTACTTTTCTCTTCAAATGAAGTCATAAGGTAGGTACAATATCTCTGCAGAAGTTAGAACTGAATGGAAATATGAAAGACCTCATTAAAAATAAATTTAGGATATACTTAATTTCTTTCCAACACACTACTAAAAGAGTATTCTTAAGGTACTTCTTAAACTAAGGCTCTTTAATGTTTTCATTAATAGAAAGATTAGACTTCATGGATTAGAGTCATGTAATTATTAGTTCTTTCATGCATTATTGCCTAAAGAAGCTCTAGATTCAAAACGCACAACAGAAAATGAAGATGCAGCTTAACGTTATTTTGAAATGGCAAGTATAAACAATATGTTAGACAGCAACAAAAATTTACAGTCAAGAGAAATAATGAAATCCAAAACACTGTCTGATATTGACAAAATGAAGAAAGAAAAGCAGAATGATTATCTGCACATATTTTTGCCAGTAAGACTTAGTGTAACTATAGCTAGAATCTATTGTGCATACAGATCATGAATTATGTGAAAACATAAAAACACAAGATCTCACCAAATGAAATCGGCTCCTCTCATTACTGGAATAGTTCAGGTAGCTGAAATGTAAAATGAAACATCATGAGTGTTTGAAGAAAATACTGCAAGTTGTCTGTGAGTTCAACAAAACTGGTAAAATAATCAGGAGCAGGGAAAGATAACAATGCAAAAGTTTCACGATTGATTACTCACTTGAGATCTTGAAGTCACTTTTCACAGTCAGCTTTGAGTCACTATAAAATTCCAATTTGCAGAAATTGCCATCTACAAGGCAATTACAGTCTGGGAGAAAGTGGCATCCACTTACACTACTCTTATAACATTGGCTAGCTTTGATAGAGTTGTAACCTTCCTCCCAACATTCTGTAAAATAAGGAAAAAAGGGACAAAAAAACGTAATGTGATTCTTTTTAAGTTAAATGAATTACCTAGGTTTCAGTGGCCAACTCCATGAGTAATTGCATCGATTCACACATGCTATCTCCATAATAAACAGCAAAGCCATCAGCGATGTGTCGGTCTCCAGCAGATGAATCCTGAACTGGAGTTAGTTACAGTTGCGGAAACTTTCATCACCATCATGATAAAAAAAATGACCATCTGCAATCAAGGCAATACATTCAGTTATAGCAAAAAAAAAAAAGATAACAGTATTATAAACTTTCGAAAACTCACACAATAATGATGAGATCGATTATTACACAAACTTGGCTTACCTCTAATAGTCTCAAAACATTCAAGCAGCTTTGACAAGAGCCGTTTATCGGGTAGTGCATAGTCAAACATTCAAGCAGCTTTGACAAGTGCCCTTTATCGGGTAGTGCTAAGTCTTCAAAACTTAGTGTACAAAAAGTAGCAGACCTGAAAACAGAAACCACACACAATGATAAGAAGGAATACAGTTAAAGACATTTATGTAGGGGGGAGAAAAGGAGACAGAATATTAGCAATTTAAGAACGAGGAAAAAGCAGGAAACAAGGGAATATAAGGGTTAGTGTCATTTAAAAACAGAAAAATCCATGATGAATGAATCAAGACAGGAGATGATCAAAACCGTGGAAACAAAATGTGCTTTCAAAAGTGGGTTCGAAAGAGAACGAAGAAAAAAATAACATCGAATTAGATCGATGCTGTCTCTCTGGAAAACAAGTACAGATTGTTCGGAGATAATTTTGGGGGGGTCATGAGAAAGGGTGCCCTATCTCATTGGGGGGGGGGGGGGGGGGTGAACGAAAATTCAATCCACGCCATAATGCAAGGGCAACGAATCGGTGGAGAGAAAAACTTTGTAACAGAAGGAGAACAGAAAGGTGAGGGTGTGGGCAACACCAGTTGTTTGGTTGCACATGACTCATGAACAACTTGCCTTTTCCGGAGGCTAGGTGGCGGCGCGTAGCGCGACCCATAACAAAGCAACATAACCTGATAGCAAAACCTTCTTAAATTATCGTTTTGAGATAGTAATCGGATGGATTTCTGTTTGAAGTTATTTTAAAATATGTGTCAGCAAATTTGAAGTCATATAAATGCATTTCTAACGATGTTCCACAATGAAGCTTTCTGCTTGTTATGGGTCCGCGCTACGCGCCGCCATCTTGCCTCCGGAGAAGGCAAGTTGTTCATTGCAAACTCTGACCACCTAGGGATACGCACCAACACCAACGGTCGCCTCAGCCCCGAGGTAGTAGCAAAACACGAGCCAAAGCCAAAGTGAATCACTAAACTATGGCTTGGAATACAATAGCTTTCAAGTGGATTTTCTACGTTTCGGCTTCAGAAAAACATCCCGACTTTCAGACACATACCAAATATTAACTGCTAACAGATATAGGGCCAGGACATCCTGACCATCGGTCTAGCCAAGGTGGGAAAGTGGGTCCAACTCCAACTGTCCACGTTCTAACGGTCGCTTGCGGTCGCAAGCGTCACCTCTCGCTGGCCGGACTATATTTATGAGAAATTGTAAAAGCGAGTTTGACAAAAGGTCACTCTCGAAATGTATCGAGTTGTAATTAACATCATTTTCAACAGTAGTTTCTCATACTCATTCACTCGTAAATATGCTCTATTTATATGAAGAAATTTGTAATGCAGGGTTAGGGATGGTTAGGGACTCGATTTTATGTAATCAATGTCCGCACCAATGAGTGTTTTTTACTGTGATTTGTCTTCATTTTCCACCAGGTTTAAGCGAAAATAATACTTGCTGTACAATTACACAATCGAAGCTGAGACAAAGTAGTCTTCAGGAAAAAGAACCACCATATATCTGTGTGCTGGTTCGCATTAATAGCAGGGGAAACAACCCACACAAGAATTTACCCATTATTACGTTCTATTCCCAAAATTTCATTACAAGTTTATAGTAACTTAGCCTTTGTTTATGCTAGTGATGCAGATGATACGACAACAGGACTCAGATTGGGTTGTAACTTTTCTTGTTGCAAAAACATGTATTTTTGGCAATAAACACGTCTTCTTGATCCCAATTGCTCACCAATTGAATAGATTTGAGTTTTATTTGATTTCATGGCCTGGAAAATAAGTACCAGAATGTTTTTGTGTAAAGGAAGGGAGGCAGTTTTCATGGATGATTACACTTCAAATAGTGTTATTGTCTTGAAGTATTTTACTGGCAAAAATAATGTTGCTTTGTCATTTAAACACCCTCGATACAAGTCACCTTTTTAGAGTATTCCTTAAACATTTCCTCAGCTTGTCGCCTGGAGAACGGTTGATCTTCTGTTGACTTTATCTTTCTTAACCCCGCAACAATTACCTTGAACAATCAATAATTTTTTCATGATCATGACATACTCAATTTGTACACAACACTAAATTGTTAAAAAATACACTCAAGACTTAGGGTCAGGTCAGCAATTTTGTCGCTTATCTCAACATTAAAAGGCAAAAATCAAAAGTAAGGCCACATCTCATCTGAGTCCAGCATCTCAAAGGGAATGAGTTCTTCAAGACATTTTTCAACCATTAACTAATGAAGGTGGTACAATCCCATTGAAACTTCAACTGATGTCTTTAATGACTGATTTTTCAAAAATCACTCAAAGCAACTGTTACCCCGTATGAAACGAATCCATACCGAAATTTGTCCTGGACAGTTCCAAAACCGTCCATTTAGCCCCGGACAGACCGAAACTTGTCCAGGGACAATCCGCGAGAAGCCCGAGTCCGAACCGGACTCACCCGACTTAGGCCCGAAAGCGTCGGACAGTTCCAAACGAGCCCGACAAGTCAAGGGCAGCCCGGAGAATGTCCGAGCCGGAGCAACCCGATATTGGTCCGAAAGCAAAGGACAGTTCCAAAGTAGCCCGGCAACACAAGGGCAGCCCGAAGAAAGTCCGGTGCTGTACATGAACTGTTCGACCCCTACATGACGCAAACATCTATGGAAGTTTGGAATCTACTAAAAGCAACTTTGGATTTTTTTTTGTTTGTTTGTTTGAGTAATTTGGTTTTGTTACGTATATTGTGTTGCATAGCAAAGTAACACAAAAAAAAACACCCCATGATGTAGTCATGAAAAAGCGTGCAGGGGTTTTATGAATTTATTCAACAGGGCCCTGATTGCAAAGTCGAACTTGGCAATTGAAAACTATTTCAGACGATGCAATGCGCCTGGGCATGTTAATGTATTTGTCGAAAACCGCATCTTGATGCGATGATTTGTTCATCGCATACAGCGCTTTGTTTGGCAAGGCGTTGCGCGTTGATCAAGAGGCCTTCCTGAGGCACAGTCTCTCAGTTGTCAGTGTGGCTCAATTGGAAAGAGGGTCGGACAAGGGGGCAGAAGAACCGAAGGCAAAGGAACGAATCCCGATGCTGTCGTGCATTTTTTTCGGACACCAGAAGAACAGTCCGACTTACGTCCGATCGCGCCTCTTCGGACAGCCCGAAAACTTTCTGATATGCTACATTTCAGCAATATTTCGGAACAGTCCGGGAATACATTTCGGGCTTCCTCTCTTTAGTGTTCCCTTTTTCAACTTCCATAATGGCGCTCCCACGTAGCCTTGTACTCAGCTGGATTTCAAGACCGAAATCTTAGAGATGAGAAGGAATTATTGTGAGGGCTCAATTTGTCTACATAGGAAAAGTTTAATAGTGTGCCATGAAACCCAACTCAGCACCAAATAATACAGGTTTTTATTTTTTCAAAATAGGAATAATATGTTTATACTTGGTTCATGACTTATTATTCTTAACTGTGCAAGCAGTTTAAAATTATATTATTATTTGGTGGTGAGATTGACTTCAAGGCACAGTATTAAACTTCTCCCATCTAAACAACTTGAACCCTTACAATAATTCCTTCTCATCTTTAAGATTTCGGTCTCGAAATCTAGCTACTTAAGGTGCCCCCACAATGTCTTGTACTCAGCTGGTTTTCTAGACCGAATTCTTAGAGATAAGATGGAATTATTGTAAGGGCTCAAGTTGTTTAGAAAGGAGAGGTATAATAGTGAGTAAACTAAACCAACTCACCATCAAATAATACAAGTTTTATTTATGACTAAAAGTAATAATATTATTATACCTTGTTCATGAATCAACACTATAACTTAGCTGTCCTGTCAAATCAAAATTGTATTATTTGGTGGTGATTTGGTTTAGTTTACACACTCTCACACTTTTTTTTTCCAAATGACTTGACCTTTAACCAAAAATCCACCTTGTTCCTGAGAATTCGGTCTAGAAAGCCAGCTGAGAACAAGACATTGTGGGGGCACCAAGACACTGTGGGAGCACCTACCACTGCTGTCCCCTGGTGCCAGGAAGGGAGGCTGATGTGCCGTGGGGACGGCTTTACGGCCGTAGGGGATGGTCGCACTCCGCCTGTTGCTAGCCGTTCTGGCTTCACAATCACAAGTGTCGATATATTTCGCACGTAACTTTCCAGAGCATTAATGAGGTGCCAGCCGAGGATGTGCGACACCTTGCTGTGCGAGTCCTGAAGGTGTAAGGTGGGTGGCCTACAGGCACGGCGGGAGACGTGTGTTGCGGGGGAAAGCGTGTTGGCGTTGTTTCTTTCACCCTAGTGGCGATAGACGGGCCGACGAGGACTACATGGGGTCCGTGTGGTTTCTCTCTCTCTCTCTCCGATTCTCCCACTCCCATTGGCTCGTACGTGTGCGAGCGAGAGCGACACAGGTGGTGTGCAGTGCGGCCGTCCGGGATATCCCCGCAGCAGCGGCCCGGTCCCCCGGTCGCTTGTCGCTCGGCTCGGCTTCAGTAGGAGATGACCTACTAATCCCGCCCCACTCCACTCTCGGTGCGGACTCCACGCGCCGCCCGTCACGCAGCTCAACGCACTGGTCCCCTCCATAGGTAGGCAACCGAAACACAGAGATGCCCGTTGGGTTGCCTGATGCCGCCCCTGCGCTGGTAGCTCGTCGCGGTCGCTTGCGGTGGTTCTTCCACAAGTCTAGGCAGCCAGTGGGCAGCGTACCCGTTTCATCAGACGACTTGATTAGTCCAGTCAGCCCCTTTGGCAACAGCTTTTCACCTGGGTTTCGCTTTTCCTGTCCCCCTCCCCCTCCTCCCATGTATTTACCGCGGGGTACGGGCGCGAGTACCTTGAATAAGAAACCGAAGTATATACCCGACTCCCACCTCTGTTGCTTCCGTTTCAGGAATATCGGTTTTGTACATCCTGGACATCAGGCAGCAGAGGACGCCAACGCCCAACGGGTGCGTCGGAGTGCTCATAGGGAAGTCTCTTCTCACGCTGTTCCTAGCAGCTCGTTAGAAATCTCTCTTACCATTCTGTTGCATGCTGGCATTGTCTCTTTCATGCTTGCGTCGCGATCAATTTTGCACACAAACATTCTCACCATGAGGAATGACTGACAAGGAAAACAATTTATTCGCGTAGAATTATTTATTGAGCCAGTTAGTTTTTTGAGGACCCATTTAGGACTATCCCGGTGACTGGGACCCTCGCCACGCCTGGAGCACAGGATGACCTGAAACAGAAAAGAATATCCAGGCAGAAATTCGAACCGGATAAGTCTTGTCATTTCACACACGTCATACCAAAGCTGTGATTATTTCGCAAAAGAGGTGGAGAAGCAGTTGTTGCGTGAGAATCTTTAGTAATATCAAGTTAAACCACTCGAAGGAGAGCAAATGTGAGAGCGCGTTGGTTAGGGCGCTTTTTGCCACCCCGCTTTCCCGCGAGAGGAAAAACTTAATATAGCGTTTAAAATGTTAGCAGGTTCGATCGGATATATCGGCGCAGACGTTAGGGTTCGATATATAAGCGAAGGTGCGGTCGCGAAAGCAAACATTTTACTTACTCACCACATGTACGTCTGTGGACAGTGTCGCAACCGAGGACGCAACGACTCCGCTCGGTACATTCGCAAACGAAGTATGGACACATTTTTGGAACTCGAATCAGGAGGCGGTATCGTATACCTCAGAGGGCCATGATTTGAACACTTGCAAAGTGCTACAATATCGATGCCCATAGACCTTACACCTCGTAAGGTTTTGCTCATTCATAACTGCTATACTACCGGTATCTGATACAGCTGTGCTGAACGCGCATTGTGCCGCATGCTCGTGCGTAAGGTCGCCCACGCGCAGCATCACGCAGATGCATGGCGGGCTTGCCTAAGCAGCGCGCGACACGCGCTGATGGTCTAATGGTATCAATGGGGCGCGCTAGTCGCGGATTTTGCCTCAGCGGCGACCACAGGGGTCTGTCCACCTACTGCACCACACGTTTTTTCCCGACCAACTTTAAATTTTATTGCATTTAATATTTATTTATTTTAATTTCTTACTTTTATTAAATTTTATTTTTTTATTTTTATTTATTTTTATTTTTTAATTTTTATTCATTTTTATTTTTAATTAATTAATTAATTAATTTAATTTAATTTATTATTATTTGTTTCTGTGAAAGAAAATGTGTTTCACTAAGAAATAACTGAAAAATTTGTTTGACAGGCTTCTGACCCACTCGTTTCTACTGTACTGGATGTTTCCAGCGGTGTGGGTCTGTCTAATGAAGATGCTACGGAGCCTTTTGGCTGGAGCGGGCAGGCAAACCCACAACATTGTTACGTGTTCTCTGGAACAAGAGATGCGATGGTTTGTCGCGTGAAGTTTCCTCAGGAATGAGTGACGTGGTAGACATGGGCGCCGCGCCGACTCCGCGCCGCCGCCGTGACAGAAATCTATCAGCGCACCGGCGCTAGAGAGACTCGTAGAGCGCGCGAGTCTCTCTAGCCGGCGCGCCGCTGCCCGGCATGTTATCGTCGGCGTGGTCGGCGGCGTGGGCTTTAAGCCCAACATTTTTCGCTAAAATCAAACAGTGCGCCTGGCAGGTAGGCAAATAAGTAATTCGCCTCACCATACTATACACAAGTTTGTCCACTTCCAAGACTTATCCTATGGTAAACACGATTTTAATACTAAATATCGAAGCTTCTCAAATGATATGATCACATATGCGGTTTTGTTGCATTTCCTAGTCGAATTTTAGTGACGGACGACGGTTGCGCCGCCGCAGTCATGGTATGGGCATCCACGCCGGCGGCCACGTGGATGCCGTAGGGACTCGGGAGCCCCACGCTCCACGGCAAGCATCCCGGAGTATGCGGGCTGCAACCTTGAGCGCTTCTCGTGGTAGCTGAGAGTGCTAGCTATGGACATCTTGTCTGGTCTCTCCGGCAAGCCTCCAACCGCTGCGCAAAACTGTATGTAGTTAGCCTTTAGTGGCATTGTCGACGGCTTCCACCTAAAAGTGCTACCCTAATGCACTCGTCCGTCGTAGTCCTCGAAAATAAGCGCGGGGGGGGGGGGCAGTTGAGAGTTGAGTCGTACTTGGCGTGGTGCTTTCTGGATCAATATTGCAGGTCGAAGTGAAAAAGGGGGGGGGGGGAATTGCTGTCACGGCTAATATGTTAGCTGACTAGCTAACCAGCTAAGATTTTAGTTGACACAGATTAACATCAGCTGTTGTAGCTAATATTTTTGATGCAAGAGCAGGTGTAATTGCTCACACAACATGCGCATTTGCCCGTACAACAAAATGTTTGCTGCACCAGGCCAGGAAATGCTTTAGCGGTTAAGACTCTTTACAGCGAAAAGGCAGCCTGCAAGTTGTAATGAGATGAAACGAGACGCAGCCAGAGTGCGAGTGAGAGTAGAGTGTCGGCCTGCCAGCTGCAGTCGGGAGTGCGGTGTGCCGAGTTGCATCTGTCTATCTCACGATGTACTGGTGTGAGCAGCATATTTTTCCCGCTCAACCCGTGCCAAGCCGATTGTATTTCTTTATATTGTAGTATTGTCGCTATAACCTAACCAGGTTACACCCAAACAAGCAGAAGGCTCTCCGAAGCACGGCCACCAGTGATCACTGTTGGTAGCGACACCCTCTTATACATGCAGCCAGAACCCAACAATAGTTTTGTTTTACGATCGCCTTTGTTTTTCCTGTTGTTTTGCCAACCACCCAATAAAAGGGGCGCGAGCTTTGAGCTCGTCGCCAGTCTTCCCTCAGGTGAACTACGACTCACACTGATATCGGCTCCCCACAGAACCCACAATACAACATTGGTGGCAGCGGTGGGATAGGAGAAAAGGAAGGGCTTAGAACCGGCGAGACCTGCTAGAGTCAAACGCCCGGGATCTGCGAGACCTCTTCGTGTCAGACGCAGAAGGTTAGAAAGGCTAGAGCCTCACGAGACCTATAAGTGTCACACGTGAGACTAGGAAAGGATCGGCGAGACCCTCTGGTGTCACACGCTTAAAATTAGGAAAACCGGTGAGACCTTAATAGCGTCACACACTGGTCAGATAGGGACTCGCTCAGACCTTCTAGTGTCATATAGCGAGGCTAAGAGGTAGACAACAGTTTGGTAGGAGGAGTAGTATGCAAAGTAGCGCATCTGAGCATTCCGATTCTCCTATACAAATAAGTACAGTCGGAGCCGAAAGCAGCTCGATAGAATGGACGCTGAAACCGACACAGACGGTCTCAGCATCAACCAGAGCGAGGCGGAGTCCGAGCACGACCAGCCTGAACTCCCACCCGTCCAACCAGAGCTTGCCAACGCCGTCAACGTCGGACAGGCTGCGCCCAACATGCCGCACATCTTCAACAACATACGAGCAAGAGGACGAGGGCGTGGACGTGGCCGAGGACGTGGACGCGGACGAGGACGCGGAGCAGGACGACTCATGGAGTACGTCATACAGGAGCATCCTATGGCTGAGCGTCGAGGCGTCGGACGAGGACGAGGAGGAAGAGGAAGGCCTCAAAGAGAAAGAAGACCTCCACGACGTCTTCTGGAAGAAGGACAGGATGAGCAAGCACAACAAGTCCCGAGGCCGCTACAGGCGCCGCTGAACGAGAACCGAGTTCAGCATCCCAGAGTGCAGCATCCGGGAGCCCAGCAGCAACAGCAGCGGCAGCAAGAAGATCGGCAGTATGTGGACCTGGACGAGGAAGAGCAATGGGAAGAAATGGACCTGGAAGAACCACCAGAAATTCCAGTTCGACAGCCAAATCGAGTATGGATGCAGGAAGGTCGTCAGCCGGGTCGTAGGAGGCCAGTTCACGATTATGATGGGCGCCGCCAAGAATACTATGACGGCGAGGCGGATGATGAGCAGGAAGAAAGGCAAGAGAGGCAAGATCATCCTGCCACGAACCATTTCTTCATGAAATTGTTGGAGAAAATGAACAAGCCAAAAAAGTATAATGAGGCCCCAAAGTATGACGGAGAGGCTGACTACTCCGTGTACCAGCTTCAGTTCCAAACAGTGGCAGAGGCAAATGATTGGGACGATAAAGACAAAAAGACAGCTTTGGTACAGGCGTTAACAGGAAACGCCACTGATGTCATAGCAAACCTGCAGCATCAGGAGGTACCAATAACGTTTAAGAGTCTGGATGAGGCGCTCGTCAAAACTTTTAGCAAGACAGCCTCTATGTGGGAGCGAAAGAAGGATTTTAACACGCTCACACAAGAAAAAGATCAGTCCATCAGGCAATTTGCCAGACAAGTGGAACGATTGGGACGGTCCTACCTTCGGAACATGAAGGAAACGGACATTCAGGAAGCCTTAGTGGAGAGGTTCATTAAGGGCCTTGCTGACAGAAAGGCGGCAGCACGGCTGGCCTTTGCTGCCTTACCCACCCTGGATGAAGTCATGAAAACACTCAACAGAGGCCTTAGCCTGGAAATAGACGAACCTCCAGCTAAGAGAGTTCGTGTAGCAAGGGCAGAAGAAGATGAAGAAGAAACGGAGGGGAAGACCAAACATAAGGACGCCAAGGTCAACATGGTATTTCCCTCCGAGCCTTCCACGAGTGCCCAGCAGGACGCGGACGTCTCCACACAGCGAGGTCGCGGTCGGGGCCGTGGCCGCGGCAGAGGAGGACGAGGCAGAGGCTTCAGCAGAGGCCGAGGCAGCTTTTCGGGAGGCTTTTCGGACAACCCCGATAAAAACATGACGTGTCGGTACTGTGGCAAGTTAGGTCACAGGATGGCTAATTGTCGGAACATGGCTAGAGACAATCAGCAGTCCACTTGTCATAAATGTGGAAAAGTAGGGCATTTTATGAGGGACTGCAAGAGTAATAAAAATAAGGAGGACTTTTCAATGCCAAATATACCACCAGATTTATACAAAGCTACTATGCAGTGGTTTATTAAAAATGGTAATTTTGGACTTAGTAACAAAAAGCCACCTCATGTTCCTAAACCAGATGAGGAGCAGGAAAACTAGAGTCAACCTCCAATGGCACGGTGGCAATGGAGGTTGAGAGTGAAAAGACTGATAAGATAAGTAATAGTCTTAATGTAAAACCACCGGTGATGTCTCCAGACAAAGAATTGTCAAAGGAAAAAGAATGTTCCTTTCAGTCTGAGAATCATCGGGAGGTTCTAGAAGTTCCTTGTTTAGTATGCACAACTGTAAATACAGCACCCATGATAGATTGTAAAATCTTGAGTGTAAATAAAAGTGGATGCATTGACACTGCAGCTGTCATCACAGTTATTCCAAGGACTAGAGACCTCCCAGTTGCGAAACTCAAACTCAAAGGAGTTACATCACACAAAGCCAATCTGTACGGTCCAGCAATGACCGAATTCGAGATTGGAGGAAAGGTGTTTAAACATAACACGTATGAGGCAGATATTCACGAAAATATCTTGGGAATAGATTTCCTACACAAGTTTGATGCGGTGATAGGCATCAAAAAGCAAGTTCTAGAGATTGGTGAAGGGCTTGACAGGGTACAAGTACCATTCACACTGGGAGAAACAAAAACTGCCAGAATTTACACAACAGACAGGGTTGCCTACACAATAAGAGCTGAAGGCAGCTTTAAATTAAGACCGTTTGTAGAAAGAGAGATACAGACAAAATTAGAAACAGATGCGGTAACTGATGAGCCAATGGGTGAAGGAATTGGCGCCTTTGAGAGCAGTGGAAGCACTCAGGGTCTTGACTTGGGTGGACAGGGCCACACCCAGAGCAGGGTGGTCTTGGAAACTCAAGTGGCGGACCAAGCAGTGTTATCAGGCTCCAAAGGAACTAGTGAAAAGGGATCCCTAAATAAGCGCGGCCAGTTACCAGGAGAGACTAAGCTGGGATTGTTCATTTCTAATCCAGCATTCGGAAATAAAGTATCTAGGCTACCACTAGGAGTGATAGCACAGTCCGGAGTCATACCCTGTCTTACTGCACCAATCTCTATAACCATGCAAAACTTAGGGGACAAATGCGTTACAATTCCTAAGTATGCAGTGTTAGGAGAAGTTTTTATCCTGCACCCAGATAAGTATGAGCAGGAGTTCAACACTAATTTTCAGGAGGAGGAAGAGGTTGATGAAGGCATGGACACAGATGAAACAGTCCAAGTCAATGTAATTAACCATGACACAACTCCGTTTTCTGATACAGAAATAAACACCATTCCGAATCTTCCAGCAATTGGGGAGAACGAACCACTTCCAAAGGACTTGCAGGATTTGGTAGAAAGGTGTAAACAGCTATCTGAAACAGAAAAGCAGGAATTAACTAATTTATTGCGGAAGCATCATGACGTTTTCGCAAAGGACAACACAACTTTTGGGAAGTGTCCCTGGATAAAGTTCCGAATAGACACTGGTGATCATCCACCCATCAAGCAGACAGCTAGGCCAATACCACTCCATTATAGACAGGCAGTAATGGAAACTATCAAAAAGTATTTGGATCAAGGTGCAATAAGGCCTAGTCAGTCAGCTTGGGCTTCACCCATCGTATGTGTTATGAAAAAGACTGGGGAAGTTAGGGTATGCATTGACTATCGCGCTCTTAATGCAGTCACTAGAGTACCAGCAATGCCGATACCAAGGGTGCAAGATTTACTACAACACATGGGCGGAAAAAGGATGTACCATGCTTTTGATCTAGCACATGGATATCACAATCTGGAAATCCACCCAGAGGACCAACCCAAAACAGCTATAATTCTACCAGAGGGCTTGGGATTGTCACACAGACAATTTGAATTCACAAGACTAAGTTTTGGGCTATCTGCAGCACCAGGTGCCTTCCAGTACATAACAGACAGAGTGATCATGTCCGCAAAAGAGAAAACCCCTGAGAATGACTTAGGAGACACTGTGTCAGTATACCTGGATGACATCTGTATTGGAGGAGACAATTTTCCACAAATGCTTCAGAGGCTTGAGGCCTTATTCAACAGAATAAGAGCAGCAGGATTTCTGTTGAAAGCAAAGAAGTGTGAACTCTTCCAGTCAGAAGTCACATATCTGGGTCACAGGTTGTCTGAAAAAGGGATAAAAACGGATCAGGATAAAATAAGCAAAATCCTCAGCTGGCCAGCACCAACCAACGTAAAGGAAGTAAGGTCATGGTTAGGGCTGGTTCAGTACTACTCCAAGTATGTTCCCCACATGGCAACCATAGCAACACCAATATTCAGGTTGCAAAAGCAAGGACAGAGTTTTGAGTGGAGCAATGAGTGTCAGGAAGCATTCGACAAAATAAAAAGCTTACTGACTACAGCACCAATATTAGGCACACCAGACATCACAAAAGGACCTTTCACCATCACAACTGATGCTAGTCTAACAGGTCTAGGGTGTGTCCTGAGTCAGGAGCAGGATGGAAAAGATGTCACTATAGCTTACTGGTCAAAGACACTCAATCCAGCTCAACGAAATTACTGCACAACACACAGGGAACTACTGGCAGTAGTAGAATCAGTAAAAGCATTTCACCATTACCTGGCAGGAGCACCGTTTATAGTGAAGTCTGACCATGCAGCATTACAGTGGTTGAAAAACTTCAAAAACCCCACTGGAAAGTTAGCACGATGGTTGGAAAGACTTGCACGATACAAATTCCAGGTAGTGCATGTAAAAGGAAACAGCATTGGGCATGCAGATGCACTGTCGAGAAGACCTTGTGATGATTGCAAGAAATGTGATCGTCTGGAAGAAAGAGACAAATCAGTGTTAGTTTGCCACTGCAAAACAGAAGTGCACTGTGAAGAGACATGTCCGGATTGCTTATTTGAGCAAAGGAAAATTACCAGAATGACAAAGGACACCGTAGACGTTAACTGGACAAGAGTAATTCCGGATGGGTTAAGTCCAAAAGATATCAGAAAAGCACAGCTGCTTGATGCTGATATCATGCCCATCATGATTGCAGTCCAGGACCAGAAGAAACCAGAATTTCAGGAAATTGCACAAAATGGCCACAGGACCAGGTCACTTTGGTACCAGTTTAACTCGCTAGTAATAGAGGGAGGAATCCTCTATCGCAAGTTTGAGCATCCTAGTGGAATTAAAGAAAAAGAAGAATTACAACTAATTCTACCAGCCAAACTTGTAAAGCCAACGGTAAAAGCATACCATGAACAGCTGGGAGTTGGAAATCATTTTGGTGTGTCCAAAACCTTGGCATACATAAAGAGGTTCTTCTGGTGGCCTGGAATGTTTGAGGACACCTATGAGATAATTTCCCAATGTGGAATTTGTGCCAAGTTCAAAGGGCCAACTCATCAGACAAAGGTGCCACTGAAGTTGTTCCAAGAAGGAGTTCTGCACGGACGCTGGCATGTGGATATCTGTGGACCTCTAAATCCAAAAAGTAAAGAAGGATTTGAGTACATATTGATCGCAGTTGAAGCCTTCTCTGGATGGCCAGTGGTAGTGCCGTTGTATAAGCAAACAGCGGATGAAGTGGCACAAGCACTTATCACTCATGTGTTTTCCATCTTTGGTGCGCCTCAATCCTTGTTGACAGATCAGGGAAAAGCTTTTGATTCCACACTGTTCCAGGAAATAATGGAACTTTACCAAATCAAAAAGCTTAGAACAACAGCGTTTCACCCTGCAACAAACGGAAAAGCAGAGAGATGGATTAAGACACTAAAACAACATCTCATGATCCTGGTGGAGCAGGACCGAGAAAATTGGCCAAAATATTTGCCATTTATAGCACAGGCATACAGGAACCTACCTCATTCTTCACATAAATTCTCACCATATGAGGTTATGTTCGGGGCAGCCATGAGAAGCCCTTTGGATCTGGACAGACCTCAGAATGAAGAGATGCATAAAATGTATCCCTTCTGGGTGAGAAAAACAATGCAGGACATCCATGAAGCGGTCGCACACATGAGCAAGAAGGCTGCGAAAAGAATGAAAGCCTATTATGATAGGAATGCAACACTATCGCCATTCCTAGAAGGAGATTTGGTTTACCTGTACTATCCCAGAAGAGTGAAAGGAATCTCTGCTAAACTCATAACCAGATGGGAAGGACCTTACAAAATCATAAACCTGATTAATGACTGTAATGCAAGAATTGAAAGAGTCGATAATCCCAGTAAAAAGCTGATAGTGCACATAGATCGGCTAGCGAGATGCCCGGCACCAGACACGGCTGTAAACAAACAAGATGATATGAGAAATGCATGGCTACTTTTCATTGAATGAACAGCTGTGAGTGAAAGTGAAAGGCCGCGAGATTTAAATAATGAGTAACTATGACACCGACAATAAGGGCCTAACGGGTTGCTAGAAACGCTAGGGAATGCCAAACAAATTAGGCTAGAAGCGTCAGTTCACCCCAACCCTGTGACCTGGTCACAACTGAACAAAAGCAGAGAGAAGAAAAGAAAAGTTAGCACGCAATGGAGACTGTGGAACGAGAAAACGTTTCTGTGGTACCTATTCGCAAAATATCGTTTAAGGATATTAGAATAACTCCGAGGAAACAAGAGAATGGCCGGCAAATAATTAGCGCCAAGAAGGACTGTAGGCCGACTTCGACTCGGCCAGCGGATCAAGAGAAGCTCCAGAGCGTTGTGGAGAGGATGAAGAGAAAAATAGAACAAGAAAAAAGGGATCAGGAAAGTAAGAAGGCAAAGTTTATCGAGAAACCACTACAGATGAAGCAAAGAAGGAGGAGCCAGCCGCAGGTGACGGCCCCAGCCAAGCCGAACCGAGTCAACTCGACCCGACTAGTCCAGCCCAGCACAGCAGCAGCTGAGGAGTGGGAGGAACTTCCAGTGCTGGAGGCAGACAAGAGACTGGGGGCGTCCCTTCGGGAAGCGGAAGAGTCTCCGACTTTGAGTTTCCCTCCTCTCATCAAACTACCTGGACCACCCCAAAGGTTAAGTGCCACAATCTTACCAAGCTCTTTAATTAAGGACCTAGAGCTAAGTGATTCTGAGTCGGACAGTGAACTAATAGAAGTGAATGAAGAAAGATATGTGTCTGAATTGTCTGAGGAAATTGAAATGTTAGAAGCAGAAATTAACAAAGTAGATGTGACTAATGATTTGGAAAAAGAGATGAGTGAGATTGATAAAAAGATGGAATTGGAAATAAGAGCAATTAAAGAAATAGAGAATAAATTGGAATCTGTCAAAATTCAAAAGTTACCAGCCAGTTGTGAAAAAAGTTGTGGAGGAATAAATTTCAGAATGAAATGGAAATTGTGCCCAATTAGTAACATTCAGTTAGCAAGTGGAAGGAAAGAGTGGATGAATGAATTGTACAAACGCAGAGAGCAGGAGAAAGGTAATTTTAAGTTTCACCCTGATGATCCGAGGCAGAAGTTGCGCTGCAGAAAGTGCAGGCAACGATTTCACTCGGCAAAACAATGTCCCAATGTAAAGCGTTAAAATTGTTAGTAAGTTGAAGTTGTCACCAAATTGCCAAGTTGAAAATTTAACCCATTAAATAAATAAGTGAAAATCAACCCGTACTGAATTATTTATCCCTCAATAATAAAAAGAAAAAGGGGGAAAAAGGGAGATGGAAAGTACCAGACACCAGGGTCAAATTTCATGCATATATTCTCAAAGATTAAACAAAAGTTGAAAACATGGACATGAACGAGAAGCATGCACAGAACAAGACAAAAAAAAAAATTACAGTAACAGAAAAGAACGTGAAAATGGAAAAATAAGGCATGCAAAGGGAACAAAATGAAACATGCATCGTTGGAAGCTTTAAAAAGTTAAAGCACATGCACAGTAAAAAAAATTAACAAACAAACAAACGAAACAATAATAAAATACCTGAAAAGAAGGAACAAAGAGTGTCAAACAACGAGCAGCTGGGAAAGAAACACAGAATGAGTGGAAGTAGGGTACTCACTTAATCTTCAAAAGTAAGGTCGACGAACTGGACAAATTCGGGTTCGGGGACCAAACCCTCCGGGTAAACCACTCCAGGGGGAGGAACTTGCGGGATCAATGGATTTCCCTCCTCGATTGAAGCCCGGTAAAAACCATTGTGGAAAACATCCGTCTGGAGAACCAACTGTAAAAAAAAAAAGGGGGAAGAGTTGGTAGACGTAAGTGAGACAGGTGAAAAAAATAAATAAATAAATAAATAAATAAATAAATAAATAAATAAATAAGTAAAAGAAGGATAAACTTACGTAACACGCGTCCAGACAACAATGGCATGCATAAAACCAGTCGGTTTCCAGCAACGCCGCAGGCACAAATTGTTCGAATTGAACAAACGAAGGATCAATCACTGCCCAGAACAGGCTGTGTGTGGCCGCCTGTATGCATTGCAAGCAAATCTAGGGGAAAGAAACGCGAGACTCAGAAAGAAGGAACAAGAAGCAAACCGGGGAAAGCCCAAGGAATGCGTGGCAATTTAAGAATTATTCTAAACAGTCACTCACCCTACGAAAGGTCGGGTCACCGATTTGCATTCCAACGTAGTGCTGGACTAAAATCCGGTGAACTTCCATGGTCCAAAGAGTGTTGGAAGTGGAAGAGGATCACGGAGAGAAGGGCACGACTGATCAGCAAGGGAAACAGCGGCAGACTGACGCCAAGCGGCGCGGACCGACGCGTTCGCCCGGGGCGTAACAATACCGCGAAGTTTGACCAATCCTGGGGCTGAAGCAGTGTTGCGTGCGCGATCACGTGATCAAAAAGGAGTGGGGATAGCCCCCACGTGTCGGGGAACGACCGGAAGGAACAAAAAGGGGTCCTCAGCAAGGACTATCGGAAATAAAACCGCGAGTTCGAGTAATCGACTAAGCGAGTCGAGAAGTAGAAAGACGAACAAAAATACAAACAACTGTGCTGCTGAAAGTAAACAATAGCATACTCACAGTGGAAAAGAGAGAAATGAATTAAAATTGAAACATTCAAAAACGTCAAGACGAAGGAGAGACCACAGCAACGCAGACAAAGGAGACTCAACGCAGAAACAAGGAAAACGACGCTGGATCAGATACGCGCTCCATCAAGAATCCAAAAGGCAAGTATGCATAACCTTCAAAAAGGTTAAGGGTTATGAGAGGTTTAGATTTTTAAGGTGTCACGTAGATAGGATTAGTTAGCCGAGTAGGAGACACCAAGGGCTAAGAATCTTACGCCCTAGGCAGCTGCTCAAATGTCAAACTTGTACTGTTCCCAGCACTTTTGTGTGTTACAGGTTCTCTGTCACACTACAGGACATCAAGATGTCAAGATCTAATTACAAATTAAACTGGAACGGATCCCCGTGGTTGACGTCCTTGAAGGATTAAACTACTATTAAACAGGCTTAATAGTGGTCCGGAGAAGGAGTCATACTAGTGCATTGCTACATGCTAGGGGAGAAGTCAATTTCTTTTTGTTTGCACACTGAGTCAAGCTAGTAGGGTTGCGACCCGTAGGCTTGTACATGGTGGAAGTCCACAGGATTAGTTAAGGATTTTAGTAAAGTTTGCAAATTAATTTATTAGAATTGTATAACGTTAACGTTAGAGCATTGAATTCTGAATTGTAAAACTGAAATGTGTAACGGAGACAAAGGCGAAAAAGTTAGGGATTGACAAAACGAGGATTTTTGTCAAGGAGAGGCGTTCTAACAAGCAGGCCCACCCTTCCGCCAAACGTCGTTGCCAGCTCCGCTTTGCTACGCAGGCAACTCCGTTCGGCAGGGGGCGTGCCTGCTTGGCCTGCCGGCGGCGTTCGGTCGGGCCTTCGGCCTTCGGCCCGACCCCTAAGTCACACAGAACGTCCTCTCAGCATGTAAATGATCGGGCCTGCGGCCCGTAAAGGCATTCTCTTCGGAAAGAGGCAGTTTGTAACGGTGAACCACCGAAACTACAGCCCTCCCTTCTGCTTTGAAAACGTGCCGATAGTGACTAAACGGTCAGTTACTCGGCAAAAAAGGAGAGTCGGAAATCTCGAAAAAATGTCGAAATACGTGAGTTCGGCCTCAGATGGAACGGCCGAACTCAGACTTTATTTGGCAGCAGTTGGCAACACTGAATTACGCTCGTCGAACCAATTTTAATGGTATAGGCGTCGAGGGGTGTCGAAAATTCCAAAAATTGTCGAGATATGTCGAAAATTGTCGAAATATGTAGAAATTCGTAAAAAATGTCGCAAAATCTCGAAATATCTCAAAAATGTTGAGATCTATCGAAAAATATGGATAATGTCGAAAAACATCGAAAAATGAGGGATAATGTCGAAAAATGTCGAAGAATATCAAAAATTGTCAAAAATGTTTACAAATATCGAAATATGTCGGAATTTGTCAAAAATGTCGCAAAATATCAAAAAACATCGAAAATTATCAAAAATGTCAAAAAATATCAAAAATTATCGAAAATTATCAAAAAATATCGAAAATTATCGAAAATGTCGAAAAATATCGAAAATGTCGAATTATATCAAAAAATATCGAAAAACAACGAAAAATGTCGAAAATATCGGAAAAGATCGAGAAATGTCGAAAATATCGGAAAAGATCGAGAAATGTCGAAAATAATCGAAATGTTTGAGTTTTGACGATTGGCAACACTGGAAATTGAACAAGCAGGCCCGCCCTTCCGCCAAACGTCGTTGCCAGCTCCGCTTTGCTACGCAGGCAACTCCGTTCGGCAGGGGGCGTGCCTGCTTGGCCTGCCGGCGGCGTTCGGTCGGGCCTTCGGCCCGAGCCCTAAGTCACACAGAACGTCCTCTTAGCATGTAAATGATCGGGCCTGCGGCCCGTAAAGGCATTCTCTTCGGAAAGAGGCAGTTTGTAACGGTGAACCACCGAAACTACAGCCCTCCCTTCTGCTTTGAAAACGTGCCGATAGTGACTAAACGGTCAGTTACTCGGCAAAAAAGGGGAGTCGGAAATCTCGAAAAAATGTCGAAATACGTGAGTTCGGCCTCAGATGGAACGGCCGAACTCGGACTTTATTTGGCAGCAGTTGGCAACACTGAATTACGCTCGTCGAACCAATTGTAATGGTATAGGCGTCGAGGGGTGTCGAAAATTTCAAAATTGTCGAGATATGTCGAAAATTGTCGAAATTTGTAGAAATTCGTAAAAAATGTCGCAAAATCTCGAAATATCTCACAAATGTTGAGATATATCGAAAAATATGGATAATGTCGAAAAACATCGAAAAATGAGGGATAATGTCGAAAAATGTCGAAGAATATCAAAAATTGTCAAAAATGTTTACAAATATCGAAATATGTCGGAATATGTCAAAAATGTCGCAAAATATCAAAAAACATCGAAAATTATCAAAAATGTCAAAAAATATCAAAAATTATCGAAAATTATCGAAAAATATCGAAAATTATCGAAAATGTCGAAAAATATCGAAAATGTCGAATTATATCAAAAAATATCGAAAAACAACGAAAAATGTCGAAAATATCGGAAAATATCGAGAAATGTCGAAAATAATCGAAATGTTTGAGTTTTGACGGTTGGCAACACTGGAAATTGAAAAACGGTTGGCACCACTGAATTGCGCTCGAAAAGACGGTTCTAGAGAGGTGCGGGTCGATGGGGTTCGTAAAAGTTAAAAAGTGGGTCAATTTTGGGTGCTTTTTACAGTGTAGTCGCGAGTTGGGTCCTTTTTATCGAAAAACGGTGGGCGCCATCGAACTGGACGCGAAAAGACGCTTCCGGGAAGGTGCAGCTCGATGGCGTTGAGAAAAGTTGAAAACTGGACCAATTACGGGTGCTTTTTACAGTGTAGTCGCGAGCTGGGTCCATTTTTTCGTAAAACGGTGTGCACCATTGAACTAGACGCGAAAAGACGCTTCCGGAGAGGTACGGGTCGACGGGGTTGGAAAAAGTTGAATAATTTTTTATTTTTTTTTAATTCCGTGAAAACTTTTATAATTTTTTTCAGTGCCTTAATGAGGGTTGGCAGGATTTGCCGTAGGCGTTTCGTTGTCTAGGAGTAAAACTGTAGACACCCTGAAAATTTCAAGTCTCTAGCTCATCTCCTTCTAGTGGAACAGACAGACAGACACACAGACACACAGACACACAGACACACAGACAGACACGAGGTCGTTTGCATAAGCCCGCTTTTATGCTTTTTCAAAGCAGAAGGGCGGGCTAAAAAGAGAGAATAATGTAGTATTGTCGCTATAACCTAACCAGGTTACACCCAAACAAGCAGAAGGCTCTCCGAAGCACGGCCAACAGTGATCACTGTTGGTAGCGACACCCTCTTATACATGCATCCAGAACCCAACAATAGTTTTGTTTTACGATCGCCTTTGTTCTTCCTGTTGTTTTGCCAATCACCCAATAAAAGGGGCGCGAGCTTTGAGCTCGTCGCCAGTCTTCCCTCAGGTGAACTACGACTCACACTGATATCGGCTCCCCACAGAACCCACAATACAACAATATTATACATTTTTTTTTAATTTTAAAATTTTAATTTATTTTTATTTATTAATTCTTTTTATATTTTTTTATTTATATATATATATATTTTTTAATATTATTCATTTAGATGAAAAAAAAATTAAATAAACAATAAATTATTGAAAATTTGGTTTAGATGAAAATTTTTTAGATGAAGTAGAGCCATCTCGAAAAACGTTGCACTCAGTTTTTAAGATACCAAGAAAAAGTGAAGATTACAAACCATTGAATGGTGCAAAGGCAAGAGAATTCTGCAACACATTCTCAAATGTCAAGTATTTAATCTAGACGAATTCTCTATGATTGGATGCAAAACATTAGCTATGATTAGCAGGAGATGCCAAGAAGCAACAGGAAATCACAATGAGGATTTTGGTGGACTTCATGTCTTGCTTTTGGGAGACATCAAGCAGCTCCCTCCTGTCAAAGATAATGCATTCTTCTCAAAAGCACAACGCACAATGATGGGAAAAGAAGGGAGAAAAATTATTGACAACTTCCACAAAACTTTCTTCATGGAAACATGCCATCGACAACAGAATGCTGAATTTTTACATGTTTTGGACAATTTAAGTGAATGCAAAACTTCACATGCAGATTTCAATTATCTGTCTTCTCGATTCTCACTTAACATCCCAATTAATGAACGACAAACATTTGAAAATGCAATGAAATTATCGGTGCAGTTCATTTGACCTACCCAAAAGTTGACCTACCTCAATATTTTAACTAAAATATGAATATTTTTAAATGATCTAAAAAACTCAAAATATGTTCCCTTTTTTTGACCTACCCAAAAGTTGACCGACCCATTAAAATATCGAAAATATTAATATTTTTTAAAAAATATATGGGTAGGTCAACTCGGAACATCCTTTAACGTCCCCCTCCGCGAACGTCCCCCCCTATTTAATTATAAAGAAGAAAAAAGAGAGATGCCTTTTTTGTATTTAATGTATTTAATGTGATTATTACGCAGGAAGTACCTGATTTGGATACCTACTGGAGGGTCCCCCTAGCAGAGTTCCCCCCGTATTCTTTTTATTATTTTTTATTATTTTTGAAAATGCTGTACTGCTGCAGTTCCCCCCTAGCTTCCTTATATTTGTATGATTATTCTATTATTTCTTTAAAGGATTTTTTTTTGACTTATCAATATTTTATTTACCCAACAAATACGGAACATCCTTTAGCGTCCCCCTCCGCGAACGTCCCCCCCTATTTAATTATAAATAAGAAAAAAGAGCAAATGCCTTTTTTTGTATTTAATGTATTTACTGTGATTATCCTGATTATCACGCAGAAAGTACCTGAACTCACCCTTCCCTGTAATTAAAAACTAATTTTGGAATTTAAATTAATTTTTACTGAAATTAATTATAAAAAAATGATCTTATTTTTAAAAAAGTTTAAATATTTTGATTTTAATATTTAAGAATTAGAAAATATATATTTTAAAAAAAATAGGGAACACGCGCGCTCGTGCGCGCGAGTGTGTGAGTGTTTTTTACTGTAGCTTCAGATGATTTTTTTCAGGTAAATTCTTCATGTACTGACCTTTAACTTTGTATGTATGAATGTATGCATGTGTGTGTGTGTGTGTGTGTGTGTGTGTGTGCGCGCGCGCGCGTGTGTAAGTGTACACTGTAGCATGCGTTGGATTTTTTCAGTTAACTTCCCTATTCTGACCGCCAAATTGTTCAGCACTTACTGTTAACTTCACTACAGTGAGTTGCTCCGTACCCACCTTGTCCGTACCTTATGTTGAAATTTTGACAATACCTGACCTTAGAGCCAAATTCACTATAGATATCTAAATTTTTCATATTCCGTGTGGTAGCCTTGCAGTCAGGTGCACCTGACGTCAGCTCGTATGTGTAGCCTCACAACACACGGACAATTTACTAAACAACCGAAACGCGTAAAAACATTCAACGCCGGCGAGCCTTACAACGAGGCTAGCTCCGGAAGGTTGAGTCTACGACTTGTATGACAAATTTCGTGCTCAGAAGCAGGGACGATTATAGAGCCTTTTCTTCCATTTTACCTTAAAAATTAAAACTGGCTTACATAATTGTTAACAGGGCGATTTGCCAAATAAGGTTAATAATACTGAACAGAATTTTATTTGAACGTCAGAATTTTTTTTTTTCAATTTTAAAATAATTTTTAAAATAAGTTTTAATTAATAAGTAATTAAAAATAATTTATTGGAAAATTCCTGGAAAAACCTACAATTTTCTGATTAATTCCGAAAAAGTTGCATTAAATTCACAAAAACAACTAAATACCGATTTTATTTTCTAAAATAAATGAGGGGGACGTTCTAGGAAGGGGGCGCTCTAGGATAGACCCAACAAATATGTTTATCATCTTCAAATATTCTGGGAACGGTTTTTATTTTATTTATTTATTCTTACTTTTATTATATATATACTCTGCAAATCTAAGTGTGATACTACATGTCAGTTTAAACTGCGAAACTTCAGTTTTGCAGTTACAACTGCAAAACTCCCGAGTTCGTCAGTTTAAACTGCAGAACTCCCGGGTTCGTCAGTTTGAACTGCAGAACTCCCGAGTTCGTCGGTTTAAACTGCAAAACTCCCGAGTTCTTCAGTTTAAACCGAGGAACTGTTTTGCAGTTTAAACTGACGAACTCGGGAGTTTTGCAGTTGTAACTGCGAAACTAAAGTTTTGCAGTTTAAACTGACATGTAGTATCACACTTAGATTTCCAGAGCAGGCGAGAGGTACCAGGAATCGGGTATTTCACATCGTTTAAACCGGATCCAAAGAAGAAAAGTATTGCTTCTTGATTTGTTTCCTCCTTGACGCTGATTGGCTGATACCGTCGAAGTTCTTGGACCGACTGCCAGGTCTGCGATCGCCCTAGTGGCGTGCCCGAGAACTACGTCGGTGTAAGCCAATCGGCTTTAAGGAGGAAACAAATCAGAAAGCAGTACTTTTTTGCTGTGGGTCCGGTTTGAATAGAGTGAAATACCCTATTCGAATAACCGCTACAGCACCTCCCTATAAGAAGTTCGTCGCTGCACCGCCGTTCTCTTAAATTTTTCTAGCCTCAATCAATTTGTTTAAATATATATATTTTTTAAACTTCCTCGTGAAAATAGTATTTTATTTTTTATATTATATTTTATTTATATAATAATTTTATTATTTATTATTTTTATCTTTAAAAAATGCAGGGGGTACCTCTAGGAGGGGGTCCCTTTTAAACTTTCCCAGGGGGGGAACTGCGGCAAGAGAGCATTCCACTAAAATAATAAAAAATAATAAAAAAAATAGGGGGGGAACTCTGCTAGGGGGACTCTCCAGAAGTTTCCCCCTGATTTCTGTAGTTCAAAAAATAATTTTGGAATTTAAATTAATTTTAATTTAAATTAATTATAAAAAAAATAAAAAATAATAAAAATGGTTTTATTTTTTAAAAAGTTTAAATATTTTAATTCTTATATTTAAGAATTAGAAAATATATATTTAAAAAAATAGGGAACACGCGCGCTCGTGCGTGCGAGTGTGTTTTTTTTTTACTGTAGCTTCAGATGATTTTTTTTTTTAAGGTAAATTCCTCATATACTTACCTTTAAATTTGTATGTATGAATGTATGCATGTATGTATTATGTGTGAATGTGTGTGTGTGTGTGTGTGCGCGCGCGCGCGCGCGCGTGTGTGTGTTAGTGTACACTGTAGCATGCGTTGGATTTTTTAAGTTAACTTCCCTATCCTGACCGCCGAATTGTTCAGCACTGACTGTCAACTTCACTACAGTGAGTTGCTCCGTACCCACCTTGTCCGTACCTTATGTTGAAATTTTGACAATACCTGACCCAGGTGCACCTAACGTCAGCTCGTATGTGTAGCCTCACCTGTGATCGCTGAACACACGGACAATTTACTAAAGAACCGAAACGCGTAAAAACATTCGAAGCCGGTGAGCCTTACAACGGAAGGGGAAACCACAATTGGTCCTACCGGAATTTGTCCTGCCGTAATTTCTTAAATATAGAAGTAATTAAATCGAAAGGTCTTCAAGTTTTTGTCCTACCTAAAAATATTTACACTTGTCGAAAATAAATTGGAAAACCATTCTTGGAAATGAAAATATACAGTTGAAAATAAATAAATATTTTATGTGTATTCTGTCCTACCAAAAAACAATTTGGTTTTCTGGAATAATGTTGAAAATTGTTGTGGAAAGACATTGTTAAGCCAAACAAGCAGGCCCGCCCTTCCGCCAAACGTCGTTGCCAGCTCCGCTTTGCTACGCTGGCAACTCCGTTCGGCAGGGGGCGTGCCTGCTTGGCCTGCCGGCGGCGTTCGGTCGGGCCTTCGGCCCGACCCCTAAGTCACACAGAACGTCCTCTTAGCTTGTAAATGATCGGGCCTGCGGCCCAAAAAGGCATTCTCTTCGGAAAGAGGCAGTTTGTAACGGTGAACCACCGAAACTACAGCCCTCCCTTCTGCTTTGAAAACGTGCCGATAGTGACTTAACGGTCAGTTATTCGGCAAAAAAGGGGAGTCAGAAATCTCGAAAAATGTCGAAATACGTGAGTTCGGCCTCAGATGGAACGGTCGAACTCGGACTTTATTTGGCAGCAGTTGGCAACACTGAATTACGCTCGTCGAAACGATTTTAACGATATATGCGTCGAGGGGTGTCGAAAATTTCAAAAAATGTCGAAATATGTCGAAAATTTTCGAAATATGTAGAAATACGTCAAAAAAGTCGAAAAATCTCGAAATATCTTAAAAATGTTCAGAAATATCGAAAAATATGGAAAATGTCGAAAAACATCGAAAAATATCGAAAAATGAGGGATAATGTCGAAAAATGTCGAAGAATATCAAAAATTGCCAAAAATGTTTACAAATATCAAAATATGTCGGAATATGTCTACAATGTCGAAAAATATCAAAAAACATCGAAAATTATCAAAAATGTCAAAAATTATCGAAAATTATCGAAAATTATCGAAAAATATCGAAAAATATCGAAAATGTCGAAAAATATCGCAAATGTCGAACAATATCGAAAAACAACGAAAAATGTCGAAAATATCGAAAAACATCGGAAAATATCGAGAAATGTCGAAAATAATCGAAATGTTTGAGTTTTGACGATTGGCAACACTGAAAATTGAAAAACGGTTGGCACCACTGAATTGCGCTCGAAAAGACGGTTCTAGAGAGGTGCGGGTCGATGGGGTTCGTAAAAGTTGAAAAGTGGGTCAATTTTGGGTGCTTTTTACAGTGTAGTCGCGAGTTGGGTCCTTTTTATCTAAAAACGGTGGGCGCCATTGAACTGGCCGCGAAAAGACGCTTCCGGGGAGGTACGGGTCGACGGGGTTGAGAAAAGTTGAAAACTGGACCAATTACGGGTGCTTTTTACAGTGTTGTCGCGAGCTGGGTCCATTTTTTTGTAAAAGGGTGAGCACCATTGAACTAGACGCGAAAAGACGCTTCCGGAGAGGTACGGGTGGACGGGGTTGGAAAAAGTTGATTGTTTATTCCGTGAAAACTTTAATAATTTTTTTCAGTGCCTTAATGAGGGTTGGCAGGATTTGCACCAGGCGTTTCGGTGTCCAGGAGTGACCCTTAAGATACTCTAAAAATTTCAACTCTCTAGCTCAACTCCTTCGAGTGGAACAGACAGACAGACAGACAGACAGACAAACAGACAGACACCAGATCGATTGCATAAGCCCGCTCTGAAGCTTTTTCAAAGCAGAAGGGCGGGCTAAAAACGGTTGGCACCACTGAATTTCGCTCGAAAAGACGGTTCTAGAGAGGTGCGGGTCGATGGGGTTCGTAAAAGTTGAAAAGTGGGTCAATTTTGGGTGCTTTTTACAGTGTAGTCGCGAGTTGGGTCCTTTTTATCGAAAAACGGTGGGCGCCATTGAACTGGACGCGAAAAGACGCTTCCGGGGAGGTACGGGTCGACGGGGTTGAGAAAAGTTGAAAACTGGACCAATTACGGGTGCTTTTTACAGTGTAGTCCCGAGCTGGGTCCATTTTTTCGTAAAAGGGTGTGCACCATTGAACTAGACGCGAAAAGACGCTTCCGGAGAGGTACGGGTCGACGGGGTTGGAAAAAGTTAAAAAAAAATTTTTTGTTTATTCCGTGAAAACTTTAATAATTTTTTTCAGTGCCTTAATGAGGGTTGGCGGGATTTGCACCAGGCGTTTCGGTGTCCAGGAGTGACCCTTAAGATACCCTAAAAATTTCAACTCTCTAGCTCAACTCCTTCGAGTGGAACAGACAGACAGACAGACAGACAAACAGACAGACAGACAGACAGACACCAGATCGATTGCATAAGCCCGCTCTGAAGCTTTTTCAAAGCAGAAGGGCGGGCTAAAAAATAAAATGAACGGTGGGAAAAATAATTAAATAAGTGTTGTGTGTATTGTCCTACCGAAAATAATTTTATCCTCCGGTAAACTGTGGGAGAATGTTCAGAATTTCCAGATAATTATTTTTTCTTTTCCCGAATGTAAAACGTGGAATTGAAAATGTTTTCGGGTAGGACAATTAATTAACAAAATTGGTTTTTTGGAAATAATAATTTATTTTTTCCATTTTTTAAATTTCCAAAACTATCCGATAATTTCTACAACGAGAATTGAAAAAGAACGACGCGTCAATAATATTTCGATTCGAAAAGAATTGCGTGATATGTCGATATGTCCGCCGACCATCACGAATCGGCAACCAAAGTGTGAACTTCACGAACCGCGTCAAGGTGAGGTCTCGTACGAGGCTAGGCGCTGAACTTCTCATAACAGAACATTAAGGAGGCGGTGCGCGCAAGCCAATGCCGCTGCCGCATTGTTTACGTTTTCGAAAAGCCGAAGACGCACATTCAAGAAGAAAAGCTGCTAGAACTTTTATAGCTATTGCTATCACTATTGCTATAGCTATAGCTATTGCTATAGCTATTGCTATTTTCCTTTTCAGCGAGCGTCACTGCTGCGAGGCTAGCAACGAGCAGTATGGCAAATTAGTGATCCATAAATGTAGATGTATAGCAATTCTTTTCTATAGCTCGTTTCATTATTTTAAGTTCCTGATTTCGTTTTGATTTTGTTCGTCCGTCCCTTCCTTCGTATGTATGTATGTACTGTATGTATGTATGTATGTATGTATAGCTATAGCTGTGGCTATTGCTATTGCCGCGGGAGTAGCTCACGATCTATCGCTTAACATATTGTAGCTATGGCAATAGCTATAGCTATGACAATAGCTATAGCTCTGGCGATAGCTATAGCTATGGCGATAGCTATTGCTATAGCTGTGGCTATTGCTATTGCCGTGGTAGCTCGCGATCTATCGCTAAACATATTGTAGCTATGGCAATAGCTATAACTATGGCAATTGCTACAGCTATGGCTATTGCTATAGCTATGGTTATTGCTGTTGCCGCGAGAGTAGCTCGCTATCTATCGCTAAACATATTTTAGCTATTGCTATAGCTATCCCCATAGCAATGGCTATTGCTCTTACCGCGGGGGTTTCTCGCGGTCCTCGGGGGTAGCTCCGCGGAACGCGGATTCATGGTCTCACGAGGGTCTCACCCCGGGGTCACGGGGATTGTTTGCGGTGTCGGATCCGCGGTTCGCGAGATACCCCCACGGAGCGACTCGCAGACCGCGAGCTTTCCCGGCGGACTCGCGAGAAACCGTGAACCTCCCCCCCGATAACGCCCCGCCGTAGACCGCGCGAACCGCGAGAGGGCCATTTCGGGGCGTTGGCTGCAACAACAGTGGTCTGTCAAGTTAAGGACGCGCGTCAATTTGTTTGCCTCATCCTCATGAGACCAAATCCACCTTAATTGGTTCTCAATGTACCAACACAGGAGGACAGCAAGGTGGGGGCGGGGGCGACATATGCTCCGAGCGCCTTCCAGACGAGGGGGAAGGCGGCAGGGTTGCCAACCTCCCGGACGGGGCGGGGGGGGGGAGGGGGGGGGGACAGCACCCCTCCCGCTTTTGCCTTTCGAACGCACGCAAGGCGTCAGGACTTACACACATACATAAAAACATTCGGGAAAGCCCATAAAGGCACCCCACACATGCACACAAATCAACATAAATTACCCCCCCCCCTCCATAAATACATACATACATACATACATACATACATACATACAGTACATACAGTACATACATACATACGAAGGAAGGGACGGACGAACAAAATCAAAACGAAATCAGGAACTTAAAATAATGAAAAGAGCTATAGAAAAGAATTGCTATACATCTACATTTATGGATCACTAATTTGCCATACTACTCGTTGCTAGCCTCGCAGCAGTGACGCTCGCTGAAAAGGAAAATAGCAATAGCTATAGCAATAGCTATAGCTATAGCAATAGTGATAGCAATAGCTATAAAAGTTCTAGCAGCTTTTCTTCTTGAATGTGCGTCTTCGGCTTTTCGAAAACGTAAACAATGCGGCAGCGGCATTGGCTTGCGCGCACCGCCTCCTTAATGTTCTGTTATGAGAAGTTCAGCGCCTAGCCTCGTACGAGACCTCACCTTGACGCGGTTCGTGAAGTTCACACTTTGGTTGCCGATTCGTGACGGTCGGCGGACATATCGACATATCACGCAATTCTTTTCGAATCGAAATATTATTGACGCGTCGTTCTTTTTCAATTCTTGTTATAGAAAATATCGGATAGTTTTGGAAATTTAAAAAATGGAAAAAATAAATTATTATTTCCAAAAAACCAATTTTGTTAATTAATTGTCCTACCCGAAAACATTTTCAATTCCACGTTTTAAAGGGGATGGCTCATCTGGTATACGTAAAATATTTTAAAAATATTTTAAAAATATTTATTTAATATTTTTTAAAAAATATGTGTATACCAGGTGAGATTCGCTGCAAAATACAATACAACATTTTTTTAAATGCATTTTATTGTATTTTTTAATTAATTACAAATGTCATCCGGCTATGCTGAAGTTACGTAGAGTCGAGCAAAGGTATCGTTATACTAACGACAAATTTTTCATGAGTGCGGGCTGAAACAGATGCGCTGCATGCGTTATTTCTCATCGCGCGAAACATTTCGTTATACACCTCACTTGCTGGTATAGAGCGCGTGCGCGCAACCGGCGGTAAACTTCAAATCTGAGTTCAGCATCAGTGTGGGTGGGTGTGGGTGTGTCCTCTTGGGATAAAACTGCGCTGTTTGCTTAAGCAGCTCTGCGAATGCAAGGGTGATTCCTCGATAAATTTACGTTAGAACAGTATAGTTTGTGTAATAAAAATTTGTGCAATGGTCTGTGCCGTAACGAAAATTACAATCCTCATACGTGCTACGCCTGCTCAACCGCCTGGTGCTTAGGCAGCCCATCACACGCGGCACAGCGCCGTACGGAGTGTTTGCAGGTGTTTGTAATTTATGTGCAGTATAAAATTACGCATCGTTAAATAAAGAATGTGGCCCCGCATAATTTCGTTAACTCGAGTAGCGTTTTTCGGAGGTTGTGGAAACATAACCTCCTCAAGCTTTGAACATGGAGTATCACTTTGTGATGATTGATTTGCGAGCGCTAAAATTTTCCCCTCGTTTCTTGATTGCACACTTGTTGCGTTCCGGTTATCTGTTCCTCGGTAACACTGCGCTTTCACTATTCACGCATTTTGGGTTGCATTTCTCGTCTGTCACAATGCCTAAGATGACGAAGGGGGAAAACCGGAAAAACCTCTCCAAAATCGCGACGCAACTACGCGCATTGCGCCTATTACCAACTATTACACGTCTATTAACACGTTTGGGCTATTGCATTTGAAATTCGTCGCCAGACATGGGGAAACTCACATCTGCTACACCTGTCGCATAAATAGAGCCGATCTAGGAAACTATACTAACTGTTGAGTTGTTTTAAAATTTCACCATCAGAAAGTAATAGACGATTAATTCTCTTAGGGGTACTTTCCTATGATATACACATACACCAGCAACACAGATGCTCAGTGATTCTAACATGGGAAGAATACTTTAGAGGAATATTTTGATGTAGGGTTGATTCTATGAACATGAATTTCAATAATTTTCATGCATATTAGCAAACATGAAAAGGTTGACAGCCAATGGTGTGTGTGTATTGATGAACAGATTCAAACTTGACCATTTTTCCTATCCTTTATTGCCAAAAACAGGAGACTTTGTTACAAGAAAGTAGTTTGCTAACCTGCACTCAAGAAACAATAAAAAACTCTTCCTCCTGAAATTTTTATATTAAAGGAGATTTAAGTTTTGAATTCGACCAATACTGCTTAAGTTATGAGTGATAAGTAATGTCATATATAGAAGACAAGTACTGGTGGATACCTTGGTTGAGGTGATTTTGATTCATGAACATGAATGTGTGTACTGTTGAAAAATAACAGAAATGGAAAGGGACGGGTCACTTTGGTCAAATAGTGAGATACTTAAAGTTGATTGTCACTCCTAACTCTTTATTCAGACAAAGTAATACATCTGGGCAAAACATGTCCCTTATTGTGGATGTCTAACCAATCATAAGCTTTGAAAACATGATCCACAGGTTTTTAATGTGAAATATTTTTAGGTGGAACTCCAATGGAACAATCTACGCTACCCATCACCCATCATCCGCCACCCATCACATGCGATTTAGTGTTTTTACATTCCGAAATACAATCATAAGGTGTGGAGTCATATTTATTGTTCACACACATCCTAAGTCTTAACCACAACCCGAGTTGTACGCGTAAACACACTAAATAGCAAGTGATGGGTGATGGGTAGCGTAGATTGCTCCATTGGAGTTCCACCCTTTTTTGAGTTTAATTAGTAAAATGTGACAACATTATGATGTCAGTAAAATAATTCTTTGAAAAAAATTTCATGATCCAGTTCAACTGAAGGTGGTTGGAATTATCGTAAAAATCTTCATCTCATGACAAATGTCAGTTCTGTGCTCTGTATATGATACTACTTATAACTCATAACTTAAGCCGTATTGGTCAAACTCAAACTTTGATCTCCTTAAATTCCAAGCAAACCATTTTTACTACTCGTTCTTTACCTGTCTCCTCTGAATCTGTAATGCGTGAGGTAAAAAGAACAAGTATTGTGTTTGGTCACACCTAATTTAGAAATATGGATTCATCTCCATTAATATGATACACATACACATGATTTTATATTTATTTTAAAGGTCATGCCGCACTGAATATTTCATAATAGAAGTTTTTTTTTGTTATGGGGAACTGAAAAACTCTAAGTGCTAGTACAGAAGCCTTTAATAACCTAGTATTTACTCTTTTGTGTACTGAATACCAGCATGAGTTATTTTGTATTTTAAAGTAACGTGGCCAGACAAAGTACTCATGTTTTCTCCTCCTACTTCTGGTAAAGAACGAGTTCAATTTCTTATATACCAAAACACTTTTGTACATACCTCCGGAGCATTTAGGGCTGTATCCAATAACATGCATCCTACAACCTACATGTACCCCCCTCCCCTCACCCTGTTTTGACCGCTTTACAAGGCGCATTTCATTTGTTTGCCTCATCCAGCCTCATCCTCATGAGACTAAATCCACCTTTTGTTTTTCGAAAATCGCGAATCGCGATTAGCGGCGGGTCCAGTCTCGACCTCGACTCGATCCCTCAGCTCCGCCTTCTGGCAACACTGGTCGGATTCTGCTCGAACCTTCTGGAACCTCTCCTCTTCCCGAAAGCTTCGACGGCTTTTTTCCTTCCCCTTCCCTCCATTCGCCCGCAGGCCTGGCTTCTCTACGAGCTCCCGCGTTCGCTGTGCTGTTCGACTATAACCATGTGTAAGTTTTTCAATCCTCTTAATTCTTTTGAGGTGTGTTTCATCAAAATGAAAGGATGATGAATGTATGCTTCGTCCAGCCCTTTGGCTTAGACGGTTCGCCGCACCGATGTAATGGAAAAGTCATTTTGACCATTAACTGGTGCGTCCCGCCATGGCTTCTGGCTAGGCTCTATGGTCCCGCCTCCAGCCGTTTCTATGGAGTTTTCCAGCCCTACTTATTTCGGTGGCTTTGGTGCTTATCTGTTTCTGCGATCGCTTTTAATACGACTCGTAGCCACTCGTAGCTCGTGTTTTAGTCCAATCAAATTCGAACATGCGGTGCTTTGTACGCAGTGGAGGAGTTTGCTCTTGAGTAATGATTGATTTTTTTTTCCTTTCCTGCAGCAGAAACTGGGACTCAGACCTCCCCACCGGCGGCAACTGCCCCACCCGATCCCCCATCCACCCCTGTGGCAGTGCCGGACCCTACTGTGTGGGAGGTTAACTATCACTATCACTTCCACTTCAGTAAGTATATATCACTGTCAACTTGTATTTTTCCTCACCATTTGTTTTGAAACTAACGTTTTTTATATCCTTGTTCAAATTATTACTTACTTGATTCAAGTTAACCCTTTTAACTCAAAAGGAATGGACTCAGACTTGTGCGTGCTTCTGTTTGTTTATCCTTCATTTTCTCTTCTTTTCTCTACCTAAGTTTTCTGTATACAAACGATTCTTTTCATGTTTTTAAATAAATCAAGCATGTCTCTACTTGTTTCAGCTCCAGATCCGGTGTCAGAGCCATCTCCACCCGCTCAGCCACCTCAGCCACTACGAGCGACTCTCCCTAATTTGTGGAATGGTATGTGTACTTTATTGCAATGTTTTTGAATTTCTGTTATCCCCTTTTTCCTCCTAAAAATAATAAATTAACTATTTTTTCTTTTTCTTGCAGTAAGCAATGTTACTCCAGTGAGGCGAGCAAGGGGACGGCCAACTAATGCAGAGCGTCAGCTGCGCGCTCAAGTTGAGGCTCTCCTGCAAAACCAGCGACATGCTACTCTTCAGGCTGGTGCCCTCCCTGGTGCTGCAGCTCCTCAGCCAGTAGCCTTCCCCGGACATGGACCTGCAGCTCCTCAGCCTGTAGCCTTCCCGGGACCTGGACCGTCAACTCCTCAGCCTGCAGCCTTCCCTGGACCTGCACCTGCTGTAACTCCTCAGCCTGCAGCCTTCCCCAGACCTGGACCTGCACCTGCTGTAACTCCTCAGCCTGTAGCCTTCCCCGGACCTGGACCTTTTGCAACTCCTCAGCCTGTAGCATTCCCTGGACCTGGACCTGCTGCAACTCCTCAGCCTGCTGCAACTGGAGAGTGTCTGATTTGTAGGAGTCAGGCAGACTCGATTCTGTCCACTTGCTGGCACTCGGTTTGTGAGGAGTGCATGCTCCGTTGGCTAGTGAGGCGCCGTGCTTGCCCTGACCCAAGATGTGCAGTTCCTTGCACTGCTCAAAATATCATTCGGAGCGGGCAAGCAGCAGTGGCTGCTTAAATTTCTTGCGTTTTTTGATTTTCATGTCATGACTGTTTTACCTGAAGAATTTTCTTTTTATTTATCATGATTATTTTTTCTTTAATTTTCATTTGTTGGCGTTCGGCCTTTTTCTGTGCCCAAATTTTCTTTTCATTTATATTATTTTTTCTTAATTTTCATTTGTTGTCGATCCGCCTATTTGTGTGCCAAAATTTGTGTGCGCCTGTACATTTTTTACTGAATATATCCATGGTACACTAATTTTGTTTTCTCCTTTCGCTCCTTCTGGACCTACCCCACGTTCTTCCTACGTATTAGCACCTCTCCATCTTTTTGTTAGCTACAGCCACAAGGATGAGGAAATGGAGTCTACATTTGAAAATGGGATATTGTAATTGAATAGTAATAACACAATTTAAGTACTAACTCTGCATGAAGAGCATAAGTACAGTATGTATAGATTTATTTAAAAACATAAAAAGAAGTGTTTGCATACAGAAAACTTAGGTAAAGAAAAGAATAGAAAATGAAGGATGCAACTGCCAGAAGAATGTCAGCGTAAGGGAAAAGCAATACCATCAATCTTGGAGGTGTCTGCTTACAGAAATGTTGCCATGGTATTGTCATAAAAGGCTGAATGTCTGATCACTATTTTTGCCACTTCCTGGAGGAAGTTAAGTATTAAAAAGTCCAAAGTCATTGTTGGCCTCCTTAAAATTCCTGTCAGAACACTTATTTGAGTATCATCACTTAGTGGTGAGCATATTCGTGAAGGTCTGGCAAGTAAAGGCCTTCTGCCAAGTCGAAGCAGGTGCTCGTCATCAAGTGTGGTTTGTGCCATACGAAGGATGTTTCCTGAGGCATCACATTAAATACACATTAAATGATCATGTCATAGGCACCTGTAAGGTTAAATCTTTTTTTTGTTTTGAACATGACATACGTATGAATGGTTGAACTCTGTGCTGGTGTCGCATACAGACTTGTCTCAAGTCCCTGGCCAATATTTCCCTGGAGGTAATTGCAGGTTCTTACAGTAAGTACTGCATTGTGCTCAATCTATTTTTGTTGTGGGAAAAATTCTCTCGCTTACCTGGCATAGTTTGTTTTTTCTGGACAACCGCACACAGTGAAATTAAGTGGTGGGCGGGAAAGTATTTCTATAATTGGCCACAGAAGATTAAAGATAAAGTTGTTGCTGTCCATAATTTCCTTTTTGACCACAAATAACCCATGAAGAATCAGGCTTCTCGGTAAAAATTGCAATGCAAAGCATAAATGGATAATGCGTCTAAATAGAGGCCAATGCTGTTCGTGATGCCTTACTGTTTCTACATGGGTGGCAGCTAGTCTGCTTATAATCTAGAACAAGAAAGTTGGAAAATATTTTGGATCAAGAATCATTCATGATATCGTGAAATAGGATTTTCTAGAAATGAGAGCAGTAAGACAGCTTAAAAGAAGGCATAACATCAAGTACAAAGTAAACCAGTTTTCTTACAGTTATATTTTGATGCACTGAATGCACAATTTGCACACCAAAAATAGTTTTGTAAGACTCAGCCTGCAATGGATTGTCATCACAAATCACAAAATGAAATTGCCACGTTCCCAACTTGGCTCTTAGTAGAGAAAACATAGTAATGTAGGCATCCTCCGATTCATTTTCAAATAGAATCCAACACAACCGCAAAACCTAATAATTAAGAAAATTTATCATCAACAAAGAATCTTTTTAGAGCAACCTTAATTACTACAAATAATGCTGACTTACAACATTGTTACTCACTGTGCAAATACAGTGAACCTGTAAAGAAAATGAAAAAGTAAACGGAAAATTGTACATGAATAAGAAAATTTAAAAATATCTTATTTTGAAACAATTACTTACGAGCCACTGCTGTAATGAATTTGCTGAGAAATTAATGGTACAGCTATAAATGTAGGTGCTTGTCCTGAGCAAGTTCAATGCGGTGTCGGTTACAATCAAAATACAGTCAGAACTGTCAGCTAAATGTTCTGACCCCCCAAATACGCCACATGTTGATCCAAAAGAACTTGTCACAGTAGCGTGTTGGAGAAGTTCACTAAGGTCTCGAATATTCATTCCTATTATTAGATTAATCAAACAACTTCAAAATGTCAGGAGCGACAGTAAGCACTGGACAGCTAAAGCCAATGCCAATGCCTATTATGTCATAAAAAGAATTCAGGCCAATGAAGAGGCAAGGAAAAAACAAGTGACAGTCAATAAGTCAATTTAAATTAAACACGCAACTTAAATCGCTTGGACCGGTGGAAAGAAGCGAGAGCGTATGGAATTCCGTTTCAGCCATCTGCCCTAACCGGCCGGCGCGAGCAGCTCGCCGTCTGATTTAAAGGATCGCTTTCGTATCGCCGTCCTTGTCGCATCTACCGCTGGGTCCCATAAGTGCGACAAGGACAGATGCGCGAGATCATTTTTAAACCAGGCGGTAGTGTGGTAGCGCCCGCACCCAGGGCAAGTTGGTCCTGGGCGTCCCAGCACAGCACTGCCTGGTTCCACCCAGGGTGCGCATTCCATTGGCCTGAGCCTGGGCACCAGGATTCAGGACAAGCTGGTCATGGGCCTTGCCGCCCGGCCCGGCCCGGGCCCCCCACGGCGCGAGCAGCTCGCCGTCTGATTTAAAGGATCGCTTTCGTATCGCCGTCCTTGTCGCATCTACCGCTGGGTCCCATAAGTGCGACAAGGACAGATGCGCGAGATCATTTTTAAACCAGGCGGTAGTGTGGTAGCGCCCGCACCCAGGCCAAGTTGGTCCTGGGCGTCACAGCACAGCACTGCCTGGTTCCACCCAGGGTGCGCATTCCAGTGGCCTGAGCCTGGGCACCAGGATTCAGGACAAGCTGGCCATGGGCTTTGCCGCCCGGCCCGGCCCAGTCGTATCGCCGTCCTTGTCGCATCTACCGCTGGGTCCCAAAAGTGCGACAAGGACAGATGCGCGAGAGCATTTTTAAACCAGGCGGTAGTGTGGTAGCGCCCGCACCCAGGCCAAGTTGGTCCTGGGCGTCCCAGCACAGCACTGCCTGGTTCCACCCAGGGTGCGCATTCCATTGGCCTGAGCCTGGGCACCAGGATTCAGGACAAGCTGGTCATGGGCCTTGCCGCCCGGCCCGGCCCGGCCCGCGGGCCCCCTTCGGCGCGAGCAGCTCGCCGTCTGATTTAAAGGATCGCTTTCGTATCGCCGTCCTTGTCGCATCTACCGCTGGGTCCCATAAGTGCGACAAGGACAGATGCGCGAGAGCATTTTTAAACCAGGCGGTAGTGTGGTAGCGCCCGCACCCAGGCCAAGTTGGTCCTGAGCGTCCCAGCACAGCACTGCCTGGTTCCACCCAGGGTGCGCATTCCAGTGGCCTGAGCCTGGGCACCAGGATTCAGGACAAGCTGGTCATGGGCTTTGCCGCCCGGCCCGGCCCGGGCCCGCCTGGCGCGAGCAGCTCGCCGTCTGATTTAAAGGATCGCTTTCGTATCGCCGTCCTTGTCGCATCTACCGCTGGGTCCCATAAGTGCGACAAGGACCTATGCGCGAGAGCATTTTTAAACCAGGCGGTAGTGTGGTAGCGCCCGCACCCAGGGCAAGTTGGTCCTGGGCGTCACAGCACAGCACTGCCTGGTTCCACCCAGGGTGCGCATTCCATTGGCCTGAGCCTGGGCACCAGGATTCAGGACAAGCTGGTCATGGGCCTTGCCGCCCGGCCCGGCCCGGCCCGGCCCGGCCCGGGCCCCCCTCGGCGCGAGCAGCTCGCCGTCTGATTTAAAGGATCGCTTTCGTATCGCCGTCCTTGTCGCATCTACCGCTGGGTCCCATAAGTGCGACAAGGACAGATGCGCGAGAGCATTTTTAAACCAGGCGGTAGTGTGGTAGCGCCCGCACCCAGGCCAAGTTGGTCCTGGGCGTCCCAGCACAGCACTGCCTGGTTCCACCCAGGGTGCGCATTCCATTGGCCTGAGCCTGGGCACCAGGATTCAGGACAAGCTGGTCATGGGCTTTGCCGCCCGGCCCGGCCCGGTCGTATCGCCGTCCTTGTCGCATCTTCCGCTGGGTCCCATAAGTGCGACAAGGACCGATGCGCGAGAGCATTTTTAAACCAGGCGGTAGTGTGGTAGCGCCCGCACCCAGGCCAAGTTGGTCCTGGGCGTCCCAGCACAGCACTGCCTGGTTCCACCCAGGGTGCGCATTCCATTGGCCTGAGCCTGGGCACCAGGATTCAGGACAAGCTGGTCATGGGCTTTGCCGCCCGGCCCGGCCCGGTCGTATCGCCGTCCTTGTCGCATCTTCCGCTGGGTCCCATAAGTGCGACAAGGACAGATGCGCGAGAGCATTTTTAAACCAGGCGGTAGTGTGGTAGCGCCCGCACCCAGGCCAAGTTGGTCCTGGGCGTCCCAGCACAGCACTGCCTGGTTCCACCCAGGGTGCGCATTCCATTGGCCTGAGCCTGGGCACCAGGATTCAGGACAAGCTGGTCATGGGCTTTGCCGCCCGGCCCGGCCCGGTCGTATCACCGTCCTTGTCGCATCTTCCGCTGGGTCCCATAAGTGCGACAAGGACAGATGCGCGAGAGCATTTTTAAACCAGGCGGTAGTGTGGTAGCGCCCGCACCCAGGCCAAGTTGGTCCTGGGCGTCCCAGCACAGCACTGCCTGGTTCCACCCAGGGTGCGCATTCCATTGGCCTGAGCCTGGGCACCAGGATTCAGGACAAGCTGGTCATGGGCTTTGCCGCCCGGCCCGGCCCGGGCCCGCCTGGCGCGAGCAGCTCGCCGTCTGATTTAAAGGATCGCTTTCGTATCGCCGTCCTTGTCGCATCTACCGCTGGGTCCCATAAGTGCGACAAGGACCTATGCGCGAGAGCATTTTTAAACCAGGCGGTAGTGTGGTAGCGCCCGCACCCAGGGCAAGTTGGTCCTGGGCGTCACAGCACAGCACTGCCTGGTTCCACCCAGGGTGCGCATTCCATTGGCCTGAGCCTGGGCACCAGGATTCAGGACAAGCTGGTCATGGGCTTTGCCGCCCGGCCCGGCCCGGTCGTATCGCCGTCCTTGTCGCATCTTCCGCTGGGTCCCATAAGTGCGACAAGGACCGATGCGCGAGAGCATTTTTAAACCAGGCGGTAGTGTGGTAGCGCCCGCACCCAGGCCAAGTTGGTCCTGGGCGTCCCAGCACAGCACTGCCTAGTTCCACCCAGGGTGCGCATTCCATTGGCCTGAGCCTGGGCACCAGGATTCAGGACAAGCTGGTCATGGGCTTTGCCGCCCGGCCCGGCCCGGTCGTATCGCCGTCCTTGTCGCATCTTCCGCTGGGTCCCATAAGTGCGACAAGGACAGATGCGCGAGAGCATTTTTAAACCAGGCGGTAGTGTGGTAGCGCCCGCACCCAGGCCAAGTTGGTCCTGGGCGTCCCAGCACAGCACTGCCTGGTTCCACCCAGGGTGCGCATTCCATTGGCCTGAGCCTGGGCACCAGGATTCAGGACAAGCTGGTCATGGGCTTTGCCGCCCGGCCCGGCCCGGTCGTATCACCGTCCTTGTCGCATCTTCCGCTGGGTCCTATAAGTGCGACAAGGACAGATGCGCGAGAGCATTTTTAAACCAGGCGGTAGTGTGGTAGCGCCCGCACCCAGGCCAAGTTGGTCCTGGGCGTCCCAGCACAGCACTGCCTGGTTCCACCCAGGGTGCGCATTCCATTGGCCTGAGCCTGGGCACCAGGATTCAGGACAAGCTGGTCATGGGCTTTGCCGCCCGGCCCGGCCCGGGCCCGCCTGGCGCGAGCAGCTCGCCGTCTGATTTAAAGGATCGCTTTCGTATCGCCGTCCTTGTCGCATCTACCGCTGGGTCCCATAAGTGCGACAAGGACCTATGCGCGAGAGCATTTTTAAACCAGGCGGTAGTGTGGTAGCGCCCGCACCCAGGGCAAGTTGGTCCTGGGCGTCACAGCACAGCACTGCCTGGTTCCACCCAGGGTGCGCATTCCATTGGCCTGAGCCTGGGCACCAGGATTCAGGACAAGCTGGTCATGGGCCTTGCCGCCCGGCCCGGCCCGGCCCGGCCCGGCCCGGGCCCCCCTCGGCGCGAGCAGCTCGCCGTGCGATTTAAAGGATCGCTTTCGTATCGCCGTCCTTGTCGCATCTACCGCTGGGTCCCATAAGTGCGACAAGGACCTATGCGCGAGAGCATTTTTAAACCAGGCGGTAGTGTGGTAGCGCCCGCACCCAGGGCAAGTTGGTCCTGGGCGTCACAGCACAGCACTGCCTGGTTCCACCCAGGGTGCGCATTCCATTGGCCTGAGCCTGGGCACCAGGATTCAGGACAAGCTGGTCATGGGCTTTGCCGCCCGGCCCGGCCCGGTCGTATCACCGTCCTTGTCGCATCTTCCGCTGGGTCCCTATAAGTGCGACAAGGACAGATGCGCGAGAGCATTTTTAAACCAGGCGGTAGTGTGGTAGCGCCCGCACCCAGGCCAAGTTGGTCCTGGGCGTCCCAGCACAGCACTGCCTGGTTCCACCCAGGGTGCGCATTCCATTGGCCTGAGCCTGGGCACCAGGATTCAGGACAAGCTGGTCATGGGCTTTGCCGCCCGGCCCGGCCCGGGCCCGCCTGGCGCGAGCAGCTCGCCGTCTGATTTAAAGGATCGCTTTCGTATCGCCGTCCTTGTCGCATCTACCGCTGGGTCCCATAAGTGCGACAAGGACCTATGCGCGAGAGCATTTTTAAACCAGGCGGTAGTGTGGTAGCGCCCGCACCCAGGCCAAGTTGGTCCTGGGCGTCCCAGCACAGCACTGCCTGGTTCCACCCAGGGTGCGCATTCCATTGGCCTGAGCCTGGGCACCAGGATTCAGGACAAGCTGGTCATGGGCCTTGCCGCCCGGCCCGGCCCGGCCCGGCCCGGCCCGGGCCCCCCTCGGCGCGAGCAGCTCGCCGTCTGATTTAAAGGATCGCTTTCGTATCGCCGTCCTTGTCGCATCTACCGCTGGGTCCCATAAGTGCGACAAGGACCTATGCGCGAGAGCATTTTTAAACCAGGCGGTAGTGTGGTAGCGCCCGCACCCAGGCCAAGTTGGTCCTGGGCGTCCCAGCACAGCACTGCCTGGTTCCACCCAGGGTGCGCATTCCAGTGGCCTGAGCCTGGGCACCAGGATTCAGGACAAGCTGGTCATGGGCTTTGCCGCCCGGCCCGGCCCGGTCGTATCGCCGTCCTTGTCGCATCTTCCGCTGGGTCCCATAAGTGCGACAAGGACCGATGCGCGAGAGCATTTTTAAACCAGGCGGTAGTGTGGTAGCGCCCGCACCCAGGCCAAGTTGGTCCTGGGCGTCCCAGCACAGCACTGCCTGGTTCCACCCAGGGTGCGCATTCCATTGGCCTGAGCCTGGGCACCAGGATTCAGGACAAGCTGGTCATGGGCTTTGCCGCCCGGCCCGGCCCGGTCGTATCGCCGTCCTTGTCGCATCTTCCGCTGGGTCCCATAAGTGCGACAAGGACAGATGCGCGAGAGCATTTTTAAACCAGGCGGTAGTGTGGTAGCGCCCGCACCCAGGCCAAGTTGGTCCTGGGCGTCCCAGCACAGCACTGCCTGGTTCCACCCAGGGTGCGCATTCCATTGGCCTGAGCCTGGGCACCAGGATTCAGGACAAGCTGGTCATGGGCTTTGCCGCCCGGCCCGGCCCGGTCGTATCACCGTCCTTGTCGCATCTTCCGCTGGGTCCCATAAGTGCGACAAGGACAGATGCGCGAGAGCATTTTTAAACCAGGCGGTAGTGTGGTAGCGCCCGCACCCAGGCCAAGTTGGTCCTGGGCGTCCCAGCACAGCACTGCCTGGTTCCACCCAGGGTGCGCATTCCATTGGCCTGAGCCTGGGCACCAGGATTCAGGACAAGCTGGTCATGGGCTTTGCCGCCCGGCCCGGCCCGGGCCCGCCTGGCGCGAGCAGCTCGCCGTCTGATTTAAAGGATCGCTTTCGTATCGCCGTCCTTGTCGCATCTACCGCTGGGTCCCATAAGTGCGACAAGGACCTATGCGCGAGAGCATTTTTAAACCAGGCGGTAGTGTGGTAGCGCCCGCACCCAGGGCAAGTTGGTCCTGGGCGTCACAGCACAGCACTGCCTGGTTCCACCCAGGGTGCGCATTCCATTGGCCTGAGCCTGGGCACCAGGATTCAGGACAAGCTGGTCATGGGCCTTGCCGCCCGGCCCGGCCCGGCCCGGCCCGGCCCGGGCCCCCCTCGGCGCGAGCAGCTCGCCGTGCGATTTAAAGGATCGCTTTCGTATCGCCGTCCTTGTCGCATCTACCGCTGGGTCCCATAAGTGCGACAAGGACCTATGCGCGAGAGCATTTTTAAACCAGGCGGTGGTGTGGTAGCGCCCGCACCCAGGGCAAGTTGGTCCTGGGCGTCACAGCACAGCACTGCCTGGTTCCACCCAGGGTGCGCATTCCATTGGCCTGAGCCTGGGCACCAGGATTCAGGACAAGCTGGTCATGGGCTTTGCCGCCCGGCCCGGCCCGGTCGTATCGCCGTCCTTGTCGCATCTTCCGCTGGGTCCCATAAGTGCGACAAGGACCGATGCGCGAGAGCATTTTTAAACCAGGCGGTAGTGTGGTAGCGCCCGCACCCAGGCCAAGTTGGTCCTGGGCGTCCCAGCACAGCACTGCCTGGTTCCACCCAGGGTGCGCATTCCATTGGCCTGAGCCTGGGCACCAGGATTCAGGACAAGCTGGTCATGGGCTTTGCCGCCCGGCCCGGCCCGGTCGTATCGCCGTCCTTGTCGCATCTTCCGCTGGGTCCCATAAGTGCGACAAGGACAGATGCGCGAGAGCATTTTTAAACCAGGCGGTAGTGTGGTAGCGCCCGCACCCAGGCCAAGTTGGTCCTGGGCGTCCCAGCACAGCACTGCCTGGTTCCACCCAGGGTGCGCATTCCATTGGCCTGAGCCTGGGCACCAGGATTCAGGACAAGCTGGTCATGGGCTTTGCCGCCCGGCCCGGCCCGGGCCCCCCTCGGCGCGAGCAGCTCGCCGTCTGATTTAAAGGATCGCTTTCGTATCGCCGTCCTTGTCGCATCTTCCGCTGGGTCCCATAAGTGCGACAAGGACCGATGCGCGAGAGCATTTTTAAACCAGGCGGTAGTGTGGTAGCGCCCGCACCCAGGGCAAGTTGGTCCTGGGCGTCCCAGCACAGCACTGCCTGGTTTCACCCAGGGTGCGCATTCCATTGGCCTGAGCCTGGGCACCTCGATTCAGGACAAGCTAGTCATGGGCTTTCCCGCACGGCCCGTTCAAGCCAAGCGCGTACGGCCCCGCCGCCTGATTCTGAAGATCGCTCTCGTATCGCCGTCCTTGTCGCATATTCTGCTGGGTCCTTTAAGTGCTAAAAGGACAGATTCGTGTGTGCGATCTTTGAATCTCCAAGACGGCACTGTGGTAGCGTCAGCACTCAATCCAAGCTAGTCATGGTCTTCCCCATACTGCCCGGCCCGGCCCGGCGCCCGCTGTCCCTTGGCCCGATACTGGGCACCTGAATTCAGGACAAGCTGGTCATGGGCTTTGCCGCCCGGCCCGGCAGCTGACTCTCTACTTTGGCCGGTCGTTTCTCTTAAGGAATAGCCCTTTGAGGACTGAACACCCGCACCTCATGCTGGAGCTCTCTTTTGCGCCGCTAGCGAACCAACAGTATTTTGTTTCGAAATGGACATGTCCCATCTAACGCACTATGCGCTGCCCACGGATGGTAACTAAGGTAACTAATGATAAGAAATGGCGCTCAACTTAGATTGTTTGGCGGCATCCATTTGTTTCGCCAGAAATGGACGCAGATGTTGTCAGGAAATTACGAGAGTTAGAGGAGATCGCGGCGTTCCTACGTGTGAGTATGACTAACAAAATTCTTGTAGGCTGTTTGTAGTTAACTAAGCATGATCGACTGAATGGAAACAAAATATTGTCTCATTCCTTAAAGGGAGAGATTCGTCGCCGAGAGCGTGAATTGATTCAAACTCCATCTGAACTGAGGGAGAAAATAAATATGTTACGTCGGACAGCCGAGGTCATTGGAATAGAGATGGAAAGAATTGAAGGTACAGTCTATCTAAAATTAAAATTTTAAGGGATGAGAACAAGGCATAGTGAATAATTATTACATGTTTGCTGACCCTCAACCGTTTTCCGATCAATAAGGCGGGTGGGTTAATGATTAGAAAGGTGTGCTTATACATTCTACTATTATTCCCAATTTTCACTTTTAGAGCTACGACGAGGGCGTCAGCCACGTCAGTTCAGCAGCACCTCATTTCCTTTCCGTCCAAATGGATCAGATAGAGGCCCTCCCGGGCCTGGACGCAGTCAGAAGGGAAACAAGAGAGACAACGGTAGAGACAACCGGGGAGGCCCTCGATGGAGACCTTGACCAGCTATGCAACTGGCCTTGGAGTGCTGGCATTGCCCACCTGGTGCAAGAAATTCTATGTCCTGATTTAGTCCTTCGTTATTCAGTCCTACTGAATTTTTTCTTACTTAAATTGTGTAGGCTACGTTTTTTTCCTGTTTGATAATGGTAAGTTATAGTTGTGGCTGTTTAACTCGGCTAAAAATAAAGCGCTTTTTCCTGTTAAAGTGATCTTCAGATACTAAGTCCTCAGCCAATTTCTTTTTCACCCTGCGCCTCATTCACCTCGTCCTTCTATTATTTGTCTGCCACCATAGCGTGACGTTGGTGCCAAAATAAAAATTTACAAGCAAAAAACCATCACATGTATTAATTGTAATGACTTTAAAGTAATCTGAATATAAAAATAGTAATGCATACTCAAGACCATCACACTAGAAAATATATCAATGGGACACTAGTCCCTCCTGGCAAACCGCATGTTCTTACTAAATATTAGCACTTCGCTCCTTCATCTCTTTTATTTTCGGCACAGCCACAAGGATGAGGATATGGAGTAGATGTTTGAAAATGGGATACTGTAAATGAATTCTCTAGAACAATATATTTTTAGTATTGACTTTGCATGATCTATTTCAAAATGGAAATACTAAGAAAGATGTCAACCACAGCAAAAAATTATAAAAAACATGATGAAAGAAATTATTTACTTTAAAAGAATCCGACGAAAACTTAAAGGTCATTGATATACATATCAATAACTCTTTGAGTATTGCACCTCGTCATGGCCAGCTTCTTCAGAGCAACTCCTCGTTCCATTCCCAAGGCAGTGAGGACACTTATTTGCTCTTCAATGCCTGCATCAGTAATACTTCCTAAATCAAAGGAAAGAAAGTAATTAGAAATACAAATTTTTCATCATAATAGAAGAATTAGTATGGTTTGTCTCTGTGATCTGCCTTAGAGAAGTGAAAGTACTTGTCTATGATATGTCTCAGTCACTTTGTTATAGAGCACTTCTTAAAAACATTAATACTCTGATAGTAATAAAGTCAACTCAGAGGAAGCTTCAAAATCTTCAAATGAGGATGTATAAATTTTTACCACAAACTGTCACTGAGGCCAAGGGAGGTCTGAGATGAAAGAGTAATTGTTTGGCAAGGGGCAACTACAATATGTTGAAGACAAACCAATCTTGCCGAAAACTTTGGAAATCAGAGACATTTTCTCTATAGGGATAATTGCCTTAGAAAGTCAATTTGTGATACTGCTCAAGTCCCACTACAAAAACATATCAAAAACTGATAGTTCTTTGGGATTAAAAATAAATAAATTTGTTTACAGCTAAATCTGTTATTTGATATCACACATCCACTTTAAAATTTAGTCAAGCCCTAGCAAAAATTCAACCGTATCTCAGAGAGAACTAGTGAGGAGTAAGGTATTTGTAGGAGCTCCCCGAAGTATGCAGATAATAAAAGACATTTCATTTATCACCAATCCCTCTCAGAATGTTTTAAGAATATGCTCATAGTCACTCTCATCCTCTAATGCTTCCGTAATCATTTTAAGAATGGTCTGTGCTAGCAGGGTTGTGTGGTGCCTGTTTCCAACATGAAAAAATTTTCAGAGTAAAAAAAAATTCTTAGGGAGTGACATAAAACATCTTAATTAACCATTTTCATGAATGACTGCTGATTTCAAATATGCACAAATGATGCATCCCCATCGCTCTCAACTATATTTTCCAAAACACCCAAAGAACCCGTAGACTCAGACATTGAATAAAAATGCAAAAAAATTGCTCAGAGATCTCAAAAGTTTACTATTAAACATGAAATAAAGTTCAGAGTTTAAATTGAGACCAGCATGGACCAGCGTTTCTGCTCTACAATGGTACTACTGTCATGTCTAGGTGAAGTGAGCTTTGAGATGAAAGTGGAAGAAGAAAACAGGCATCACCACTCTAAGAACAATTTACATTCCTTTCACCAAACGAAAGTGATCCAAGTAGTAAAGAACGAGTAAAAAAATCAGGTGACTATCATTATAAATATGAGCTGTACATACCTCTGGCAAATGTGCAAGTAAAGGCAACTCCTACTGCATCGAAAGTCGCCCGATCACTTCTCATCATTGCCCCTGCCTCCACATTCAGGGGAGAGTCCGCATTAGGATTTGCCAATAGCCCACGAATACCCTCAATGCTCTCTAGCAAAGTTATACCAGGACACCTACAATTAAAAAATATGGACAGCTGTTAAATTGAAAAATAAAGGAGAAAATACAAGACATCCGTATCACTAAATCTTTTCCACACACCATGTGTCTTCCAGAAAATCGACACAAATTTTTCCTGATGATGAAATATTAGGGTGCCAAATTGGAGTTACCATCTTTATCTGGAAAAAATAGGTATACAGTGAACATTATTATGACCAAAAAATCAATATAATAAGAATTTTTTTTTTTTTAAAGTGTGGTCACCATTTGTATTACCTTTGGAGGATCCATTGGGAAGTCTGGTGGTACATTCACCATAACTATAAATTTGCCAGTGAAATATGGGGTTTCAATTGGACCACCTATCTCCACATGAAAGGTTTTCATGCTTGGATTTTCATCTGCAAGCACCCTGATGAAACCAGTCTCCTGCAAAAGTACAAAAGTTTACATGGATAACGCCCCAAAAATTATAAAGCTTAGTCAATTGGCAAGAAGCACAATGCCAATTAAATTGATTAAAACAAATTAATTCAAAATTCATGACTAAAATTTATGACGGAATAACCAGAGGGCAAGGTAAATGGAAAAAGTTGCATAAGTATCTTAAGAGCATGTATGTTCTAAAAATTCCACAATCTTCAAATATTTTGACAAGTATCAGCGAAATTAAATAATGTCGATGTTGAGACGGTTGCTTGCTGGGCAAGAAGGGTATTCCCATTTTGACTAATGTGAATCAATAAATATCAGAGATACTTATCTAGATAGCTTTCTTAGTAAATTTCAGTGCCGAATACTCACATTGTTCATCACCTCCATGAAGTCTTTCATTACCCTAGCTGGGCGCCGAAACATTGTTGATTGAGCAGTGCACACTGTACTAATTATTTATTATTAGGAATACGAGACGACGCCGGGCTTAGAAAGGACGCTACAGGTAATGCGGGTAATTCGGCGGGAAAGGTCTACAAGCTACTTTACCAACACCTAAAAATGCACATTCACTTCGTTCTTTTAGATATTGAAATCACGATCCAGCAACCGTTTTACTTTTTGGCATAAAGTCCATTTTACACCTTAGAGGTCTTGTATTTTTTTTTTGTATTTTTTATAGTGTTTTGTGAGGTAATTTTAATGAAGTTAATCATATTACGCAGCATGCATGGTGGCAGAGTTGCCAACACTTTTAATAGGCTATTTCAGAGCCGGACGGGAAGAAGTAAACTGGAAGAACAAAAAGCGCTCTGCGCATTCCCGGGCACCTAGTACCCTGTGCCTGTTGTGGGAAAGTGAAAGTGCAGTTAATTTTTTTTTAATCTGTGTGACGTGAAAACTTGTCCAAATCAAATTGTTTAGGATAATAGTGGGAGAAACATGAATTTAAATACACCCCGTGTTCTTCGTGAACCGGGAAGTCGAAGAGGTAGTCATTACTATCATATCGGCGATGGATTCCACCTACGGTTCAATCGTGTGTCAGAAACTAGCAACACAATTTACTTCATTTGTGTTCACGTTCGTTGCTCTGGTCGAGCTGTGTGGCACGAATTTTTAGGATTTTCACATACTCAACCTCATGACCACCCTCCGGACTTAAACTACACATTGCTTCGTCAGCATAGGCGTAACATTGTAGAGAGGGCTCGAACGATCCGTTACGTTTCATTTCGAGACATAGTGGAGGAGGAAAGAAGAAGGTACACTCGATTATTTTGTTGTTTGTTTCTAACATTCCAATCAGGTTATATATTTTGTGCGTTAATTGGGTATTAAATCATTTCAGAGCTCCTGTTGAAGTAGCATCAGTCCTCACCTACAGAAGCTTGCGCCCAGCAATGCTGAGAAGTAGAACAACAGTGTTTCCAAATGTACCGCAGTCTTTGCATGGATTGATGACATTGCTAGCAAATCCAGCCTGGCACCACTTGACCGCCACAAATGATGGAACAGACAACCTCTTTAATGGCGGTGGTACTGCTTCAGATGGTTCACATGTAATCCTCTTTATATCGCAGCGTGGCCTACGTACATTACGACTTGCTACTCTCCTCTTTGCTGATGGTACCTTCTTTGTCAGACCATCCATTGATTGGTGTTACCAAGTAAGAATCTATTTGGTGCAAAATTTGATCAATAATTTTTGTATTTGTCTAATGGAGCTTTGTCATTTACCTCCATAAATTAGGTTTTTGTCATTGTGATTGTGAGCAACCATACTGTAAGTTAGTGAAGAAGTGAAAGGTTTTTTTAAAACAATATTATGTGAATATTCAACAATTTATTTTAATATAAATATTATACTTGCTCACTAGGTGATTCCCTTAGCTTGGTTTCTCATGGAGAGGAAAACTGAGGCTGCTTATATTGAAGCGTTGTTGCTTTTACGAGCTAAACTGCAGCAGTGGAACGCAACTACCGTTGTTTGCGACTTTGAGGATGCAATGATGAATGCATTTCGGCTTGTGCTTGGTGTAGATGTTCAGGGTTGCTTGTTCCATTGTGCTCATGTGAGTAGATTTGACCATTTTGTGAAGGATTTGTTCTCGAAGAAAAATAACTTATAATTTCCTTTTTTTTTCCTGAAACCATTTAAGTTAATTATTTCTTTATATCCTTCCAGGATATGTCGGAATATGCCCGTATTCATGTTGGTGTTATGACTATGCGACATCTTCCTTTCACCAAATTTATTGTAAACTTATGTTGTGCATTGCCTCTCCTCCCTACGCACTTACTTCAGAGAGGTTTTAATGTAATTGCTGGCCAGGCCTTACAGTTAGGCCCCTACTTCACCTTCATCTCCTCTTTTCTTTCTTATGTTCAGAGAGAGTGGCTAAACCACAGTAACCGTGGACAAACCCTGTCTGTTTGTGGTAGCAATTTCCGCACAAACAATGCAAGGTAAGTAGATTCTTAAACCATGTTTCATAATTGAAACGTAACATAATAATACATCATTCCAATGGTTTTCAGTGAAAGCAATAATCGCCGGATGAAGAGGAAGATTGGGGTGCATCATCCAAACATTTACCATTTCATAAGTAAGTTAAAAGTTGTTGTAAAGCCTCCAGTTACAGTAGCGAAATTCCTTGGGGCACAGTATAAAATATCCCATAATTTTTTATTGTAGGGCACCTGGCTGACTTTGAGTCAACTTCTCATAATGACCTTACTAGTTTGCTTACTGGTCATGACCCCACCAGATCTAGAGCAGCCATTGCCATCAGTAATGACAACTACATACAGGAGCTGACAAGTAATCTTCTTCACCTTGGCTTTGTGACAGACCAGGACTTGCTACAATTTCTGACTAATGCTTCAGTAACGATGAGGAGATTAGTAAGAGAAACCATTCAACCTCGGTAAGGTAATGCTTGGGATAGTAGATGGCATTTTGATGTCTGGACTCAGGCATTATAAGTAGGCTCTGGGTTATACATTTTACAATCAATCAGGTCTATCGCATTGCATATATAAATCAGGGCAACAGAATTGTCCTTGTTTGAACTACATGTCAGAGCTAATTCTCTCTTGAAACTCCCATTAAGTATTACAGTAGAGAACTCATTACTTTTTGTGTTAATCACAACCACTTCCCCATTTTGCAAAAAGCTTGAAATATCCATTTTGATCCATTGACTTCTGCTTCCCACATTAAAAACTCAAAAATGTTATTCTTCATATTTTTAGTAAGTTATTGAGAGAAATTGTGAAATCTGTTAATAATCTCTGTTACTTTGGAGAGAGTAATTGAAATAAATTACAGCCTATTCCAAAAATTCCATATTCCTGTTTTTCAGAGAACTATTTTGCCCTCTATATAAAGACTAATTCAAAGGGTTCAGATTTATATTTGCTTTGATCTGACCTCCTGATTAAGGGTAATAGTTTGTTTCATATATGTGATATAATAATATTAAGTAACAGCATGCTTTTGTTATTTTGTATTGTTGTTATAAATGTTCGGTTTCTATTCTAAGGATCCCTGCTCTGTAGTTACCCTTATTTTGTTGCAAAAGGCTTTTGCACTTTTGGTTTTTTGTATAACTAGGAGGTTGAATTGTATTAATCTGATGTGGGATAAATTGAATGTAGAACATTTCATCTGAGTGCTTGAAATCTTATTTCCTGTCTGTTTTAAACATGTGATATATTAGCATAAAATAACTGCATGCTTTTGTAATTTTGTATTAAGGTTGTAAATGTTTGGTTTCTATTCTAAGGATCCCCATTCTGTAGTTACCCTCATATTTAGGTTTTCTGTTTAATTAGGAGGATAAATATTAATTATCTGATGTAGGATAAATTTATGGTGTTTTAACATTACACATTTTATTCTAGTGCTACCTTAGCGTGTTAGTTCGCACATACAATATTGTAAAGGTCAAATTATAATAAAATAGTGTTGCAAGCATTTAATGTGTGTTTCTTTTACCTAAATAAAAAAAAATTATATTTCAAACCTGATGGATATCATTAGAGGATGTGGTGAATGAAACTCGTCGAGAGCATGATGCCGCTATGAAGCGCCGCAGCGCCGCTACGTGTAGCCCAGTCGTGCACGACTGGCTGCTGCGGGCTGCTAGTGTCCCACTGAACCCATATACCTACATGAAAATCTGTTCAACATTGTAGATATTAATTCATGAAACAATTTAAAGTTGAAATTTATGTCCAGGAAGTGACTGTTTGAAAAGGTTTAAGCCGAGGTTTTAGCTAACCCCGGTTTGATGTGTCACTCCAAGTTAGCTGTACAAGTCAACTCGCTGTCTTGAGGGTATTTTTCGGTTTTAAGTTTTCATTCTGCTTTCGGTAAGTTACGACAACCTTATCATGTGGGTGTGTTCTCATTCTGTGGATGAAGAGAAATATGAACTAAAAAATGTGTGTATCTTTTAGCTTTGGAAGAGAGGGAATAAGAAAATGAGGCAAGAAGGTAAAGTTATATGAGTCATTTTTATTAATGTCAATGACATTTTCAAGAGCGTGAAACAAGAGTTTGATTTGTTGAGAAACAAAAGAGCTTACACTTGAAATACATTACTAGGAAAAAGAAAAATGTTAATTTCAGTCTCACGAGCAAAAGAAATTAGTCATGTCTGATTGCTTAATCACCAAGATCAAATGACACAGAGCTCTTATCTAAACATGATGTTACAATTATTAATGAGATGCTTAAAAACTGACGCCATGAATTAGAAGGTATCTGCTTCTATTGACGCGCAAGGGCCTTGAGGAAAAACAGATGACACAGTGGCGAAGTAAACAAAACAGTGTGGACGAGTATGTCACTGTCACTGTCAATTCCCATGACTGTCGTGAGGGCCTTGACAGGTTTATAGGAATGCTTATGAAAGACCAACCTCCTGTTCCCCCAGCAGCGAAAATTCAGCGAACTCACCAGAATACCCTCCATTTCTCTCAAAGTGAAGCAGGTTAGACCATTCCCAGGTAGCAGAAGTTCATCAAAAGTCCATCACTTAACTTCGAACTTCAGGCGCTTAGGCGCATTTTTAACGCTTTAGGTGTGCTAGTGGTTGTGGTCACAAGAGTTGTCAAAATCACTGTGATAATTATCCCCTCACATCTACAACATCTGTTATGATTCTGATTTTAAAAACATGTTGCAAATTTTCAGTAGCCCATTCTTGCTTTCTGCCTGATGCTAAATCATTACGGAGAACTTCTACATTTTACATTTTGTATTGTTATTTTACGGCACACCCATAATAGAAAATTTTTCTGTAGAAATGACCAATATTTTTAACTGGGACTGTGCATTGCATCCCCCATCAAATGTCTAACATCAATTTGCAAATAAGCTTAAAATAATTGCTGCTGAAAAAGCAGTTGATTTAGTGATATGTAATCAAACTCCATGTCATTATTCTCTAGTGTGCCCTTCATAATACCCAGGCATCAGAGATCACAGTGCTCCTCAACAAATACGTGAAACCATAGTCAACAGCTGTCGCTTTATCTGTCCCTCTCACACTCAGAGCCTGCAATAAGTTGCAAGAGGGACAAGATTAGTTCCATCTTTTGACAAACTGAAGAGCAGAGACTTCAAATATGTTACAGGAAAAAGAGAAATCTTAAAAACTTGTCACTGTCAGTCTCACAAGCTAAAGAAAACAATACAAGCTCTATTGCTACAAAACCAAGCCTAAATGCAAAGTTATCCTTATTACATTTTAAAGTGGGCTCATCTGCATCCAGGCTTGAATAGTTCAGGATAATATTAGAAAATTCTTGAAGGAAGTTTGAAATCAGGAAGTCCATGTTGAATGAAGGCCTCATCAATCCTTGCATCCAGACTGATATTTGGGCATTTTCATAAAGCGGTAAGCAAATCCTTGAAGGTCTTGCAAGGACAGGTCTGCGTCCAAGCAGGAGAAGATGCTGGTCCTCAAGTCAAGTTCACGCCATATGAAGGATGTCGCCTGCACGCCTGCAATAGATAATAGGAGTCTTTTAAAACTAATTAAAAAGATGTAGATTATTTTATTATTATTATTATATTATTATTATTATTATTATTTTTTGTCTGTTTGGTTTCTGGTGAAGTTTAGGTGAGCAAAATAATATATCATAACGCGAGTTGTGTTTGCCTTGTGTGCTCACCATTGAAATAAATTGGGACCAATGCATTTTCTTAACAATGAAAAATACATCTAATACTTTCAACAAGTGAATGGCAAGGACTTGGCGCCTGTTTCATTGCTGCTAGCAGACTCCTTCACTGAAAAATACTCAAGACTGACATTGGATCCGTGTCTCCCATTCAACGCTGCTGAGCCTGCCAGAAAAAGGGTCACATTTATTAAAATGCTCTTGATTTTGCTGGCTGTTTAATGTAATTGGTCAGTTATATCACGCGTATCTTATTGAGTAGACCTTACCTCTACTCTCAGTCTCAGTCCATCGTTAATGAAGACCGAACTGTCTTCTCACTTGGATACCCAGGAACCTTTGCTTAGACTCAGGACTTGCAATTTCCAACAAGAAGCAGCATCACATGGGTACCATTTTGGAGGAAAAGTGCTCGTCAGTCTCTGAGAGAATAAAATTGAGTTGCATAAATGAGAAGGTTTTCCTAAAACTATATTCACATATCAAGTCATTGTCTTTTCAAAACTTTCTTATTTTAGAGAGCTTACCTTTTCATGTGCGCCTGTTTCATTGTTGCTAGCAGACTCCTTCACTGAAAAATACTCAAGACTGACATTGGATCCGTGTCTCCCATTCAACGCTGCTGAGCCTGCCAGAAAAAGGGTCACATTTATTAAAATGCTCTTGATTTTGCTGGCTGTTTAATGTAATTGGTCAGTTATATCACGGGTATCTTATTGAGTAGACCTTACCTCTACTCTCAGTCTCAGTCCATCGTAAATGAAGACCGAACTGTCTTCTCACTTGGATACCCAGGAACCTTTGCTTAGACTCAGGACTTGCAATTTCCAACAAGAAGCAGCATCACATGGGTACCATTTTGGAGGAAAAGTGCTTGTCAGTCTCTGAGAGAATAAAATTGAGTTGCATAAATGAGAAGGTTTTCCTAAAACTATATTCACATATCAAGTCATTGGTTTTTCAAAACTTTCTTATTTTACGGAGCTCACCTGTCTATTAGCGCCTGTTTCATTGCTGGTAGCGGACTCCTTCACAGAGAAATTCTCAAGACTGACTTTGGATCCATGTCTCCCATTGAATGCTGCTGAGCCTGTGGTAAAAAGGGTAGATAGATGGATAGATAGATAGATAGATAGATAAGATAGATAAGATAGATAAGATAGATAAGATAGATAGATAGATAGATAGATAGATAGATAGATAGATAGATAGATAGATAGATGGGGTATCAGGGCACGACTACACAGCCGTACAAGGTATTATTATCCGCCTTCACGGGGCCCGTCTACCATTCTTGAAAATGAAAACGTAGAGACCGCGCCCCAGTGCCTCCCCGAATCGGGCGAATGCGGGGGTACCCCAACCACGCTCCACGCATGATCAGGCTGGCGCTACCACCAAGCGCAACCGGGGTCCTGCAGTAGGGAAGTGGTAAAATAAACAGCACATAACAATAGCATTAGTAATGACCAGCCGCTCGCATGTCGCGCCCGGCGCCGCCCTGCCAAAGGCCTACTACCGCGGGCCCCGCCGGTCGATGGTGGGACTCGGCACCTTCTTGCGGAACACGTCAAAGCGCAGGACCCGGCGCAGCGGGTGCTCCGGAGGGCAGCGGCGCATGATGTGGCCCCGGTGCCGGATGGACCCGCGCCCCCCGGATGGCCCTAGTGATAGAGGCCTTCTGCCGGTCCTCCCCGCGCAGCCAAACCAGGCCCCTCTGCGGCCTCCGAGCCGTGGCCATGAGGCCCCCGCTCATGACGCCAGCCTGGTGCCGGAGCGTCGTCCTGGTGGCCTTAGTGGTGGTGGCGGTGGACGAGAGCCCATAGCTGAGCGACGCCAGGACCGTCATCCGGGAGATGCGAGAGACCACCAGCGGCGGCAAGGGGTTGAGGTAACCGACGACGGGTAGACGGTGCCCGGCGGGGGCCAAGGCAGGCCCCACCCCACCCCCACCAGCTTCCGTCACAGCCCGGAGAGCGACGTGTCGGCAGGCTTATACGGGCGTCGCACTACCACTACGCCGGCGGCCCCGCGAAGCCCCGTCTTGAGCTCGCTGGATGTCATCCGCAGCACGCTGCCGGAGACCGGGGCCGGCCCGGATCCTGGATCCGCACCTGAAGGCCAAGGCCCAGGCAGCCCCGGCCATAGGTCCATCCGCCAGCTCCCGGGCGCGCCAGTGACCTGTAAGGACTCATGAAAGCAGGACACCAATGAGGACCGGAAGTGCAGCACTAACCCTGATACCGTGAACACCGCCGCAGCCACCCCCTCCGCCTCCCGGTGCATCGCACAGAGACGGAGGCGTGGGGCCCGGCCGCGGCCCGCCCGGTGCCAAGAGCCCTTTCAGCCACAGGGTGCCGGGTTCAGCGCGACGCCGACCGGCCGAGCTCGGGGAAGGGGCGCTCATCCTGACACACCTCCTCAACCCGGAGGAGGCCGTCCAGCGCGCCATGGCGCAGGAGGCCGCCACCGCACCCTGCCGTAGACCAGGACCAACCCGGACCGAGGGGGCCTCATCCAGCCCCAGCCAATGGCTGCCGGCCACGCCAGCGACCTGAAAGGACTCACAAAAACAGGCCACAAGGGAGGACTGTAAGTGCAGCACTGTAACTGTGACCTGCATGCTCCACAGCAGCCACCCCGTCGTCGTCATGTAAGATCTGCGCGGAAACCTGGGACCCGGCGTGGCGGAGTTCCTTCAGCCAACGGCACGGGCAGGGGATGCGCGGGCGCCGGGCCGAGCGCAGCGCAACGCCGACCGGGGCGGAGGAAAGGACACTAGCCCTCTCCCACCACCTCGACCTGGAAGGCGACCGTGCAGCGTGCCCTGGCGCAGGAGGCCGCCACGGCGGAGCGACTCGCGGAACTAGAGGACTGGCCGGCTGAGCAGCAGGAGGACGGAGAGTGACTGGCAGCAGAATAAAGAAGAAGACCGCGACGGTGAAGTCCGGACGTTTGTAGTCCACAACGTGAAAGGGCGGGCAGAGCAGACACACACACGAACACACGTCATCAAAGCCTGAAAACGAGGACAGACGCGTTCGGACATATAACCAAGGCGGCAGAGCGGACATGCGAGTAACACTCAAGCAAAATAAGTCTAAGGGTAATTCCTGGTGGATTCATCACACCCAAAAATTCGACCGTCTCAGAATGCCTCCCAATTTTTAGAAGTTGTTGCTCAGGTAAAGAAAGTAACCCAAAAAAATTTTGAGCTTGATATTGCAAGAAATGGCTGAGAAAATTTTTTTTGAGCATTTGGAGGAAATTATTGCACTTTTGGGGTTGAATTTCTTAAAAATTCTAGAATTTGGATATACTGGTAGATGGAGGTCAAAGGTGATGTTTTCCCAGCTTCCTAAGACTAAACTCAGTAACTTTTTGTCAGAATGCCACTCTCCGATGAATTCCAAGGATTTGGCTACACTTTAGTCAGATCAGCGGAACAAGTTTCGCTTTCCTACATAGCTCAGAAATCGCCACCTCAAATCAACTTTGTGGTACACCGATATCTTCATGAGACAGTCAGAAACAACATATTACATTTTGGTGATGGGATTTTTTAGTATAAGGAATCTATGGGCAACTAAATGTAAAAATACGGTGAAGAGGACCATTACTAGGCTCTCCAAGTTGTCGATTCTGAGTACTCTGAGTACTCTGAGTACTTTTGCATGTTACACCTCTTGCAAAGATTGAGAACCAATTTTCACTCTCATTAAAAGCAAAACAATTAGCAAAGCACAAGAGATTGAAAAATTTATCAGGTGAGAGAAAAGTTTCAAAATTAAACACATGAAGTCATATTTTATTAAAATAAATGCAATGCTATTTTGGACAGCCTTGATAGTCATGCAGATGCAGATGACATTGATGAGATGGCTTTGGAAGAAGCTACTTTAAGGTAAATTAATGAAAGAAAATTAATGCTTTATTTTTCCCATTCTAAATGTATACTTCCAATCAACCAGACTATTTCTCTTCTCCACCTAGGTTACCAGAAACATCTCCTGTCTTTAGAACTGGCCCAACTAAAAGGAGAAGAGTACTAATCAGAGCAGAAAACAAGAAAAGGAAGATTTGATGCTTGACATTGTGATGAAAGAATTAATTAAAGAGCCCAGTCCTACTGGTTCAGTCATTTGTGAAGCTAGAAATAGTGTTTGGTACTTAATAAGTCCGGTTCTCATTTGGGAATCTCATATCAACATGAATCGACAACTTGGAGAGCCTAGTAATGGTCCTCTTCACCGTCTTTTTACATTTAGTTGCCCATAGATTCCTTATACTAAAAAATCCCATCACCAAAATGTAATATGTTGTTTCTGACTGTCTCATGAAGATATCGGTGTACCACAAAGTTGATTTGAGGTGGCGATTTCTGAGCTATGTAGGAAAGCGAAACTTGTTCCGCTGATCTGACTAAAGTGTAGCCAAATCCTTGGAATTCATCGGAGAGTGGCATTCTGACAAAAAGTTACTGAGTTTAGTCTTAGGAAGCTGGGAAAACATCACCTTTGACCTCCATCTACCAGTATATCCAAATTCTAGAATTTTTAAGAAATTCAACCCCAAAAGTGCAATAATTTCCTCCAAATGCTCAAAAAAAATTTTCTCAGCCATTTCTTGCAATATCAAGCTCAAAATTTTTTTGGGTTACTTTCTTTACCTGAGCAACAACTTCTAAAAATTGGGAGACATTCTGAGACGGTCGAATTTTTGGGTGTGATGAATCCACCAGGAATTACCCCAAACCAAAAGCCTCCCAGGTAGCGGGCACGAGGAGCCTTGCCACGACAAGGAAAGGCTAGTCCAATCCTTGCAGCCCCTACCCTCTCACTTGCATACCCATTTAAAAAAATCTGAGTGGTCTCAGCCCAAACGAGTTGGACTGGAGACAAATTAGAGATATGTCTTGAAAAATACTTACAGTCTACAGCGAGAGGAGATTCTGCTGCCAATTGATGCCGTCATTAACCAAGGCGATGACAATCAAGATGATGACGTGGGCATGGACCTCCTCAGCTTGGAGAGACTAAAAATGGAATGGCCATTCCTCTTCACAGTCTAGGGTGTGGAGATCCACCATAAACTTCTGACAAAGAGAAGCCTAAGGGAAAAAAATGCAGTGTTTATTAAGCAACATTTAGCATTACTACTCCATTACTTGACAACCAGTTCTAAATGCAGTAATTTGGACAATCTGATGGTTCGCCTGGGTGTGAAGCAAGCCTCACATCCTGAAGTATCCATCGATAAAAGGTTTTGATGACGATTCATATGTTATCAAATAATTTCAAAGAGACTAAAAAGTCCCATCTCTGTTTGCGCCAGTTGAAGTAGGTTAAAAAATTTTATAGTAGAAATAAGACACATGGCACATATTTAACTGAGTACTTTATATAGTTTAAATCTTGCCCTTTTCTATCTACAGAAAACTGTGCAACCACCAGAATGCTGCTTTACAGTTTTGGACAAAATTGCAAGCCCATATATAGTTACTCAAGGTAACAAAAAAGATAAAAATTAATGTTAATTCTCAGGTTTGTTATCACTTTTAACTGTATGTTTAACAGACTGTATCTGAGGGTGGATTCTTACAGATATGTTGTAGATGTGGGCTTACTTCATACTAGAGTGAAAAACAAGAAGGGAAAGCAGTTGGTAGTTCTCTCTGAGCAAGTGAAGCAGTTCATTGAAAATTATGAGACCTTTGCAGAGGAACTGAAGCTTTACCAGCATATATTGATGAAAGGCAGGAAATGCAAACAGATGAATAGTTTATTTTGGACACCTCTGTATCTTCATTAGAATGAATGGCAATACCAATCAATTCAGAAAACTCTTTTCATTAAAAGAACAGTCACTAAAATGTTCTCAGTTTTTATTAATTTTGATTTATCTGGTTAAGTGTGATACTACTCTCATTTTCTAAAACAACAATAAAACAATGCAGTCATACATCGTATATTTTGGTTACTTTTCTATACTTATGGGTTCAACAGTCCAGCAAATCATAAAACAGTCGTGATGAGTAATCTCAAAAAATCTGATTCATAAAAATTAAATCAAAATATGTCTAGAGAAATGTGCAAAATTCTTTGAAGATATGACAAACTTACCCGCAGTTTGAAGGAGCTCAAGAGACTGCCATGCCATATGTTCAGTTGAATTTTTTCTTGGGATCATATATCCACATACCACATACCTAGGCAAGGAAAATGAAAGGTAAAAAATTAAAGCCCCCAATTTTCACCAAAATTAACTCTCTTGAAACAAGGATGGGGCTTACATGCAAGGCCCTTTTTGTATGGGTTTATATGGACCTTTTTCTCCCAAATGGGGCTCTAAAAGTGGAAGGGGCTTATATGCGGGGGAGGCTTACATTCAGACCATTACGTTAACATTTAAGGAAACATTGCATCTAGGCATTGTGATGCACTTTGCAAGGACACTCAAATACTCACCATGAACTCAATATAACACACATGCCGTACTCTTCTATTAAATATATCTTTCCCTTCTAGTGAATACAACAGCCAAAATTGGTGTTTGCATTTCAATGTAACAAAATTATTAGAAAATACTCCAAGTGTGGCTTTTCTTTCCTTAAATTACAGTTGAATTTCTGTCTTACTGGAATCACCATAAATCTTGTCCACCTGAAGGTAAAGGAAACCTCATTCACTACATCTCAGATAAAGCGCAGGTAAAAGGTGACCTAAAAACCAGAACAATACACCAAATCACAAATTTATTTTACACTCACATATCTTTTACTTTCATACTTACAACCACCATTTATTACCCAATGAAGTGATGGCTTCTTAGAAACAAAAGCAAACATCATAATTTCCTTAAATAAACTGGACATCATGTCGATCATGTTGAGATGCAAAAGGAGGTGTCTTGATTCAACTCAATCAACAAATTTCGTGAGTTTTGCTGCCCAACAGTTTTTATTGCAGACCTGCAAGCATTTAAAAAAAATAAAAATACATTAGTTTTAATATCAACAAGACCAGGGAATCTCCAACATAGAAAAGGAGAAATAATGCCAAAGGCATGAAATGAAAAACATTAAAAATGAAACACAGCCATCAAGTGTATTTTTTGATGGCAGAAACAGAAATGAATAGACGATGGGGCTTACACTTATCAAGAAAAAACTTTTGAATCAAACTGACAAAAAGGGCACAGATAAAAACTAGAAGGAGAACAAAAAATTACCGTGTAAAACCGAATTTACCTGAGCAAGTAAACGATAAAATTAGGTAAAACGGAATAAACCACATTTCGATGCAAGGTTAACATCCACATATTTAAGGTTAAGGAAAGCAAGTGTAATTTGGACGTGCAGAAAACATGAGATTGAAAAAATGATCAGACTTACTGTTGAAATTTGCAGAGTCGTTAAGAAAACAGATGACACGACCCGACACTACCCAACAACAATTTCCAGAAATAACAATTTGAGGCCTGCTGCCAAAACGCGCCTGTCGGCTGCTGTCCCCACTGCCACTGCTGTCTTACTGGCACTCACGCTGCGCCCTGCGAATAGCGCAAGTATTGTAGTGTAGTGTGTTGTTGATGTTGTCTTTTCTGGTGTTGTGTATATGTGGTCACGGCAGTCAGAGTCAGAACGAACAGAATTACTTATGCTGATTGGTATTTATTGCCTATTTCAAAAACAAGCGTAAGGATTTTTTTTTAAATCACTTTGTATTCTTTCCTGCCGTCGACTCAAGCGACTTGAACTTAGCAACTTGTGTTCTTTGAGCATATTACCATTAGTAGTAGGGTGACGTAACCTACCCAAGACATTTCACAGCATTTCTCTCAACACAAGGTAATCAACTGTTACCTTACTGGGTATATTTGTAGATGTTGACAACTGCTCAAAATTATTTTGCCTTGTGTTCTGCTCCCAGTCTATCGAGATGGTATGACTGTGAAAATGACACTTCTCTTGTTGTGTTCCAAAAAGGAAACAAATACTCATGGTTTCATGTAATCGGTGAAACCTGTTGGCACAATGGACACTTGATGCTAACACAGCTAGCAATATAATCCTAGTTTTGAAAAAATCAAAATTTTTCTGGTCACCACTTGTTGAGAACCGAATACTGAAAAAGGGTTTCTTAAAACAGGTCCATACCATACATTTAATATGTGTAATACAATGCCATTAATTGTGAGTTTGAGAGCTGTTGAAATACCGATGTGATTACTTGATCTTCATAAGCGCTTTAAATTGGCTTGGACACACCCACACACACCTACACTGATGCTGAACTCAGATTTGAAGTTTACCGCTGGTTGCGCGCGCACGCGGGGAAATTCTAGAGCTTACCCCTCGGGAGGTTACCCCCTATTTTTATTTCTATTTTTTAAAGAGGCAAAATAAAGAAAATATCTAAAATAATTCGTCTGATTTAAAGTAGTGTTTCCGAGTGTTTACCCCTCGGGAGATTACCCCTATATTTTAAAAATAAATAAATTGGGGAATTTAAAAATAAAATGTAGATTAATCTACTAGAAAAATTAAATGAATTAATGGTGTGTTTCCGGGAGCTGACCCCTCGAGAGGTTACCCCCTATTTTTATTTTTAGCCCGCCCTTCTGCTTTGAAAAAGCATAAAAGCGGGCTTATGCAAACGACCTCGTGTCTGTCTGTGTGTCTGTCTGTGTGTCTGTCTGTCTGTCTGTTCCACTAGAAGGAGATGAGCTAGAGACTTGAAATTTTCAGGGTGTCTACAGTTTTACTCCTAGACAACGAAACGCCTACGGCAAATCCTGCCAACCCTCATTAAGGCACTGAAAAAAATTACAAAAGTTTTCACGGAATTATTCAACTTTTTCCAACCCCGTCGACCCGTACCTCTCCGGAAGCGTCTTTTCGCGTCTAGTTCAATGGTGCACACCGTTTTACGAAAAAATGGACCCAGCTCGCGACTACACTGTAAAAAGCACCCGTAATTGGTCCAGTTTTCAACTTTTCTCAACTCCATCGAGCTGCACCTTCCCGGAAACGTCTTTTCGCGTCCAGTTCGATGGCGCCCACCGTTTTTCGATAAAAAGGACCCAACTCGCGACTACACTGTAAAAAGCACCCAAAATTGACCCACTTTTTAACTTTTACGAACCCCATCGACCCGCACCTCTCTAGAACCGTCTTTTCGAGCGCAATTCAGTGGTGCCAACCGTTTTTCAATTTCCAGTGTTGCCAATCGTCAAAACTCAAACATTTCGATTATTTTCGACATTTCTCGATATTTTCCGATATTTTTGACATTTTTCGTTGTTTTTCGATATTTTTTGATATAATTCGACATTTTCGATATTTTTCGACATTTTCGATATTTTTCGATAATTTTCGATAATTTTTGATATTTTTTGACATTTTTGATAATTTTCGATGTTTTTTGATATTTTGCGACATTTTTGACATATTCCGACATATTTCGATATTTGTAAACATTTTTGACAGTTTTTGATATTCTTCGACATTTTTCGACACTATCCCTCATTTTTCGATGTTTTTCGACATTATCCATATTTTTCGATATATCTCAACATTTTTGAGATATTTCGAGATTTTGCGACATTTTTTACGAATTTCTACATATTTCGACAATTTTCGACATATCTCGACAATTTTTGAAATTTTCGACACCCCTCGGCGCCTATACCATTAAAATTGGTTCGACGAGCGTAATTCAGTGTTGCCAACTGCTGCCAAATAAAGTCCGAGTTCGGCCGTTCCATCTGAGGCCGAACTCACGTATTTCGACATTTTTTCGAGATTTCCGACTCCCCTTTTTTTTCCGAGTAACTGACCGTTTAGTCACTATCGGCACGTTTTCAAAGCAGAAGGGAGGGCTGTAGTTTCGGTGGTTCACCGTTACAAACTGCCTCTTTCCGAAGAGAATGCTTTTACGGGCCGCAGGCCCGATCATTTACATGCTAAGGGGACGTTCTGTGTGACTTAGGGGTCGGGCCGAAGGCCCGACCGAACGCCGCCGGCAGGCCAAGCAGGCACGCCCCCTGCCGAACGGAGTTGCCTGCGTAGCAAAGCGGAGCTGGCAACGACGTTTGGCGGAAGGGCGGGCCTGCTTGTTATTATTATAGAGGCAAAAAAAGAGAAAATATTCAAAATAATTCGACTGATTAAAAGTAGTGTTCCGAGTGTTTACCCCTCGGGAGGTTACCCCTTTATTTAAAAAATAAATAAATTCGGGATTTTATGAAATTATTTGCATTTGACTCGTAGAAGAAGCAAATGAATTATTAGCGTGTTTCCGCGAGGTTACCCTCCCTGAGGTTACCCCGTTTTTCTAATTTAAATAAAGAAAGAGAAATGTTTTTAAGCCATCTACTGTGTGTTGCGCGATTTCTCATAGCTAGTCGAGCCACCAGAACGTAGTCTCGCTTAAAGTCTTTTCCATCAAGAGCTCTCCGACGTTTGTGCCGGCGTAGGTCAACACACATACGCAGCTTTACAGTAACCCCAGACAGATTCTAGTTGATTAAATTTATTTAAATCGTTGGCGTAGTGGATGCACTACAATTCTAGGGCACATACTAAGCACAAGCTGATGAAGCACTGCGGATGCCAGCGGACCTCACAAATGGGGTAAACTGCAACAGGGGAGTAACCATAGATGCTCCAGCTCACTGGGAGTATCTACAGTTACTCTCAGCAGGAGCAGGCGGCCGTGGAGGTCTTAACGTAGTACCCCCAGTACAGCCACCCTAAGCAATTAAATTAAATTAAAGCTTGTGGTTAGACAAAATTCAATGATGAACATCTCAAACGGGATTGAACTCAACAGGGTTCACATTTCATATACAGGAGCAGCTGCTTCTATTGGAGAGCGACATAATAGTTACCCTCTCACATAAAAACTATGTGACAATTTCTGGTACAAACCATGGGCATGAATAATGTTTCATTTCATGGCAAACTTTTGTCGAACCCGTTATAACCTCCTGCTAACACTCTGCACTTAAAAAAAGTCTCAGACTGATCAGAGGCAGTGCGAAAAATCGAGTGATCGGCTTGGCGCTCCCTGAGTGCGCGCGCGCAGTGGGCTTAGGCATAGGCGAGTGCACGCGCGCACTCGGGATGTTCACACTGTGAACAGGTATAACCCCGTCAGCCTACCCGTCTCCCTGCCCGTCACCTGCCCGTCAGCTACCCGCCCGCCGCGCCCTCGCCTTCAACGTGTGCGTCGTCAGCCTGCCCGTCTCCCTGCCCGTCACCTGCCCGTCAGCTACCCGCCCGCCGCGCCCTCGCCTTCAACGTGCGCGTCGTCAGCCTGCCCGTCACCTGCCCGTCAGCTACCCGCCCGCGGCGCCCTCGCCTTCAACGTGCGCGTCGTCAGCCTGCCCGTCACCTGCCCGTCAGCTACCCGCCCGCGGCGCCCTCGCCTTCAACGTGCGCGTCGTCAGCCTGCCCGTCACCTGCCCGTCACCTGCCCGTCAGCTACCCGCCCGCCGCGCCCTGGCCTTCAACGTGCGCGTCGTCAGCCTGCCCGTCTCTTTGCGCCTGCGCCTGTGGGCAGAGCGGGACGGGATCGCGCGCATGTAGTAGGGCAGTGTGAACACCCCTTGAGCCCCCGGTCGCCGTCCTGCTTCACGCACTCGTTGGTCTGCAGCCCAGTCCAGAAACCCCATGAGGCTTCCCATGAGCCATGGGACATCAAGGAATGTCATGGGAGACACTTCCCCATGGAGGATAACTTTCCATGTATTTTTTGCCCACTTCCATGTGAGGTAGTTGCCATGGAAATAAGGTTCCTTGACAGCTGACCGTCTCCATGGAATAGAGCACTAACTCCATGGAGAAATACCAAAATGTTGAAGTGCACAAAAAGGCAAAGTAAAGACTGATCGAAATAAATGAAACACGATTATAGGGTGTCGGAATCGAGGCGGAGCCAAATCTGGTGTTCGTTTTTGCGTAGCTCAAGCCGTTTTCGAGTTGCCTGAAAAAAGTTCTCAGATTTGAATGAAATTTAAATGGCCCTACTAAAATTCATCGTTGATGCTACATACCAAATTTCAGATCGAAATTTCTATAATTATAGATTCTACAGCAGTTTTATTTTTCATGGGAAATTGTTTCCATGGTAAAGAGAGGCAAGTGCCCAATGGGATAGGTCACCCCATGGAAAGACAACCGTTCCATGAAGTCCTCTCGCATGGCAAGCATTTTCCCATGGAACCTTTACCCATGGTAAGAAATTTTCCTTGGAGTCCTCACATGGAAAGCGAAATTCCATGGCATCTTGTTCCATGGAAAACACATTTCCATGGTAGAACGCCCAAGGAAACAGACACCACATGGAATATGATGCATCTTTCATGGAAAACAGACCTCTATCCATGGAAAAGAGATCATGGAATTCCATGGCGTCCATGGGATTTTTGGACGAAAGAGTAACTATTATGTCGCTCTCCAATAGAAGCAGCTGCTCCTGTATATGAAATGTGAACCCTGTTGAGTTCAATCCCGTTTGAGATGTTCATCATTGAATTTTGTCTAACCACAAGCTTTAATTTAATTTAATTGCTTAGGGTGGCTGTACTGCGGGGTACTACGTTAAGGTAGTAGGAGCGACTTATAAAGTCAAAAATTAAAGTTTTGATTTTTAGGTTGATATTATGCTTAAAATTCATTAAATAAATCATAGAATAATTTAACACATCAAAAGCTACCCAAACACTGATATATTACGAGAAATACGCGAAGTAAAACTCGGTTCGGCGGCCGGGTCTGCCCCGCGCGCCATGGCGTACTATGGCCGCCATAGCCGCTGCGGTCGCCACCGCTCGTTTAAACTTAACAGAACTTTCTTAAATTGCCGGTGACCTATACTTTTTATGATCTCGTTAGGTTCCTAAGGTCTAAATGCACAACCTTTGTACGAAACATTTTGCGTCATCTTTAATACGTGACTTTGAAATAAATTGTCAAGTCCGGCTTGCGGCGCTCCGGGGCCGGTTTCCCATAAGACGCCATGTTATTTTGAGCGATTTTCGATGCTTAATAATTTAAAATACAGTCCGGTAAGGTGGTTATTTTAGATCGGCATCGCAATAAGGGGGCTTTGAAGTATATTTTCTGAAAGTTTCAGAATTTTGTCTTTAAAACGCGAAGTCGCTCCTACTACCTTAAGACCTCCACGGCCGCCTGCTCCTGCTGAGAGTAACTGTAGATACTCCCAGTGAGCTGGAGCATCTATGGTTACTCCCCTGTTGCAGTTTACCCCATTTGTGAGGTCCGCTGGCATCCGCAGTGCTTCATCAGCTTGTGCTTAGTATGTGCCCTAGAATTGTAGTGCATCCACTACGCCAACGATTTAAATAAATTTAATCAACTAGAATCTGTCTGGGGTTACTGTAAAGCTGCGTATGTGTGTTGACCTACGCCGGCACAAACGTCGGAGAGCTCTTGATGGAAAAGACTTTCAGCGAGACTAGGTTCTGGTGGCTCGACTAGCTATGAGAAATCGCGCAACACACAGTAGATGGCTTAAAAACATTTCTCTTTCTTTATTTAAATTAGAAAAACGGGGTAACCTCAGGAGGGTAACCTCGCGGAAACACGCTAATAATTCATTTGCTTCTTCTACGAGTCAAATGCAAATAATTTCATAAAATCCCGAATTTATTTATTTTTTAAATAAAGGGGTAACCTCCCGAGGGGTAAACACTCGGAACACTACTTTTAATCAGTCGAATTATTTTGAATATTTTCTTTTTTTTAGCCTCTATAAAAAAAAGAAATAAAAATGGGGGGTAACCTCTCGAGGGGTCAGCTCACGGAAACACACCATTAATTCATTTAATTTTTCTAGTAGATCAATCTACATTTTATTTTTAAATTCCCCAATTTATTTATTTTTAAAATATAGGGGTAATCTCCCGAGGGGTAAACACTCGGAAACACTACTTTAAATCAGACGAATTATTTTAGATATTTTCTTCATTTTGCCTCTTTAAAAAATAGAAATAAAAATAGGGGGTAACCTCCCGAGGGGTAAGCTCCAGTATATACCCGCGCACGCGCTATACCAGCAAGTGAGGTACAACGAAATGTTTCGCGCGATGAGAAATAACGCATGCAGCGCATATGTTTCAGCCCGCACTCATGAAAAATTTGTCGTTAGTAAAACGTTACCTTTGCTCGACTCTACGTAACTTCAGCATAGCCGGATGACATAAGTAATTTATTTAAAAAAAAAAAAATGTATTTTAAAAAATGTTGTATTGTATTTTGCAGCAAATCTCACTTGGTATACAGATATTTTTTTAAAAAATAAAAAAAAATATTTTTAAAAATAAAAAAAATATTTTTTAAATATTTTATAAATATTTTAGGGGGTGCACACAATGATCTACCAAAATTTGTCCTACCATCGTAAAATAAATTAAATGAAAATTAAAGTGGAAAAATGCTGTTTTAAAAACATCTACCAATATTTGTCCTACCAGAATAAAAGGAAATATTACTAAAAAGAAAGAAATAATAAAAATATTATTTGAAAAAATCCTGTGAGGATTTCTATAAACATTTTTTTTAACAAATTTCTGTGTTTCCAAAATTAATTAATTAATTAATCAATTAATTAATTATTTAATTAATTAATTAATTAATTAATTAATTAATTAATTAAATAATTAATTAAATGAATAATCAATTAATATTAATATTAAATGCACAGAATATTTTGCTGCAAAATAAGAATTCCTTCTCCGCGGTAGCGTCTGTTTGTTTATCACCGTCGCTTTTTAATGCAAGCCATGTAGCGAGGCTACTGAGGTAAATTTCTCATATCTTCAGTCATTCACCTATTGCTACCGTAAACATCCAGCCCAGCACCCAGGAGACCGTGAACATGCGCTAGAGAGTAAACTCCCATAGCCTTAGTGTAATTCCCGTGTCGTCAACCACAGAACGAATCAACTTTTTAATAAGTATGAAGTGTTCTTTGTAAACGCTCACTTCGGCTCACTTTGTAATAATTTTTCAGGATGAGCAGCGTCCTTTCTCCCGTCAGCAATAGACTATTCCGGCGGGGGCGCGGAGAAGACAACACGGAAGAACAAAAGGGCCAGTGATTCGTCGAGCGGCTTCCCCCACCACCTTCGCAAAGTAGTGGGGGAGACGGCGTTACGAATCACGGGCCCTGTTGTTCTTCCGTGTTGTCTTCTCCGCATTGCCGCCGGAATAGTCTATGCAGAGGTTCCATCAAAAACTTTCCTTTTTTTACACCAAGCTCACCACTGCAAGTTTTACCATGGTAAAACTAAAGCGTAATAGGGTATTCCGCTGGAACGAAACCGGAACCTAAATAAGAAAAGCACGACCGACAGATCCGTTTCCCCCTGGGCCCTGGTCAACGGTGACGTCACTGTAGCGATCAGCCAATGAGCGCGAAGGAGGAAACAGAGCCGACAGTCGTGCTTTTCTTCTTTAGGTTCCGGTTTCGTTCCAGCGGAATACCCTATTGTACGCTTGTACAGTTACGCTTGAAGACGTAACGCTTGAAATGAAGCGTACGAAAGAAATTCTACCATACATTTTGATGGGACGAATAGGAGCAGACCGACCTGTTACGCTTGATTTCAAGAGTAATCTCAGTACGCTTGAAAACGGGGCGTAAGGCTACGCTTTAGTTTAACCAGTGACCTAGTGACATGACAAGAAATCTTAAAATAAACGACAATAATAATGTCATGTAAATTGTGCTCAGCAAACCCCTACACGCACACGCCGCCTCCTCATGGGTGCGAGAGAGAAGGAGCGACGACAGCACTGTTCGGTTGGGAATCAGCCTGCTGCCGGAGATGCTGCCGTCATGTGGTGAACTGGAAACGGCGTGGCGGGTCGACTCCTCCTGCCGGGCCCTTACGGCCCGAAGGGCCCCTTGGGCTGACCTGTATAGCCGGCGGGCCTGAAGGGCGCAACTCACGCAACACATCTCTTTACCAAGGATCACCCACCGGTACCTGTAGGGCTTCACCCACCAGGCTCCATGGCCCATTACGTTAGTGGGGTAAACAGTCCAGTTGAACAGGTCTGCGTGCGGGACTTGCCTGCTTACCCGGCAGGCGCCATGGCCCTTTACGGTGGTGAAGTAGGCAGTCCCGTCGGACAAGGATTCATGTGGTACTGCCTACCCGTCAGGCGCCATGGCACCTTAAAGGGCAGTCCGGGGACAACCCCACCGGCCGCCACTGGGAGCATAAAGAGGAGCGTCTAGACGACCGCCGCCACCGTGGTGGGACAGCCGGACGCGATTCCGGGGTGGTTTGCCGACCAAAGACATGCTGCCTTGCTGGTCGCAAGTGCCGCTTTCTTCCGGCCGCCGAACGCTGTCCAAGGTTTGCTTCTGGCTGCTACTGGCCTCCTGTTCCCTGTATCGAGTGGCAAGGTGCGCTCTGGCAGTCTGTGGCCTCGGAGCTGTTTGACCCCACAGCGTGACCGTGGTTACGCCAGTGGCGGATCCAGCACGGCCCGGAGGAGGGGGAAAATGTAGCGGGTTGCCTACTTTCAGGGGAATTCGATCGAAAATTTGTTTTTGTTTATAATTTCGACCGATCCGTCTTAGAAAATGCGTATACATGACATAATTTTCCCTTCCCCTTCCCCCTTTTCCCTCTCTCCTTTTCCCTTTCCTCCCTTTCCCCCCAGTTTTTGGCATGGCGCCTGAGCCCAAGGAGGGGGGGCAATTGACCCTTTGCCGGATCCGCGCTTGGGTTACGCCAAGCTGCCCACAGGCACGTAACAATGTGGGGAGGAGAGGAGGGGGCGATGTATCGAAAGTTGCCTACATCCCGGGGGGTCTGTAGCTCAAATTGCCTACCTTCAGGCGGATCCATGAGGTGACGGGGGGGGGGGGATCCCCCCCTTATTACGTGCCTGGCTGCCTATCTGCTGCTCTGCCTCTTGGTGGTCGCGGAACCCACATCCGCCGGCCGGTATCTATGCCGCACTGCGAGGTATACAACGTCAACGACAACCCAGCCTGCCTGGAACGCATGAAAGCACTGATGCGGCATGAACGTGACGGCAAGCTGTTACCAAGGGTCGCGCATGTCCACAGTATGGGCACGTTGGCTGGCCGGACCACGCATGCCCTCTATGTGAACACACGGGCTTGAGAGACCAGCAGGCATGTCCACAATTTGGACACGTGGACAAGGGAGACAGGCAGTCGCGTGTGCAAAATCCTGCGGGGACACCCCGTGTGTACACGTGCCTTTTTTTTTTCTTTTCGAATCGGACCACCCCCGGCCGAACTTCCCCTATAGACGTCCAACCCCTTCTCGAAAATCAGCCATTTTGGATCCTTAGGGGTGACATTTCGGCTTGAAAATTTGTAGGTAGACTCCTTTAGCCTACCCAAACACATTAATGAAGAGGAATCCGGTGTTATCATTTTTCACCTCTTCCGAGGGAGTGGTCACCCCAGGGAGCCCCCGCACCCCCTCATAAGGGGATGAAGGGTAGCCACCATGCGGATCTGTTAGAGGATAGTCCAAGGAAACTTCCTTCGAAATTTCATCCAGATCGGACAGTGCAGCACATTTTCCGGATCGCTCTCACGGACGCGCGCGACGCCGCAGCGCGATGGGCGTTAGAGGGCTTCGAGATGAAGGTTGGGCCCAGCTGAGACTTTTCGTCTTTTTGCGCTAACCCCGATCACTTTGATTTTTGAACGGGTTGAACTAATGGGTGGGTTTTGCCTGCTTTGACGGTTTTTCGGCTCTGGAGGGTGAACGGGTGGTCCGATCTGGATAAAATTTTGAAGGAAGTTTTCTTGGACTATCCTCTAACAGATCCGCATGGTCGCTACCCTTCATCCTCTTATGAGGGGGTGCGGGGGCTCCCTGGGGTGACCACTCCCTCGGAAGAGGTGAAAAATGATGACACCGGATTCCTCTTCATTAATGTGTTTGGGTAGGCTAAAGGAGTCTCCCTACAAATTTTCAAGCCGAAATGTCACCCATAAGGGTCCAAAATGGCTGATTTTCGAAAAGGGGTTGGTCGCGGTCCACACGGAAAAAAATACATAAGTTGCCGTAGCTAATATGTTAGCTGATATCGTGACAAGCAACTTATAAGCTACCATAGCTAAAAATTGTCTCTGGTAGGCAAAAATTAGCTACTACAACTAACGCTTAGCTAGATTTAGCAAAGGCTTATTTAGGGTAGAGAACATCCCATTCACTGAATCAAACATTGCGTTTTCTCCTGCAGATGACGCATTAGCTCTCATAGCTGCCGTGTCGCTATGGCAGCAAACATATCGCTGTGGTAGCTAAAAAACTTGCTTATCACGATATCAGCAAACATATTAGCTATGACAGCTAACATTTAGTTAACACAGCTTAACTTTTTTTTTCCGTGCACGGATCCTGATCGCGGGTAGCTAGCAGTCCGCGAAGGACTCACGGAGGATTCGCGGTACCTGAATTTCCCGCGAGGCAGGACGCGCGGACCGCGAGTTTTCTCCGCGGACTCGCGGGTTACTCCCGCGAAACAGCGAACCTCCCCCCTGTAACGCCCCGCTGTAGACCGCGCGAACGGCGAGAGGGCCCTTTCGGGGCGTTGGCTGCACCAACAATGGGGGAGTGGAGCGTCCGCGCTTGGAGCCGGTCCTCGGCGACTGGTGGGTATGCAGTCCCGGATGGAGCGGTGCGGTGCGGGTTGCATAGTACAAAAAGTGCCCGGAGTCCATCAGCCGCCTGGTATTCCTCCAAAAGTCTCCTTTTAAGAGGGGTTACACCAGTGTCATTACGTCTTTTTATTAGCAGACACTGTGAGAAATTCTTTCACTGGTACGTGAAAATTTTCCATGAGAGGTCTTGTACAATTACGGTTCACATTGTTAACTTTTTATAACTATGCGTGTCAACTCAGAATCGATTGGTGAGCCAACAAAGTCGTAAAGTGGAAAGTCGTACATGTACGAGATGTGTTGTACATAGTGAATTACAAAATACCAGGTGGCTGACGGACGCCGTGCACTTTTTGTACTATGCAACCCGCCCGCACCGCTCCATCCAGGACTGCATACCCATCAGGCGCTGGGGACCGACTTCAAGCGCGGACGCTCCGCTCCACCACGGTTGTTGCCCCGAAAGGGCCCTCTCGCGGTTCGCGCGGTCTACGGTAGGGCGTTACAGGGGGGAGGTTCGCGGTTTCGCGAGCGTAACCCGCGAGTCAGCCGGGAAAGCTCGCGGTCCGCGCGTCCTGCCGCGCAGGAATCTCGCGTACCGCGGATCCTTTGAGGGTCCTTCGCGGACTGCGAGCAGCCCACGAGAAGGATCCGCGGACCTCGACCTTCCCCCGCGGAGGATCCGCGGTGTGACGCGCCGAATTTCCAGGGGGTGGGCTTTGCCTTAGCCGGCCGGTCCCATCTCTCTATGGTGTAGAGGGAGTAGCGGGCCCGTTGCTCCTTTTCAAATTTGCGCGCGTCACTTTCGCCGCCCAGGCGGCCGGAGCGCCAATCAGCGCTAGGTGCAGTGGTCCAGCACACGACAAGGTCAGCTGACTACCTGGGCCAATGAGAGCGAGTGCGAGTGAGAGCGATAGGCTAGGAGCGTGTAAAGTTAAGTACGCGTGAGCGTTCACGTGAGGTGAGCGCTCACGTGAGAACTGTGTGGGGCCTAATACTAAGCGAAATTGCAAATGTTTTCGAAAAATTTCAATCTCTGTACTTTTACCTTTCTAAAAATGTACGGGTATGTATATTTTCAGGCCATTTCTCTTAGAATAGTTCGCCTATCTCCTTCACACTCGTACGCTCATCTTACGTGAGCACGTGAGCACTCATGCGTGCGAGTACGAAGATTGTAATTCTTCAAAAATGTTGTCAAGTTTGTTAAGTATAAGGCCCCGCACAGTTGTCGCGTGAGCGCTCATCTCACGTGAACGCTCACGCGTACTTAACTTTACACGCTCTAGGCGGCGCGGGCCAGGGCGGGCCAGCGCGGCCAGCGCCGGGGTCGGGATTCGGTGTTCGGCAGCGGGAGAGACGGGTCCAGCTCGAGCTTTACCATCCGTGCGGCGCGCGGCGCGCCCGCACATGGACGCTGTGTTTTTCAGCTGTCCGGCCCGTTTCAACAGGGTGTTACCTTCGGGTACGGCCCCGTACGGGGAGATCGCCAGGACGGCGATGTAGCGAGCGGCAGGGCGAGGCCCTCGCCCGCACCGACGGTCAGCCGTGACGTCACCAGCTCGTCAACACCGCCCGCCCCGCCGGGGCCGGGCTTCGTGCTTCTACATGAAGTTTTACTGCGATCTCTCTCCATTGCCGATTCAAGTTTGAGTTGTTGTGTTTTTGGCCTGGAGGCCTGTGTGAATCCTTTTCGAGTGTGCCGTATGTCGCTGGCTATACGCTCGTTGAGAGGGGGCGTCGGCGAGGCACTTGTGTGTCGTAGTTTGCGTCACACCCGGTCGACGTGTTGTTCCCAGGTTTTGCCTGTGGCTTTTCCATCTTTTAGCCTTTTAATTTATTTTAATAATCTTTGGCTCCGCGGCGGTATTGCATTTAGTTTATATTTTGGCGCTTTGTTTTGATCCGTGAGTGTGGGGGGGCTCGGGATCCGACAAGGCCCTTGCACGCTGTAGATTGCGGTGTGTCCGGTCGGTTTCCCTCAAGGCGTCCCCACAATGGCAATGGACCTTATTTCCGAGGTGATAGCTCCTGCGAGACACTGGGTAGGCCGACCCGCCAAACACGTGTGTGAAGGTGGTGGCCTACCCAGAGACCGCAAGAGCACGGGGTGCGGAAATAAAAGTCTTGGCACCCACATTTTCGTTGCGTCGTCGTCTCTCAATGAGTTCATTGTGGGGGCACCCTCACCGTCCCCGCTCACTTGGGTTTACTGTTAGTTTATCGAGTTTATAGTCTTTTGCGTTTTGTCCATGCGTACCGTCCGCGGACCGGTTGGGTTGTCTGCCCTCCCGGCGCGAGTTTAGTGGGTTGCCTAACCCTCAGGCGTTTTCGTGCATTTCGGTTTTAATCTATCTTTTACGGTTGCTGATCTAATTCATGGATTTGTATATGGCGCTGTGAGCTATTTTATATGTGTCTAGTGAGGCACCGTTTAAAGATATGATCATGATAATGTATTTCTCTTTTCCAGCTATTGCGTCGTGACCAGCAGTGTTTGTTTTATAGTATCGTTTTGCGCTTTGCTTGTGTCTTCCATAGTTATATGCCTAAATAAATCTGTGCTATCCTACGTGAAGTTAATTTGGAGAGGTTCAACCTCTGGCGCCCTATAAAAATTAAAATCCAAATACTCACACCACTCTACCATTGCCGGATAAACTGAGCTAGTTGGCTGTTATTAGTAGCCTGGCTTTTATAGTAAAAGTGCACGTTACAGCGGTTCGCGAGATACCCCCACGGAGCGACTCGCAGACCGCGAGCTCTCCCGGCGGACTCGCGGGTTACGCTCGCGAAACCGCGAACCTCCAATTTCATATCCAACAATACCATGTGTTAACACACAAATGGTCACACAAAGCACACCCCATAACCATTTCTCTTGAGGTATCATCTGCTTTCAATTCCAATGTAAATATTTTTTTTTCTTTTTTTCTTTTGGCTAAACATGTTTCTTACTTGGGACAGGTTGCCAGCGGACCACGCTTAAACTTTCCGCCTCTGGGTATCCCGCCACGTGCATGCGTGCAGAGACGCGTCGGCTGCTATTGTCGGCTGATAACCATGACAGCGCGCTCTGCGAGGGGTACCTCACTCTTTAAATGGATGTACACTGATTGGAGGGTTGTATCGTGATCGTGATTGGAAGAAAAATTTGACAAATCTTTGAAGCAAGCTGTAAATTTTTGGCACCAAATCGATCGATATTTTGCAATTGTAAGGTGATGAAAAAAAGTTTTTTTTTGTCCAAAAATTGTGACTGGATAGTGATTGGAAAATGATTGAAACGCAGGGTGTACACTGATTGGAGAAGGTGAGGTACCCCTTGGCGCTCTGCGCCGGCCGCGCTGCGCGCTGTGGCCTTCCCTCTCCTTCCATTAACTCAGTCCACAGGAGCCAATAACCAGACCACCCGTAGCCAATAACTCTGTCCGAATCCCGAGATGGACATCGTTCAACAGTTGGTACCGACACGTATTACAACGAAAATGAGATTTGAACCCTCAAAAGTGACAAGTCACTACCGGGAATCGAACCCACGAGCTTCAGCGGCTCGGTCGTAAACTGACGCTGCAACTCGCTCGGCCGAGAGGCACCCGTTGTGAGCGCGGGTCCGAACTCGGTCCCGTCTTACAGGCGATAGAGAAAATTTAAAAAAAAAAATCAAGACACGAGCCGCAGCGTGGGATAGAACCCGCGAGCTTCAGAAGGTCTGTAAAGTTAGCGACGCGCGTAGACGCGCGTAGCGTGAGCGTAGCGTCGAACGCACATTATTCGTTTCGAAATGAGAGCTCCAGATTTGAACTGCACTCAATTTGCCAAAGAACACTCAAAAACGAACCTGATATAAGCTTTAATGGCAAATCGGACGGCTAGCTGATCGAAATGTAGCGTTGCGTTCGACGCTATGCTACGCTCACGCCACACGCGGCTGCGCGCGTCGCTAACTTTACAGACCTAGAGGCCACGGAGTAGAAGAGATGGAGCGAGTGCTGCGACTGGCGATTGGGCACCGAAAAAGCGGCAGGGTTAGGGTTTCACAGACTAGCCACCAGATGGCGCGCGCGTCGCTAAGGCTCGGTTTCTGCTATGTTGACTGTTTATGTTTTGCCTCTACACGTGCTGCTGGCTGCTGGTTGTAGTCGACGTGACATGAAAACACCTGTTAAGATAGGACTAGGGGGATCCCAAAAGGTACGAGGCGGTAGTATTTAATATTTATTTGATGATTTCCTTAGAAAAGAGGGCTTGCAGATATTATAATTAGATTCATTATTTCACATGAGGAAACTTCCAAAATGCCCTCTTGTTTTGTTCCCAACTGCAAGTCAGGCCAAGCAGTCCATAATAGGTTTTTATTAGAAAATGGACTGCCTCAACCCCACTCCCACTTTGTTACGGCACCAAATGAGGTTTGACGGATAACAATGCTTACGGGTCATGAGCATGAGTACATCTATTCACAACACAAAAAATATTGAAGGAAACAACAGACTACGATTAAAATATTGAAAATAATGGATTGGATTGTACCGTACTGAATTGAATAATTTGATTGATAGATAAATAAATAAATAAATATATAAAATCCCAGCACAACATTTAAAAATAGACCTGGATAATAAAAATAATAGAGAGAAAGATTACTAGGTGGGGTCTACTCATGCTCACTTCTTTGTAGTAGATAATACATTAAATATTGAACCTGAATTAAAATCAACGTAGAGTTCTTGCTTGTGTTTTGCGAGCTCTTCCAGTTTCTTGTCCTGAGATGCAAACCAAGTTGTATGTTGGTATATTCTATTTTCAATGTTTTTGTTTCATTTCATAAAATGTGTATCTTTGTTTGATTTCTGTTTTACTGTCGAACTTCAAAAGAAAGTTGTTTTGTGATATTATAAATTAATATACTTGAACTCACAATTGACAAGACTCACTTCACTAACTAATAACGTAGCTTCCAAATAAACCATACTCATTTGACACTCATGTCACACTGAAATATTAGTTCAGAATCCAAGCTACGAGGCCAAGAGATTGGGACAGCATGCCCTTCGTCCGATGTAGAGATAAAGTTGCGTTTCAGGATCCATCCCCTAACCCCTAACCCTCTTGGCGTGTAAATAAAAACACAGCAGAAACCGAGCCTTAGCGACGCATGCGCGATCTGGTGGCTAGTCTGCGAAACCCTAACCCTGCCGCTTTTTCGGTGCCCATTTTCATTGGCGGGAACGGCACAGCGCTCGCTCCATTCGGTCGGAAAGCGAGCTATCCCCACCACCGCGTCTCCCACCCGCCTCCCTTCCTCAGTCCCCTCGCCTGGGGGCCAACAAATGAACGTCGTCTGCCGCGGTCTGCTCGTCGGGCAACGCGACCGGCAACAAAAATCGAAATGAAACGGGTGTTTTAGCATTATTTTGACATTGACAATTGTTTTGGATATATATTTATGCCTGGAGGGTAAACAAGGGTACTTAAAATCATATTGATAATTGAAAAGCGTCTATATATGAGGCGTAAACCACGATGAAATATTAGCTGTACCTGCGGTGAGTCCAGGTGAGTCCCACTAAATCGCGATGCATTTAAATATTATCACGTTTTGTCACATTTTATTTTATTTTATTCTGATGTAATTAATTCCCAACAAGATTCAGTTTCAGTAAAGAAAAACACAATAAAATACTGTACCTCACTCTTCTCACTAGGGTTGGAAAAACAATAGTTTTATTCGGTTAATCGACAGTCGGTGACTAATTTGCATCAAATTATCAGTTAACTTGTTTGATTTTCTATTAGTCAAAGCACTCTTTCGGCGAGGGTTAATCGAATAATCGTTGCTTTTTTTCAAACAATCGAATAACCGATCGTCTGTTCTTCCAACCCTACTTCTCACCCAACGTCTACGACGATTCGGACTCTTCGGAAAGCGATGGAAAGAGCAACTATTTTTCCCCGACTTGTGATTGCAGTCTGGCGCGAAGCAAACTTTCATATTTTTAAACACAAAAATTCACAAAGCAGCCGAGAATACAAGTAATCTGACGGAAAAACAGTGACGACAGCTAGGTTATTGTTGCCCTGTGCCGCCAGACGCCGACCAACGGCCTTCTGCTTGTTGGCCCCCAGGCGAGGGGGCTGAGGTACGGTGGAGGAGAGCGGTGGGGGCATACCCCGGGTGGTGGGGATAGCTCGATTTCTAACCGAATCTCTTCTACTCCGTGTAGAGGCTCCGGCTCCGTCTCGCAGCGAGCCCGGGGCTTGCTACGATTTAACAGGTGATAGAAAAAATTCCTTTATTGCTCCGACGACGACGAGACGGCAAGCCCCTGCGCTGGACCGGAAAGGCAACCCATCGTGCTGAGCGCCGCAGTTCGGGCAGGGCACCCGGGGCCCGCGCCGCAGTTCGGGCGAGTCGCCCCGCCACTCCCCGGTGCCCCGCAGTTCGGGCACTGCATTTCTTTACCGGCCCCCGCTGTCCAGGTAGGCGGAAGCGAGGTAGCGCCGCAGTTCGAGGTGTGCCGGATTTGGAGAGTACCCCTACCTCTCTATACTGGAGCGCTGCCGAGTGTGAGGGCTGGCGCTGGCACAGGTCGTTCCTTAACTTTATATAGCTTAAGAATAAGCCTTCATAGCATTGACACCATCAGAACATAACGTTTTCGGGACCAACGAGTATTCGTATGCCCATCTTTTAGGATTTTCATGCAATCCGGTCGCAATCGGCTGCGATAACAGTCGGGTGCGCTCGGGCGTTCGCGGGGACGGGCACCGTCGCCACGACGCGATGTGGGCGCACTCTAGTCGGGCAAACCTGCACCTACATCTCCTACCCCTCCCATCTTATCTAAAAAGTTCCTTTAGTAAACTTAAGTTAACTTTTAGTGTAAATTTCATTCTTGTAAGCATACTTTTAGTTGTGTTTTTAAAACACATTTACTTATCTTAGGGTGTACCTTTAACTACATTTAAAAGTGTTTCAAGTCCTAAGCAGCTCTTAACTTTAGTTGAAATTGAAGTTCACTCTATCTATGTTCTGGAAAGTTCACTTTTTTCCGCCCAGGAAATAAGTCATTCAGGTGACGTAAATACTTTTCAGTCCCCACTGCGAACCATGTTTTAACAGTATGATTGAAAGGATTCCCCTCAATGTCTTTTATAAGCTCTGATTGGTGAAAACATTCCTAGAAAATTCAGATGATGAATTGACATTATTTCAAGTACTCATTTGTCACTGATGTTCAAAGTCGTGATACTCGCTTTTAAACAAATGCATAGCAGTACAAGGATCTACAGAAACTAAATTGATACAAAACTTTGATGTGATTAATTATATGAAGGTCTTAATCAACTAACTGCCAAGCAAGTTGCTGTTTCTTCCACTCATCTTCTGTGTTACAAGTATGCAGTACATAATTCTGCTTACAGTTCGGAAATAGGTCTCAATAAAAGAAAAAAATAGTTAACTTTATATGCAATAATGTTTATTGACAAAGAAGTCAACCTGTAGTGAAATGAAAGGAAATAACACTTTTTACACAATTCCAGCAAAGTATTTTGTCTAAACATCAAGAAAACCATGACAATCGAAAATAAGTGCACATGCAAAAGAAGAATACAAACATACAAAATTGAATCACAAGGAACAAGAATTCAACTCAGCAACAGACTGCAAGTAAACTTTCTGCCAAGAGAATGTTTACTGTCTATTAAAATAATACAACCACTCAAACACAGCAGCGTAAAATTTGAAACATTAAGGAAACATATCTATGGAACAAAATTATCAATCATGAGAAGTAAAGAAGGATCTTACTTTCAAGTGTAATACAAAAGGACCAGACTGCAGAAACTTTCTGGCTGAAGAAAAGTATCACAAAAGAAGTATGACATTGGATATCAGAATTGTTCCTGGAAACATTTAAAATTGAAATAAAAGGAACAAGAATTCAAGTGGGGAACAGACTGCGAGTAAACTCAAGAAACCCATGACAATCAAAAATAAGTGCACATGCAAAAGAAGAATACGAACATACAAAATTGAATCACAAGGAACAAGAATTACACTCAGCAACAGACTGCAAGTAAACTTTCTGCCAAGAGAATGTTTACTGTCTATTAATATGATACAACCACTCAAACACAGCAGCGTAAAATTTGAAACATTAAGGAAACATATCTATGGAACAAAATTATCAATCATGAGAAGTAAAGAAGGATCTTACTTTCAAGTGTAATACAAAAGGACCAGACTGCAGAAACTTTCTGGCTGAAGAAAAGTATCACAAAAGAAGTATGACATTGGATATCAGAATTGTTCCTGGATACATTTAAAATTGAAATACAAGGAACAAGAATTCAAGTGGGGAACAGACTGCGAGTAAACTCAAGAAACCCACGACAATCAAAAATAAGTGCACATGCAAAAGAAGAATACGAACATACAAAATTGAATCACAAGGAACAAGAATTCAACTCAGGAACAGACTGCGAGCAAACTTTCTGACAAGAGAATGTTTACTGTCTATTAAAATAAAACAACCACATAAACACAGCAGTGTGAAATTTGAAGTATTAAGGAAACATATCAATAAAACAAAACATACATTTATGAGTAGAAAAGGTTAATCTTAACTTCAAGTGAAACAGTAGAAACATGCTGCATAAACTTTCTCACTAAAGAAAAGTATTACGAAAGAACAATGGATTTACAATACTAAGATATTCTTCAAAAAATTTAAAATTACAAGAGAAAGTCCAGAGTCTCTATCAGTCAACTCTGATGACCTGCATCTCCTTTTCCTCTGCCTTGCAGTAAAGGCATTGAAATTTAGAAGTAAAATAATAATAGTTTTTTAAAAAAAAGAAAACTTTTCACTCATTTAAAGTAATGAGATTGTGTCCTAATTTGGCTCATACAATAAAACCAGTAAGAGTAAATATTAAAATCACTTATCCACTTACATGTCAAAAAACAAAAGAACTCCAAAATTAGCAAAAGAAACGTACCAAAACAAAGCTTACGTATGAAAGAGATGTAGGACTCTCTACGCACTAACATTGATGAGAAGCAGCCATCCTGATACAAGGCAGCAGCAGTTGTCATTTAGGCACTTCGACAGCCTTCTCATGTTTATGCTCTCCTCACGGAGGTTATTCACACATTGCCTGCAGTATTTTGCGTGTCCACAGGGCCTTAGGACACAGGTCCCTTTATAAATTCGACACTTTTTGCACTCATCTTTGGACTTGGTCGCAACATGATCGAAGCCGTCCAAAGCTCTCGGTAATGATGCAGCAAATTCCTGATCTACTTTCTTTGGACGACCAGGGCCTCCTATAAGGAAAACAAAAGAAGTTAAAATTTGGTGTCATGCAACGAAATGAGGCAGACAGTCAAAGCAATGGACTAACGTTTCACAGTATCCGCTTTCTTCTTGCTAGCTTGTAGCCCCACCTTGCGTTCTGAAAACAAGAGTTTCATGATGAGTCACAACGTGGAAAATAAAGTTAAATCCAGGTGCATAGAATAGCTTACTAGCTTACTCTTTTGAGAAGGCTGAAAGCAATCTGAATCTGAGGACGAGTCGCTGATTTCTACTTCCCATGGCTTCACAGCCACGTTCTGCTGGCTCATCATGGGTCCTACAGGAAGAATTGTGTAAAATGTACATTAAGGAACCCTTTTAAAAATGGCTTACCCAATCACAGATTACTAATTAATAAAATTTATTGTAATGCAAATTAACAGTCCATTAGCTACTGAAATATTATGAACAACAGTTACTGGAAATTTGGATTGAACTTCAGCTGAATGCATTCTAGATTGAAATGTAATGGCCAATTGAGTGAAGATGTTGTTGCCTTTAATTACTAGAAACTGACATTGATGAAAAAAAAATAAAAAAAAAATAGAAGAAGTATGCATGTATAACACTTTAATGTAGCATATTACGAGGCAGGGTTTTAAGAGAATTGACGTGTTCACCGATTAATGCTCAAACCACTAGCATCTGATGCAATAAGTGATATGCTAAATATATCACAAAAATGATTTTGCAATCAATATGTTAGTGAGAGTGTCATGGACGTTAAAAAAGATACAATTGTTTCAGAGCAGAGTAAGAAAATTTCAGGTAGAGAAATTAACGCAGAAAACACAGGGAGGCACAGATACCTTGAGGCCAGCTGTAATACATGGGATGGGCATGGGCGGCGGCAGGTCCCATGGGCCCCCAGGGGACCATCTGCTGGTGCTGTGCTTGCGCAGCACTTCCAGCGGCCTGATAAAATAGGAGGTGCACAAGTGTGAGTTTCATGGCAATATTGGGAGGTCCACTGGAATTTTTAAGAGCCGTAGTAATGAATGAACATTTGTCTGAATGAGAGACAGAAAAGCAATCTGAGGGGGCGGCAGAGGAACGAAACTTGAGCGGTCCAACGATAATCAGTCAAATTGTATGACTTTTAAAGAGGACTGATCAACGAAAACGAGGTGTGCACTCCAAGACAAAGTGTGCAAGCTCGCGTTAGCTAACCCGGGCTTGAGTCTCGCCTATGGGCATGCCCCAGAAGGTTAGGGACGCTGGGGTTGAAACATACCGACACATACGGCGACCTAAAGGATACGGGGAAATTAATTATGGATAACTTACTGCTGAAGGCGCACTGTGCCGCTTAGTTTTGCGGTTATTCATTTTTTTTCACACGGAACCACGAAACACGAAGAAGCACGTTCTGACCAGTTCTGACGATGGGCGGGGTCTGGGAGATGGCGACAATGGCGAGCGAAGGAGGAGGAGGAGGAGTCATCACTGCACTGCACTGACTGATGTTTCCATTCTCTCCGCTAGGGGGCGCTGCCTCGATTCGGCGAGCCTGACTTATAATTTAAATGTGTTAGAGAAAGGACGTGTTGTTATTCGCGTCACCAACTATGGCCGACCCGAAATAATTCTAGTTATTCCGCAGCGAACCTAATAACTCAGCTACCCAAGAAAAGTTGAGCGTAGATTTATTACCCATTACTGACCTACCTCTCCTCCAAGTGGCGGAAACGAGCATGGAGAGGTGGTGGTGGGGGTCATTTCCGGTGCGCCTGTGCGTTTAAATATACATCGAGTCGACTAGTATCACCGACTGGTACCACTGACTAGTGCCTCGTCTTAGTACTCACGACAGTCTGATAAGTCGGGGATACTAGTCCTGAATACTCCATGAACAACTTTCCTTGCGTCCGATTTCTATGTTGAGGTGTTCCTTGTATATTAAGATGAGGAATTGACATTATATCAGACACTCATCTGTGACTGATCCTCAGTCGTATTTGATTTTATACTAAATAATGTATTGAAGTACTAGGATTAAAGAAACAGTTGTGAGGCACTAAACTTTGATGCAATTTATACTATGAAAAACCTTATCAACTGTTGCTTTACTTATCGTTGCTACCATGTTCACTTCACTCTACCTGTTGGCTGTGTCACAACTATGTGGTATATTGTTCTGGTAATAGTTAGGAAAAAAGGCCTCAATTAAAGAAAACATAGAACCATGTTTATTGTCAATAAAGTTAGCAACTTTTTACACAATTCAAACAACTGATGTGTCTCAACACCAATGGAACCATGACAATCAAAAATTAGTATACATGTAAACTAAGAATAATAACATACAAAATTGAATCACAAGGAACAAGAATTACACTCAGCAACAGACTGCAAGTAAACTTTCTGCCAAGAGAATGTTTACTGTCTATTAAAATAATACAACCACTCAAACACAGCAGCGTAAAATTTGAAACATTAAGGAAACATATCTATGGAACAAAATTATCAATCATGAGAAGTAAAGAAGGATCTTACTTTCAAGTGTAATACAAAAGGACCAGACTGCAGAAACTTACTGGCTGAAGAAAAGTATCACAAAAGAAGTATGACATTGGATATCAGAATTGTTCCTGGAAACATTTAAAATTGAAATAAAAGGAACAAGAATTCAAGTGGGGAACAGACTGCGAGTAAACTCAAGAAACCCATGACAATCAAAAATAAGTGCACATGCAAAAGAAGAATACGAACATACAAAATTGAATCACAAGGAACAAGAATTACACTCAGCAACAGACTGCAAGTAAACTTTCTGCCAAGAGAATGTTTACTGTCTATTAATATGATACAACCACTCAAACACAGCAGCGTAAAATTTGAAACATTAAGGAAACATATCTATGGAACAAAATTATCAATCATGAGAAGTAAAGAAGGATCTTACTTTCAAGTGTAATACAAAAGGACCAGACTGCAGAAACTTTCTGGCTGAAGAAAAGTATCACAAAAGAAGTATGACATTGGATATCAGAATTGTTCCTGGATACATTTAAAATTGAAATACAAGGAACAAGAATTCAAGTGGGGAACAGACTGCGAGTTAACTTTCTGCCATGAGAATACTCACTGTGTTATAAAATAATAAAACCAGTAAAACACAGCAGTCTAAAATTTGAAACATGAAGGAAACATATCAACAAAACAAAATATACATTTATGAGTAGAAAAGGTGAATCTTAACTTCAAGTGAAGCAATAGGAACATGGTGCATAAACTTTCTCACTAAAGAAAAGTATTACAAAAGAACAATGGATTTACAATACTAAGATATTCTTCAAAAAATTTAAAATTACAAGAGAGAGTCCAGAGTCTCCATCAGTCCACTCTGACGACCAGCGTCTCCTTTACCCCTTGCCTTGCAGTATGGGCATCGAAATTTGTAGTTAACTGATAATGATTTTTTAGACATTGCACCTACACATGTAGAGCAAAAAGGGTAGTCGCTGTAAGAGCAAGTAACATTAGTTCATGCTTTCACCAACGAAGTTTGTAAGGGATTGATAGAGCGTAGCATACACATTGACTTACACATAAGACTAGAATGAAAGAAGTTCGGTGATGCAAACTTATTTCTGTAGAAGGTGTTTCTGTATTTTATGCAGGGTCTCTAAGATGGAATCATATTTGAAGACTGCTTTATGAAACAGATTAAACGGATTCTAAAGGAATAGAAAGAAAATTAGTGCTTTCTACTAGAACTCCTATTCTGTCAGTGGCTACGTGAGTTGCAGGGCCTTACAAAAAATTTCTGTCCTGACAAGTTGTAGTTTTGCAGTATTATCTCTTGGTATCTTTCAAAATATGTGATGAATCTCTTGTTAATCAGTTTTAGCAATGTGTCCGGAATGGCGAGCCCAGCAGCATTTGACACCATACCACAGACCGCAACTCTCATTGTCTCATGCCTTATAAGGTTGTTGTAATTCTCAACATCTCCAGGATAGCGTTCCTATGAGACAATCAAAACCAAAGTATGTAAGCTTACAGATGCAGTTTATGAAGCTGATAATAGGTTAATAAGGTCATGGGAAAAGTTACTGTTCTCAATATGAGCAGCAGATGTAAGTACTCACTGTTTCAAAACCTGGCTCATTATGATAAGGTTTATCTGACAACAGAGACTGGATGGAAAGTAGTAAACTAGTCAGGTTGTAAGCCGGGCTCCATTCTGGCCCACTCCAAGTCCTGTGTTTTAAAGGGAAAAGATTAAAATGAGTAAATTATCGACATGAAAATCACTGCAGAATTACGTTACGAGTCTGAATTACCCTAAAATACTCAGGCAAACTTTGCCGTCTTCATACAAGTTAGGGTTGAACCTGACTGCGCCTCCATCTGTGGTCATGAATTTGACCTTAGGGGGCTTAATCGGGTACTCCGAGGTAAACGATACCACAAAATAAAAGAACCCTTTCTCGTATGGAGTGTCATTAGGACCAATGATAATACAGTGCACTGTCATGAAATCGTTGTCTGCCGGGACACAAAAAATGCCTTGTGGTGGGTTCTTCAGTATATCCCTGAGGTCTCTAAAACAAAAAAAGCAAAGGATATGTCATCTATGGAGCTACTTAAATGTAGAATGGTACAGTTCTTCCAAAAGGGAGAACATTCTTGAACTCTAACCACTGCTATGGTACACAGAGTGTAAGTCAGGTGAACTCGTTCTAACCTTTTTACCCGCTTGTAGGCGATGGTTTCAGGAGCGTTGTGATCGGCTGACATGACGGAAGGATTAAAACCCAAGTAATGCTGGTAGTATTTCAATCAAATAAACCAAAAGTCCGTGGAACGAGCAGATAGGAGCAGATAAAGAAATGAAGTATGGCGGAACTCCCTTCTTCTTTTTTTTCTTTTTCAAATTATTTCCAGGAAAACATATGACTGATATTGTTGGCAGTGTTTTCTACCTTCTAACAAGCAGAAGGCCTAGAACGAACTTGATTGAAAATTGAAATCACTTCACGACCGCCATTAACAGATTCATAATAATATAATAATAAAAATAAAAGTAATAGTAGAGTATTTTCCATTATTCATCATATCATAGAGAAATTTACATCAAATTTGATTTCATGATGGCAGGTACTACTTTCCTTACCTTTTTGACATGTTTTAAGGTTGTTGCTGTAATGCTTATACATGTATTTTACTATGTCTGATAATAGATGTCTCAAGAAAGTTGCCAAATCCTCCAACCGATAAAGATGAGTATGCAATAATTGAAAAAGAAGAATGTAAAAAATGCTTCACGTTCAAGGGTAGAAATGTCTTGAAACCTTGTGGTCACGGCCTTTTTTGTAATTTGTGTGTAAAGAAACTCAGGAAGAGAGGGGCCAAGATGAAGTATTTCGGTCCAACCTGTCTTCATGCTGATTGCCCCTTTGCAGTAACAGGCTGGATAACATTAGTAAATGTTAACTGTTTGTAAAGCACATTTTCATAATAAAAATGTTTCAAATTGTAAAAACTACAAATTCATTATTGAATGCACTTATACGCTTTAATTTCTGAGGACAAGTATATATGCTGTACTAACATTATGTCGACGAGGGTAACATTAACAGACATCTCATAATAATAACATAAAACTTGCTGGGCAAATCTACAATTACAAACTACTGTATTGTGCTTATCATGTGCTGAAATTAAGACATCAGTAAGAACAGTATGCTTGAATTAATCAAAGTATTTGTTAAACACATTCTGAAGGCGCCTAGACGATTTGTGTAGAAATTCAAGCCTTGATATGTCCCCCATTTCAAGGTCAGTAGTGAGCCGTTTGATGACAGCATCGTTGCGGAGTACTGACAATTTTCTGCCTCTTCCAGGTGCTCCAGTTCCTGGATTAGCCAAAACCTTCATGTCGTATGCAGCTCTATCATTAGTCATAACCAAGGCACCTGTAACAAAAATTGAAAGTTCAATATTTATGCACACTTTAGGGAAATATGAAGGATACACATCCGCAAGAGTTACTTACGAACTACATGGAAACAGTTAGGGTTGGCCACTTTTATCTCTTTGTTTAGTGACCGGTTAGCTGATTCACAGGCATTGTTGGTCCTGTGCATGGATCCCTTGACACTCAATACTGGAACCTTCGGAACCCACTCCTTCTCCATGTAATTAAAAAACGGTCTGAGCTCCATCATGAGGCCTTTGTTGACGGCCTCCCATCCAAGATCATATAAGCCATTTATAATTTCATGTGTAGGAAGAAGTGGGAGGGCACCAGCAGAACGAACAATGGAGCTTGCTTCTTCATTCTCTTTCAAGAAATTGTACAGTCCTAGCTTGATTTTGGTATGTCGAAAGACGGCCTGCAGGAGATAAACATTCAGGTCACACTTTGCACCAAGAGCAACAGCATACAGGAAAAATATGTGGTTCATACGCAATCAAAATGCCAGAGGCAGCCCTCTACAGATGCTCCAGGAAAGCATATTCTCCACGCATTTACTTGTGCTTCCTCAAAGTCACACTTGACAGCAGTTGGACTGAATTGAGGCATCAGTGCCTTGATATACTCAAATAAAACAATGTAGGCATTTTCACTCCTGCGCAGCATTATTGCCTTAAGCATTGGGATTGTCTGTTGGGAAAGAAGGAAATAAGCTCAAATAAGTGGCAAGGTTCCTCTGCATAACCAATAAGTTCATCTGATTTGTGGGCAAGGGCCAAAGTTAGGAAGGGCTATACTCAAAGAAAACAAGGGGACCAAAAAAATTAATTTTGCATCAATAAGCAGCTTGTTCTTTAATACCTAAATATGATAACTTTTACTGAATGATGTCAATTTTAAAATACATAATGGTGTTAAACAAGTATTGTTGAGTGTAAGTAATGTTTAAACTTAAATCAATAATGTAACTAGCCAAATTTGCATATAAGTTACATATTTATTCACATTTCCTGTCAAAGCCTGAAAAGTACTCAATCAACATTAAAAATAAATAGCCCGTTGAATTCAGCATGAAATTCTGTTAAAAATAATTTATGTAACTTAATTTTTGGATGGAGACTGGGTGACAACACTTAGGGAAATCAAATGATACAATCTGGGTGTCGCAGTCTGCGTTCAACCAAAGTACACTTGTTTTCATTGAATGATGTAGACCTGCTGTGGTGTGAAAAATGCAAATAAAGGGCAGATTATTTTTTTGGTTCAATTATCTTGCATGTTCAAACTAAAGCTTGGTTCCTTCTCCAAAATTTAAACAGATTTATTTTAAAAACTGCAGATACATTAACTGTTTCAAAAATGATAGCATTATTGGGAGATAAAATGTGAGTTTTGCTTCAAAAATGTTCTCTTTGTCGGCTGAATTTGCTAAGTTTTGATAGTATGATCTTTCAGGTTGCTTTCTGAAGTCATCACTTTTGAAAACTCTGAAAACAATGTCCAGAAAGTTAAAAAAAAAAATTTGCATTCTTGAGGAGCATTCAAACTACTAAACCCATGTTAAAAAGATGTAGCCCAATATCACCACTACTGGAATGTCCTTGATAAAACGTACTGTGCATGTTTGTAAAAGTTGTAATGGTACGAGGCGTATTCATACCTGCAGGACTTCAATCACAACTAGTCTCTGTACTGTGCATGTTTGTAAAGGTTGTAATGGTACGAGGCGTATTCATACCTGCAGGACTTCAATCACAACTAGTCTCTGAGTCAAATGATTTAAGAGTCTATTAAGTGATCTCCCAAATGTGCCAATCTACCTGAAAAAACCTTGTCGACAGATTCATGAAGACACAATTCCTTTCAAAATGACATATTTTAAAACCATCAGAATACCAACAGTTCATAGATATAAGAGTATCACTGTATCAGTACACTGGAGGACTTAAGCCAAAATCATAGTTATTGATTGGTGATTTCAATATTTCGTAAGGAAATATGTATGAATAGTAATTGATGTATCAAGATAACTGATGGTGTTTAACAAAATTACTACAGTTGTCTAAGTTTATGAGATGAATGTGCATTACTAAAGTACACTTCACTGAGAACAATACTTGTTATTTTCCTTTTATGTATTTGAGTGGAAGTGGTACGTAAAAAACAAGTAAAAATGGGTGAAAGGAAGTAGTACAATTGTGGATGTAGCACTTACATGAAATCTCCAAACAGTCACAATTTGAAATATTTGGGAAGCTTTTGGTTTACGGAACAATTTCCGCTCTGTCCCATCAGCAAACACCTGAGGAAACATTCAATAAAACATGGATATTCAAATCTCTTTTCACTCATAGTATTGTTCTAAATGTAAGAGATACATACAGTGCTACGGGTTTGCATGAAAGTTTTCATTTCTGGTGTAATAAATACCAGTGATAAGGTTTTTTCTGGCAAACTACCACACATTCCAGCAAAGCAGCTCTCCGGTACGTGCAAGCATTGAGTGAGATACTGATACTCAGGAAGAAGGAGATAAGCGCCAAGAACGCCAAGGTTTCTGGGCAAAGGTGGCCTGAGGGCTGATCGAATCGCATGCAGGCGAGATTGTATGGACCCTATAGGCACCAAGACCCTTACTTCAGGCGGGTACCTGGAATCACATTTTAGAATTACAACAGCACGGAATGTAACATTTCGAAAACCAGGTAGAGGACTGAACACTGACTTCTGCCCTTCCTGCTGCACTATTTCGTGAAATGCTGTTTGATCACCAAGTTTAACTCTTAATATGATATCCCTCTTCAATGCTTTCATGAGAGGATACAGAGAGTTACTTGGGTGAGAGTGGCCGTGCAAAGAGTACAGCAAACCTTGCCCTAGAAGTGCTTTGGCTGATCCCAGGCACATTAAGGCTTTGTTATTACGATGGACACACCGAAGGTACGTGAACTTTCTGTTCGGGCGGCTGTTCACCTTATGATAAAAGAAGCCATCCCCACCATGGAAAACAACGCTTCCAGGTGACTGACCATCAAATAAGTGGAGTGGAAGTGGCATGGTGGCAGCTGCTGCAAGTATAAGATTAAGATCGTAAGTATTGCACTGCTTTCAAGTACCCTAAAGTTGAGAGTCACATACGCATCAACACGAGCTGTTCATCATCACTACCTTAAATGAGGCAAATTCAGTAGGCTTCAACAATATAAATGCGAGCACCACGGACGACTCGTCAAACACCTATTTTTGGAGAAAGATGGTGGGTTAAGATCTCGCTCTCTCGCACGGTAGTCGGAGTCGGAAGTCGGACCCAAGAATAGCCACCGAGCCGAGGAGAGCCGAGAGGCAGCCGAGCGTTGCGTATGCGAGCCGTGCGAGCTCTCTAATCCCGCTGAAATTTACCTCCTCTACCTTGTGAATTAATGATCCAAAAAAGCAGAGTTTTTATCCGTCTTCCCTGCTATAATAATTTATCCAGTATGAAACAAAAATTTCGGAAATGCATACCAACAGACATGATATGATATTGACCGGAAATTGAATCACACTCGTCAGGAGCTAGGAACGTTCCCCCCATCCCCACCTTGCCCATTCCCCATCCATCCTATCCCTCCTCCATTGGTCTTGCTTATTCATTCCGTTCAGCCATTTTGCAGCGCACTGAGGGTAGCATAGCACATGTGGCTGTAAACTGCTCCACTCATACTTCAACCATTGTGACTTCAACAGAAACGCTAGTAAGTAACAGATATAACCTTGTGTTGGAGTGTCTGCATGGAAGAGTCCATTGCTTGTGTAATCATCGATGATTTTAAGTTTTCCCCTTGATTCCATGCTTTCTAAAGGTGGCCCCACACTGCTCAGAAGTAAATGAACTTTCCCCTTTCGAAATATGCCAAACTTTTGACTCTCTACAGCTCCTGGACGTTTATTTGATCAATTTCTTTACGGCTCACATCCAGCCCTGTCTTATCAGCCATCCAGGCCAGCCAGGCCGGCGAGTGTGGGGCCACCTAATAGGTGCCCCCACAATGTCTTGTACTCAGCTGGTTTTCTAGACCGAATTCTTAGAGATAAGATGGAATTATTGTAAGGGCTCAAGTTGTTTAGAAAGGAGAGGTATAATAGTGAGTAAACTAAACCAAAATACCTTCAAATAATACAAGTTTTATTTATGACTAAAAGTAATAATATTATTATACCTTGTTCATGAATCAAAACTATAACTTAGCTGTCCTGTCAAATCAAAATTGTATTATTTGGTGGTGATTTGGTTTAGTTTACACACTCTTACCTTTTTTTTTCCCAAATGACTTGACCTTTAACCTAAAATCCACCTTGTTCCTGAGAATTCGGTCTAGAAAGCCAGCTGAGAACAAGACATTGTGGGGGCACCCTAACTGACACCACAGGATAGTTGATATAATGATTCTAATTTGAATCATTTTGTGTAGGAAATGGACCAGTCAGAGGCTTTCAAGGCGGCTAGGGCCAAATGGGCCAATAGCGCACCCAATGTAGAGCAGGCTTCCACAGCAAATCCTTTGGTGACGCAACAAGTGGCCAGCACCCCTGCCCCCAGTGGAACCATTGCTGTAAATGGTAAGTAGTTTTTTCATCGATTGAAACTTTCCCAATACTAGGGGCATAAGTCAAATGTATGAATGATCCATTTAGGAGGGAATGACTTTAGCCGGATGGCTCGGGCAATGGAGACAATCGCAGACCACATGCCAGGAATTCTGGCTGCACTTACTGCATCTGGTGTGTCTGCTGCTTCAGTGGTAGCCCCTGGGCTCTCTGCCCCAGTGCAATCCCCTGGGCTCTCTGCCTCAGATGTAGCCCCTGGACCATCTGCTGCTGGCTCTGCCGTACAAGTGACAAATGCAGAAGCATCAGCAAAGCAGGCTACTGGAGCTGGAGTTGGACCAGTGCTAGAACCTTCCCAGGAAGCAGGTGGTTATGAAGAGCCCAATGATGAATTTGACTACGGGTTGGGCCAACTATTCGGTGAAAGTGACGGTAAAAATTTTGAAATAACACAGCTGTACAAATGTAGAGATTGCTGCATGCATGTTAACTGTTAGAGCATGTAGTACTTTATTTGTTCGTGGAGTTTTCTACACCTTCAGCCTTAAATCCACACATCCTTGCTTGAACTCTGAAAGACATTGTTTAAGTCAAGGGGCCTTTCATCTCCAAAGCTAAAGTCCTGTTGTATCTCTATATCAGAATCATTTTCGGAGCCACTATTGATCCAAAGATGTGGGTGCATTTTCAATAGAGGATGTTTGTTACTTCCGTTAGTAACAGAATGTCCTACATTTTCCATTCTATTTATCTATCTATTTCATAATTTCCTTTGGATCAACTATCTGTCTATCTCTTTCATATTTTGCTTTTGATCCAGCTGAAGATTTCTTTGCTCGTACAACGCTAGGGCAATTGCTGGGTGGGTCTAGAAAATTTGGCTAGAATTTGACAAGGTGAGCTTTGCTTCGCTCACCTAAATAAAAATTATTATTTTGGATGCTTTCATTAATTTATTAATAGTTATTGCTAATCACTTAACATTTTCACAATACAGTACAATCTGTATTACTTGCTGTCCTCTTACAAACAAGTTTTTGTACTTTTCGTGAAGCTGCTCTTAGGGGAATACCGCGCAACGGCTTGGATATTGATCCATGCCAAAACAGTACATGTAGAAACAAGTGGCCTCATGAATGTGACAAACTTCACATGATGATGTTCCTAATGAATAAGCATACCTTGCTTCAGCAAAATCATCGCTTCTGATAGGTCTTCTGAACTAAAGAAGCTCAGATAATTATATTTTGGGAAATACAACGGAACTGCAATTTTGGAGATAAAAGGCGCCTTTTCATTAAAAACTGATTAATAACCAGGATCTCTCATTTACAGATGATACTGACCCACAAGAGAGATGTGGAGTGTGCAAGGGAAAGTGCTCTAAACTTACTCTTGCCCTCGACTGCGGCCATTACCCTTTTTGCTCAACATGTGTAGGTGCAATGTCTAAAAAATCAGTATCAGTTAACTACAAATTTCAATGCCCTTACTGCAAGGCAGAGGTTAAGGAGACGCTGGTCGTCAGAGCGGACTGATGGAGACTCTGGACTCTCTCTTGTAATTTTAAATTTTTTGAAGAATATCTTAGTATTGTAAATCCATTGTTCTTTTGTAATACTTTTCTTTAGTGAGAAAGTTTATGCACCATGTTCCTATTGTTTCACTTGAAGTTAAGATTCACCTTTTCTACTCATAAATGTATATTTTAATTTACTGACATGTTTCCTTCATGTTTCAAATTTTAGACTGCTGTGTTTTACTGGTTTTATTATTTTATAACACAGTGAGTATTCTCATAACAGAAAGTTTACTCGCAGTCTGTTCCCCACTTGAATTCTTGTTCCTTGCGATTCAATTTTGTATGTTCGTATTCTTCTTTTGCATGTGCACTTATTTTTGATTGTCGTGGGTTTCTTGAGTTTACTCGCAGTCTGTTCCCCACTTGAATTCTTGTTCCTTGTATTTCAATTTTAAATGTATCCAGGAACAATTCTGATATCCAATGTCATACTTCTTTTGTGATACTTTTCTTCAGCCAGAAAGTTTCTGCAGTCTGGTCCTTTTGTATTACACTTGAAAGTAAGATCCTTCTTTACTTCTCATGATTGATAATTTTGTTCCATAGATATGTTTCCTTAATGTTTCAAATTTTACGCTGCTGTGTTTGAGTGGTTGTATCATATTAATAGACAGTAAACATTCTCTTGGCAGAAAGTTTACTTGCAGTCTGTTGCTGAGTGTAATTCTTGTTCCTTGTGATTCAATTTTGTATGTTCGTATTCTTCTTTTGCATGTGCACTTATTTTTGATTGTCATGGGTTTCTTGAGTTTACTCGCAGTCTGTTCCCCACTTGAATTCTTGTTCCTTTTATTTCAATTTTAAATGTTTCCAGGAACAATTCTGATATCCAATGTCATACTTCTTTTGTGATACTTTTCTTCAGCCAGTAAGTTTCTGCAGTCTGGTCCTTTTGTATTACACTTGAAAGTAAGATCCTTCTTTACTTCTCATGAATGATAATTTTGTTCCATAGATATGTTTCCTTAATGTTTCAAATTTTACGCTGCTGTGTTTGAGTGGTTGTATCATATTAATAGACAGTAAACATTCTCTTGGCAGAAAGTTTACTTGCAGTCTGTTGCTGAGTGTAATTCTTGTTCCTTGTGATTCAATTTTGTATGTTATTATTCTTAGTTTACATGTATACTAATTTTTGATTGTCATGGTTCCATTGGTGTTGAGACACATCAGTTGTTTGAATTGTGTAAAAAGTTGCTAACTTTATTGACAATAAACATGGTTCTATGTTTTCTTTAATTGAGGCCTTTTTTCCTAACTATTACCAGAACAATATACCACATAGTTGTGACACAGCCAACAGGTAGAGTGAAGTGAACATGGTAGCAACGATAAGTAAAGCAACAGTTGATAAGGTTTTTCATAGTATAAATTGCATCAAAGTTTAGTGCCTCACAACTGTTTCTTTAATCCTAGTACTTCAATACATTATTTAGTATAAAATCAAATACGACTGAGGATCAGTCACAGATGAGTGTCTGATATAATGTCAATTCCTCATCTTAATATACAAGGAACACCTCAACATAGAAATCGGACGCAAGGAAAGTTGTTCATGGAGTATTCAGGACTAGTATCCCCGACTTATCAGACTGTCGTGAGTACTAAGACGAGGCACTAGTCAGTGGTACCAGTCGGTGATACTAGTCGACTCGATGTATATTTAAACGCACAGGCGCACCGGAAATGACCCCCACCACCACCTCTCCATGCTCGTTTCCGCCACTTGGAGGAGAGGTAGGTCAGTAATGGGTAATAAATCTACGCTCAACTTTTCTTGGGTAGCTGAGTTATTAGGTTCGCTGCGGAATAACTAGAATTATTTCGGGTCGGCCATAGTTGGTGACGCGAATAACAACACGTCCTTTCTCTAACACATTTAAATTATAAGTCAGGCTCGCCGAATCGAGGCAGCGCCCCCTAGCGGAGAGAATGGAAACATCAGTCAGTGCAGTGCAGTGATGACTCCTCCTCCTCCTCCTTCGCTCGCCATTGTCGCCATCTCCCAGACCCCGCCCATCGTCAGAACTGGTCAGAACGTGCTTCTTCGTGTTTCGTGGTTCCGTGTGAAAAAAAATGAATAACCGCAAAACTAAGCGGCACAGTGCGCCTTCAGCAGTAAGTTATCCATAATTAATTTCCCCGTATCCTTTAGGTCGCCGTATGTGTCGGTATGTTTCAACCCCAGCGTCCCTAACCTTCTGGGGCATGCCCATAGGCGAGACTCAAGCCCGGGTTAGCTAACGCGAGCTTGCACACTTTGTCTTGGAGTGCACACCTCGTTTTCGTTGATCAGTCCTCTTTAAAAGTCATACAATTTGACTGATTATCGTTGGACCGCTCAAGTTTCGTTCCTCTGCCGCCCCCTCAGATTGCTTTTCTGTCTCTCATTCAGACAAATGTTCATTCATTACTACGGCTCTTAAAAATTCCAGTGGACCTCCCAATATTGCCATGAAACTCACACTTGTGCACCTCCTATTTTATCAGGCCGCTGGAAGTGCTGCGCAAGCACAGCACCAGCAGATGGTCCCCTGGGGGCCCATGGGACCTGCCGCCGCCCATGCCCATCCCATGTATTACAGCTGGCCTCAAGGTATCTGTGCCTCCCTGTGTTTTCTGCGTTAATTTCTCTACCTGAAATTTTCTTACTCTGCTCTGAAACAATTGTATCTTTTTTAACGTCCATGACACTCTCACTAACATATTGATTGCAAAATCATTTTTGTGATATATTTAGCATATCACTTATTGCATCAGATGCTAGTGGTTTGAGCATTAATCGGTGAACACGTCAATTCTCTTAAAACCCTGCCTCGTAATATGCTACATTAAAATGTTATACATGCATACTTCTTCTATTTTTTTTTTATTTTTTTTTCATCAATGTCAGTTTCTAGTAATTAAAGGCAACAACATCTTCACTCAATTGGCCATTACATTTCAATCTAGAATGCATTCAGCTGAAGTTCAATCCAAATTTCCAGTAACTGTTGTTCATAATATTTCAGTAGCTAATGGACTGTTAATTTGCATTACAATAAATTTTATTAATTAGTAATCTGTGATTGGGTAAGCCATTTTTAAAAGGGTTCCTTAATGTACATTTTACACAATTCTTCCTGTAGGACCCATGATGAGCCAGCAGAACGTGGCTGTGAAGCCATGGGAAGTAGAAATCAGCGACTCGTCCTCAGATTCAGATTGCTTTCAGCCTTCTCAAAAGAGTAAGCTAGTAAGCTATTCTATGCACCTGGATTTAACTTTATTTTCCACATTGTGACTCATCATGAAACTCTTGTTTTCAGAACGCAAGGTGGGGCTACAAGCTAGCAAGAAGAAAGCGGATACTGTGAAACGTTAGTCCATTGCTTTGACTGTCTGCCTCATTTCGTTGCATGACACCAAATTTTAACTTCTTTTGTTTTCCTTATAGGAGGCCCTGGTCGTCCAAAGAAAGTGGAGAAAGCAGATCAGGATTTCTCTGCTTCTGTGCCTGAAGCCCCGAAGGGTTCCAGTGTTATTGCCAGTTCGCCAAAGGACAGGTGCAGGGAGTGCAACTTTTGGAAGGGTAACTATTTGCTCAAGCCCTGTGGACATGCCAAGTATTGTCGGCTATGTGTTAATCGCCTCCGTGATGAGTCTATTAAAATGAAAAGGCTATCAAAGTGCCTAAATGCGGACTGTTACGATCTTGTTACGGGATGGCTGCTTCTTATCAATGTAAGTGCATAAAGAGTCCTGCATGTCTTTCATGTGTAAGCTTTGTTTTGGTGTGTTTCTTTTTAAATTTTGAAGTTCTTTTGTTTTCTGACATTTAAGTGGATAAGAGATAATCATAAACACTCGTACTGGTTTTATTGAATGAACGGAATTGGGACACAATCTCATTACTTTAAATGTGTGAAAAGGTTTTTTTTAAGAGCATTATTATTTCACTTCTGAATTTCAATGCCTTTACTGCAAGGCAGAGGTAAAGGTGATGCAGGTTGTCAGAGATGACTGATGGAGACTCTGGGCTTTCTCTTGTAATTTTAAATTTTTTGAAGAATAGCTTAGTATTGTAAATCCATTGTTCTTTCGTAATACTTTTCTTTAGTGAGAAAGTTTATGCAGCATGTTTCTATTGTTTCACTTGAAGTTAAGATTAACCTTTTCTACTCATAAATGTATGTTTTGTTTTATTGATATGTTTCCTTAATACTTCAAATTTCACACTGCTGTGTTTATGTGGTTGTTTTATTTTAATAGACAGTAAACATTCTCTTGTCAGAAAGTTTACTCGCAGTCTGTTCCTGAGTTGAATTCTTGTTCCTTGTGATTCAATTTTGTATGTTCGTATTCTTCTTTTGCATGTGCACTTATTTTTGATTGTCATGGTTTTCTCGAGTTTACTCGCAGTCTGTTCCCCACTTGAATTCTTGTTCCTCGTGATTCAATTTTGAATGTTATTATTCTTAGTTTGCCTGTATACTAATTTTTGTTTGTCATTGTTTTGTTAACGTTGAGACACAATCCGTTGCTTGAATACTCTATGCTTGAATTGTGTAAACAGTTTTTATTTTCTTTCGTTTTACGACTGGTTGGCTTCATTGTCAATAAACATGGTTACTTATAAAGTTCAATTTTTTTCTTTAATTGAGACCTATCTTCAGACTGTTTACAGAATAATTTATCACATAATTGTAAGACAGCAGATGAGTCGAAAAATCATGGCAGCATTTTATGTTCAGAAAAAGCAATTTGCTTGGCAATTAGTTGATTAGGTCTTGCATACTATGAATCACATGAAAGTTCTGTCTGAATTTTGTCTCTTTAGAGCCTTGTACTGCAAAACATTTCTTTAAATGCGAGTTTCATGACTTTGAGCATCAGTGACAATTGAGTACTTGAAGTAATGTCAATTCGTCATCTGAATTTACAAGTAACATTTTCACCAATTAGAGCTTAAAAAAGACATAGAGGATGAGGATCTTTGAGGATTGAGGATCTTTGGAATCATACTGTTAAAACATGAATCGCAGAAGGGACTGAAAAGTATTTATTTCACCTAAATGATTTGTTTTTATTGGATTAAGCTTAAAATTCTTATACTGATTGTAGAGGGACACTTTTAGAACTAGGAATTGTATTCTACCACCACAGAGGCTTTGCTCTAGAAGTTATTTTACTTTTTGATTTCATGGCTCACCAACTACTTTTAAACCAGCTAGTTGATAATTCTGGGCATGGGTGGTTAGGGTACGATTTCTTATATATTTATATATATTGTTTGTACATTGTTATGTAATAAGTTATACAAGCAATAAGATTTTCTTATACTTATATTCATGTTCATTGGAACTATTTACAAGCAAGCTGGACTGCATTAGCATCGGATAGACAGGCTTCGAATGAAATAGTAAGTAACAATTTAGTGGGTTGTTGTTAAGGGAATAACTTAAGTTTTAAACACGTATTTAAAAATTGAAACTGCAAAATAACTACAACAAAACTGAAAAATTAAAAAAATGCTTCAAAATGCCTTATGAAAAATAGGCGGATCGGATAAGACAATGGACCTGACTGAACTTCACAAGCAGGGCATTTTGGTGATAGTCGAACACGTAGTTGCAATGATTGCCCCCTACAATACTCTCTTGAACTATGAAAAAATTACGAAAGACATGGTGGAAAAGAACACAATTTTGATCTGGCACTTGCCTGGCATATCTAACCAGATCAAGATACATCATTTCTCTTCATAAAAGCACATGGCAGATTACAAGACAGATCAATATGAAGAAGGAGGGAGAGGTAACAGAAGGTTGCTTAAACATAACTCAGGACCAAAAAGCACCATGCAAGGAGGTTTCTAAGATTTTTTTTTTAAAAAAATTAAAAACTGCTGTCTATGTGAAATACATACAACATCCCAAGCCTGTCTTTTTATTACAATAGTAAGACCATTGTATAGCGGTTTTCACTTCAGATATAAAAGTGTACTTCATAAACACTTAAAATAAATGCAGTCATGTGGAACACACAACATATCGCAGAAAAATACAGAATTCATACGAGAATGTATAAGTAAATAATAAGATGCTAAGTTTTGCTTTTCTGAATAATTTTCCGCCTTCTTTTCACCACATTTTGCAGATTGTTATATGCCTCCAAGTATTCCGCCTTCATGCTCTCATCTAATTTATCACAGTTTGCTTTGCGACAATATTGCTTCTCTGAGTAAGTACAACTGCCAGAAATGAGCTGGTTACACACTTTGCACACATGTCCACTGGTATTTTCCTTTCTCTTCTTAGGGTACAGACATTCAAATTCTTCAAGAAGACTTTTGATGAAAACTGGTCCACTAGATTTGCGTCCATGTGTTATGTGGGGTCTAGAAGCTCGAATCGCCAAAAGTCGCAACCAAAGATTTGGAGTCGCCAAAAAAAAATATCGCCAATCACGGCCCGGGATTTTGGTGCTATATTGAAAATTCACTGATGACTAAATCGCCAAATATGCACTAAACACACGGAAATCGCCAGACAAACGTGAAATATTCAAAGCAGTCGCCAATTTTCTGGCAACTTCATACAAAATTACCGAAATATTGAAAAAAAAATCGTTAATTTCTTTACAAACTGTGAATTTTATCAAAATCGCCAAGAAAATCGCCACTGTTAAATACAGTCGCCAGAAAAGTCGCCAGTCGCCAAACTGTCACCAAACCGGGCCAAAAATCGCCAACTGGACGACAAATCACTTGACGACAAATCGCGAAGTCTGGCCACACTGGGCCCCATACGATGCTCGAGGCTGAATTTCTCATCACAATCATCAAGGAGGCGGTGACGAGGACTGTGGACTGTGGATCGCAGATCGCAGTAGCAGAAGCAGACGGCAAAGGAAAGGCAAATCTACAAGATTGGTGATAGGTATGTCGTATAGCGCGTACATTACTCATAGCTCTACATAAAGTAACGCGGTACGCTCTCTAGAATAGCAATGTCTATCGGACCAGATTGGAATGACAGCATTGTGAGGTGGTTCGTGGTTCTGTTGTGTTTGATGCGCGCGCTAACCTCAGTACTCTATGATGCTTTCAGGCACTAATTTCAATTTCTCCAGTTTCAGTGCGGGAAATGGACAGCGATAGTGGGAGAGAAAGTTTTGCATGCACTGTTGATACAGTTTTATTGACACCAAAGTCTGAAGTCGCAGAATGTGATGTTCTTCTGAGTCCCGGTGTGGAAGTTAAATACGAAGAGTGTACTGAGTGGCCCAAAGAATCTGGATTTCTTCGTCACGTAATAATAGGCCAGCCTGTGTTAGAGTTTGATTGGGGCGCCTTCAATATTTATATCTGCAGTTATGAGGCCTACCAGGTAATAACGAATTGTATTCCTGACTGCAGTAATATGAAGTCAGGAGCTGCTCACTTACACCTCTTTGCTGGAAGTAGATGTCATTTTGTTGTTGAGCTCCAAAACGACTACAGCTTTCCTCAAATAAGTTCAATGTTGGAAAGGGGCAGAAAAATCATGTGGTAAGGACTGCAGCACTTTTGCAGTGCTTGGTTTCTGTTTCAAAATGTGTTGTATTGCTGCATTTTATTTTGTATGGTGATTGTAGGTTTGCTGTCCAGAAATGCAGCTTTTACCTCATTGACAAAGTGGTCAGAGACAAGCTGAGGTATCTAAATCAATCACTGTGTTTTCAAAGTGGAGTTGGCATTAATCTTTTCAATGATGCTGACGCCTCCTTACATCACCAAAGACAGATGATTGTTAACGTGGTATGTGTGAGGCTTACGCACCCGCAGTGTGCAATGACACTAGGAGAGAGTAATCCCCAATATATATATTTTACCAGATTGCTGCTGATGAGGTGGAATTCAAATCTATATTCCCTGGAAAGTGCGATCATTTTTTTTGCATGGAGTCTATTCTCTTGAATGCTCTGAAGGTATCGTCATCCATAAGGATTTGCACAACATCCAGGAATGAGTATGTTCAATGTAACAGTCTGGAGATTACAGATTTTTATCTGAGTGGCAAATATTACTGTTTCTTTATTTTTCGCAGGAAGACGGAGGAACTTCTTAATGCGCTCTCAGTTGCGCTGCATAACTTCTACCAACGAGGAGAACAAAATAATGGAAAGTCCCTCCTACATGTACCGTCCGCTGAAACAGTTACCTCCCGCCATGGCTGTGAAGACAGTGGAGTGGATGGAGTGCATACTGACTTTTCAACAACTGAAGTGAAATCCGTGCTCGAGGTATGGTACTGTAAATCTTAGGTATTATTGTCATTGATAATTTTCACTTGGTTATGTGGTCAATGAATTTGTGTGTTTTTTTGTGAGTGATGATTTTTTGTAATTTAGGTGGATAATAATTGGTTAGCTGACATGAAGTCCAACATTGAAGCAGTTTCGCAGCCTAAGCCATGTAATAAGAAACATCAGGAGTTACCAGCAGATGTGAACCCCATGCCAAGGATATCTGTTGAGAGGCGCCTTCTCCTTGAATGTCCATTGTGTGGGATGCCATTCAGATCGTGCAAAAACCGGTACCAGTCTCTAGTTAGTCACATTAAGCGGAGGCACAGTCATTGTGAGAAGCGACTTCTGCGAATAGTGCACAAAAAGTATGTGGTGGATTCATAGATCCTGGCACATGAGACAGCATTATACAAGAAACTGTTAATTTGAATAGGAGGTGTTAAGCCGCCGCCTTCAACCTAAAGTTTTAGGTTTTCAAAATTTTGATCCTGAAGCAAATTATTTCTCTGAGGTTCATCATGGCCTTTCTTAACATCACATTGGTTTCCATGTATTTCTTTCTGAACACAATTGCTTTTGAAAGTTTACGTGTAAAGAACGAGCTTGTAGTTTTAATATCAAACATGTTTGATACTCGGAAAGGCTTCTACTTTTAATTGACATCTTTGCTTCTTGTTTTACTAGTTTTCATTTTCATGACATTTTGTATTCAGTGAAATTTAGCTACACATATCTGGAAAATTAGAAGAGTAGTTGTTTGCACAATGTCATTCCTTTCAACATGCGTAGTTTTATTTTTAACACCTATGATTGTGTTTCAATACAAATTGAAGTACACACATGCTTAAGTGTGCAATGTACTTGAAATCTGATGTGTAACTGTAGTTTTTGCTGCAAATTGTAAAATGATTACACATTTTTATTTAAATGCAAAGATTAACACCTTCTTTCAGTAAGTTATTCTAATCCAACGAATTTTGTTGAGGACATAGTTTCTATGCAGTATCATATTAATACGAGAACAGGATCCGATTCTGCTCTTTTGCTCACTCTTATTAAATTTGAGACCTTGAAGAATAAATGTAAATTTTGAGGTAATAGTGTAGGATTCTGCAAAGACCACATACATTTTAAGAACACAGTTTCAGTAGAGACAAACAATACAGACAACTTTAGTTCAGCGACGTATAATGTGTCATGTCTTCGACCCTTCGACCATTCTCGGCTTTAAATTTTCCATACTTCAGTGCCGCGTAATGTTTCATAGTCCAAATATCTGCATATCTGCTAAGCAATCACGCAATCACAGTAAGGCGCGGCGCGCGGCCGCTCTGCATAGGGAAAGAAAATTTCTGAATGTTTTGTCCGTCTTAGTACCTGCCGACTAGTACCAGTACGTGTGACAGCGACAATAATAGAACACACTGTGTCCTGGAAAGCATTCTCAAAATTTTGCTTCATCGTTGGAATTCAAAATGGGTTAGTTACAGATTTGCCATACATAATGATAAACAAAATAATAACAAAGTTGAGGAATTTTTATATTTGTATGACTCTTCAGAAAAGGACAACCATTATAGTTCCTTAGAAACTGACAACTTTGATAGTCCATCATTCTATGTAGAAGATGAAACGCATGTTTTCAACGTGACAGATAAAGACCTATCCCAATTTATTAAAACTATTGAGAACATAGAGAGCCGAGGTTATGTTGGCGATCAAGGAATGTACAAGGTGAGCCAAAGTGATTGTCTATTGATAATTATGTGATCACTTGCTGTAGGATGCTATTGATTCATTCTGATTAATGTAGTTCTGATACTGAATTCTGTTAAAAATTGCTGTATAGTGAATCACCTGGCCATTTCATTACAGCTGAAAGTTAGCGAAGCTTCTCGAGCGGAAGGCAGTGGGCACCAGCAAGTTTTAAATATTTTGAAACCCCATTTAAAAGGTAAATGTGTTCTACAGGAACTGAGAAAGTACCCCTTATGTGACTGTTTGGGATACAGGGCAATATCTGGGAAAAATGTCTTCACTTCAAAGTTCGCTACGGAAATGGCTCTTCTTTCTGTGTATTCTTCACCTGAGACTTGCTGGTATGATATATATGTCTGATATATATGATTACAGCAATTTCATTCATGGAATGGTATTAATGTGCTCATTTTTTCAGTTTGCAGATTTTACAGCTGTCAGGAAGTCCAAAGGCAGTTGTGGACCACTGGTTTGATGAGGCCAGAACATTTTGTGTTGAAACCAGGTCAGCGAGATCTGAACTCATCAGTCATGATGAGGAAGGACAGGGAAGGCTACTGGAGAATGGCAAGAAGCTAAAAGTGCAGTATGATCAGCTTCTAACTTCAGCAAGTAGCATTGCAGAATGTAGGAAGAAAAAAGAAATACATAAATATTGCAGTTGTGAGGATTGCTTTGTCCAATCTGACCCCGAAGACGAAAGTGATGGTTTAACCTGCAAATCCACAGTGACGCCAATTTCAAACAGTGCTCTGTCAAAGTTTCCTAAGTATGCTATGGGGATTCAATTGAATCCGAATAAGGCAGAAATCAAGGTGACGAAAAGCTTTTCTTTGTCAAACCTTGTTTCTGTACTAGATCTGCTACCAAAGGTATATCGAGGGCTACAAATACCTCATTTTTATGTCGGACAAGTACATTCATGTTTTGCAGCCCACACTGAAGATGGGGCGTTGTATGCAGCCAACTATCTTCATTTAGGATTCCCCAAGATCTGGTGAGTAACTTTTTAAGTTTATGAACTTAATGATTTGCACCATCAATTGTGGTTGTTAACAGCTGAACTTGAAATTCTTCTTCTTTTGAAGGGTTGCTGTGTCGGCAAAGTACAGTGATAAAGTACGGGAAGCGTTGACCTCCTTAAAGATGGATTTAAATCATACCAGCTGTTCAAACAGCCTTAACCATAAATACTATATCCTTACCTTGAATTTTTTTGACAATCTTCGTGTCCCTTACCAGATTGTAAGTTTGCATGAACTACCATATTGCTTCATTCCAAATTATATCTCTTCAATTAATTCCTGTTTCTTTATTGATTTAAAAGACAGCTCAGCATGAAGGTGAAATTGTTATTCTAAAGCCAGATACCTTGCATTTCGGATTTAATACTGGGCCAAATGTGGCTGAGGCCGTAAATTTTGGGACAGTTAACTGGATTCCAGTGGGGGTAAAATCTATGAAATGGCGGTGCCGATGCTTGTGAGTTTTAGTTGTATTCCCTTTGTGGCCTCAAACTGATTGCTCTAGTAGTTGACATCCGACTTCTTTATATCAGTGGTGATGAGTCCATCCATTTGGACATGAAGCCTTTGGTGGCTGCGTTCTTTCCCCAAATGCTAAAGTCGCTGTGTGAATATTCAGTTGGCAAGTTACAGAATGAAGATGATGCAAAGGTATTGTTTTCTATTTCTTAATCATGATAATTATTATGAAGGCTCTTCTTTTCTGTAACTTTGCGTGTATTTTCAACCATTGCCTGTAAAGGCAGAACTGTGTGTGCTTGATTTTAGGAGCTTCTTGCATTCTTTAGGTGCTACTTTATTTTGTTATTATGAGACAGTGAAAACGTTTGGTTTCGATTGCTTGCAGGAAAAAGAAGAGGAGTCATCCAAAAGTGATTCACCACAGACAGTAACTGCAAGGAACATGAAAACCTTCGAATGCCCTGTACCCGAATGTAAAAGTGCATACAGGGATCACAGAAGGAGACTCGTAGAGCATGTGAGGGCTCAACATCCAGATTCAGCAATAGCTCTTCTCAATCAGATAGAAACTTTGTATCCCACCAAAGTGTGTGCAAGCTCCACTGCAACTATGTGTGAAGTTTGTACATCACTGATACGTGGTAGCTCTACACACTTAGAAAAGCACTACAAGAGGCAGTTGAATAACGCAAAACTGAATTTAAAAACAAAGGAAGACTATGCCCAGGCATTGGAAAGATTGCAGCAATCAGTAAAGCGAAGGAAGAAAGTAGTGAAGGCAAACGACAACCCTGAATATTATTCAAGCTGAAGATCGGTGAAGATTTGTCTACTACCCTTTTATGGGAAAATGCAATGGTATAATTATAATTGCAAGTTGTTATTTTTTGTATACATATTTGTTAGATTTCATCACACTGGCATTGTGTTCTTATGCTTTGTGTATGTGCAGTTGTCTTACCGTAGTAATCACATACAGAACATTTATACAAGAATTTTTTTGTTCTTCTTTTGTTTGTTAATATCATTGCCATTTTTACCATGTTGTGACTAAACTGTTATGTATTGGGTACTTTGTTGTATGAATCCCAAATCATCATTTTGTACTGATTTCATGTAAAGTACGAAGCAAGTCGACCCAAAACAATCACTGATCTGTAAGGAATGTGGTGATTTTGTTCCTTCTTAATGTTTTTATGATTGTAACTTTTTTTAGCAGCTAAATATATTTGTTGTTGTGAAACGTAGATTTATAACACTTTTCTCATTTGCTTTTCTCTGAATGAAATCATGTTCAACAGAGTAAAGCAAACTGCTGTAACTTGGACCTGATGTGTGCACTTTGTTAAACATTTCCTTTTATTGATGTGTATTTATAATAACCTAGCAATTGTCTTCCCAGACATTTTTGGAGGACTTTGTCTTCAGCAAATAGACTTGCATCTGCCCAGCATTTTTACTTTAGTATTCATTTTAACAGGCAAATGAGTTGCAATAAGATTGAGTTGGGCTGAGTACTGTGAGTCTCTCAGAGAGGCAGTACACCGTCGATTAGAAGTCATGAAGGAAAATAAGTAAAATTCAATACAGAAGAGTCACTTGGTATATTACATGAAGCTGCAAGTAGTTATAACTGTTAATGTTTCTCTTTCTGTGAAACCATGCCCAGAATTATAGAAGGGATGGTTTGCGTGTTTTTTCCTTGTTTTTAAAGAAATCAAATGTAATTAATAGTTATTAAAATTTAGGAACTCTGTTGAACGTGTAATTATCATAAAAACATGAGAAACATGGAAGTTGACAGGTGCCTGTGACTAGTACCTCCCCTTAGTATCCATGACCTCAAGAGTGGTCGGGAGGGCTAGTCAAAGAAGTACGTCACAATTTGTTCTGTAACTTGTTTCAAGTAGCCAAGGAAAAAAGTAAAAGTGCACAAAACAATATATTTTAAACAAATAAACTACATCAAAATGGAGGTACTGTAAGCGTGTCAATCACTGCACTATCTCCAACCTCAATGCACATAAAGCAGACCACCTTATTTCATTGTCTCCTCCATATTTTTTTATTTGATGAAGGAGACCCTCCAAGCTTGACTTTGCTGTAAGCTGGCTGCCCCTCTCACAATAAATGCATGCCAATGAAATTATTGTGGCATCAACTTGAAGTTACTCTTGAAGAAGCAGTAGGAACAAAAATTGTTTCTTATAAGTGCTACTGGAGAGTTTTGGTAGGGATGGGTTTATTAAGGAACGGTTGATACTTATAAGAATGCAGCAGTAACTTTATTTAGTACCTAGAGAAATTATAACTTTGAACTAAGTGCTTCTGCGTCAACAGAGTTAACACCAGAGCCTTTCTTGCCTGAATTTAAAGGACAGCTCATTTAATTGTTTTTACATTTTTTTATTTGATGAAGGAGACCGTCTTATCTTGACTTTGCTGTATGCTGGCTGCTCCTCTCAAAATAAAAGTGTTCAAATTTAGTTCTTGCGTTCATGTGTTAGCACACTTCCGACCATGGTCGGCGTTGGCATCACAACCAAAAACACAAATTTTAATTATAAGTGTTTTTCAGTTCTTTCTAATCGGTGGCTATGGTCTACAGGAGAAGGGGTTACAGGAAGTGCTGGAAGCCCCCACCCAAAGGCCAGCGACTGAAAGTTAAACCCTATGTCAAGAAAAGGGTACGTACTTTGATAGGAGAAAGAAACAGCCGAAAAAAAAAGCAGACTTGAAAATGTTCACAACACCTTGAGCGCATATCATTTATGAAATTCACGTTTCTTCATAGATTGTTGAGAAGCTAAATATTGTTATAGTTGAAGAAGGGCAAAGAGAAGTTGAAGATATGCATTCCGCTGCCACTTCTGAGGGAATTCATAATGAGTTGTCAACTGCACCTATAGAAAGTAATGACGTGGAAGGTTTTTTTGCAAAAGAATGCTATCATGAATCGCATGGTGCTTCAGAAGCATCACAGGAATGTCCACTTGTTATAAAAGTGAGCAAAAGCAGTTATGAGTGGTTTTTCCCCCAATTTTTTTTTTCAAATATTTTATTATAATTTGTTATTTATATATCTTGCAGCCTTGTGATATAGGTAAACCAAAGATAAGAGTACTTTCCCTTTTCGATGGTATTTCTACAGGGTACTACATTCTGACAAAGTACCTTGGCCTCGATGTTGGTGCATACTTCTCTAGTGAAATTGATTTGAGTGCCATAAGAGTTCAATTGCACAACTTTGGAGACAAAGTAACCCCTGTTGGAGGCATTGAAAAAATCACTAATGATCAACTTGCTTCATTAGGACATATTGACCTCATTATTGGGGGCAGCCCATGTGAAGAGCTGAGCAGAGCTAACTGGCGAAGGAAAGGACTAGATGGTAGGGGTTGGGCGTGCTTTTCTTTTCATAAACACAAGCCTTTAATTACTGAATCACTTTCAGACCCCTCTGGCACTAGTGTTCTCTACTACCAATATACAAGAGTCTTAAACTTCTTTAAAGAAATGCTCTTCTGGTTGTTTGAAAATACAGCTGCAATGGATTCTAAAACTAAAGAAAAAATAACTCTGTAAGCATTGCAATTTATTAAACACCACATGAGAAATAAGAGGAAGGACATTTTCTGATTTTTCGTTGTCTCTTCAGTCTGCAGGTCTTTAGGGTGTGGCCCAATCATTCGTTGCTCTTCGTCATTTGTACTGATGAATCGTAAAAGATATTTTTGGCTCAACATTCCTGAAGTTTATTGCTTTATGGCAACACACAAAAATAACATGACTCTGCAAGATTACTTAGAGCCTTTCCGAAAGGCACTAGTCCAGAAAGTTCCTACATTAACCACAAATGTAGCTGCTCAGTGCTCAAGTACTTACTCTACAATTTATAAAAAAAGCAGTTCAAAAATTATTCTTTACACCAATAACACTCATTTCTTACAGGCAAGAAAAAACACGCCCTGTTGAATGTACTGGCAAGGAGGAATACCTAACTCCAATTGATTATGAAAGGCTGCTGGGATTTCCAAAACACTTCACTGATTGCGGTCTCACAAACACTGCTCGTTATCAAAGTACTAGGGAAATCGTGGAGTTTGCATGTAGTTGCATCACTCGTTTATCCCCTGTGAGATATGTATCAAAGGTGCGACTAAATACTTGATAGACCTGCTGTTGCTTTTGGTTCTTAGAACCTTTCTTATCAAATCATACACAATTCATCAATTCCTGTAACATAATTGTTAGAAATACTGTATAGCACCTTATCTTCTTCGGAAAATCTCAAAGAACTGTTGATGAAATGTTTAACACAACTATCAGAATATTTCAAAGAATTTTCATGAAACACAATCCAGAGAGCAAGGTGCAAATTGCGTAAGGGAATGTTCCTACAATTACAAAAGTATCTAATGTACAAATCAATAACATTTCATTTTAAGCAGTGTACTTTCCGGAGTGCAATCACATCTGCCCAACATACACACAACATGATTAATACTTTCAGCCTTTCACTTTACACTTCTACAAAATTCAATACATGCAGCACACTTATACTTTGCACAACGAACTAATTTTCTACTCTGCAGGGACCTTATTGTTTGAGAATAACACAACTCTTTGTGGGGACCTTTTATCAATTAACCCTCTCTTATACTCAGATCAAACTGAAGTAAACTCAGGCTCTGGAACACCAACACTAATTTCAAACTGTAGCACAACGCCCACTATTTGTGCAATCCTATAGACACAATAATTTACACTCAGGGAGTCTAATTGTCTGGCTGGCCTAACATTTTTTAAGTAGTCATTTAAAGGAAAAGGAACACAATGCACTTTCATAACGGCACTTCCATCACTTCCAAAAATCAACGGCCTTTGATTCACTGAGTCTTCTGTTCTGGACAAGAACAAAATATATATCTTCTCATTACGAACCAGACACTCACAGTTTCCTTTCAAAAACATATCTGTCTTGGCCTGCACTTCATGAAGTATTGACAAATTTTTCTTAGCTGCATCCTGAAGAGAAAAAAAAAAATTGGGTGTCAAACTGTCGCATAAAACGGTATTGATAGAAATGTGAAGACAAAAAAAAACTTACCGTATGAACTGAAATGTATCCTGCAGGATCAGGTCGAGGAACTTTAAATGGGTGAAATTGTGGCTCTGGAGAGCAGCCCAACCTGCTGGTTAAGGGACTTGCAAGCATTTCACTGAGTCTGGATGAACAATCACTCGAAGGACTTTCAGACTGTGTCATTCTCTCAGACTTAAAATCATTGCGCTCTGAAAGAAATAATCAAAGAGTCAATTGATATATTCATGCATTTTACATCACTTAAAATGAGAAGGTACTTACTTCACGTGAAATCCTGCCCAGGGGATCAGTGATTGGGGATGAATAGCGAGTTGGAAGGTCATGGAGTGCAACAACAAAAGGATGTGGAGATGCAAGATCATCATTAAAGTTGAGATTCACTGACTCCGCAAGTCACACTTGAAGGCTGACTTGATTCACTGAGTTCCTAAATGAAATAAAAACAAAAGATTCGAATGGAAGACGGTATAATAGGAAAACTAGTACTTTTCGGTTTCAACAGAAACTGGCAATTCAGCTCACAGATTCAGAAGGTTCCCCCAGTCGACACTTGAACATCCTTGATCTTCTAACTACACTTCCTTCATCATTTTCTTTCTCATAGCCTTTTAATGGCCTTTCTTGAGTTTAAACTTCTTACATTTGGCTTTATGAGGCATGACAGCTGCGCCAAAAAATATAGAATCACGCAAACAGGTTAGGAATCGTATGTTTTTGGCTACAAGCAACATGATTTTCAAGATATCCTATGCGTTGATACGAAAATCAACGCATAAAACATGTTAATAATAATTACTCACCAATCAGTAATAAATTAACACAATTATCCTCGGAAGTACTATGAAAAGGCGCACGAAATGTGTTTGTGTTTACCAAGGCTAGGGTTGTACACACGTTTACGCTGGCAACTAGCAATAGGTGAATGACGGACGATATGAGAAATTTACCTCAGTAGCCTCGCTACATGGCTTGCATTAAAAAGCGACGGTGATAAACAAACAGACGCTACCGCGGAGAAGGAATTCTTATTTTGCAGCAAAATATTCTGTGCATTTAATATTAATATTAATTGATTATTCATTTAATTAATTAAATAATTAATTAATTAAATAATTAATTAATTAATTAATTAATTAATTAATTAATTAATTAATTAATTAATTAATTTTGGAAACACAGAAATTTGTTAAAAAAATGTTTATAGAAATCCTCAGAGGATTTTTTCAAATAATATTTTTATTATTTCTTTCTTTTTAGTAATATTTCCTTTTATTCTGGTAGGACAAATATTGGGAAACTTCTGGAGAGTCCCCCTAGCAGAGTTCCCCCCCTATTTTTTTATTAATTTTTATTATCTTAGTGGAATGCTCTCTTGCCGGAGTTACCCCCCTGGAAAAGTTGAAAAGGAACCCCCTCCTAGAGATACCCCCTGTATTATTTAAAGATAAAAATAATAAAAAAATAAAGTTATTATATAAAATAATGGAATATAATATAAAAAATAAAATATTATTTTCACGATGAAGCGGGATGGCTCGATTGAGCGGCGAACTTCTTATAGGGAGGTGCTGTAGCGGTTATTCGAAAAGGGTATTTCACTCCATTCAAACCGGATCCAAGGCAGAAAAGTATTGCTTCCTGATTTGTTTCCTCCTTGAAGCCGATTTGTTTACACCGACGAAGTTCTCGGGCACGCCACTAGGGCGATCGCAGACCGGGCGGTCGGTCCGAGAACTTCGACGGTATTAGCCAATCAGCGTCAAGAAGGAAACAAATCAAGAAGCAATACTTTTCTTCTTTGGATCGGGTTGAAACGAAGTGAAATACCTGATTGCTGGTACCTCTCGCTTGGATGCCGCCTGTCATTTCTTACACCAAGTTTGTGCTCGCAGTGAGGCTACCAGGCGAGGCTGCTATGATAAGTAGGGACTGTGGGGACTGTGCTAGTGTCGGAGGTGTTGTGGTGGTGGGAGAGAGAATGGCTGTGCCAACACCCTTCCCCCCCCCAAAAAAAATGTATATTTAATAAAAGTAAGAATAAATAAATAAAATAAAAACCGTTCCCAGGATATTTTGAGATGATAAACACATTTGTTGGGTAAATAAAGTATTGATAATTCAGAAAAAGAAAATCCGTTAAGGAAATAATAAAATAATAATACAAATATAAGGAAGCTAGGGGGGAACTCCAGCAATAAAGCATTTTCAAAAATAATAAAAATAATAAAATAAATAGGGGGGAACTCTGCCAGGGGGACTCTCCAGTAGGTATCCCAAATATTGGTAGATGTTTTTAAAACAGCATTTTTCCACTTTAATTTTTATTTAATTTATTTTACGATGGTAGGACAAATTTTGGTAGATCATTGTATGTTACCCCATATTTTACGTATACCAGATGAGGCCATCTCGTTTTAAATTCGGGAAAAGAAAAAATAATTATCTGGAAATTCTGAACATTCTCCCACAGTTTACCGGAGGGGGTGCACACAATGATCTACCAAAATATGTCCTACCGTCGTAAAATAAATTAAAGGAAAATTAAAGTGAAAGAATGCCGTTTTTAAAACATCTACCAATATTTGTTCTACCAGAATAAAAGGAAAAATTAAAAATCAGAAAGGAATAATAAAAATATTATTTGTAAAAATCCTGGTGCCGTGGGGAAAAATGCAGAATAAAATATCCTACAAGAAATATTTATAAAAATCCTAAGAAATTTTATTTTTTTCTCAGTATTTTTAAAGCGTTTGGTAGATGATTAATTGGTAGGATATTTTATCCTGCATTTTCTCCCACGGCACACAGTGGAGTAAAATCGAAAAAAGAGGGTCATAGCTAAGAAATGCTGGGAATTGCACAAAAATTGGTGTGTGTTTAGAGGGGGGGGGGTAGGCGGTTGAAGTGTGCATGACCGATTGCTGATATCCGTTTGCACCTCCCGGGTCATCCTGGGAGTGTCATCGGGGACCTCATGAGGTCGCCGATGACGCTCTTCTTGAAAATTCCTATCCGGAGATTGTCGAGGGTCCCGGTCCCCGATCGATTCCCGGTGTCCGTTAGCACCTCCCAGGTTATCCTGAGGGTGTCATCGGAGACCTCATTATCTCATAAGGTCGCCGATGACGCCCTTTTTGAAATTTGGTATGCTGAGGTTTTTGAGGGCGCCCGATCGATTCCCGGTGTCCATTCGCACCTCCCGCGTCATCCTGGGGGTGTCATCGGAGACCTCATGAGGTCGCCGATGACATCCTTCTTGAAAATTCGTACCCTCAGGTTTTCGAGTGCACCCATTGATTCCCGGTGCCCGTTCACTCCTCCTGGATCAACCTGAGAGGAGTGTCATCGGAGATCTCATAGACTAAAATAGGACATATGATTTGTTGCATTGTGTCGCGCATTGTAGCCAATAGTGGCGCACTGGTGCGCGCCCAAGGCAGGACGTCATATGTAACCTCGTCAGGTCCTCGTTGAAACACCCAGGTTAAATCGCGAAATCGGGAGGTGCAAACGGACACCTGGAATCGATCGGGCGCCCTCAAAAACCCCAGCCTACCAATTTTCAAAAAGGAAAAGGGCGTCATCGGCGACCTCATAAGATAATGAGGTCTCCGATGACACCCTCAGGATAACCTGGGAGGTGCGAACGGACACCGGGAATCGATCGGGGACCGGGACCCTCGACAATCTCCGGATAGGAATTTTCAAGAAGGGCGTCATCGGCGACCTCATGAGGTCCCCGATGACACTCCCAGGATGACCCGGGAGGTGCAAACAGATATCAGCAATCGGTCATGCACACTTCAACCGCCTACCCCCCACCCCACCCCCCCTCCCCTCTAAACACACACCAATTTTTGTGCAATTCCCAGCATTTCTTAGCTATGACCCTCTTTTTTCGATTTTACTCCACTGTGTGCCGTGGGAGAAAATGCAGGATAAAATATCCTACCAATTAATCATCTACCAAACGCTTTAAAAATACTGAGAAAAAATAAAATTTCTTAGGATTTTCATAAATATTTCTTGTAGGATATTTTATTCTGCATTTTTCCCCACGGCACCAGGATTTTAACAAATAATATTTTTATTATTCCTTTCTGATTTTTAATTTTTCCTTTTATTCTGGTAGAACAAATATTGGTAGATGTTTTAAAAACAGCATTCTTTCACTTTAATTTTCCTTTAATTTATTTTACGACGGTAGGACATATTTTGGTAGATCATTGTATGTTACCCCTTACCGGAGGATAAAATTATTTTCGGTAGGACAATACACACAACACTTATTTAATTATTTTTCCTACCGTTCATTTTATTTTTTTGGCTTAACAATGTCTTTCCACAACAATTTTCAACATTATTCCAGAAAACCAAATTGTTTTTTGGTAGGACAGAATACACATAAAATATTTATTTATTTTCAACTGTATATTTTCATTTCCAAGAATGTTTTTCCAATCAATTTTCGACAACTGTAAATATTTTTAGGTAGGACAAAAACTTGAAGACCTTTCGATTTAATTACTTCTATATTTAAGAAATAACGGTAGGACAAATTCCGGTAGGACCAATTGAGTCATCTCGATAAAATTATTTTCGGTAGGACAATACACACAACATTTCTTTAATTATTTTTCCCACCGTTCATTTTATTTTTTTGGCTTAACAATGTCTTTCCACAACAATTTTCAACATTATTCCAGAAAACCAAATTGTTTTTTGGTAGGACAGAATACACATAAAATATTTATTTATTTTCAACTGTATATTTTAATTTCCGAGAATGTTTTTCCGGGGAACGTCTAGACGTTACCCCTTCTGGAGTTTACCCCCCCATTTTCGATAATTTATTTTAAATATAAAAAAAATAAATGAAATAAATCATTTAACAGCGATTCCTGGAGTTTACCCTTTCTAGAGTTTACCCCCCTTGTTATAAATTTATTTTATTAATTTTAAATAAATAGTTATTGAATAAAAAATAAAAATAATTAAAAAGCGTTTTATTATTAAGAAAAGAATTTTTAAATAAAATTAATATTTAGGTAACGCTACTTCATGCCTAAAAAAAATCGTTGGTGTTCTACCCAGACCAGTTAACGGGCACACGGGCCTGCCCTATACTCTGTCCCCAAAGGGGAATTTTAGTGGAAGAAACGTGGATTCTACGTGGACTTATGACGTGGTGTCCACGACGAGTATCCACTTTCTAGCCACGTGGATTTGACTCCTTTTCCCCCGAAGTTTCAACGTGGAAGTTGCGTGGATTCAACGTTCTGTCAACAAAAATAATTTTTTTTTCGCACCTTGTGTGGAATTGAACCTGGAACCTTAGAGAAGTCTCGTACCTTACCCATTACACTACCGCTAGACAGCTGACAGGGCAACGTCAGCTACCGATCCCATTCCAGAGCTTAACTCAGTCGGCTCATAGACTACTCTTTTTTAGTGCGTTGTGCGTTGGGTGAGTACTAGACGTTACCCCTTCTGGAGTTTACCCCCTCATTTTCTATATTTTATATTATTAATAAAAATAATAAATGAAATAAATCATTTAACAGCGATTCCTGGAGTTTACCCCTTCTAGAGTTTACCCCCCTCTTTATAATTTTTTTTATTAATTTAAAAAAATGAATAAAAATTAGAAAACAAAAAATAAATAAATGAGGTTTTTTTTAAATATATATATTTTTAAAAAATCATCGGTTTTCCTCCCAGACCAGTTAACGAGCACACGGGCCTGCCCTAGATGCATCCGCTAGCGACGACTTCCGTCAGCACTAAGGTGCTCCACATGTTTTTCATCTAGATTGTGGCAGCCTCGTGGATGCTCCCTTTACTTGGTAACAAACGGATCAGAATGCGATCAGCTATCAACAAATCTTTTCTGACAACAAATTTTCTGCACTACGCTTGGCGGGGTTCCCTTGTTAGACCACAGGGAAGTTCTGCACTATGCACTAGAAGAGGCCTTGCGGTCAGGAGCGTCAAAACACTTCCAAGTGCACAACTATCGATTTGCCTACTTGCAAGTGCACAAAAACTTAGTTGCACACTTGCAACTGTTTAAATGACAATTGCTCCCTTTAAAGTGTGAAAGGTTAAAGCACTTTAACTGTGCAGGCGCGGTTTAAGGGGGGGGGGGCGATCGCCCCCCCCCCCCCTTCGGTCACTAGATAGCCGCCTGGAAAGTAAGCAAATAGCGCGAAAAACCCCCTGTATGTAGGCAACCTGGGGTGCGCCGCTTCCAGTCGGACCTTAAACCGCGCCTGTAACTGTGTAGGGGTAGGAGGTCTGTCCCCGTCACCGACTCCCGGAGACTGCCCGGAGGAGGTAGAGACACTACCACCGCACCGACCCTCCGGGTTCTTCCGTGTTAGGACAGAGTATAGGGCAGGCCCGTGTGCCCGTTAACTGGTTTGGGTGGAACACCGACGATTTTTTTAGGCACGAAGTAGCGTTATTTAAATATTAATTTTATTTAAAAATTCTTTTCTTAATAATAAAAAACGCTTTTTAATTATTTTTATTTTTTATTCAATAACTATTTAATTAAAATTAATAAAATAAATTTATAACAAGGGGGGTAAACTCTAGAAGGGGTAAACTCCAGGAATCGCTGTTAAATGATTTATTTCATTTATTATTTTTATATTTAAAATAAATTATCAAAAATGGGGGGGTAAACTCCAGAAGGGGTAACGTCTAGACGTTCCCCTGTGCGTTACACGCCAATAAAAATAACCCGATTATTTGATAGTTTTATTTGTCAATGACATTCTTCAAGAACAGAAGCACAAATTCTAACTCTCTTTTTAACGTTAAAGGCTAAACTCACTAGGCGGTAACGTAGAAACCACGTGGATTCCACGTCATCACCACAGCGTCCAATGACACGCCCAAAACCAGAAGAAAGTGGATCTATTTGCGACAATGGCAAAGTATATCTAAGTACAGCATTGAAGACCCGCCTTGCATCCTCTGCCTGCCTGATTGTATGTTTGCTGCACTGTAGGGGAAAAGTCGTGGAATCCACGTGATATCTACGAACTCAAGTTCAAAAGTAACAAGTATAACAAAATGCAAAATTAGTTTCCTATCAAAGTAAAATATGTTATCGGTAGCCTTTGAAAAGCAATAAAGAGAGGAAAAGTCCAGGAGGACAATAAGTTGAAATAACGTTGATATTCGACCTCCACGAGATATCCACGAATGCACGTAGAATCAACGTTGAATCCACGTACCGCTCCTCTTTGGGGTCCCAACACGGAAGAACCCTGAGTGTCGGTGCGGTGGAAGTGTCTCCACCTCCTCCGGGAAGTCTCCGGTAGTCGGTGACGGGAAAAGACCTCCTACCCCTACACTGTTAAAGTGCTTTAACCTTTCACACTTTAAAGGGAGCAGTTGTCATTTTAACAGTTGCAAGTGTGCAACTCAGTTGTGCACTCGCAAGTAGGCAAATCGATAGTTTTGCACTTGAAAGTGTTTTGACACTCCTGACCGCAAGGCTTCTTCTAGTGCATAGTGCATATCTTCCCTCTGGTCTAAGAAGGGAACCCCGTCAAGCGTAGTGCAGAAAATTTGTTGTCAGAAAAGATTTGTTGATCGCTGATCGCATTCTGATCCGTTTGTTACCAAGCAAAGGGAGCATCCACGAGGCTGCCACAATCTGGATGAAAAACATGTGGAGCACCTTAGTGCTGACGGAAGTCGTCGCTTGCGGATGCATCTAGGGCAGGACCGTGTGCCCGTTAACTGGTCTGGGTGGAAAACCGATGATTTTTTAAAAATATATTATTATTATTATTTTTTTTTTTAAAAAAAACCTTATTTATTTTTATTTTTTGTTTTCTGATTTTTATTCAATTTTTTTTTAAATTAATAAAAAAATTATAAACAGGGGGGTAAACTCTAGAAAGGGGTAAACTCCAGGAATCGCTGTTAAATGATTTCTTTCATTTATTATTTTTATTAATAATATAAAAGGGGAACGTCTAGACGTTACCCCTTCTGGAGGGGGTGATATACTTTCCCCTACCAAAATCTCTCCTACCGAAGAAATATTAAAAATAGAATTAAAAAAGAAAAAAAATAATAATAAATAAATTTCAGCGAGAATAAATAATTATAAATTAATTATAAAATAAAAATAAATGGAATCGAAAATCATTAAAAAACAATTTAAAAAGATAAAAAAATAATTAAGTGAGTTAAAAAATTTAAATATATATATTTTTTTTTAACAAAAATTCTATTTAAAATAATTTGTTGGAAAACAGAGAAATGTCGTCTGTTTTTTTTTTTCTCTCTCTCTTCCCGTCCATGTTGCGGCCTTTCCCGGAGGCGACAACTTCCCACGCCACTGCTGCTCCTCCCTTCCGTTTCGTTTCTCATCCCATCACCAAGAGGGCTGCCGCGAGGCTATCTCCTAGTGACCATGAGGGCGTGGGGTATTTCTGAAGTCCTGCCTCAGTACCGAGGGGTCCATCACACCCCGTTTGCCAAGCTGCTTTTGTACATTTCGAAAATTTTTATCCTAAACACTTGGTGATCAGTACTGGTAATCGGTAATCGTGTGTAAAGGTCTTGAACCGAGTGATGGACCCCTTGCTCGCTCAGTAAACGCGAAGGGGTAGTCGAAAGTGGCGGGAAAGGGAGGGGGTGTTTCGTGTGTTGCCTACATTCTGGGGGAAAACTTCAAAATTTTAATGTAATTTCGACGAATTGCAGCACCGAAAATTTGGGTTCCATTCTTAGATCATATGAGGAGGTGAGGGGGAAAGGGTGACAGCAGGGGAAGGGTCACATTTCCTCCAATCGGCCCCCCTCCCCCCTTCTTCTCCCAAAATCACCCATGATACACACCAAATGCCACCCGCCTTCGTCTCACCTCTTCGTTTCTGATACCTGTGGGATGTCAAGGGCAATTCGTCAGAAACGCGGAACTATCCCTATTGATTGAAACTGAGTATGATTGACGCCAGTTGAAATTGCGTGCTTGATTTCATCTGTCAGTGAAATGTAATGATTGTTTCGAAATCGCCACGGTCTATAACTCTGATAGTCATGATTACACTTTCTCTGGAAATTACCGGTAATCAGATTAATCAGATTGCATACATTCCTATTTGTGATTTTTTTTCCTTATTTAATTTTTACCAGTGCTTTGGTGTTACTCCTTTGAAAACAAGGTGGAAATGACAGCAGGAATTTGAAAGTTGCTTGAAGAAGTTAGTTGTACGTACATCTTTTTGTAATCATAGGTAATCGGTGACCATGCTCTTCCCTCAGGAAGAAGTATGACCGTAGCTGTCTTGATACTTATCTACTTAAGTCCAGCACCACAAGAGCAGTTTAGACGTTTTGGTGGTTCAAACGCAGTTTTCCCGATAATGTGTGGTACCTACAGATGCGCATTGTGGACGCAAGTGCGTGTGTGAAGTTTCAGTATGATCAGTGTCGCGGTGCGGAAGATATCAGTGATTTTGTGTGATTTCCTCGCCGGAGCGTTGTAGCGTCCCCTCTCAAGTGGCAGCCGTGGCAGCAGAGTGAGCAGCTGTGGGGCCGGGCGGTGTTTGGGGCGACGGTAAAAAAAGTTTCTTGAATTTCAAGATCAGGTCTTGGTTCTTATGGAGAACGTCAATGGGATCTAAGACTGAGTCTTGAAATTCAAGAAACTTTTTTTACTGTGGCCTCGTCGCCCGCCAGGCCGAGCCGGAGATTTTACGGTGCCGGGCGGCGAGGGTCTACGGCGTCAGAGCGGAGCGGCTTGCAGCCATGTGTCACCTTAGTGCAATATCAGAGTCAGAGTGCAGTGTCAGTGCAGTGTCCAGGGAGGGATCAGTGCAAGTAATTTATGCAGTGTTAGTGTAATTCACGCGCAGTATTTAGTGCTAGCGATGTGTGCAGTGGAAGAGCAACCGGCAGTCATGCCGTGTGTAGTGTAGTATACGATTGCAACTTGTACGAGCAGCCGACTACACGGTAAAAATAATGTCTATTTTTTTTGAGGAAAAAGGGAAAGATTTGAGGAACTTCCGTAATTGGGGGGAAACCCCTCAGATTTTAAGGAAGACTCTTCAAAAAATTAGGGAAATCTCCACAAATTTTGAGGAGACTTCCTCAAAATGTAATGAGTTTTCCTCAAAGTATTCAAGGTCCTCAAAGTTTTCCCTTTTTCCTCAAATAATCAGACATTGTTATAACCGTGTGCCCGTGAGTAACAAGTTTAACGTTTTGGCATTCCCTCCTAGCCACGCCAGAGACGGTGCGGCGTTCCCAAGCCCAAGCCACGCCAGACGCAGCCTCCTCCCCCCGCACCATGCATACAGCCCCCCCTCCCAGGAGCGTATTAAGGTCCGACCGACAGGGGGGGCGGTGCCCTTCAGGTTGCCTACATACAGGGGTTTTGTAGCACAATTTGCCTACCTTTCAGGCGGCTGTCTAGAGGCCACAGGGGTAGGGTGCCAAGAAAAAAAATAATTTTTGATTCCTCCAAATATTCATTCAGTTCCTGGTATAAGACCCAAACCTGAGTTCTGAAAAAAATTTTGAGCCTGATAGCTATCGATTTAGAGGTCGCGCAAAGCTCTCAAACTTTCATTTTTAGTGTTTTTTCCACTCAGTTAGGAATAAAATTCTAGCGGCGCTCAAAATTGGTTCTAGAACGCGGTCAAGGTGTCTGTAGACGTATTTTGACGCAAGGAATCGATTTCCGAGGTCCATTTGATCCTGTCAGGCTATTTGTAGCCTCTATTCTCGAGTAAACTCAAATTTTAGTGTTTTTTTTTCACTTTGCGAAAAGATTCAGGCGGCTCAGCGGAGACCCAGGCGTCTGAGGACCGATTCCAAGGTATGAAAATACACGTATTTTCATGCTCTTTCGTTTGCAACGATCGAACATGTACCTGGGGCAATCTCTCTTGGCGTTTTTAAATGAGGAACGTCAGAATTTTTCCAAAAATGGTCAAAAGTGTCAAGGATGTTGCGTTTGCGTGGGAAAAAATTATGTTTGAAGGTCGTACAAAAGTGGTTTTTGTTTATTGAACTTGAAAAAAACAAAAACAATGAATTATGTAGTATTACACATTTTCTTTCATTTTACCGAGCGTGGTTTTATTGACATTGGGGTAACGTTTTCTGTGCTCTTTCACATCTAAAATTAAGAACTGTTTCTGCTCCTCATCGGCAGTTAGAATTTTATTATATTCTTCTACTAGAGCCACGCTACGTTCGGCGCAGTCATTGGTGACTCTAAGCTTCAGCACGCTGGCCTTTGCCTAGGAAAAAGTATACAAATTATTGCAATTTGTTTGGGCATGTTTTAGAAACGTACATCGCACAAGTGGTTTACAATTACCTGTTGGTAATCAGGCTGGCAATCAGGTAACCAACATGTAATTATAAACCACTTGTGCGATGTACGTTTCTAAAACATGCCCAAACAAATTGCAATAATTTGTATACTTTTTCCTAGGCAAAGGCCAGCGTGCTGAAGCTTAGAGTCACCAATGACTGCGCCGAACGTAGCGTGGCTCTAGTAGAAGAATATAATAAAATTCTAACTGCCGATGAGGAGCAGAAACAGTTCTTAATTTTAGATGTGAAAGAGCACAGAAAACGTTACCCCAATGTCAATAAAACCACGCTCGGTAAAATGAAAGAAAATGTGTAATACTACATAATTCATTGTTTTTGTTTTTTTCAAGTTCAATAAACAAAAACCACTTTTGTACGACCTTCAAACATAATTTTTTCCCACGCAAACGCAACATCCTTGACACTTTTGACCATTTTTGGAAAAATTCTGACTTTCCTCATTTAAAAACGCCAAGAGAGATTGCCCCATGTACATGTTCGATCGTTGCAAACGAAAGAGCATGAAAAGACGTGTATTTTCATACCTTGGAATCGGTCCTCAGACGCCTGGGTCTCCGCTGAGCCGCCCGAATCTTTTCGCAAAGTGAAAACAAGCAGGCCCGCCCTTCCGCCAAACGTCATTGCCAGCTCCGCTTTGCTACGCTGGCAACTCCGTTCGGCGGGGGGCGTGCCTGCTTGGCCTGCCGGCGGCGTTCGGTCGTGCCTTCGGCCCAACCCCTAAGTCACGCAGAACGTCCTCTTAGCTTGTAAATGATCGGGCCTGCAGCCCGTAAAGGCATTCTCTTCGGAAAGAGGCAGTTTGTAACGGTGAACCACCGAAACTACAGCCCTCCCTTCTGCTTTGAAAACGTGCTAATGGTGACTAAACGGTCAGTTATTCGGCAAATACGGGGAGTCAGAAATCTCGAAAAATGTCGAAATACGTGAGTTCAGCCTCAGATGGAACGGTCGAACTCGGACTTTATTTGGCAGCAGTTGGCAACACTGAATTACGCTCGTCGAAACGATTTTAACGATATAGGCGTCGAGGGGCGTCGAAAATTTCAAAAATTGACGAAATATGTCGAAAATTGTCGAAATATGTAGAAATACGTCAAAAATGTCGAAAAATCTCGAAATATCTTTAAAATGTTGAGATATATCGAAAAATATAGAAAATGTCGGAAAACATCGAAATACATCGAAAAACGAGGGATAATGTCGAAAAATTTCGAAAAATATCAAAAATTGTCAAAAATGTTTACAAATATCGAAATATGTCGGAATATATCAACAATGTCGAAAAATATCAAAATACATCGAAAATTATCAAAAATGTCAAAAAATATCGAAAACTATCGAAAATTATCGAAAATTATCGAAAAATATCAAAAATTATCGAAAATGTCGAAAAATATCGAAAAAAAACGAAAAATGTCGAAAGTATCGAAAAATATCGGAAAATATCGAAAAATGTCGTAAATAATCGAAATGTTTGAGTTTTGACGATTGGCAACACTGGAAATTGAAAAACGGTTGGCACCTCTGAATTGCGCTCGAAAAGACGGTTCTAGAGAGGTGCGGGTCGATGGGGTTCGTAAAAGTTGAAAAGTGGGTCAATTTTGGGTGCTTTTTACAGTGTAGTCGCAAGTTGGGTCCTTTTTATCGAAAAACGGTGGGCGCCATTGAACTGGACGCGAAAAGACGCTTCCGGGGAGGTACGGGTCGACAGGGTTGAGAAAAGTTGAAAACTGGACCAATTTCGGGTGCTTTTTACAGTGGAGTTGCGAGCTGGGTCCATTTTTTCGTGAAACGGTGTGCACCATTGAACTAGACGCGAAAAGACGCTTCCGGAGAGGTACGGGTCGACGGGGTTGGAAAAAGTTGAAATTTTTTCTATTTTTTTGTTTATTCCGTAAAACCTTTAATAATTTTTTTCAGTGCCTTAATTAGGGTTGGCAGGATTTGCACCAGGCGTTTCGTTGTCCAGGAGTGACCCTTAAGATACCCTAAAAATTTCAACTCTCTAGCTCAACTCCTTCGAGTGGAACAGACAGACAGACAAACAGACAGACAGACACCAGATCGATTGCATAAGCCCGCTCTGAAGCTTTTTTAAAGCAGAAGGGCGGGCTAAAAAACACTAAAATTTGAGTTTACTCGAGAATAGAGGCTACAAATAGCCTGACAGGATCAAATGGACCTCGGAAATCGATTCCTTGCGTCAAAATACGTCTACAGACACCTTGACCGCGTTCTAGAACCAATTTTGAGCGCCGCTAGAATTTTATTCCTAACTGAGTGGAAAAAACACTAACAAGCAGGCCCGCCCTTCCGCCAAACGTCGTTGCCAGCTCCGCTTTGCTACGCTGGCAACTCCGTTCGGCAGGGGGCGTGCCTGCTAGGCCTGCCGGCGGCGTTCGGTCGGGCCTTCGGCCCGACCCCTAAGTCACACAGAACGTCCTCTTAGCTTGTAAATGATCGGGCCTGCGGCCCGTAAAGGCATTCTCTTCGGAAAGAGGCAGTTTGTAACGGTGAACCACCGGAACTACAGCCCTCCCTTCTGCTTTGAAAACGTGCTAAAAGTGACTACACGGTCAGTTATTCGGCAAAAAAGGGGAGTCGGAAATCTCGAAAAATGTCGAATTACGTGAGTTCGGCCTCAGATGGAACGGTCAAACTCGGACTTTATTTGGCGGCAGTTGGCAACACTGAATTACGTTCGTCGAAATGATTTTAACGGTATAGGCGTCGAGGGGTGTCGAAAATTTCATAAATTGTCGAAATATGTCGAAAATTGTCGAAATATGTAGAAATACGTCAAAAATGTCGAAAAATCTCGAAATATCTTTAAAATGTTGAGATGTATCGAAAAATATGGAAAATGTCGAAAAACATCGAAAAACATCGAAAAATGAGGGATAATGTCGAAAAATGTCGAAGAATATCAAAAATTGTCAAAAATGTTTACAAATATCGAAATATGTCGGAATATGTCAAAAATGTCGAAAAATATCAAAAAACATCGAAAATTAACAAAAATGTCAAAAATATCAAAAATTATCGAAAATTATCGAAAAATATCGAAAATTATCGAAATCGTCGAAAAATATCGAAAAATATCGCAAATGTCGAATAAAATAAAAAAATGTCGAAAAAGAACGAAAAATGTCGAAAATATCGGAAAATATCGAGAAATGTCGAAAATAATCGAAATGTTTGAGTTTTGACGATTGGCAACACTGGAAATTGAAAAACGGTTGGCACCACTGAATTGCGCTCGAAAAGACGGTTCTAGAGAGGTGCGGGTCGATGGGGTTCGTAAAAGTTGAAAAGTGGGTCAATTTTGGGTGCTTTTTACAGTGTGGTCGCGAGTTGGGTCCTTTTTATCGAAAAACGGTGGGCGCCATTGAACTGGACGCGAAAAGACGCTTCCGGGGAGGTACGGGTCGACGGGGTTGAGAAAAGTTGAAAACTGGACCAATTACGGGTGCTTTTTACAGTGTAGTCGCGAGCTGGGTCCATTTTTTCGTAAAACGGTGTGCACCATTGAACTAGACGCGAAAAGACGCTTCCGGAGAGGTACGGGTCGACGGGGTTGGAAAAAGTTGATTTTTTTTTTGGTTTATTCCGTGAAAACCTTAATAATTTTTTTCAGTGCCTTAATTAGGGTTGGCAGGATTTGCACCAGGCGTTTCGTTGTCCAGGAGTGACCCTTAAGATACCCTAAAAATTTCAACTCTCTAGCTCAACTCCTTCGAGTGGAACAGACAGACAAACAGACAAACAGACAGACAGACAGACAGACACCAGATCGATTGCATAAGCCCGCTCTGAAGCTTTTTCAAAGCAGAAGGGCGGGCTAAAAATGAAAGTCTGAGAGCTTTGCGCGACCTCTAAATCGATAGCTATCAGGCTCAAATTTTTTTTCAGAACTCAGGTTTGGGTCTTGTACCAGGAACTGAATGAATATTTGGAGGAATCAAAAATTTTTTTTTTCTTGGCAACCTACCACAGGGGCAATCGCCTCCCCCGCCCCCCCTAATACGCGCCTGCCCCCTCCACCCGGCTGGATACAGGCCGCCGGGTAAGCTCGCGGTCCGCGCGTCCTGCCGCGCAGGAATCTCGCGTACCGCAGATCCTCTGTGGGTCCGTCGCGGACTGCGAGCAACCCACGAGAGGATCCGCGGACCTCGACCTTCTCCCGGAGCGTGTAAAGTTAAGTACGCGTGAGCGTTCACGTGAGGTAAGCGCTCACGTGAGAACTGTGCGGGGCCTTACACTTAACAAACTTGACAACATTTTTGAAGAATTACAATCTCCGTACTCTCCCCTTTCCAAAAATGTATGGGTTTCTGAATTTTCAGGTCATTCGGCTTAGTATAAGTGACGCACGCATGAGTGCTCACGTGAGATGAGCGTGGGAGTGCCAAGGAGATACACACTATTCTAAGAGAAATGACCTGAAAATAGACATACACGTACATTTTTAGCCCGCCCTTCTGCTTTGAAAAAGCTTTAGAGCGGGCTTATGCAATCGATGCGGTGTCTGTCTGTCTGTCTGTCTGTCTGTTTGTCTGTCTGTCTGTTCCACTCGAAGGAGTTGAGCTACAGAGTTGAAATTTTTAGGGTATCTTAAGGGTCACTCCTGGACACCGAACCGCCTGGTGCAAATCCTGGCAACCCTCATTAAGGCACTGAAAAAAATTATTAAAGTTTTCACGGAATAAATAAATAAATAAATAAATAAATAAATAAATAAATAAATATATAATCAACTTTTTCCAACCCCGTCGACCCGTACCTCTCCGAAAGCGTCTTTTCGCGTCCAGTTAAATGGTGCACACCGTTTTACAAAAAAATGGACACAACTCGCGACTACACTGTAAAAAGCACCCGAAATTGGTCCAGTTTTCAACTTTTCTCAACCCCATCGACCTGCACCTCTCTGGAAGCGTCTTTTCGCGTCCAGTTCAATGGCACCAACCGTTTTTCATGAAAACGGACCCAACTCGCGACTACACTGTAAAAAACACCCGAAATTGACCCACTTTTCAACTTTTACGAACCCCATCGACCCGCACCTCTCTAGAACCGTCTTTTCGAGCGCAATTCAGTGGTGCCAACCATTTTTCAATTTCCAGTGTTGCCAATCGACAAAACTCAAACATTTCAATTATTTTCGACATTTCTCGATATTTTCCGACATTTTCCGATATTTTCGACATTTTTCGTTGTTTTTCGATATTTTTTGATATTATTCGACATTTGCGATATTTTTCGATATTTTTCGACATTTTCGATAATTTTCGATATTTTTCAATAATTTTTGATTTTTTTTTGACATTTTTGATAATTTTCGATGTTTTTTTTTGATATTTTTCGACATTTTTGACGTATTCCGACGTATTTTGATATTTGTAAACATTTTTGACAATTTTTGATATTCTTCGACATTTTTCGACATTATCCCTCATTTTTCGATGTTTTTCGATGTTTTTCGACATTATCCATATTTTTCGATATATCTCAACATTTTTGAGATATTTTGAGATTTTTCGACATTTTTTTACGAATTTCTACATATTTCGACAATTTTCGACATATCTCGACAATTTTTGAAATTTTCGACACCCCTCGACGCCTATACTATTAAAATTGGTTCGACGAGCGTAATTCAGTGTTGCCAACTGCTGCCAAATAAAGTCCGAGTTCGACCGTTCCATCTGAATCTGAGGCCGAACTCACGCATTTCGAAATTTTTCGAGATTTCCGACTCCCCTTTTTTGCCGAATAACTGACCGTCTAGTCACTATCGGCCTGTTTTCAAAGCAGAAGGGAGGGCTGTAGTTTCGGTGGTTTACTGTTACAAACTGCCTCTTTCCGAAGAGAATGCCTTTACGGGCCGCAGGCCCGATCATTTAAAAGCTAAGAGGACGTTCTGTGTGACTTAGGGGTCGGGCCGAAGGCCCGACCGAACGCCGCCGCACAGTGGGACAGAATCCCGAAAAAAGTGACAAAAATCACATTTTTGAACAGTGCAGCAGAGCGATTTCGACATCACAGTCGGATAGACCAATGTCTGAACTATCAGAAACCAGTCTCCAAAATTTTTCGTGATGGTCGCCCTTCCCTGGGGAAGCTCCGGAAGTTGCCGCTTGGAGCGCCCACGTCAGCGCGCCTTTTCTGTTCCGATTTCAAACAATTTATGTGAGGCTCCGGGCGAAGTTATTTGGTGCATGTGCGCATAAATTGAAAGATTGGACCCTGCTCTACATATTCCTTGCACTTAGACCCCCCCCTTTACTTCCAAGCACCGTAAAATAGTGTACTTCCATAACCTTGTCACTCATCTCAGTCAAATCGTTTTTTGGGGCTACAGTTCGATTCCTGTGGTTTCATGCGGTCTTCCTGGTACCAAACTGTAGGGGACGACCTACTCTATGATACCCAATCGACCCCTTTTGCGTAAACATGCGAACAGGCCGCTGGCGGCGCTAACAATCTACCCAGGCGGGTGCGGCGGGCCGGCCAGCTCTCGTCATGGTGGCCCCTTTTTACCTGGATCCGCACCTTTCACCTCAAAATTATTTACTTCAAAAACAGAAAGCGCAAATCCGATAACTATAGTATTCCGCAAAAGACCAGAAAGTAACCGTAAATCTGCCAAAAACAAAAGGCTGTTCTTTTGTCTTTTGATACAATTAGCAGATTTTAGCAATTTTTTACATCAAATCTAGCCATTGCATATCAAAACGGACTTCAGATATGAAAAGAGGGCCAATTTTTGGTTCTAAGGCCAGAAATTGAGAATTTTATCTTGAAATTTTAAATTTTACCCCCCTTTTTTACCTGGATCCGCACCTGTCACATCAAAATTGACTTCAAAATCGGAAAGCGCATGTTCGTAAACCTTTAAGATAGTAATAGCACCATAATCCAACAGAAAGATCTATTGAAAATTATTTTTGTCACTTTTTTCGGGATTCTGTCCCACTGTGCGCCGGCAGGCCAAGCAGGCACGCCCCCTGCCGAACGGAGTAGCCAGCGTAGCAAAGCGGAGCTGGCAACGACGTTTGGCGGAAGGGCGGGCCTGCTTGTTGGAAAGGTAAGAGTACAGAGATTGAAAGTTTTCGAAAACATTTGCAATTTCGCTTTGTATTAGGCCCCGCACAGTTCTCACGTGAGCGCTCACCTCACGTGAACGCTCACTCGTGCTTTGCTATATTCAATTAAGAAATGTTCGTTTCCACGCTCAGCGCAGCGCGTGCTCACGCGGGCCTGAGGCGGGCGAGGGGCAGGGAGCGGGGAGGGGAAGCTGAGCGTCGCGCCGCTCCTCACCCTGCTCCCCGCTCCCCCGCTTGCCCACCTCACGCCCGCGTGAGCGCGCGCTGCGCTGAGCATGGAGACGAACATTTCTTTTGCTGAGCGTAGCGAAGCACTCTGTTGGGGATTTGAGCAGAGAAAATGTCCGCGGATACCTTTAGTTTACAAGAGGTATCTTACTATTATTATTTTTCCTATCTTAAAATTTAAATGTACATATGCCTGCAAAGGCTGCACATATACGCATAGGTATATATGTACAGGTATATATGTACAGGTATATATGTACAGGTATATATGTACAGGTATATATGTACAGGTATATATGTACAGGTATATATGTACAGGTATATATGTACAGGTATATATGTACAGGTATATATGGACAGGTATATATGTACAGGTATATATGTACAGGTATATATGGACAGGTATATATGGACAGGTATATATGGACAGGTATATATGGACAGGTATATATGGACAGGTATATATGAACAGGTATATATGGACAGGTATATATGGACAGGTATATATGGACAGGTATATATGGACAGGTATATATGGACAGGTATATATGGACAGGTATATCGGCACCTTAATCTAAAACACACGCAGTCCATCCGCCCGTTTCAAAGCTCACGCAGTCGGCCGGCGCGTTTCAAATGTACAGGTATATATGTACAGGTATATATGTACAGGTATATATGTACAGGTATATATGGACAGGTATATATGTACAGGTATATATGGACAGGTATACATGGACAGGTATATATGGACAGGTATATATGGACAGGTATATATGGACAGGTATATATGGACAGGTATATATGGACAGGTATGTATGTACAGGTACATATGTACAGGTATATATGTATAGGTATATCGGCACCTTAATCTAAAACACACGCAGTCCATCCGCCCGTTTCAAAGCTCACGCAGTCGGCCGGCGCGTTTCAAAACTTAGTTTAAGGTGCTGATATATGTACAGGTATATATGGGCAGGTATATATGGACAGATATATAATCTACAGGTATATATGTACAGGTATATATGTACAGGTATGTATGTACAGGTACATATGTACAGGTACATATGTACAGGTACATATGTACAGGTATATCTGTATAGGTATATCGGCACCTTAATCTAAAACACACGCAGTCCATCCACCCGTTTCAAAGCTCACGCAGTCGGCCGGCGCGTTTTAAAACGTAGTTTAAGGTGCCGATATATATACAGATATATATGTACAGGTATATATCGATACCTACAATGCAAATAAACGTAGTTCCCGACCCTCGGGGCAAACAAACGTACTTCTGGGACCCTCAGGGCAGACTAACGTACTTCTGAGACCCTTGGGGCAGACTAACGTAGTTCTTGGTTAAAAAGATAGGAACTACGTTAGTCTGCCCCGACGGTCTCAGAAGTACGTTAGTTTGCCCCGAGGGTCTCAGAAGTACGTCAGTCTGCACCAGGGCTCGGGAACTACGTTTTGCATTGTAGGTATCGATATGTACAGGTATATATGTGCAGGTATATATGTACAGGTATATATGTACAGGTTTATATGTACACGTATCTCTGTGCAGGTCAGGCGCGGTTTAAGGTCCGACTGGAGGGGGCGGGGCGGCGCACCCCAGGTTGCCTACATACAGGGGTTTTGTCGCGCTATTTGCCTACTTTCCAGGCGGCTATCTAGAGACCGAAGGCGATCGCCCCGCCCCCCCTTAAACCGCGCCTGGTGCAGGTACATATATATTTTTTGCTGAGCTTAGCGAAGCGCTCTGTTGGCGATTTGAGCAGATAGAATGAACCCCGCCCGGAGACCTATAGTTTCGGATTTTTACCTAGCAATGGAAGGGTACTCGGTACGAAAAACCGTTCAAAATTCTAAGTTTCGTGCGCCAGGAATTTTTCCTATGCTGGGGAAAAATCCCGTTTTAATATCCCAGGCGTAACGTGACCCCCCGAGTCCGATGTTGTCCATGTCGGATTTTTACCTAGCAATGGAAGAGTGCCCGGTACGAAAAACCGATCGAAATTCTAAGTTTCATGCGCTAGGATTTTTCCTATGCTAAGTAAAAATCCCGTCTTAATATCACAGGCGTAACGTGACCCCCCGAGTCCAATTTTGTCCATTTCGGATTTTTATTGTCCATTTCGGATTTTTACCTAGCAATGGAAGAGTGCTCATTACGAAAAATCGCTCGAAATTCTAAGCTTCGTGCGCCAGGACTTTTCCTATATGCTAGGTAAAAATCCTGTTTTAAGATCTTAGACTAAACTTGACCCCCCGGATCTGACTTTGTCCATTTTGGATTTTTACCTAGCAATGGAAGGGTACTCAATACGAAAAACCGATCGAAATTCTAAGTTCCGTGCGCCAGGATTTTTCCAGTAATGCGTTTAAAAGACCGCCACCAAGAAAGTATACCTAAGGGTACGTTTGTTATACTGCTGGGTCTATATGACTGTGTTGTGATGGTAAATATGGAATAGACTCCAGGAACTGCATTGTCTACCTTTTAGCAACCCTAGATTTTAATTTAATAAACATTTGTCATAAACATTCGTCTGAAATAGGTAAAACATTTTAGTGCAATATGCAGGTGTTTGGAAGCTCAGCAATCAGGCCGGAGGCTTGCCTGGCTAGTAATTGAATATAGCAAAGCACGCGTGAGCGTTCACGTGAGGTGAGCGCTCACGTGAGAACTGTGCGGGGCCTAATACAAAGCGAAATTGCAAATGTTTTCGAAAACTTTCAATCTCTGTACTCTTACCTTTCCAAAAATGTACGTGTATGTCTATTTTCAGGTCATTTCTCTTAGAATAGTGTGTATCTCCTTGTCACTCCCACGCTCATCTCACGTGAGCACTCATACGTGCGTCACTTATACTAAGCCGAATGACCTGAAAATTCAGAAACCCATACATTTTTGGAAAGGGGAGAGTACGGAGATTGTAATTCTTCAAAAATGTTGTCAAGTTTGTTAAGTGTAAGGCCCCGCACAGTTCTCACGTGAGCGCTCACCTCACGTGAACGCTCACGCGTACTTAACTTTACACGCTCCGGGAGAAGGTCGAGGTCCGCGGATCCTCTCGTGGGTTGCTCGCAGTCCGCGACGGACCCACAGAGGATCCGCGGTACGCGAGATTCCTGCGCGGCAGGACGCGCGGACCGCGAGCTTTCCCGGCGGCCTGTATCCAGCCGGGTGGGGGGAGGGGGCAGGCGCGTATTAAGCGGGGGAGGCGATCGCCCCCCCTGTGGCCTCTAGACAGCCGCCTGAAAGGTAGGCAAATTGTGCTACAAAACCCCTGTATGTAGGCAACCTGAAGGGCACCGCCCCCCCTGTCGGTCGGACCTTAATACGCTCCTGGGAGGGGGGGCTGTATGCATGGTGCGGGGGGAGGAGGCTGCGTCTGGCGTGGCTTGGGCTTGGGAACGCCGCACCGTCTCGGGCGTGGCTAGGAGGGAATGCCAAAACGTTAAACTTGTTACTCACGGGCACACGGTTATAACAATGTCTGATTATTTGAGGAAAAAGGGAAAACTTTGAGGACCTTGAATACTTTGAGGAAAACTCATTACATTTTGAGGAAGTCTCCTCAAAATTTGTGGAGATTTCCCTAATTTTTTGAGGAGTCTTCCTTAAAATCTGAGGGGTTTCCCCCCAATTACGGAAGTTCCTCAAATTTTCCCTTTTTCCTCAAAAAAAAAAAAATAAAACAAAATAGACATTATTTTTACCGTGTAGTCGGCTGCTCGTACAAGTTGCAATCGTATACTACACTACACACGGCATGACTGCCGGTTGCTCTTCCACTGCACACATCGCTAGCACTAAATACTGCGCGTGAATTACACTAACACTGCATAAATTACTTGCACTGATCCCTCCCTGGACACTGCACTGACACTGCACTCTGACTCTGATATTGCACTAAGGTGACACATGGCTGCAAGCCGCTCCGCTCTGACGCCGTAGACCCTCGCCGCCCGGCACCGTAAAATCTCCGGCTCGGCCTGGCGGGCGACGAGGCCACAGTAAAAAAAGTTTCTTGAATTTCAAGACTCAGTCTTAGATCCCATTGACGTTCTCCATAAGAACCAAGACCTGATCTTGAAATTCAAGAAACTTTTTTTACCGTGGCCCCAAACACCGCCCGGCCCCACAGCTGCTCACTCTGCTGCCACGGCTGCCACTTGAGAGGGGACGCTACAACGCTCCGGCGAGGAAATCACACAAAATCACTGATATCTTCCGCACCGCGACACTGATCATACTGAAACTTCACACACGCACTTGCGTCCACAATGCGCATCTGTAGGTACCACACATTATCGGGAAAACTGCGTTTGAACCACCAAAACGTCTAAACTGCTCTTGTGGTGCTGGACTTAAGTAGATAAGTATCAAGACAGCTACGGTCATACTTCTTCCTGAGGGAAGAGCATGGTCACCGATTACCTATGATTACAAAAAGATGTACGTACAACTAACTTCTTCAAGCAACTTTCAAATTCCTGCTGTCATTTCCACCTTGTTTTCAAAGGAGTAACACCAAAGCACTGGTAAAAATTAAATAAGAAAAAAAAATCACAAATAGGAATGTATGCAATCTGATTAATCTGATTACCGGTAATTTCCAGAGAAAGTGTAATCATGACTATCAGAGTTATAGACCGTGGCGATTTCGAAACAATCATTACATTTCACTGACAGATGAAATCAAGCACGCAATTTCAACTGGCGTCAATCATACTCAGTTTCAATCAATAGGGATAGTTCCGAGTTTCTGACGAATTGCCCTTGACATCCCACAGGTATCAGAAACGAAGAGGTGAGACGAAGGCGGGTGGCATTTGGTGTGTATCATGGGTGATTTTGGGAGAAGAAGGGGGGAGGGGGGCCGATTGGAGGAAATGTGACCCTTCCCCTGCTGTCACCCCTTTCCCCCTCACCTCCTCATATGATCTAAGAATGGAACCCAAATTTTCGGTGCTGCAATTCGTCGAAATTACATTAAAATTTTGAAGTTTTCCCCCAGAATGTAGGCAACACACGAAACACCCCCTCCCTTTCCCGCCACTTTCGACTACCCCTTCGCGTTTACTGAGCGAGCAAGGGGTCCATCACTCGGTTCAAGACCTTTACACACGATTACCGACTACCAGTACTGATCACCAAGTGTTTAGGATAAAAATTTTCGAAATGTACAAAAGCAGCTTGGCAAACGGGGTGTGATGGACCCCTCGGTACTGAGGCAGGACTTCAGAAATACCCCACGCCCTCATGGTCACTAGGAGATAGCCTCGCGGCAGCCCTCTTGGTGATGGGATGAGAAACGAAACGGAAGGGAGGAGCAGCAGTGGCGTGGGAAGTTGTCGCCTCCGGGAAAGGCCGCAACATGGACGGGAAGAGAGAGAGAAAAAAAAAAACAGACGACATTTCTCTGTTTTCCAACAAATTATTTTAAATAGAATTTTTGTTAAAAAAAAATATATATATTTAAATATTTTTAACTCACTTAATTATTTTTTTATCTTTTTAAATTGTTTTTTAATGATTTTCGATTCCATTTATTTTTATTTTATAATTAATTTATAATTATTTATTCTCGCTGAAATTTATTTATTATTATTTTTTTCTTTTTTAGTTCTATTTTTAATATTTCTTCGGTAGGAGAGATTTTGGTAGGGGAAAGTATGCGACCCCTTCTGGAGCTTACCCCCCCATTTTCGATAATTTATTTTATTAATAAAAAATAATTAATGAGGTAAATCATTAAACAGCGATTCCTGGTGTTTACCCCTTCTAGAGTTTACCCCCCTTTTTATGTATTTCTTTTATTAATTTTAAATGAATATTTTTTGATTAAAAAATAGAAAAGAAAAAAGTTAATAAACAGTGGTTCCGGGGGACTGGCTCGTTACGTCGACGCACGATTGATCAAAAGATTTTTTAAAATAAAAAACATTTATAATTATTTTTTCTTTTTAAAAAGCAAAATTAAATGAATTATTGATTTTTAAATGCCGAATTCATTACGTCGACGCACGAAAGGTCTACAGCATAATATTTTAAAATTAAATTAAAAATAAATAATGTTTTTTTTTTTTAAATTAAAAAAAGGGGGTGACAGACGCTCCCCAGATTCTCCCCCTCTCCTCCACCTGTGTTCCCTTCCATTCATATTGGTATCCCCAGCTGCTGAGTCAGATTCACATTGCCGGGAGGGCCATGCGCGAGGCTACAGCACTCTGCGTGGATGGCGCACTGGGCTGTACGCCGCCCCAACAGCGCCGGAGAGTTAGGCAACCAAATGCACTCTGGGGTGACATGGTAACCAAACCGCCGGTTGATGCCGGTGCATGGTGACGTTTCACCCGTTCGTTAAGCAGGTGTTTTGATCCATCTTATCGTGACGTGTACGTCGTGGCTCGTGACGCTCGACGCTTGACGCGAGGCGCGAAAAACGCGACACGCGAGACGCGATACGCGAGGCGTAAAAAACGCCATACGCGAGGCGTAAAATACGCTAGACGCGATACGCGATACGCGAGGCGTAAAAAACGCCATACGCGAGGCGCAAAATACGCCAGACGCGATACGCGATACGCTAAGTGGATAACTCATCCTAGCAGCTGAAGCTGTGCGTGTGGCTTCGAGCAGGAACAGGTCAGGGGCGTCATTGGGTGGGGGAATGGGGCAGGCGCGGTTTTAAGCGAAGGGGCAATTGCCCCGGTCAGCCCCCAAATCCGCCTGTATGTAGGCAATTTGATATGCAAAACCCCTGTATGTAGGCAATCCTCGTCAGCCAATCCGCCCCTCCCGTCAGCTCGACTTAAAACCGCGCCTGGAATGGGGTCAATAGGGGGGGAATCGCCCCCTCCCCCTTGGTCCCCGAAGGAGACCAAAAATTAGGCACGTTGCCCCGGAAGTTAGGCAACCTGTGACGCGTTGCTCCTACAGTTCGGCAACTGGTGGTGCATCGCCCTCCCTCCCCTCTTTTATCAGCCTTAGTTACGCCCCTAGAACAGGTACTCAACTATAGCATTAATTTTTACCTGTTGAGAGATACTACTATCTGCAGAGCTAGTCACTTACCACAATCACGGTGTAACTGCTTCCGGAAAATGGAGTGAAGGTTGTAATAAATGAGAGGAAAGTTCGTGCAGGTGATTGAAAGCAAGCTTTTATTTCAAAGAAACTTCAAATAGGCGTCGTGGAAGGTGAGTGTGGTGTTTGTAGGCGGTGACCAAAGGAAGCAATCGAAAGGGCGGCAAGGCAGTCTAGGTTAGCAGCACTCACAGCAAGCGAGGGTAAGCGTGCACAGCCAATGCCAAATCACACACAATTCTCGCAGACACATGTAAACAGACAGAGGAAAAAAACACTATCCGAATTTACCCAAAGCCAGAGGAAATCAAGTTGAACGCAAACTTCTTCGCGGATGCACTTCCGTCCCACTTCCGCGAGTGTCGTGGAAAACACATTTTAAACGTACACGTCACGATAAGATGGATCAAAACACCTGCTTAACGAACGGGTGAAACGTCACCATGCACCGGCATCAACCGGCGGTTTGGTTACCATGTCACCCCAGAGTGCATTTGGTTGCCTAACTCTCCGGCGCTGTTGGGGCGGCGTACAGCCCAGTGCGCCATCCACGCAGAGTGCTGTAGCCTCGCGCATGGCCCTCCCGGCAATGTGAATCTGACTCAGCAGCTGGGGATACCAATAGGAATGGGAGGGAACACAGGTGGAGGAGAGGGGGAGAATCTGGGGAGCGTCTGTCACCCCCTTTTTTTAATTAACATTATTTATTTTTAATCTAATTTTAAAATATTATTGCTGTAGACCTTCCGTGCGTCGACGTAATGAATTCGGCATTTAAAAATCAATAATTCATTTAATTTTGCTTTTTAAAAAGAAATAATAATTATAAATGTTTTTTATTTAAAAAAATCTTTCGATCAATCGTGCGTCGACGTAACCAGGAAGTACTGGAGGTTACCCCTCCGGGAGGTTACCCCCCTATTTTAAAGGGATTTATTTATTATTTTAAATTTATTTTAAAAAATAGGTGAATCCGGGAGGTTACCCTTCCTTGAGGTTACCCTTCCTGGAGGTTACCCCCTTTTTATTTAAAAAAAATTATTTTCCTTATTTAATAATTTAATAAATTAATAAAAAAGAAATGAAATGATTAATAAATATTAATAATTCTAAAAAAGAAAATTTAATCTGAACTTTTAAAAATAAACAATGAGCGCTCCCACACTCTTAGCGACAGCCGTATTTTTAGCCCGCCCTTCTGCTTTGAAAAAGCTTCAGAGCGGGCTTATGCAATCGATCTGGTGTCTGTCTGTCTGTCTGTCTGTCTGTCTGTCTGTCTGTCTGTTCCACTCGAAGGAGTTGAGCTAGAGAGTTGAAATTTTTAGGGTATCTTAAGGGTCACTCCTGGACACCGAAACGCCTGGTGCAAATCCTGCCAACCCTCATTAAGGCACTGAAAAAAATTATTAAAGTTTTCACGGAATAAACAAAAAAAAATTTTTTCAACTTTTTCCAACCCCGTCGACCCGTACCTCGCCGGAAGCGTCTTTTCGCGTCTAGTTCAATGGTGCACACCCTTTTACGAAAAAATGGACCCAGCTCGCGACTACACTGTAAAAAGCACCCGTAATTGGTCCAGTTTTCAACTTTTCTCAACCCCGTCGACCCGTACCTCCCCGGAAGCGTCTTTTCGCGTCCAGTTCAATGGCGCCCACCGTTTTTCGATAAAAAGGACCCAACTCGCGACTACACTGTAAAAAGCACCCAAAATTGACCCACTTTTCAACTTTTACGAACCCCATCGACCCGCACCTCTCTAGAACCGTCTTTTCGAGCGTAATTCAGTGGTGCCATCCGTTTTTCAATTTTCAGTGTTGCCAATCGTCAAAACTCAAACATTTCGATTATTTTCGACATTTCTCGATATTTTCCGATGTTTTTCGATATTTTCGACATTTTTCGTTGTTTTTCGATATTGTTCGACATTTGCGATATTTTTCGACATTTTCGATAATTTTCGATATTTTTCGATAATTTTCGATAATTTTCGATAATTTTTGACATTTTTGATAATTTTCGATGTTTTTTGATATTTTTCGACATTGTTGACATATTCCGACATATTTTGATATTTGTAAACATTTTTGACAATTTTTGATATTCTTTGACATTTTTCGACATTATCCCTCATTTTTCGATATTTTTCGATGTTTTTCGACATTTTCCATATTTTTCGATATACCTCAACATTTTTAAGATATTTCGAGATTTTTCGACTTTTTTGACGTATTTCTACATATTGCGAAAATTTTCGACATATTTCGACAGTTTTTGGAATTTTCGACACCCCTCGACGTATATATCGTTAAAATCGTTTCGACGAGCGTAATTCAGTGTTGCCAACTGCTGCCAAATAAAGTCCGAGTTCGACCGTTCCATCTGAGGCCGAACTCACGTATTTCGACATTTTTCGAGATTTCTGACTCCCCTTTTTTGCCGAATACCTGACCGTTTAGTCACTATCGGCACGTTTTCAAAGCAGAAGGAAGGGCTGTAGTTTCGGTTGTTCACCGTTACAAACTGCCTCTTTCCGAAGAGAATGCCTTTACGGGCCGCAGGCCCGATCATTTACAAGCTAAGAGGACGTTCTGTGTGACTTAGGGATCGGGCCGAAGGCCCGACCGAACGCCGCCGGCAGGCCAAGCAGGTACGCCCCCTGCCGAACGGAGTTGCCAGCGTAGCAAAGCGGAGCTGGCAACGACGTTTGGCGGAAGGGCGGGCCTGCTTGTTCATACTTATTGTTGAAGCCTCGTAGCCAAGATGTGCCTTGAATCCTGGAAGAGCAGGCGGGTGACGGGTGCTTTGGGTTGTGTCCGAATTCATGGCGATCCGCTTCATTCACATTGGGGAACGCTGTTTGGCGCGAATCAACGAAGTGTGGTGGCACAACTCAGTGAAATTGGTCCCTTGGACGTGTGTAAAACCAGGAAAATTGCCGGTGGTCATAACAGATGCTCCTTGATAGGATAAGTAACCAAGCTGAAAACCGAAAACGAAAGTGAATGTGATCTTGCCCTAACTACTGGAGCGGCTTGCCACGGCCTGGCCACCGACCGAGCGATCGCAGACCGAGCGAACACCAATCACTCGGACTTCCCTCCGTCCATGAAATCGGACACAACCCAAAGCACCCGTCATCTGCCTGCTCTAAAAGGATTCAAGGCACAGCCTGGCTGCGAGGTTGCTATAATTTGTATGAAAAATACGGCGGCAGGTAAGAGTGTGACAGAATCGGGGAACGTCGTGTGTGGAATCGTCTAAGGGAGCGCTCATTGTTTATTTTTAAAAATTCAGATTAAATTTTCTTTTTTAGAATTATTTTATTTATTAATCATTTTATTCCTTTTTTTTAATTTATTATATTATTAAATAAGGAAAAGAATTTTTTCAAATAAAAAGGGGGTAACCTCCAGGAAGGGTAACCTCAAGAAAGGGTAACCTCCTGGATTCACCTATTTTTTAAAATAAATTTAAAATAATAAATAAATCCCTTTAAAATAGGGGGGTAACCTCCCGGAGGGGTAACCTCCAGTACTTACCCGACGTAACGAGCTCATCCCATATTGCGACATATTTTGATATTTGTGAACATTTTTGACAATTTTTGATATTCTTCGACATTTTTCGACATTATCCCTCATTTTTCGATATTTTTCGATGTTTTTCGACATTTTCCATATTTTTCGATACATCTCAACATTTTAAAAATATTTCGAGATTTCTCTACTTTTTTGACGTATTTCTACATATTTCGAAAATTTTCGACATATTTTGACAGTTTTTGAAATTTTCGACACCCCTCGACGCATATATCGTTAAAATCGTTTCGACGAGCGTAATTCAGTGTTGCCAACTGCTGCCAAATAAAGTCCGAGTTCGACCGTTCCATCTGAGGCCGAACTCACGTATTTCGACATTTTTCGAGATTTCTGACTCCTCTTTTTTGCCGAATAACTGACCGTTTAGTCACTATCGGCACGTTTTCAAAGCAGAAGGAAGGGCTGTAGTTTCGGTGGTTCACCGTTACAAACTGCCTCTTTCCGAAGAGAATGCCTTTACGGGCCGCAGGCCCGATCATTTACAAGCTAAGAGGACGTTCTGTGTGACTTAGGGGTCGGGCCGAAGGCCCGACCGAACGCCGCCGGCAGGCCAAGCAGGCACGCCCCCTGCCGAACGGAGTTGCCAGCGTAGCAAAGCGGAGCTGGCAACGACGTTTGGCGGAAGGGCGGGCCTGCTTGTTACAGTGTAGTCGCGAGTTGGGTCCGTTTTCATGAAAAACGGTGGGCGCCGTTGAACTGGACGCGAAAAGACGCTTCCATAGAGGTGCAGGTCGATGGGGTTGAGAAAAGTTGAAAACTGGACCAATTTCGGGTGCTTTTTACAGTGTAGTCGCGTGTTGGGTCCATTTTTTTGTAAAACGGTGTGCACCATTGAACTGGACGCGAAAAGACGCTTTCGGAGAGGTACGGGTCGACGGGGTTGGAAAAAGTTGATTTTTTATTTATTTATTTATTTATTTATTCCGTGAAAACTTTAATAATTTTTTTCAGTGCCTTAATGAGGGTTGCCAGGATTTGCACCAGGCGTTTCGGTGTCCAGGAGTGACCCTTAAGATACCCTAAAAATTTCAACTCTCTAGCTCAACTCCTTCGAGTGGAACAGACAGACAGACAAACAGACAGACAGACAGACAGACAGACAGACAGACAGACACCGCATCGATTGCATAAGCCCGCTCTAAAGCTTTTTCAAAGCAGAAGGGCGGGCTAAAAAGGTCGATTTTGGAGACAACTTTTTTCTTTTAGTGTACCGTTGACATGGAATCACTCTAAAGTAACCAACCTAACTCAATTTATTAAAATTCGGAGTTTGGGCGCTGTTTTTCTCGCATCTTTGGTTTGCGAGTGCGAGCCATTTGTTTCTATTTTGAACTGACGCTTAAGTCAAACCTAAAATAACCAACCTAACTCAATGTAAAATATTTAGAACGCGGCCGCAATGAAGTCAAACCTCCGCTAACGAAACTAACCGAACTTAAAAAAATCCGAAAAGCCCACATTTTTCAATGTGGGCATGAGAGGCTTCACGTGCTTGGTAACGCAGCAGTTACCCCGATCTTAGTTACAAGTACTAAACGGCAAATTGAAATGTGAACCAACTCGAAGTGTCGTCTGCATTGCTCACCGAATAGCTATTCCCTGTTGATTGAGACCCGCTGTACCGTACAGTATATTTGTATCTCACGAACGAGACGTCCTATAAACGTGATTCAAATTGTGTTCATCATATTAAAATTCATAGAATCGACTTAGTTAAGTAATTAGGGTCACCAAAGAAATATTGCAAAATATTTCGACGTTTAAAAGGCAAGTATGAAGACAATAGGCATCCCCCCGGGCAGGCCGGGGCCCGGGGCCCGCCCGACACGCCGCGCCCCAGCTTGCAGACAAAAGGCCGCCTGTCCGTCCGTCCCCGCTCCGGGTCTCCGGGTCCAGTCCTCGGAGCAGGTACACTTTGATCGATGCGCACACGATTTTTAATCGAGACGTTCGGATGGTGTCATATTCTTTTTTGGGGGGGGTCCGTTTGAACCAGATTTTGAACGGTTTTCGAAACCGAATCAAATGCATACGCTGCCCTGCGTGCCCGCCGGGTCCTATCTCCTTGATCAAGTCTGGACACGCGAGGGCAGCGAACTCGTACCTTTTGAACGGAAAGTCGTACGATCGTGATTCAAATTGTATTCATCTAATTAAAATTCAGGGGCGAATAGTTACAACCGAAAGCTTTTCAAGACGCATTTTTTTTTTAATTGTGCTGAAATGCCAAAATATTGTGTGTAAACACCGGCGGGACGATTGCCGGCCCGCCTTGCCCGCCACACAATTGCTATAGCAATAGCCCCGAGCCCGGCCGCCTGGCCCAGCGGCTCCCCCCGCCTCCCCGCCCCCGCCCCCTCCCCCCTCCGGGGCCCCGGCCGGTCCTCACAGGTAGCGCACACGAAAATCGTCCCTCCGACGATATCATAAGGCTTCGCCGTGTGCGCTTTAGCGCACGTGAAGCCTTATAAGCAGAACGGAGCAGCGCTCGTTGTATGCCGCTTGGTCTCCCCCGTAGGTCAGCCAGGGAGCGCCTCAGTTCGGGCAGCTCATATACCGCCCGGCCCCTGGCCCCCAGGTATAGCTAATCCGGGTAGCGCCTCAGTTCGAGTCGTCCCGGCGGGCGGCGTTCTCTGTCTGGGGGTCCCGTGACGTGACGGCGCCGGCGCCGCGCTTACTTGAGCTTCCTCTTTTCATCTGGCAGGTGTTCACGACTCCCCTGGGCAGGCTGGTGGCAGTGGCGGCGCTGCTCTGCGCGGCGGCCATTCAGGTCCCCGCCAGCTACGGCCCGGGCCTCGGTGCTGAAAGGAAGGGAGGAGGTGGGGGGGGGGGGGCACTTCAGGTTGCCTACCTGCAGGGGGGGTTGTCACGCAGGTTGCCTACCTCTCATGCGGCTGTCTAGAGCCCATAATCTGCGCCTGCTCGGTGGCCTGATCAGCGGCGCCCGCCGTCAGCTACGCGTCCGCCCTCGCGCTAAGCATCGCGCCCAAGTACGTCGTGGCCGCTGCGCCCCCGCCCCCGTGGCCTACACGCCCTCCCCCGTGGCCTACGCTGCCCCCGCAAGTATACTTGGTGGCGCGGGAGTGCTGTTATATAGCAAGTGGTGACACCCCCTACCCCCTTTCCTCTCATTTCTCGGGAACCTAACAAACTCCCTGCGAAGTGGGCAAATAGTGTTACAGCAAGCCTGCAAGGAGGCAAGAAGCATGACACGGCATGAAGTGAAGCTTTCGTCGGAACTAGGCCAGATGCTTCGCTAATTGAGAACCACCAACTGGCGAGAGTGACATATCTTTGCGAAAGGTCGACCAACCGTAGTTTGCTGTGTTTGTAAAATTGGGTAAAATTGCACTCTGCGTAAATGCTAGTCAAAAATAATCTTAGAATAATCTGCATATATTATTATTCAAACAGTGCATAAAACATAAATCAGGAATACACTGCATGATAAATAAATTAAATAAAACTAGACATACGGGACATACATATGACAATACTGGAACAATTTAGTTACTGAGTTTGCAATACTATACATGAATCAAATACATACAATATATGAAAAAATATCACATTGGAGAACTTCACTTTTTGGTTTTAATGTAGTTCCACACGTGGGTTTTTATTCTTAACCATTCGGTGCTTTTTACATTTCCTTTCAGTTTCTTGATGTTTTCTCGGAGGAAGGCTTCTGCCTCCTTTTGGTTTGGAGCCCGTTTTACTTTTATATTGTCTGCAAAGTGGGTCCGGATCAGGCTAATGTCGTCAGGGTGAAAGTATTTTCTACCAGTATTTTTAGTTTTTTCTGGTGAAGATGGTGGTGTTGAGTCTATGTCATCCATAGAATCACATGGTACCGTCTGACCAATTTTCTTTTGAGGTGCAGGGTCGTCAATTTCCTTGTCCTCTTCTATTTCATTTTCTTCACTGTCGTCCTTCTTTTCTTTCTCTTCTTTGTCTTCTTCCTCTTCTTTGTCTTCTTCCTCTTCTTTGTCTTCTTCATCTTCTTTGTCTTCTTCCTCTTCTTCGTCTACTTCTATCTGGTTAAGGTTCTTCCCCTTCATGCGCTGCACCTTGCCAGCTTCCAAGTTCAACAGGATTTTAGAAACCTTGGCAAGGTGCAGTGTTGACTCTTGTTGACGATAAAATTTGAGGTGCACATCCAGCCCATGGCCCATGAAAGCGGCAACAGCGTCCAATTCATTTTTGTCAAGATTCAATAGTTGCATCATGGTTGCAATACGCTTTCGAAGCTTCGTTCCTCTTACAGTAGCAGGGTCTTTGAGTCCGTTGCACTTTTCTGACATTCTTCTCAGGATTACATCTGCCCTATAAGCACCAACTTCACTGCTTTGGCAGGGGAACAAAAATTTGTTCGACGCCTTCACACCTACCGACTTCCTAAGCCTGACAAGGAGAGCCACACTCTCTTGGAGGCTTTTGGTGAGGATTACCGGCACCTTGCGGCCCTTTTTTCCTCTGATGTAAATGAGCTGGAGCCTTTTAATCAATGCTTTCTCCAGCTCACTAAGGCTCTCAGCCACCTCTTCGTCTTCTTTGTCTCCTTCCTTCAGTGCTTTTTCATATTGGTCGAGGGCCATAAACTGCACCTCTCCCACCCGCCGCCTATTAAGCATGATTATTTGGCACAACACCACCTCAGTTAGCTTCCGGTAGGAATCTTCAGTTGGGTTTACTTCTAACTCATCTTTGAACTTTTTTTCTTCTTTCTCCAGATACTCGTGCAGCATCTTCACATCACTCGCTAATGGTAGTCTATCTTCAGAGTTCCATTTGTTCTGTTCCAGCGTCTTGTGGGCAAGTTTTGAGCAGTCCTCCTTGAACTCTTTTAGAAGCCGGCTCTCGTACATGTCGATGCTCTTCGCTAAATTGATAGTGTCGAAGTTATCGAGACACATGCCTCGATAAACGTAGCAGCACTTGAGCAATGACTGTTTTAATTTTAGGACTAATGACGATGTGTTATATTTTGATTCGGTCTGACTGTAACCAGCAACCTCTTTGATACAAGATACCGTCAGGCGGTATTTGGTTGGACAGAACAGGTCGACCAGACCACGGGTGCCAGGCGCCTTCTGCTTCACAACTGCCATGAACCTCCCAAGCTCCCGCATCCGGTCTTTGACATAACGCCGGTAGTTGGGTGAGGAGTCGTTTTTCTTCTCATCATACTCCCTCCGCCCAAACTCCAGAATCAAATTGTCACTCAAGATTTCTCTGTAAACTGCATCGTACTTCATCTTAGATAATATTTCTTCTCTGAATTCTTTTACAACTTCTGGGGCCGTAGGCAGAGATAAAGCAGACCGAGCTTGTATCCCCTTTAAGTTTTCTTCGATAGGGCTTTTTACAGGGGACTCAGAACTTTTTTCTACGCCACACTGTTTATAGTGGCGGGCTAGGTATGATGCCTTATAAAGGCCAGTGCATTTTTTGCAAGGAAGGTAATTATCAGCACTCTTTTGTTCGGCAGGGCGACGCCTTGCATTAATTATGCCTCCTCCTTTTGTAAAAGCAATGCCATAGTACTCCCTCTCTCCTGCATTCCGGATAACTGCTATAGCTTTCTTCCTTCTCTTGGGTGTGCTGAGGGCCATCATAGCAGCCACTTCTGACTCGTTGGAGTGGCAGGATTCAAAGTGCTCCACTGGCTTGGCATGCAAAATCTTTTCCTTCTTCTGTTTGATGCAATAGATGCACGCATACTTCTTCCAAACCTTTTTTCCGGTCTTCGGATCTCGAACAGCGCCAATCTGTACACCCGTCTTGAGGGGTTTGACGATGTCTTGGTTACTAGGCTCCTGGAAAGAAAAAGAAAGGTGCGCATTAGGATAAACACATCACTAAACAATTATGACGGCAATGCGCGCAACAACGTCGCAAAAGGGGAGAGAGCGTAGGGCTGGGAGTCGCGGTCTAGAGAGGTTGTGGCGCGGGGAAAAGGGGGGGGGGGCAGGAGAGGTGACCCGTGGCGCTTAGACCCACCGCGAGGCCGGCCGGCCCGTGCCGATTGCAACATAGTCGCGAATATCGCAGCTCCGCGGAGCTCCCCGCGACGTTCGCGAGGCGTGCGGGAGCCCTCGCCGCGGCCCTACAGCCCCTCGCAAAACAATCAAAATAATACGCCAATTGTGTGCGTTCCACAGTTAAAAATTATTTCAACGTACATTCTGACGGTTATGCCCGGAAGTTTTTTTTTTAGCGTGTCTGAAACGTTTTTAATTGTGTACGGGACGGCCGTACTACACCCAGAAAAATCGTTTCTTGGTTCAAGAGCAAATTTGACCCAACATCAATTTTGCTCTTGACACAAGCAATATTTTGATTCAGAACAAGAACTTGTACTGTGAATAAGAACGATATTGCCTTGTCTCAAAACCAAAATTGATCTTTCGTCAAATTTTTCTTGGCATGAGAAACAATTTTTCTGGGTGTACAGGTCCCACGGACCTAAACGTTATTTAAAATGCGACATTTCCTTGCTCCTTGGACCCTTTCAATTAAATTAAATTTCAGCGCTCCCGCGCCGGCCCTGCTTCACCTTTGCGCCGGGCCCGCGCCGCCCCCCAGAGGCCCCCGCGCTGCCCCGCGCCACCGGACTGGGGCTTGGCACATTGCAGTAGCAAGTAACGCGCCTGGCCGGGGCCGCTACCGCGCCACCCCTGCCTAACCCTTGCGCCGGGCCCGCGCCGCCCCCCAGAGGCCCCCGCGCTGCCCCGCCCCACCGGACTGGGGCTTGGCACATTGCAGTAGCAAGTAACGCGCCTGGCCGGGGCTGCTACCGCGCCGCCCCTGCCTAACCCTTGCGCCGGGCCCGCGCCCGTGAAACACGAAACATATATGTGCAATACATAAGCCATATATGATTCATGTATGTGTTACAAATGCCATATATGCTGCATATATGTGACATAGATACGTGTATGTCTCACATATATGATTACATGCATACAGCATACATGTGTTATGGACCTCTTCTATGGACCACATCTATGGGATGATTACATGCATGTGACATACATGTGATAGTTCCTTCAACATGTATGGTGACCGGGCTAGCTTGTATGTCAGACATCTATGCATATTTCACATACATGTGTCATGCATGTACTAGTACCTGTAACATGCATGCCGTAAAAGCTATTTTGTATGTCATACATCTATGCATCTCCCATATATGTGACATATATGTAAGAGTGCCTTCAGCATGTATGGTCCCGGGGATAGATTGTATGTCAGACATCCATGCTCCCTCCAAACACATGTGTCATACATGTGGAAGTGCCTTCAGCATGCATGGAGACACCTGGACTTAGTCACATTTTTAGTATAGCTAAGAGGGTGACAACACTTGCAAACTTATTAGCAGATCATGTATGTAGGCATGTTGCTTCTAAGTCAAACGTATGGTTTTTGTATGTGAAACGTATGTCGTTTGTATGGGAGTCCTATGTCACTTAAAAGCGCGTTCCAGCCATCATAGTCTAGCTGTGGTCTCGTGGTCTAGTGGACAAGGTGCAAGGTACGTAACACAAAGGTCCCGGGTTCGAATCTCCATATCTTCAGTGCAGTTCAGCAAGATCCAAAGAAGATAAAACTACACCGGAAATAAAAAAGGGAGTAAAGAAAAAAAAAGGAAAATCAAGAAAGAAAAAAGTCTTTTGCATTTTGCTAGCATGCAAATGACGGGCATCGCACATACATGAGACATAGGTGTGCCACATATATGCGAGAGACTTGTATGTCATTCATACATGCACAAAGTGTATGGCAGATACATGTACCATGTATGTGCCATACATGCGCCATGTATGCACAAAGTGTATGTCCCATACATGTAAGTCATGTATGTCAACATATATGCAACATACATTAAAATAGTTTCACGGGCACCCCCGCACCAGCCCCACGCGACCCCCGCGCCACCCTCGCTCTACCCCCACGCCACCCCCGCGCGGTTACAGCCCCTTTTTCCCAATTCTATTTTCCCAATAGAAATTTTTCCCAATTTTTATAATCCCAATCCCAAAATAATTTCCGTCTCGAGAGTTGATCCTCGGAAAACGTGCAAAACGGCAAACCCCGAAGCTCCGACGGTATACTCGACGTCCTTGACGTCATCCACCTCTCACACCCTTCTGTCACCTGACATTGGGGTTTGGCGGCGTCCTAAAACTGTTCATTCCTGTAAATATGTCGTGTTCAACAGGATCAGACTGTTAAGGACGCCGCCCCCGCAACAGCGCAACAATGAGAACTGTGGCATCCCCCGGCCCCAATGCTTTTGGGAAAATCGATTTGGGAATTTACGATTGGGAACTTCATATTGGGATTACAGGATTTGGGAAATTAAATTTTGGGAGCCCATAAATTGGGAATTTAGTTTTGGGAAAAAGGGGCGTCAACGCCCCCGCGCTGCCCCGCGCCCCCGGACTGGGGCTTGGCACATTGCAGTAGCAAGTAACGGGCCTGGCTGGGGCTGCCCGCGCACTACTCCTGCGCCACCCCCGCACCAGCCCCACGCGACCCCCGCGCCACCCTCGCTCTACCCCCACGCCACCCCCGCGCGACCACCGCGCGACCACCGCGCGACCACCGCGCGACCACCGCGCGACCACCGCGCCACCGGACTGGGGCTTGGCACATTGCAGTAGCAAGTAACGTGCTAGGCTGGGGCTGCCCGCGCACAATTCCCGCGCCACACCCGCGCCACACCCGCGCCACACCCGCGCCACACCCGCGCCACACCCGCGCCGCCCCCGCGCCACACCCGCGCCGCCCCCGCGCCGGCCGCCGCCCGGCCCTGCACAACGGGAATCCACACCCGAGACCCAGATAAAATGGGTTGTTACAAGCACTGACCTTCTGGTGTCATGGTAATCCAGTTGGCAAAGTTGTAATCCAATGGCACAAGGAAAACGGGCACACAAAACTGAACAACACAACCGCACCGTTAAGCTGCTGTACCAAGACTAATGAGAGCCCCGTTGTGTCACAATAGGTCCGCCGCGGCACGTTAGGTACGCGGCATGTTAGGTACGCGGCATGTTAGGTCTTCCCGACCGCCGCGTCCCGCTTGCTGTGCCCAAGGACGGACTAAAGGTGGCCCTACAGCAGTAAATGATCTTTCCCCTTTCGAAATATGGCAAAACTTTAGACTCGCAGCAGCTCCTGGACGTTTGTTTTATCAAATTTTTACGGCTCACATCCAGCCCTGTCTCCCTGCCGGCGAGGCCAGCTCGGCCAGCTACAGGCGGCGCGCTGAGTGTGGGGCCACCTTAATCGTGACGTCGCTCCAGCACCCCGAGTCCGGACGGGCGGGTCGGGGGAGGAGCTGCCTGCTGGAGCTTCCTCAATGCGAGTTCGCGTAAACTAGATATACAAGACCAGGAGACCTCTATACAAGACTTTTTGGAAGATGAATAACATCGCCGAGCAGTGTTTCCGTTCGCCGCCATTCATTGGTTATTCCCCGTGTTCGAGCATTTCTACCGTGATTCGGAAGCGACCCCCCCCCCCCTCCCCCCGGGTCCCAGAGGTCCTAGGGGCGGCCGCCGCGGGATGGTCCTCCCAAGCAGACCTAGCTTTCTTCTTATCCGAGGAGACGACGGAAAGAATAGAGATCGAACGAACTACAAGAATGCCAGTTTTTTTTTACGGGGTGTGGCTCACTCCGAAAATGGATTATTGGGCCTTTTTTTCAAAAGCGGTCAGTGCTGCCCATCACTGGAGTTGACGGATGTTGGGATGTCAGGTCAGTGAACTTAAAAGTTTATTTAGGATAAAGCGTCATGTGAGGGTTGTCTTTTCTCCACTACTCTTCTTCTCGATTGGCGAAGAAGAAGTCAATCCAAATGTGGATTTGAAGGTTTTCGGCTGCCCATTGCCACACTTTTTGGTGCCATGGCGCTCGCATCATGTTGATGGCAACGTTTTGCCACAGGAGAGGGTCCGCCACCACGTCCCATAACCTTATTCGCGATGACCGGGCGAGAGCCACCCAATCCACCGGCTCGAGGTCCCGCAGAATTTTGCGGATGAGCTCGTCTGGAAGGTCCTCGATAGTGCGTCCGTCCATGGTCGACACTCTTCTCGGAATGAACTAAACACAAGCGGTCGGATCGCTTGAACCGTGTCACGTTTAGTCTGTCACGTTTAGTCCGTCACGTTTAGTCCGTCACGTTTAGTCCGTCACGTTTAGTCCGTCACGTTAAGTCCAGCGTGGAGGGGGACCTTCGGGGATACATTACTGTGAGGGCCGGATTTAACATGACGTGGACCGGTTGAGTTGCGCTGGCCGCAGGCCGGGGCGGAACGGGGTTGGGGGAGGGGGAGGGGGGGTGGGTATGGACCGCTGACATCTCAGAGCATTTCCCGGTACACTACCACACAAACACAAGTACGAGCGTTTGGTGTGCACTGGCATAACCCGCTACGGCATTACCCCCACGCGTGGTACGGCGTACGCCCTGTCTCCGCCTCCGCGCCGCGGCCGTCGTGCCGTCCGATCCCGGTGTAGTGTGCTGCGCGTGTAGTGCGGCCGTGAGGCGCATCTCCGGCGTGCCCGTCGTGTGTTTTCGCATCAGGTCCTTCATGGTCTGGAAAGCCCTTTCGGCCAGGCCTTTGCTGGCGAGGTGGTGGGGGGGCTCGTAACGCCGCTGGACTCTGAGCTCATCGAGAAATGCACAGTATTCTACCGCATGGAAACATGTCTCTTCTGGCCTTGCTTGTGGCCAATGAAATTTTCTGTGTGGTGGCCAAGGGATAAGCAGAGTCGCGTAATCAGCCCTGTGCGGAGGCTGACGGATAAGCTGGAGATGTGAGTCTGCCGCGGCCCCTCCGGGTAGGGTCCGCGCTCGAGCTGTCCCCACCTCGCTGATACTGTCCTTTTTCATAGAGGGGCTCCGCGACACGCACGGTCGCCGCGACGCGCGTGGGCAGGAGGCTACCCAGTGGCCAGAGACAGCGGAGCTCCACGCGGACCTCGCCGACCAGCCCCGGCCGCTGTAGGTCCGGCTCATGAAGGTGGAGGTGGCCTTAGACAAAGAAGTCTTACTTCTTTGTCTAAGGAGGTGGCTGCCGCGGACCACCCGCCCCGCCCCAACCGCACGAGGATCACAGTCCCAGCCAACAATCAAAGACGGCCGTCGGCGGCCGGTGGTCGCGTGTGAAAAAATACTAGCTCTCCATCCTTTAGCGTAGGCCGCGCCTGTAGCGATTTGAACGTGCCCGCTTCTTCACAGAAAACCAGAAAACTTTTGGTGATAGAGGTACAAAGCAACAGGCGAACGTTGTGATAGGTTGAAGAAACCCGTGAAATGAAATGATTGGTTCGAGTTGGACCGGCTCCCCTCTTCACATTTGTATTTTAGTGAGCATTACCATAGAAACGGAGATTTTAGATCGAAATTTCTAAAAATTGGACGTAGACTTTTCGATGGCATTGCAGCAGTGAACAAAGGAGATTGAGTTCTACCTCTGTGCCAACTCTTATCAAAATCGTATAGATAATTTCCGTTTTACATAAGGGGCCGTGCTAATAAAAAAAAATATATAAAAAAAAAAATCGAATCCTGGTACAAAACTATAAGGCAACTTCGTGCCTAAAAAGCGTGGGCCGGCTTGGGCCGCCAATCCCGACCCAAACGGACCCTCTAATTGGGACTGAGCGCCGCTGTGGCAAGACCGCCAAACAGACATGTGTTACGGGTTGGTATCTCCGCCTGAAGGGCGCAGGGCGTCTTGCGGGGACGTAATGCGGCCCCAGCCTGGGTCCTACTCTCCTTTTTAATCAGAATCGCCACTCTTATCATCACACCGCCCCCCCCCTCCCCCCCCCCACGCTCTTTGTTGCGGCTGTTGCCGCGGCGGGCGCAACTCGCGGTGTAGGTTGTTGGACCACCACCGCACAAGCAATGGAGTGGCAGCCATACTACTCCCCAGCAATGTGCATAGAACGGATCGCGGTAATTCCCATTTCCCCTTTCGTTACCGGGCCCCATCTCGCTTGCTCCTCTGTTAGTCGTGGCACGCTAATATTGCTTCGCAGGGTATGCGCGGCATCTTAGCGGATGAGGAGATCGCCCTGGTGCGCAAGCGGACGCTCTTTGATTGCGTCATGTACTACTTGGGTGCCGGCCGTAAGTAGCACTGATTGCTACCCTCTGAGGCGGGCCCTTTTCTTTCTTTTTGGCCGCCACCGGGTCCGCACGACCCCCCCATTGCCCGGTGCGACCGTTGTCTGCTCAGTCCCTCCAATTGACGTCCGGACACTCGATGACGAGCCTCCCCAAGCTTCACGTGGTGGTCGTGGTGGTCGAGCCCCGCACGTGGCAGCACCACGACGGTCCGCGTCTTCCGTGAGGGTCCCTTATAGAAAAGATCCATACCGAAAGAGCCCGAGAATCGGACTGTCCGGTAACATGTCCGCGGGCAGCCCGAAATGTATTCCCGGACTGTTCCAAAATATTGCTGAAATGTAGCATATCAGAAGGTTTTCGGGCTGTCCGAAGAGGCGCGATCGGACGAATGTCGGACTGTCCTGCTGGTGTCCGAAAAAAATGCACAACAGCATCGAGATTCGTTCCTCCGACTTCGGTTCTTCTGCCCCCTTGTCCGACCCTCTTTCCAACTGAGCCACACTGACAACTGAGAGACTGTGCCTCAGGAAGGCCTCTTCATCAACGGGCAACGCCTTGCCAAACAAAGCGCTGTATGCGATGAACAAATCATCGCATCAAGATGCGGTTTTCGACAAATACATTAACATGCCCAGGCGCATTGCATCGTCTGAAATGGTTTTCAATTTCCAAGTTCGACTTTGCAATAAGGGCCCTGTTGAATAAATTCATAAAACCCATGCACGCTTTTTCATGACTACATCGTGGGGTGGATTTTTTTTTTGTTACTTTGCTATGCCACACAATATGCGTAACAAAACGAAATAACCCCCCCCCCTTTCCAAAAAAATAATAATAAAAAATCCAAGGTTGCTTTTAGTAGATTCCAAACTTCCATAGATGTTTGCGTCATGTGGGGGTCGAACAGTTCATGTACAGCACCGGACTTTCTTCGGGCTGCCCTTGTGTTGCCGGGCTACTTTGGAACTGTCCTCCGCTTTCGGACCAATATCGGGTTGCTCCGGCTCGGACATTCTCCGGGCTGCCCTTGACTTGTCGGGCTCGTTTGGAACTGTCCGACGCTTTCGGGCCTAAGTCGGGTGAGTCCGGTTCGGACTCGGGCTTCTTGCGGATTGTCCCTGGACAAGTTTCGGTCTGTCCGGGGCTAAATGGACGGTTTTGGAACTGTCCAGGACAAATTTCGGTATGGATTCGTTTCATACGGGGTGCCGCGCGCCGCACTGCTGCGGGCGGCTGCGGGCGGCCTGACGCCGGATGTGACGGCCGCTGCACCCCCACGGGCAGCTCCGGCCCCGCGAGCCCCGCCAGCCCCGCGCCCGGCCCCACATGCCCCGCGGACACGCTCGCCGCCGGCCCCGCCAGCCCCGCGCCGGGCCCCACATGCCCCGCGGACACGCTCGCCGCCGGCCCCACCAGCCCCGCGCCGGGCCCCACATGCCCCGCGGACACGCTCGCCGCCGGCCCCGCCAGCCCCGCGCCGGGCCCCACATGCCCCGCGGACACGCTCGCCGCCGGTCCCGCCAGCCCCGCGCCGGGCCCCACATGCCCCGCGGACACGCTCGCCGCCGGCCCCGCCAGCCCCGCGCCGGGCCCCACATGCCCCGCGGACACGCTCGCCGCCGGCCCCGCCAGCCCCGCGCCGGGCCCCACATGCCCCGCGGACACGCTCGCCGCCGGCCCCGCCAGCCCCGCGCCGGGCCCCACATGCCCCGCGGACACGGGCCCCGCCGGCCGCGCGCCAGGCTCCAGCAGCTGCACGCGCCCCGCTGCCCCACCAGGCCCCACCAGCCAGAGCGGCCTGCTCAATAAAGTACTGGCGCTATTGATTCCCCGCTGTGCCCTTGCTGCCCATGATCTCCTCCCTTGCTCAGCTGACTGCGACGGCCAGCAGGCCGGCAGTGGACTCTTGCCTCGTTACACAGCAAAATTTTTTCCGGGAAGTTCCCGGTTGGATCCGGAAAGTAAATTTCCCGGTTGCTGCAAATGTTATACCATGCATAGGTACGACGAAAAATAGCATCCGGAAAATTACTTTCCGGATACAACCGGGAACTTCCCGGAAAAATATTTGCTGTGTAACTAGAAATGTACTGCGGCCCGTCAGGCGGGTACTTGTTGCTTTGCAATGAATCGTCGGGTCGCATGCGTTTTCTCAAGGTCAGTGCCCCTAACACGGACTCCACCAGACTCACGGGCGCACAACCCGCTGACCCAACCTGGGCCCCGGTCCCACCCCAGCCATGTGGGGTCCGGCCCGTCCGGCCGCCGCTGCGGCGCGGCCCCCACCCCGCTCGTCTGCGCTCTGTGGGGCCTCTGTGCTGTGCCCGACACGATCCCCACCCCGCGCCACCCCACCCAGCTACCGCAGGTAGACAGTGTCATGGACCAAGCGTAGAGATTGGGAAATTGAGAGTAATTAAGTACATTTGTCTTTATCATAACATGGCATGCAAAACCATAAATATAAATTGAATATGAAACTAAAGTATACAAAATATACATTAAATCATATTAAAAGTGAAATTCATAAATATTAAAGTAGTAATAGTAAAGTATACAAAATATACATCCTATTAAATCATATTAGAAGTGAAATTCATAAATTTTAAAGTAGTAATAGTAAAGTATACAAAATATACATCCTATTAAATCATATTAAAAGTGAAATTCATAAATATTAAAGTAGTAATAGTAAAGTATACAAAATATACATCCTATTAAATCATATTAAAAGTGAAATTCATAAATATTAAATCTAATTGCATTTCTTTTGGTGCCTTTTAAAGGACTGTTTGTTGACAAAAATCTTTAGACATATAGTGCACTTGTTGGTTTCGCCCTCTTTTGCAGCTTTTGATGTTCGGGCATACAGTGTTTCGCCCGTCTTGGAGAGTGTATGTGCGACGTACTTTGTCCTCACCGCTGCCTCGCCGTGCTCGTTCTTCATATGGCGTGTTATGTGGACGCCGAAGTAGTTGTCGCACACATAACACATCCATTTCCTTTGCTCTGTAAATATACCAAAGAAATGATTAATTCCTCTCTAGGTCATGTGTATGAGCAGGGGGCACCGCGCGTAGCGAGCAGTAGGATGGTCAGTGGTCAGACGAGAAAAAAATGGGGTTCGAGCTTAAAATCGGGGGGGTATTCACTTCGTATTTTCGTGTACAGACTACTCCGTATTACGCGGGTATTACTAGGGTATTACACGGTATTACATGGTATTACAGAGTATTACCCGGGTATTACACGGTATTACAGAGCTGGTAATACACCGTATTACAGGGTACTACCTGGTATTCCAGGACACTGTGTACAGGGTATTACGCAAGTGAATACCCCCTCGCTTAAAATAAAGGAGGACATCAAATAAAGAGGCCACTGTGAGAAATTCTTGGACCGGGTACGGGAAAATTTTCCATGAGAGGTCTTGTAAAATTGAAGGGGAGCAAAAGTCTTGTAGGGCGTGGCCCTCCCCTTCCCACCCATTGACTGAATTAGTTAATATACGCCCCTCGCAAGTGCAGAAGTCGATTAAAGACAGCCTGATAAGGCGGTGCGGCAAGATGTACCCCTCCCTCCTCCACCTTAAAAGCAGTACGTAATATATGATCGGTTCGTGTACCAAGGGGTAATCACTCGTGAAATCCCGTGTACAGGGTGTCCCACCGAATGCACGACAGTCAGTTGGGTTGCCTGCCCTCTAGACTGCAGGCGCTGTGCTGGCGGCGGGGCGTGTCGTCCCTCTCCACCGCTCCTACACTAGCGCGCCTTAGGGTGGGGAGTATCGCCGTGGCTTCTGACGGGCGTGACGCTCGGGGTGGGGGAACGTAGGACCCACGGCGCGCCGTGCAAACCCGCGGGGGTGGGGGAGCGCGGCCACCCTTCGCGGCTCCGCGGCGACCTCTCGTGGTTCAGCGGCCTCCCCTCGCGACTTCACGTTGTTGTCTCTGTCAGACAAAATGTTAGGGCAGTCGCGAGGGGTGGCCGCTGAACCGCGAGGGGTGGCCGTGGAGCCGCGAGGGTGGCCGCTGAACCGCGAAGGTTGATGCCGCGGAGCCGCGAGGGTGGCCGTGCTCCCCCACCCCCGCGGGTTTGCACGGCGCGCCGTGGGTCATACCTTCCCCCACCCCGAGCGTCACGCCCGTCAGAAGCAACGGCGATACTCCCCACCCTACGGCGCGCTAGTGTAGGAGCGGTGGAGAGGGACAAAACTCCCTGCCGCCAGCACAGCGCCTGCAGTCTAGAGGGCAGGCAACCCAACTGACTGTCGTGCATTCGGTGGGACACCCTGTACAAAACTACAGAAATCTTAACGAAATCCTTTGAAATCTCGATGAAATCTTCTGAAATCTAACTTAGAAATCTCATGAAATTTCATTAGAAAATCTCAAAATCTCAGAGACTTTTTGTGAAATTTCATGAAATCTTGTAGAACACCACGAAACCTCGTGAAATCTTTTAGAAATTTGTGAAATCCGGTATATATTTGTGAGATGTATTATATGAAATCTTTACAAAATCCAGTGAAATCTTTTAGAAATCCATAGAAATCTCATATCATTAGAAATCCTGTTTACACTAGGATGGAGAGTGGTTGGCCCCTCGGTTACCCTGTCGTGGAGGTCGTGGGCTAGCTCTGCTCTGCTTACTTTGTTCAACAGGCTTCGGTCCAGCAGGGGCTTCAGCGACTGGTTCAGGGGCTTCAGCGACTGGTTCAGGGGCTTCGGCGACTGGTTCAGGGGCTTCGGCGACTGGTTCAGGGGCTTCAGCGACTGGTTCATTGGCAGGGGCGGAGTACAGCCGCATAGCCGCAAGTTCGGCATACTGGCCGTTCAACGGCAAGTCTTGTGGACCTAAAAGGGGTTAAACAAATCATTGTTATTGACACCCTTGAAACAAGGGTATTGCATTCCGAGGGGGCCACCAGTCGCGTAATCCTGTGTACAGATGGAAGTGTAATCCCTGTGTAGTCCTTACGTAATTCGTGTAATACTTGACCCAACTTTTAAGAAAGAACACTATAAATTTCAGCTTTTTATCCAAATTTAATGAATTTAGACGTAGGAACTCAACAAAATTCAAGTGTAATCCCTTAAATTTTAAGTGTAATCCTTGTAATCACGCAATCCTGTGTACAACTCGAAGCGGTGGCCCCGAGGGGGCCACCACTTAGATTTAGGATGTACACAGGATTACTGGATTACAGGGATTGCACTTAGATTTTGAGGGATTACACATGAATTTTGTGCTATTTTTGACTCGAAAACCATTAAAGTTTGATAATAAGGTGAAATTTAGTTATATTTCTTTAAAATTTGGTCAAGTTTTACAAGAAATACATAGGGATTACAAAGGGATTACACTTCCATCTGTACACAGGATTACACGAGTGGTGGCCCCCTCGAGCCCGGACCTGCGAGAGGCTTGTCAGAGAGCCGCGCCGTCTGGAGTGATGCCTCTCTCGTATCTTTTGATCGGAAAGTCGTACGATCGTGATTCAAATTTTATTTATCAACTTAAAATTCAGAGGCGAATGGTTAAGAATGCATGCTTTTCGAACAGCATTTTATTTCTCACGTGCAAAAATTTGGCATGTAAACATAGGCGGGACGATTGCCGGCCCCGCCCGTCAGACAATAGTCACCCCGGCCCCGGCCCGCCCGGCCCAGCCGCTCCTGCCGCCACCCCGGGCCCCGCCGCACGGGCCCCAGGCCGGCCCATAGACATAACATTAGCTAATGTTATGTCTATGGGCCGGCCGATCCTCGCAGGTAGCGAACGAGAAAATGTCCCGCCAGGACCTTCTCTTAAGGCTTCGCCGTGTGCGCTTTAGCGCACGCAAAGCCTAACAAGTACAAAGATTGGAATCTTGATGCGAAGTTGTTTGGTTGTAGGGCTCGGAGAGACAAATTTCATCAGGCCCCAAAGAATATGACGCTATACGACTCATTGCATGCGGCCCTGGTCGCCTGTCGTCCTGGACGGGAGGGCGACGACTAGCAGGGGCCGGCGCGGGCACCACCAGCAGGGCCTTGGCTGCCGTGCCCAGCGCACGCCGCCGGGCTCAGCTGAGCGCCGCCGGCGGCGCCCGTGCTGCGGCCCTGGTCGCCTGTCGTCCTGGACGGGAGGGCGACGACTAGCAGAGGCCGGCGCGGGCACCACCAGCAGGGCCTTGGCTGCCGTGCCCAGCGCACGCCGCCGGGCTCAGCTGAGCGCCGCCGGCGGCGCCCGTGCTGCGGCCCTGGTCGCCTGTCGTCCTGCCGACTGATTCAGAAGATCGCTCCCTTGCCTCTGTCCTTGTCGCATTCACAAAAGTGTCCCAACTAGGGGATAGGGTTGCTCCACGAGTGCGACAAGGACAGCGGCATGAGAGCGATCTTCTGAATCAGTCGGCTGGACGGGAGTGGGGTGAGGGGGGAGGAGGGGGGAGTGGGAAGGGGCCTGCTCGCCATAGGAACTATAGGCGCGAGCGAGGGGGTGCTGGAGATTATGGTCGTCCCACCGAAAGAAAGTGATTCTCGCACTCATGGGCTATCGTATTCTTCCTTTCATTCTGGTGTACTGAACTCTCGGCAGTAACACGTAACACCATACCACCCGCGGTGGGGATCCACTGTTCCTCTCATGGTGTAAGCGATGGCTATTCTCTGGCTGGGAAGACCATACGGACTTTGAGAGTCTTGGCTCTGTAATCTGTTTGAAGGTGAGTGTACTACTAGTGTAATTATTAACTATTAGCTTTCGCCTGTATTTGTCTCTGGTTTGGTTGCGGACTTATTCTTTGGCACAAATTATTCGACGTACTGTTGTGTTGAGGTTATGGTTTTCGGTAGTGTTGCACCGGCACTCGTCATTGCTTTATTTATTGCCTAGTGCGTGACCTCGTGACTTAAACATTTGGAAATTGTATAAAGTTTCATTTTGAGAAACTAACCCCCAAGTTCATGAAGTTTCATGCTTTTCATGTAACACATGTCTGTATGGGTTATGCTCAGAAATTTTACATGACGTTGTGACATTTCTGTTACAGATAATAATAATATGGATCTGGAGGTGTTTTCTGCGCTGGATGAGACTAGTGCACAGTCCTTCCTTCCAGCCGGTGATTTTGTAAAATTTTGGAAGGTTTTTGAATCTTGGAAGGGGTAGCTGCAAACATTTGATCCACCACCCTGCAAGAAGCCATGTATATATCCTGGTAAGTAAACATGTATGGTCATACATTTAAAGGTAAACTGTCTGAATTTTTTTTTTAAATTTTTCACTTTATACTTTGTGTTAGTGACAACTCGCCACATGAGTCTGCATAGCTGGAGGGTCATTAGAGAGCTCCCAGATCTTCTTACTTTTTGTCTTCATTGGTCAAAAAATATCAGTGTTTTGTTTGCAAACAGTGAACCAACCCCTGATATTTTGTAACCAAAGAAGACAAAAAGTAAGAAGAGCAGGGTGCCCTGAGCTAGTTACTAAAGTGACCACTTGGCGCTCGTTCTGCTCATTCCGGAAGCGATTTAGAGTCGCCGAAAAAATCGCCAATCACGGCCCAGCATTTTGGCGCTAAACTGCAAATTCACCGACGAAAAATCGCCAAATATGTCCAAACCACCCAGAAATCGCCAGAAAAACGTAAAATATCGAAAGCCGTCGCCAGTTTCAAACAATTTCATAGAAAATCACCGAAATATTGAAAAAATTCGTTAATTTCTTTCAAAATTGTGAATTTTATCAAAATCGCCTATAAAATCGCTACTTTTAACGGAAGTTGCAAAAAAAAAATCACCAGTTGCCAAACTGTCGCCTAACCGGACCAAAAATCGCCAAATCTGGCCATACTGCAGCAAAATCAGATTTTTCAGTCGCGCGGGACAAATAGTTATTTCTGACAAAATTGAAATCACCCACTTCACGATGTATCGCTCCGCCGCGCAAAAGTGCAAACGTGTAACCCCAACACATACACACACTTTTTTGTATATACTATTTATTCGAAGCAAAAAAAAAGAAAGATTTATTTAATATAAAAGATCATGCAAAAGAGCTTGACTTAGGAAACGTTTATGAGACAAATCTAAGTAGAGCATTAAAAACGTAACCCCCTGGCCACATTTACATCGACTACCCCTATCCATCTCTTCTTCTTACTCTGATTTGGCGCGAACGAAGGCTTTCCGTTATCCCGCTGTTTTCAAGTCGTGCGTCGTCGTGTTGGGCAGTCGAATTGGTTAGAGACGTGTGTTCGCAAAGTTCTGGTTTTTTTCAAAATCAAAATGTTCGTATTAGTGCTAAGCCAAGTTGATGGTGAACTGAGCGTACAACGCTCAAATGACATTGTAGTGCTACAGGTCAGATCCAAAACTTTCTTGCCATTTCTTCCATCTCAGAACAATGACTTTTCTCCTCGAAAAGATTTTTATGGCATAAAAATAGGTGACCAAATGGTGCGCCATGTTATTGTGGCTATGTCTGGTGAGTGGATTTGTATTAATAACCTGGACTTACGAAGGGTGGCACCTCTGGCTATGGCATTTCTTATTCAAGGGGTATATATCTATGTTATCAAAATTCTAAAATTCACCTTATAATAAAATGATACAGAAGGGGGCCCATTTTGCAAGATACAGTCAAATGACATCCAATGAAGTCAAAGTCGAGATTTGGTCATTTCAGTTGCTTGCTTTGATCCACAAAACCTCTCCATGTACCCAAGTAACAGAGACTTGTCAAAAATGGGTCAAATTTGTGTTCAGTGAAATCTCTGCAAGTAAGTCCCATGAAGTACATCATGGGGACAAACTTGCATGCAAGTGCAGTGATGTCACAGAACACAAATTTTACCAATTCATGATGAATCTTTGTTTCTTGGGTAGCATAATGCAATGTTTTATGCACATTTATGCTCCAAATATTCGCATTAATGCACTATACATGTGTGTTTTTTGCAGTTATGTTTCTGGGGAAAATTGGTTTTAAAATAGATACTGACGAAAATCAAACTTTATATATATCTTTATTTAATTTATGATTAACTACTATAGGAAGATGCCTCTGTGGATACTATAGGTAGGGCGAGGGGGGAATTCTCTATGCTCAGAAGCTTACCAGAGTGCTTCCCTTCGATAAGAAAAATTGTCTTGTTTTGTTTTTTCATTGTAATTAATTATCATCTCATTCATGAATTTACTGTTTCCTTAACATTTTTCTTCATAAGTGCAAACCGTATCATAGCAGTCTTTTCATTTCCAAACAGATAATGAAAAGGAAATGACGGAGAGGTGTTTGAAAGGTAAAAAACCTAAACCTGTTTCATCAAAGTGGCCTCCCTCTGAGGCGTATAGTGCATGGAGCGAAAACACCAAAGTAAGATAGTGAAGACCTAAGGCGAATTAGGAGCAAATATCCATAAATATTATAATGTTTCTCTTATTACTGTTTTAGAGAAAGAAACAAGATATGGCGGTAGCTGCAAAAGAATCATTGAATGCCAGTATCGAGAAAGAGCTGAGTAAAAGGGCTGCCGCCCAATCTGTAAGAGATGAACCATAAAAAAATTAAATATCACACGTCCCATTTTACCTAATCTCCGCCTCTTTTTCAGGGCATGGGTACATCTGAAAAGCCAGAAGAAGAGTCAGTTGCGCTCAACCAGCAGGCTGATGTTGAGAATGAGGCTAATAATGATAAGGTAATAGCGTATTTCTTACTTATAAATCTTTTTAAATAATTGCCTAATCTCTGCCTCTTGTACAGGACATGGATATTTCTAATGAGCCAGAGAGAGCATCATTTATTGCTGCACTTGATCAGCAGACTGATTTTGAGAATGAGGCTTACAAAGAAACAGATGAGCTGGAGCAGCAGAGTCAAACTGTTGTTCAAAATGAAATGGCTAATAAGGTAATAAATCAAATGCTTTTCAATTTGTAAGACTTATAATGTATGAATTAAACATCAATCTTTTTAAATACTTGCCTAATCTGTGCCTCTTGTACAGGACTTGGATATATCTAATGAGGAGACTGATATTGAGAGTGAGGTGAATAATGATAAGGTAACGGCATATTTCTCTTTTTCTTGAAATATAGTGTGATGTAATTTGTACATTCTTTTCCAGACTTTTGGGAATAGGCTTGAGGTTGAGGCAGATGTCCACAAAGAAAGAGAAAGTTCTGTTGTTCAGTTCTCTGATACAGTGGCAGATAAGCTGGTAGGGTACAATACTAAATGCATATTTGATTGGTTGAAGGAGAGAGCTTGTACTAATGTATTAATTCTCAACATCTCTCTTTGTTTTGTTGTTTTAAATCAGGGGAGAGATCATAATTTTACCCAACAACCCATGAAGCGGGCCAGACTTGAAGATAATGAGGTAAGATTGATCATCTTCACTGTTCTTAAATTTGTTTCTAAACGAGTCTACAATGGTAATATTTCTCATTATTCCCTTATTATCAGGATCTTGATACTATTGAAGTCCAAAACAAGAAGCCTTGTAGGACTTTGGAGGATTTCATGGAAGAAACACCATCGGGTTCTAACATGAACGATTCCAACAGCAATAGAGTTAGTTAATTTATATTAATTTTTCATTGTTTTCTCAAAATAGCTGTTGAAAGAAACAATAATGTATTAATTTTTTCTCCTTCTATTTTGCAAGTTAAAAGAGAATGCTGTTAACAATGAACATGAAAACGAAAATGCAGAAGATGAAAGTGAGGAAGAAGACAATGAAGAGTATGAGAGAATGATAGATTATTTGGATAGAAACTTCAGAAAAATAAATAAAAAGATTGATAAATTAAGCAAGAAACTTGATGGTATGTTGATTTTCTTCCTTTTTTAGAAAACCTTGATCTTTATTATAGTATCAATGAAAAATACCATTTTCTCTTTGACTTTCTTTTCTTTAGCTCTTTTCTCTGGTTCTGAAGGAAGACAACAACCCTCTCAGCATCACCTTGACAATATACTTGCAGAGGAAGGACAAAGGCCCGGTTATGTAAGCTTCACATGTGTTGTTACAACAGCAGGTTCAATATTATTTTTAATAGAATTAGATTCTTACCTACATGTAAAAAACTTTTCTCGTTACAGGTGCACTTTGGAGAGGGAATTTATATTGATGAAAAGGCAGTGAAAGGAATAACGGAGAGAGGCGAAAAGGACAATTTACTGCAGCACAAAGTTGGAAACCTCCTGCTAGGATGCCTGGGAGGTAAAAGCGGGGACTTACGAAAATATTGTCTTGCAAAAACACAATCCAACAAAGGGAAAACAGTCATTTCCAATTCTATCATTGAAAGAATTAGAGGTAAGTCATTTCAGTTGCAATTATTTGAAAATGAAAGCTCATCTAATTTTTATTTTAATAACTGTTAATAATAATAAAATAATCTTACTGGTTGTGTTATAGATGAAATCATAAAAGGGAATGTGGAAAGCAATTACAGAAAGCTGGTGAGAAAGGAATCTCTCAGTGCACTCAGCAGCAGCGAAATGACCAGAAAGCTGCAAGAATTACGGAACTTAGCTCAGGAACAGACCAAGCACATCACGTTAGAGGATGTGCGAGCCAAAATTTCAAAGGTACTATGGCACAACAAAAATACCCTTGAAGAAATGGAGCTCAAAGGACAACAACAAAACCATACAGAAGAAAACGAATAAGCAATCAGCACTAATCAGATACTCTTGGTGTCAATAGATTCAAAATTTCATCTAAAAATTTGTAATTGATAATGGTTCAGCTTGTTCATTGTTAATACCTCAGCATATAGTAAAACTTGGATTTGATTAATATGTACCACACAAGCTGAACTGTCACTGTTTTTAAATTTCATAAAATTAAATCACATTTTAACCAACCCCAGCTCTTTTCTTTTCTTGTGCACCATTGTATTTCAAAATGTTCCTTGTCTTGGCTATAAGAATTGCATGGAAATCAGAGCGAGTTATGAATGAAACTATAGTCTGGAACAACTGTGATAGTTACTGGTATTTTGTTTGTAGACACACAAACCTTTGGCTCTCCCTCCTTATTTAATGATTGGTTTCAATGCAGACGTTCCTCAAACATTCTCCTGCACAGTTATTTAATTAAAAACTTGTGGGAATAGGGCTTTTAAGAAAGTATTACTAAGATATGACATTGACCCCAAAAATAGAGCTGATGCTCTTGGAATGCATTGTAAATGAAGGAAAAAAATAAAAAAAATAATAATAAAAAATGGCCATAATCACGAATGAATATGATCACAGCTGTGCATGGCGAAAATACACAAGATTTATTCTAGCTGTAGACAAGAACGGTGGCTATCTACTCACTAAGCAAGGTCAGAATATTAGCAACTAGAAAAACACAAGTTGCTGTTATTTTATTTCTTTATTTTTTTTTATATGATTTGGCATCATATAGATGGGGATGGTCAAAGTGGCAGTGAACTTTGAGTACCTAAAAGTTACTGAACCAAGAAACATCAATACATTGTTCATATGGTGTCATTTTGTTGGTCCAAAACACAAAGGCGTAAAGACAACTTGATTGTTTTACTTAAGAGTTTGCACGCATGATTTATGCGGCATACTTGGACTTTAAAATCTCTGGTAAGGATAACTTGAACCAGAATCAAAAGAACTAAAGTCTCTTTTTGCTTTTTGCTATTCTGTGAAAAACACTGACTTATTATTAACACCTCTATTTATGTTGAGAAAATAAAAGTTTTGTTTACATGCAGCCCAGAGGGGAGGTGTTAATGAGAAATCTGTGTTTTACATGGAATAGTAAAATCCCTTTGTCAGACTAAAGACAATAATCATATATACACTGGCAAAACAAATGTAGGAGAACAAGGATTTTAATGCCTTTTTACAAATTAGTACCCCTACCAACAAAGGCATTAAAAGTACCTTGAGGTACTAAATTTTAATGCTGGGTTCATTCTCTTGAGACTTTGAAGTTATGAAGCCATCCATCATTTGTTTTGGATAAGACGATTGACAGAAACGCCTGTCAAGCTCGCTTTATCCCCGTTCCAGCCAATTACACTATTCAAAACAAATGACGGGTGGCTTCATAACTTGAAAGCTGCATGAGACTCAATCCAGCATAATACCTTTGGATATTTTCATGTTTTTCCAAAGGCGCAACACCCACCTGAAGCATAAAGCCCTACCTTTGTATCTCGAGTGCATGTATGTCATGTGCTGCAGTCTGCTCTGTAGAATCTATCAACTTAACAGTATGCTAACTCAACTATTTCTGAAGAACCCTTTTTTCACCATTATTGAAATACATAAGACTTAATTTGGCAAAGGACATTTGCTATGGTCCGGAGTAGAAAGACTAAATTTGCTTGCATAAAACTTATTGCCAAGTTAGATTTGGAATTCAATAACAACAGAATTACAACACATTGTCCTAAGACAGGTAAGTCACAGTCAAACTAACATTACCTTATTAGAGTTCATTTCAAGTTTAATCCAGTTGACGACAAAGAGTTGATTTTCAACAGGTATAACTATTAGTAATGGAGCGAGAAGATTCAAACAGCAGCATGCACCCACCAAAAATTAAAATCAAAGTGAGGAACTAAAAAATAGTGGGGTTATTAAAAATTTTAAACAGTCCTGGTTAATCTCACTCTGAAGAGGACAGGTAAACAAAACTGAGATAAATAAGCAAGTAAGTAGGAAACATTTATACACTAAAAAAGTTTGACTTCACACGTAACTAAAACCCACTTCTACCTCCCCCTTCAGAATTCGGATTCTTGTCTTCTGTGGCTTTGTCCTTGCCATTTCAAAGTAGAGAGACAACATGGTTACTCGGGAATAAATTAGTTTAAGTCCATGCATCCTCTTCGAACAGGAGAGTGCCCAAGGTGGAGGATCCATGAGGGAAGTAGCGGTAAAAGATAAGCTGCTCCCACACAACAGTTTTCTTCCTGAAGAACAACAATCAGTAGCTAGCTGCTCTTGAAGACTCTGAGACAAAAGAAAGAGATTTTATGGACAAACAATCTTACATAAATAATGGTCTAAGATCTGACAAACTGTTAAGGAATTTGTTTTGGATATGGTTTACCTCAAAAGCTATGACATTAGACACACAACTTGTCCATGAGGATAGATATTCCACTGCTGTAGAGACGTTGAGGACTTCGGTTTTCTCCTCTTCACTCTGCCAACACGCTCCCATGCATCCACATCCACTGAAGTCATTGCAGCAAACGACTCGCCACATGCATCACAAGAAAAAGAATGCTTACATCATTTGTTACATTAGAGAAACATGCAGTGCACTTACACAAACTGGGCACTATGACACATTTGGAGGCTAAGTGCACACAAGAAAAAACAGCATAATTTTGATAAGCTAGAGGGGCGGCAAGAAATAAACAGCCACATGACAGGAAAAAATAACTCGAGGTGAAAATTTAAAGAGAGCAAGGGCAGTGCGACAAAAGCAGTTCACCATGAAATACCAGAGACATGACTAAGGAAATGAGCCAAGGCATAGATATCAGCAATAATCTGACACGCAGGTTTGAGGTTCAGGCAACCACGTCAAGTGCAAGATAAGTTTCCGTGGATAATAAAATCTTTCAAAGTTCACGTTCAACTCACTGTACAACTGTCAAACATTAAATTACAGGCAAGCCAAACACAGCTATTCCATGTGTGTGTTTGTTTACGTGACTACTTACATAGCAGCAGATACGCACACGGCGAAACCAATCTAAACAGACGAGCATCGCACCCCCTCTCCTCCCTCCTCCCCCTCCCCTCCGGTCTGCCGCCTCCCGTCCCGTCTCACGCAGCAGACGCAAAGCGGGCAAACCTGTGGTACGTTGGGTTGCCTACCGGCGCGGCGTTTGGATTGTTAAAGGAGCCGGCTAACTCAGCCGCAGGAGATAGGGCAAGTGCACCGCACAATAAACATGAACATTCCTCGCGATGTGCATCGAGAAGTAGCGAGCGTCCCTGCCACCCGCTGTCCTCCTCGCCGCCCGCCCCGAGTAGGCCGCCGTCTCCGCACAGTTGTTTGGCGGGTTGGACTACACACAGGCGCGGTTTTAAGTCGAGCTGACGGGAGGGGCGAATCGTCTGACGGGGGGCTCGAATTGCCTATTTACAAGGGTTTTGCACCTCAAATTGCCTACTTACAGGCGGATTTTGGGGCTGGCGGGGGGGGGGAATCGCCCCATCGCTTCCCCCTCCCTAAAACCACGCCTGACTACCCACCGATTTGCTGGCGCGTTCTTTAAAGTCGTCTCGGGGAATCGCTTTACGTGTCGAAACGTCAAAGTGCCACGCTTTTTTCAGAGCGGTAAGTTAAGTAGTGCCTATATATGGTACAGGATAACTTGGGATATGCCGTAATTTTAAAGATACGGCAGAGAAGAGCTCGCAAGTGTACAGCGATGTCTAGAAGTACCGCCGATCGCGTAGACAACGCCTGTTTAGGCAGGGTAAGGCGTGGGAATTGGCTGGGACACAGTCAGCATGGTCTGGATACAGCCTGGATCTAGGTAGCATGCTGGGGATTTTCCAGGGATGCGTAGGATACGATGTGGATGGGCCGGGAGGGACTGGATACTCCGTGGATATGTTGGATACACCGTGGATATGTTGGATACTCCGTGGATATGTTGGATACTCCGTGGATATGTAGGATACTCCGTGGATATGTTGGATACAGCGGGGATTGGCTGGGATATGCTCAGCATGGTTTGGATTCATCCTGGATCCACGTGGCATGCTGGAGATTTACCCGGGATACGTAGGATATCATGGGGATGGGCCGGGATAGGCACCGGAGGGATTCGATACTCCCTGGATATGTAGGATACAGCGGGGATTGGCTGGGATATGCTCAGCATGGTCTGGATACAGCCTGGATCTAGGTGACATGCTGGGGATTTTCCAGGGATGCGTAGGATACTATGGGGATGGGCCGGGATAGGCACGGAGGTACTGGATACTTCCTGGATATGTTTGGATACGGCCGGGATTGGCTGGGATATGCTCAGCTTGGTCTGGATACAGCCTGGATCCAGGTGGCATGCTGGGGAATTTCCCTGGACATGGGGGATATGGTGAGGATAGGCAGGGATGTGCACCCGGAGGGTCTAGATGCTGCCTGGTTATGTAGGATACAGCGGGGATTGGCCGGGATATGCTCAGCATGGTCTGGATGCAGCCTGGATCCAGGTGGCATGCTGGGGATTTTCGCGGGACATGTTGGATGTGGTGGGGAAGGCAGGGATATGCTCCTGGAGAGACTAGATACTGCCTGGATAGGCAGGGTACGGCGAGGATTGGCTGGGATATGTCCAGGATGTCGTTGATGGCAAGAGAGAAGGGCAGATGAATTACTGGGTACTAGCTGGAGATGCCTGGATAATGAAGTGTTTCTATCGGATAAAGTAGATGCCCTACGGAGGATAGGTCGCAAGAGCTTAGATAGCGGTTGGAGATGAGGCGATACCGTGCGGAGTTAAAGCTGAGAATCCAATGTCTATCGGAAGTGAAACAAAAGGGATACGCATAGGAATCTCCAGCGCCACTCAGAAGTTTCCGTCAGGGCCCCGCGGGGCCCGGCGCCCAGGGCAGCCTGGGGTAGGTGGGGCCGCGGGGGCCCAGGCCTCCCGCCGCTCCCCGCGGGGCCCGGCGCGCAGGGCAGCCTGGGGTAGGTGGGGCCGCGGGGGCCCAGGCCTCCCGCCAGGTTCCGTGCTGAGCACCACGGCAAGCAGAAAGAGATGGAAGCATAGGGAGAGTCGTCTCGGTTCTCGCTTGTTTGCCCATGTTTTGGTCTGTGGATTTTTTGTAACAGAACTTTTAACTCGTCTAATTCAAACGCCGTTTTGTTACCGGTTACAGTAACTTAACTTATAGAATTTGTGCATAGGGCTCACAGGTCACAATAGGAACATTTTTGTCAAGTTTGGTCAAAATCTGAGACGCGATCCTTGCGCGCGACGCAGCCTCGGCACTAAAGCGCTTGGCGGGCGAGCTGAGCACTGCAGCTCCCTGCAGCTCCTCGTCGAAGACCTGCATGTCCCTTGGTTCCGCTGGCCCCTGTGCCTCCGCCCCGCCCCTATCCTCCACCTTCCCTCCCCTACGGCCCGTGCCCCCCCCCCCCCCCCCGTGCCCCTCACTGATCGACGACGCCCAGGCCTCGTCAGCTGCGGACCCGGCCGTCCCCGTCCATCGTGGGCCTGGAGGGCTATCACGGAGCAGGTCGGTTTGCCGGTTTGTCGACAAATTACAAAAAAAAAGTCGGGTAGAAGAGAAAAGTGCAAATTGTCAAGTATTTGAGAAATTTATTTTTTAATTTATTTTTTAAAGTAAAATGCACTCAGCCACGAATGCCCAGCATTCTTATTAAGACTCCTCCGACGGACACCTAGCCCGCATCCAATAGGGCGACCCAAAAAACTGCAGGCAAAAAAAATATTTATATTACTACCATTAGAAAACACAACTAGGAGAAATAGTATTGAAGCAGTAGAGAGAGGTGGGGAGGGGAAAAATTCCAGACTTCCAAAACTCAAAATTCCTCAAAATTGATTGTTTACGAACCCCGCGGGGGGGGGGGGGCGGAAAATTCTTACGAAGAACAGGTTCGTAATACAAACAATTTTCTTTGTAGCTTACGAAGGATTTCCAAGCGTTGTATTACAAACTTATTGTTCGTAAGCTTCGTAATACGAACTAATGGTTTGTAAGCTTACGAACAAATTCGTACTGCAAAGTATGAAAAAAGTTCGCAACGTTACAAAGAATTTGGTTCGTAAGCATTTTACAATGGGGGATTTCACGGAATAGTAATTAGAATGAATAAATTTATAAAGAAATCGGTTGTCGGGAAAAAGCATACTCACGGCACGTGTCTGCCCCGTCGACTGCACCTTGCTGCAGAGCGTCTGGGCGCTCGTCTGCAGCGAGATGCAAGGTGCAGCCGCATGCTGCAACACAATCATCATTGTGCTTTAGTAAATGGTCCCGGGCAGCTGCGGGACAATCGCGGGCGCAAGGGAAGCATGGGGCGCACGTCACGGTCTGACTTGTTATCCCCCCCATCCCCCCTCATGGTGACGCCTTTAGCCTCCGCCGCCGGGAGCCTTCCCTGACCGCTCCCATGTACGACTACGGGGCCGCGACCTTACGTCGACAAGAAACCGCAACCCTACTCCCCCCCCCCTCCCCCAGACGCCCGGGTCTGGCGTTACTTGTTTCCCCCGACGCGCTGGCTGGCCAGCCATGGGGCCCTCAAGCAGCCAAGCCGGGGCCCCCGTCGTCAGTCCGTCACGGGGCCCCGACAGGAGCCTGGCTCAACACGTTTGCGGGCACGATCGTCTCGCGGCCCTCGCGGTTGTGCTGTGACCGTTTCCGCCACAGACTACTCGCAACGGCGTCGAGCTCAGCTTGTCCCGGCTGCACCCCCCTCCCCCTCCCCCTAGAGAGACTGTAAGGAGAGAGGCGACAACCTAGGGAGCCGGCCGAGCGCTGTGATCGGCCTGCTCGCTTTAGTGTCCCAGCGTGCACCGCCGTGCTCCGGCTCGGGCCGCGCCGCTCGGCTCGGCTCGACACGGGACACTAAAGCGAGCAGGCCAATCACAGCGCTCGGCCGGCTTCCGAGGTTGCCTCTCTCCGTACAGTCTCTCTACACTCGGCCCAGCCGCTGCGCGCGTTCCCGCGCGCCGCTCCGGGGCACTGGTTGACGAAAAACGCAAACATTTTGAAAATAGACTACTTTGGTCACAGTGAAAGTGTGCTCTCATGCAGCATCGTTTTCTGATTCCATCTGTGGTACCATAACTTCAAAAATGTAATGGGATTGCCCAAGAATTGTCCCAAAACCACCAAACAGCATATTGAAGTTTGCGCGCAACTCTAATGACTAAGAAATTCCCCGTAAAGTTTACTTCAATCCTCGCTTGAGTCAGAAGGCTGACGACACTCACCTCTGCCTGCACCGCGGGAGGGGAGGGGGCTGGGGCTGGGGCTGCTGGAGCTGGGGCTGGAGCTGCTGGAGCTGGGGCTGCTGGAGCTGGGGCTGGAGCTGGGGCTGCTGGAGCTGGGGCTGGGGCTGCTGGAGCTGGGGCTGCTGGAGCTGGGGCTGGAGCTGCTGGAGCTGGGGCTGCTGGAGCTGGGGCTGGGGCTGCTGGAGCTGGGGCTGGGGCTGCAGAGCAGGCGGCGGGGGGCGCGGTGGCCAGCTGCAAGGCAGCCGAGGCCACGCTGTACACAGCCTGGTCTCGTTCCGCTCGACAGCACGACCTGCGCAAACAGATGATGCGATACAGTAGACGTGACAAGTGATTCTTGGCGGGCTTCGACCAAAAATCTAAAATGTCCATGTTCCTCACAGAGAGAAGCGGGCCTCGGCCGCCCCCGCCTTCAGCATGGCGGTGGACGCCACCGCCGCCCCCACGGTGAGCCGCAGCAGGGCCTGCTGCTCTTCGGGCGGCGCGCCGTACCTCCACGCCTGGACCTGGCGCTGGTAGAGGGCGGCGCACTCCTCCGCGAGGCGCAGCCCCTCCGCCTTCTTTTGGTTCGGCATAAAGAACTGCCAGAATGAAAATGAAGTTAGCATCCAAACCAATTAAACACATTGCTATCTCCCATGCAAGCAAAATTTTAGGCTTCAACTACAAGACCGCACGGCGTCTTTAAGCCACCCGATATTGGAAGTGGACTTAAATATTGGGGCACAGCAGAAGTCAGGAGGTGCAAAGCTTGAGTCAGCTGAAGTAAACGATGGAAATTTGCCGATGCAAGGTTTCCTCAGTTGAATTCTCGAGTTGAAGTTAGACGACACAGCATGAACACGTCCTACAGAGCACTCACCTTCTTCAAAAACTTGATTGCACGAGCAGCCTTCCGCTTCCAAGTCATCGACCATCCACGGCTGAGGGTGTTGTGGTTGTGAGGCCGTTGCTAGGGACGCGCTTGGGGCTAGGGGGAAGGGGCGCCAGTCCGCCACGCCAACAAAGGTAGCGCTGCAGAGGGGGCCCTGGGCCCTGGGCGTGCAAAGCAGGGGAGGTGTGAATGCGTGGCGGGCTGGACTACCTCGCCCCTGCGGGGTACAGCCTCGTCCCAACGCACCTCTGCTGAGGGCGGTGCAGAATGGCCGCAGCTTGGCCCTGCTCCCACGACTCTACGACGTCCATCCTGTCGCCCCGTCTCTTGCCCCAATTCTCCCAGACAGAGCAGGGGGGAGGGGAGAGAAACGGTGGGAAATCAAGGCGACAGTGAAGAAGAGAAGAATGTGTAGCCTGGATCATTGGGGCGCATCCTTGTCCACGTTGGTCCACGAGCAATTTAGCCGGAGGCCCTGGACGACGTTCTGCAGCACGCGGCACCACGCGGCCGTGCCCGTCGTGTCCTGCTTCTTCGGCACGGCGTTAAAGTCGCCGGCCCCGATCATCCTCCCCAAACACGCCAGCACGACGGCCTAGAAAGAAGTTCATGGCGGCTCTGGCTGCCGGCGGGGCCGTACACGTTCAGGATGGTGATGTCACTGACCTGCTCCCCGCTGGTCGCATAGGACACCGCCCGGGCAGGGGCAGCGCAGCGCCGCCCCGGCCCGAGGCCGCGTCACCTTTAAATCCGCAGCCAGCGGGACAGGGCGGTCGGGTCTGGGAGCTCTAACGTGACGCGAATCTGATATGACGGACTTTAGGTGACACTGTGCAATCACGTCCCCGAAGGCCACGGCAGAGATAACTACTAGCTAGTAGTTATCTCTGGCCACGGGGTCCAATGCAATGGTGTTGACGGGGACTTTTCCACGGGGAAAGCACCGTGGGGGGTCGTTTCATGAAACGTATTGTAAAATTTCAAAATATTCATTTTTGCCCTGCAAATTCAAAAAAAAAAAAAGTGATAGAAATTTCAGTCTGATTTTTCTAACAGGCCAACAGCGTCACGTTTAGTACGTCATGTTAGATCCTCACAGCGATGCATCCCCGATAGTCCTCCCCTCCCCTCCACGCTGGACTAAACGTGACGGACTAAACGTGACGGACCAAACGGACCTAACGTGACGCGCGGCTCAAGCGATCCCACCGGCTGAGATGAGTTCATTCCAAGAAGATTGTTGACCATGGACGGACGCACTATTGCAGACCTTCCAGAGGAAATGATCCGCAAAATTTTGCGGTACCTCGGCCCGGCGGATTGGGTGGCTCTCGCCCGGTCGTCGACGAGGCTGAGAGACCTGGTGGCGGACCATGACTTGTGGCGCAACGTCGCTATCAACATGCGTCGAGCGCCGTGGCATGAGAGTGTCCGGGCGTGGGCCGCGGAGTACCTGATGGTCCACGTCTGGGTGCTGTGGATTTTCGACGAGGAGGAGTTCAGAAAGTCCAACCAGAACATGAGGCTTTTTCCAAAATAAACTTTAAAGTCCTCTGACCTGACATCCCAACATCTGTCATCTCCAGTGATGGGCACACTGACCGCTCTTGAAAAAAAAGGCCCAATAATCTATCATCGGAGTGAGCCGCACCCCGTAAAAAAAACTGGCATTATTTTAGTACGTTAGATCTCTTCTCATTCTGCCCTCTCGTCGGATAAGGAGAAGGCGAGGTCTGATTGGCCGGCCTCTCAGCAGACCCAGACCGCTTGTGGGGGCACGGGGGCACGGACGGGGCCGGCCGGGGCGTCCAGGACCGCGGCGGCAGGCGGCTCGGCCCGCAGCCGGGGTGGTGGCACCCGTCCGCCGGCGATGCCATGAGAAATTGCACGCTCCTCAATCGCCTCGCGGGCATCCTGGCCGCGCAGCTTGTGCTAGCGGCGAGGGTACGTTATTTGACCCAGGGGCAAATTACTTGAGACACATTTTTTTGATTTTGACCATTTTTTTTTTCTTTTCTTAAAATGATGCCAAACCACCATAAAAAAAATTTCAGACCTGTATCTTGAATGGTGTAGATTTGGCTGCCCACCTATTTCCTATTTTTAAGAAAATTAAACATAAAATGCTATCTCAAAAGACGCGTCAATGGATTTTGATGGCAATTTTTTCCTAGGACCTATTTAATGTACTGGTTCCACTGAGAAAGGTCCCATCCCCTGTTCTCTAATGGTTATAAAGATAAAAATTATATTCAAGCCAAATTTTGAGTTTTTTCCTAAATTAGACCCAAAAGTGTTTCACCGCATATATCCAGTGGCAGTCCAACATCTGTGGAGCTGAACTAAAGTGAAGAAACAATATTCTGACTCAACTTTATTTTTACGGACCCATTAAAGTTATCAGAGTTGACTTAAAAATTTTAAATGACTCAGCATCACTTCGGAAAATACTTAATGCTTTGGCTCGAGACATCCCACACTTACTGAGACTTACGACTGAAATATTTTTTGGTTTCTAGGTAAGTTGGTGGGTTAAGAAGATGAACCTGGCCAACCGTACACCGGGTCAATGAAGAGTCCTTTCCTTCTCTTATGGATGAAATAGTAGCAGGATAGCTCTCAGACCGGTCAGTACCATAACCTTATATCACTGCTCATTTTTCAGAGCCGATTCAAGCCACTGGCTGCCGACAGATGTTGCAGTAACGGAAGAAAAGGACGCACAGCTTGTAGGAGATGATGTGATACTTAGTAGAAACCTACTGACATCGAAAAGTTCCACACAGAAAATGAGGAAAATGTATTAAAATGTTTGATTGTAAACACTTCTTCTCTCTCTTCTGCTTGACTTGGACTCGGAGAGGAGGGGCCCGGGGGAGAGGGGGGGGTGGGCGACGAGGACGTGGGTAAGGGGTGAGGTGGAACGCGTAGGTGGCGCTACCTTGCGGGGAGATTCAGAACCACGTCGGATAGCCGCTTACCCCTCTCCACCCTTTCCACCCGTCTCCTCTCATACCTGTATCAGTCTCATCTGTCTACTTCTAGGCACTAAGTGGCTTAGCATATTTTAGGGGCTTCCCTCATTCAGTTAAAAAAACTGGAACATGTTTGTTTTATTTATGGTTCTCAGTTTTTTTTTAAACTAAAATATGGGTAGGTAATGTATTAAATGGCAAGAAAAGTACATCCTCATAACAGACGTAGGAAGAGTTCCATAATACCCTGCACGAAAAAAAAAAAAAGGATCAGTTTATAGCAGTTTAGGATGAAAAATAGAATTCAATCGATAATAACACACACCTCATTTTCTGAAGGTTTTGTTTTCCACATAATGTGAGGCCATTGAATATTTTTTCACTCTTATAACATTGGAAGAAATGGGCAGTGCATGGTGAATTTGAAAGGTATTTGGAATGGCCACGGCTTTGCTTAATCTATGAGACAGTTGTGAAATTGTTTCTTGCACTTCCAAATCAGTCACAAATTTTATGTGAATTTTTGTTTTCCTCTCTATGGCACTTTCTTCACTCACTGCAGTATCTTCTTTCCATTTATTTTCAGCCCATGCTGATAATTCTTGTGCTGATCTGATTTTCACTCCCTGGATACTAGCCCTTGCTGCACTTCTCTTCACTGTCCCGCCAATTCCATCACAGGGTGATTTGCCATGAGCTGTCTCAAAAAAATTCCATTCCGCCTCCAGATTAAAATCTTCCTGATGACAGGCAAGGTTTGCAAATCCAAATTTGTTCCTATATTGAGAAACAGTGCTGTCTGAAAAATAGTGAATTTTTTTCAGGCCAGAGATTTTTTTCTTTATAAAATCAATGAAATGTTTTTGAAAACAGTAAATAGATGGGGCGCTGTGTTTTTTTGGTGTCAGATATAACAACAAAATTTAGGTGTTTAAGTTCAGCTTCAGCATCATCTCTGTAGTAGATAACGTAGGGGTGAATGGTAGCTTGATCATTAGTCCAGTGATAACCCTGTACTTCTTCTTGCATAAGCATACTATAATTTTCAGCAAAATCCATCAGGACAACAGCTTCACCAACTTTTAAGTTTTTCTTTGTCTCTTGTAGATATTTCCTCTGTTCATCTGCCAAAAAGTCATGTTCAACCAGATCTCCGAGACCTTTTAGGAATTCTTCAATAAACTCACTTTTGCCCTTAATGACTGTTTCAAGTTTGCAGCACTTTTCATCCATGAATTATATGTGACATCTTCCATCATTTCTGCATCCATATGCACTTCTAGAATTTCTTGCATTGGTTCAAGACCAGGACAATCCGAACAAGAACCAAACACACAGCTTTCAGTTGGGGGAACGCATCGTATGAGGTTCAGACACTCCTTGTAAGTTTTGAGGTTTTCACCTGATACCTCAAACTGCCTAAGTTTTAAGGCATCTAACATTAATTTAATATTTTCATGCTGTTGGCAGACACATACAATATGTGTGCCTGGACTGCCAGCCAAAACACAGTACCTGGGCCTAAGTTGGGCAAACTTGGAAAAAGAAATTTTCATGTCTGGATTTTTCTCCTGAAAATAAATGTGAGCTTCTTTTAGGTTACACAGCAGGAGGCGCTTCTGAACCCTATCACCAGATGGAAGTTTAAATGATTGTCTCTTGTCAGGAAAAATGTAAATATTTCACTCATCTTCATCATAAAACAGTTGAACTTGTTTGAGTATATCTTCTTCCAGCCCACTACGAGGAGGTCGCTTAGAAATTGTTGGCAAAATCCCATCTTTCTCTACCATTTCTTTAACATTTCTTACAAATTTAGTAGTTACTTCAAACTCTCGCACAACTTTAGCCACACTCCAACTCCTTGGGAGTACTGAGATCACATTAACTTTTTCTTGTCTTGTAGTGCAGCTTTGAAATTTTTTTTTCAGCTGATCTATGATTTCTTGAAGGTCTGTATTTTCTGGTATGGGTTCTTCACAAACTTTTTCCAGGACAGTCTTTACAGTATCTGTCAACTTTTTAAGTTTCACTGGCCTTGATGACACTTCTCTTTTCAGATCTCTTTTCAGAATAGGTTTTTCTTGTGAGTGCACCAAAAATTTGTTTACAATGGCAAGACTGACACTGCCTGTGGAAGAAAAAGAGGTGTCATCTGTGCCTCCAGCACTAGGACTAGATACATTGTCAGAACTCTGCAATAAAAAGAAAACAATAATGAGTAAGTCTCAAGAGAAAAAAAAAAGAAAAACAGTTAACTGCAAAACATGTAACATAGCAGTTCCCACCAGTATAGTGCTGCGACTTCTTTCTAGCACCGTAACTTGAGGAGAAGCAGAAGCAGATTTCAGTTCAGGGCCAACAGCCTGCAGAGGAAAAAAAATAGCAAGAATGTCTCTTAAACATGAGGGATTGTTAGATAATTTAAACTATAATAATTATTTTATAAACAAAAGTACACACTTGAAAAGAAGCAGTCACAGTAGGACTTGCATCAGCACTTAATGTAGTTGCCTCTGGAGTTTTGAAAACTGCTTCACGTATTGCTTCTAAAGCAGAAGGGCACTGCAAGAAAATATACTAGTTAGAATTTTTTGTTAAAAAAGCAGTAAAATGATTACTTAAGTAGACTTATTGTAATTTCTATCTGAAAAGAATACTTACAGGGATAGAACTAGTCTCAGTCACTGTAGGAGCACATAGTGAAAGGGAACCAGAAATTTGTTCTAAATTCATGTGTAGAGGAAAGGTAGAAACAGAACTCAGTTCAGATCCAACATCCTGCAAAGGAAAAAAAATTATATCAGCACAAATGTCTCTTAAATGTGAAGGTTAAACTAAAATAATCTTATAAACAAAAGTTCACACTTGAGAGGAAACAATCTGAATTATAAAAGGACTTTTATCAGCACTTGAAGTAACTTCTGGGGTGTTACAAACTGCTTCTTGTATTGCTTCAAATGATGAAGAGCACTGTAAGAAAATATAGAAGTTAGAAATTCTTGAATAAGCCAATACAATGATTGCTTAGGTATACTTATTTAAATTTGTATCCGAAAAGAATACTTACAGGAATAAAACTAGTCTCAGTCACCATGGAGGCACATAGTGTAGGGGAAGCAGGAACGGCAGGGACCTTTAAAATTAAACAAAATAATAATCAAGTGTTAGTAAAAAATTGTTTCTGTGGTAAAACATTCGAGTTTTGTGTTTATTAATATGAAAGTATTAAAATCAAAACAGTAGTTAAAATATTTTAGTATAAAAAGGTCAGTGAGAAATGTCTACACACCTGATCAACAGTTACAGCAGGTGGGCCTTGAACGTCAACAAATGGATCCTCTGACCACTCATTGTCGGAAAACATTTTACTGTCATCATTTCCATCAGAAGTTTCAGAGCCTAGTCTAATTCACTGTCGCTTTTCTCTTGCTCTGAGGAGGGTGTCGGCGGTGTACTAATATTTTGGAATTTCTCTTTGACTGTCTTGAAGCAAAGGTTGCAGATGGGCAATCCTGGGGCAAGTGCACCTGCAGACTTCTTGCTCTGGGAAACAGTAATCCTAGAGTAAAGTTTACGCGTTTCACCATCATGCTTTCCAAACACCCCATTGCACACCCTAAATCTTCTGTAATATGTTTTCAAATGTATGAGTTCATGATTATTGCACACTTTTCTTAGGTTAGGACATCTACTTCGCAGCTTCAACAATCTCCAATCCTCTTTGGTGAAATCAGATTTTCTCTTGTGATGCTTTGAAGGGTCGTCTGAACATTTCGAAACCTCAGCAGGCATGACGCCAATTGAACACACCGTCATGGTAAACAAAATTGAAGGAAGCCCACTTCTTGTCTTGCATGGACTTAAGCTGTGTGCGAATACGACAATAAAAAGACGAACGACGAACAGGGGGTAGAGCAGGAAGGGGGAGATGAGGAGAGAGGGGCAGGAGGCTGTCCGACGTGGTTCTGAATCTCCCCGCAAGGTAGCGCCACCTACGCGTTCCACCTCACCCCTTACCCACGTCCTCGTCGCCCACCCCCCCTCTCTCCCGGGCCCCTCCTCCCCGAGTCCAAGTCAAGCAGAAGAGAGAGAAGAAGTGTTTACAATCAAACATTTTAATACATTTTCCTCATTTTCTGTGTGGAACTTTTCGATGTCAGTAGGTTTCTACTAAGTATCACATCATCTCCTACAAGCTGTGCGTCCTTTTCTTCCGTTACTGCAACATCTGTCGGCAGCCAGTGGCTTGAATCGGCTCTGAAAAATGAGCAGTGATATAATATAAGGTTATGGTACTGACCGGTCTGAGAGCTATCCTGCCACTACTTCATCCATAAGAGAAGGAAAGGACTCTTCATTGACCCGGTGTACGGTTGGCCAGGTTCATCTTCTTAACCCACCAACTTACCTAGAAACCAAAAAATATTTCAGTCGTAAGTCTCAGTAAGTGTGGGATGTCTCGAGCCAAAGCATTAAGTATTTTCCGAAGTGATGCTGAGTCATTTAAAATTTTTAAGTCAACTCTGATAACTTTAATGGGTCCGTAAAAATAAAGTTGAGTCAGAATATTGTTTCTTCACTTTAGTTCAGCTCCACAGATGTTGGACTGCCACTGGATATATGCGGTGAAACACTTTTGGGTCTAATTTAGGAAAAAAACTCAAAATTTGGCTTGAATATAATTTTTATCTTTAAAACCATTAGAGAACAGGGGATGGGACCTTTCTCAGTGGAACCAGTACATTAAATAGGTCCTAGGAAAAAATTGCCATCAAAATCCATTGACGCGTCTTTTGAGATAGCATTTTATGTTTAATTTTCTTAAAAATAGGAAATAGGTGGGCAGCCAAATCTACACCATTCAAGGTACAGGTCTGAAATTTTTTTTATGGTGGTTTGGCATCATTTTAAGAAAAGAAAAAAAAATGGTCAAAATCAAAAAAATGTGTCTCAAGTAATTTGCCCCTGGGTCAAATAACGTACCCGAGGCAGTGCGCGGCCGTTCACTACGTCACGGCGGGCAGGTGCTCGGGCACCTCGCGGACGCCCTGGCCGTGCAGCTTGTGCTGGCGGCGAGGCAGCGCGCCCGTGCACTACATCGTGGCGGGCAGGTGCTCGGGCACCTCGTGGACGCCCTGGCCGTGCAGCTTGTGCTGCCGGCGGGGCAGTGCGCGGCCGTGCACTACATCGTGGCGGGCAGGTGCTCGGGCGCCTCGCGGACGCCCTGGCGGTGCAGCTTGTGCTGGCGGCGGCACTCGGCCCGACTTGGGCCGGCATATGGGCGGGCAGTCATTCCAGTAAGACTTATGCGGCCAGTTGTGCCAACGCGCTCAGTTAGGGTGATTTTTTTCCCGCATCTGCAGCTCGGGCACTGGGAGTACTCGCCCTTTCGTTCCAATACACAAAATATAAAACGTGAATTTTTTCGGAATTTTTGAAATCTTTTTTAGGGGTGGCGCAGCTTGGTTGAAGTTTAACATCGGCTTCTTATGGGACATTTGGTGAAAAAAACAAAAATTCAGCCTAAGCTCTAAAATATTTTTCAAAATTCGAAAACAACCTTAAAATCGTGTTCTACATCGAAAACCGAGTTTGGCAATGGCAAACGGGGCGTGCAAGAGCAGCTGGACATCCGGCGTCCAGTAGGCCACGCCACCACTGGGAGCGCGTGCGATGCTGATCGGCCGGTAGGGCGCCAAGCAGGGCAGGGGGCAGGGGGTCGCGTGGGCGGGGCGGGGCCCTCAGCAGGATTACTCGGCACGTCCCTCTTTGTCACAATCGTGGAACACCGCCTCCCTTCGCCTTCGCCCTGCCGCCGGGGAGGGGAGAAGGTTGCGGGGCGCGCCCTCCTCTACGCCACCTTGCTCACGCACCACTACCCGCGCCCACCCTTTACCTGCATCTGGAATAAGGCGTGGGAGGGACGCCTTCGCAGAGCTCAGCGCAGGTGTCTCTCTCCCTTTCGTTCTGAGCCGCTAGTGCGACAGAGACAAGCCACGCCGACAGAGACTGCGTGCGCCGAGGGGTCCACCACTTCGTTACTCGTGTGTACACAAGAAAAATTACTCGCGCCTAACTCACCACTACTCGCCATTACTCATCATTACTCACCATTACTCGTCACATTTTTTTAGCAAATTACTCGTGAAATACTCGCCATTACTCGCCAATACTCACTATTACTCGCCTATACTCGCCATTACTCACTACTACTCGCACAATACTCACCAAAACTCGCAAATACTCATGAAAACTCGCCATATACTCACCAATACTCGCCTTTACTCAAAATACTCGTGTGTACACTATGAAAGAGAGTGGAGGACCCCTCGGCGTGCGCACGGGGACCTAACCGTAGTTCCGGAGAGTCCACTTGCCAGATGTGGTTTTATGACCCACCCAAGAGTGCGGGACTAACAGGAGAAACCATACATAATGACGGTCAACAACCCCAGCCCCCTTTTTTTTTCGCACCCATAGGGGTGTACAATTTAGTCCGCAGTCCGCAGCAGGAGCAGGTTGGCGGTCAGAGGGGCCGGGGTAAAGAACTCCCCTCTCCCCTGCCCAACCCCCGCTGTTGTGAGATTTGATTAGGTACTAGGGGATAAGTACAAGTACTAGTCTAGACATCTTTCGTGAGCGCGGCTTACCTGAGCGTGAGTGTATCAAACTGCAGGACATTATGGCAGTTTAAACAGTAAGACTAGCCTTAACAGTTCTGCAAGACTTTTGTTTTGCAGTTTAAACCGCCATAATCATGTACTTCAGTTTGATTTGCAGAGTATGACGGTCTAAATCAAGAAATATAAAACGATACTTACGTTCTGCGTCTAAATATGTACCCTACGGCAGTAAAACTCTTGCAACGATACACGATTTTTGCTTTGTAAAGGACGGTACCGCGAACATTTCTTCGAAATACAGAGCTTGGATTTCGTTTTGTAGAATACTGCAAAGACTTGAAGAGGACGGCAAATATACGAATATTGTACACGTTGAATATAAAAGAGTATTTCCTAACCAACTACTCCACATGACTGACAGGTAGACGTTGGCGAGCACGTCCCAGCGTACAGAGGTCCGGAGTAGATCTAATTATGTAGGTAAGATATAGAATGTTGAGACGTATTATATTTTTTACACGGGTCGGAAGTTTCTCACGATGATAAGCCTTTGACATGTAGTCAATGTGTACTCATTGCAACAAAAAACAAGTAGATTGTAAGTGCATCAAACACGTTTGATACAAAAAGAAAAACCTCGTTCTTTACCTCTTTACCCTTAACTTTAATAATGTTAGCTTTCAACTAGAAATGGTAAGTCAACAGCAGGATAGTGAGTCCATAACACACGACACTTTGTTGTCAGTCACGGCTTTCCACTTTCCACGTTCAAACCTTTCGCGGCATTTGTTTTCTTTTTGAGACAAACTTTAAATGATTACAGAATATCTCAATAGAAGGCGTTGCTCTACTCGCGCATGCGCACAACCCATATCGGTTGTGTTGATATTGATACTCTCAATGTTGATAAACACAAATGAATGTAATGTTTACTTTTTAATTAGAAACTGCAGAATGTTGAAAATTGTTGATACGTTTCGTGATAACTTTATTTGGCAAATAGTGTAGTTTGGTTGTATGTTCGTCCGTAATTAAGTCGTAATTCGTACGGGATAAAAGTGGTCTCGCGGCGAGCAGTCGAACGTCTCTGTTCGAAATTTAGATTCTTAATTTCTTAAAATTTTGCTTAGTAACTCGAAACAAACCTCTATTATTGACTCATTACTGGGTAAAAAGCTACAATTTGCTTACACAGACATAACCGTAAGTATTACCATTTCTTCGCTGAAAATGGGGTCTAACTTACACAGCACTGAGCACAATACTCGTTCTTTCACCTCTATGTTAAGGGAGATGTGGAAAAGGTAAAGAACGAGTAAAAAGTCCCTTACCTTTGGTGCGCATCAGGTATTCAGCTATACCCCTGAGCGTAGCTGCTGTGCTGTGTCGGCTGTTCGCGTACGTCATAATCTTACAGTAACTCTACGACCACACCTTTCCTCCGCGAGAACACTTCAAGAGGATCCAAAAAAAAAAAGAAATATTCAAAAATGTTGATTGTAAAACTCGAGATGAATAAGGATATCTGATCTAAGTAGCAGGTGACTGATTTACATCGCACACTTTTATAGTCATACTGTACCGCATGCACGTGTGCGAGCAGGTTGCCTACCCGCACGGGGCCAAAGGAGCCGTGGTCTCGGACGGATAGGCAGATCCGCCCGCATGCCTGCATGCGGTGCTATGAAAGTGTGCGGGTGAATCAGACACCAGGTACGACATATTCATTCCGATGATTTAAGAAACAAAGGCGTTTCTTCTCATTTATTTCTGATTTAAATTTGTTGTCTCCGCATACCAGGACAGTCTTTACAGTATCTGTCAACTTTTTAAGTTTCACTGGCCTTGATGACACTTCTCTTTTCAGATCTCTTTTCAGAATAGGTTTTTCTTGTGAGTGCACCAAAAATTTGTTTACAATGGCAAGACTGACACTGCCTGTGGAAGAAAAAGAGGTGTCATCTGTGCCTCCAGCACTAGGACTAGATACATTGTCAGAACTCTGCAATAAAAAGAAAACAATAATGAGTAAGTCTCAAGAGAAAAAAAAAAGAAAAACAGTTAACTGCAAAACATGTAACATAGCAGTTCCCACCAGTATAGTGCTGCGACTTCTTTCTAGCACCGTAACTTGAGGAGAAGCAGAAGCAGATTTCAGTTCAGGGCCAACAGCCTGCAGAGGAAAAAAAATAGCAAGAATGTCTCTTAAACATGAGGGATTGTTAGATAATTTAAACTATAATAATTATTTTATAAACAAAAGTACACACTTGAAAAGAAGCAGTCACAGTAGGACTTGCATCAGCACTTAATGTAGTTGCCTCTGGAGTTTTGAAAACTGCTTCACGTATTGCTTCTAAAGCAGAAGGGCACTGCAAGAAAATATACTAGTTAGAATTTTTTGTTAAAAAAGCAGTAAAATGATTACTTAAGTAGACTTATTGTAATTTCTATCTGAAAAGAATACTTACAGGGATAGAACTAGTCTCAGTCACTGTAGGAGCACATAGTGAAAGGGAACCAGAAATTTGTTCTAAATTCATGTGTAGAGGAAAGGTAGAAACAGAACTCAGTTCAGATCCAACATCCTGCAAAGGAAAAAAAATTATATCAGCACAAATGTCTCTTAAATGTGAAGGTTAAACTAAAATAATCTTATAAACAAAAGTTCACACTTGAGAGGAAACAATCTGAATTATAAAAGGACTTTTATCAGCACTTGAAGTAACTTCTGGGGTGTTACAAACTGCTTCTTGTATTGCTTCAAATGATGAAGAGCACTGTAAGAAAATATAGAAGTTAGAAATTCTTGAATAAGCCAATACAATGATTGCTTAGGTATACTTATTTAAATTTGTATCCGAAAAGAATACTTACAGGAATAAAACTAGTCTCAGTCACCATGGAGGCACATAGTGTAGGGGAAGCAGGAACGGCAGGGACCTTTAAAATTAAACAAAATAATAATCAAGTGTTAGTAAAAAATTGTTTCTGTGGTAAAACATTCGAGTTTTGTGTTTATTAATATGAAAGTATTAAAATCAAAACAGTAGTTAAAATATTTTAGTATAAAAAGGTCAGTGAGAAATGTCTACACACCTGATCAACAGTTACAGCAGGTGGGCCTTGAACGTCAACAAATGGATCCTCTGACCACTCATTGTCGGAAAACATTTTACTGTCATCATTTCCATCAGAAGTTTCAGAGCCTAGTCTAATTCACTGTCGCTTTTCTCTTGCTCTGAGGAGGGTGTCGGCGGTGTACTAATATTTTGGAATTTCTCTTTGACTGTCTTGAAGCAAAGGTTGCAGATGGGCAATCCTGGGGCAAGTGCACCTGCAGACTTCTTGCTCTGGGAAACAGTAATCCTAGAGTAAAGTTTACGCGTTTCACCATCATGCTTTCCAAACACCCCATTGCACACCCTAAATCTTCTGTAATATGTTTTCAAATGTATGAGTTCATGATTATTGCACACTTTTCTTAGGTTAGGACATCTACTTCGCAGCTTCAACAATCTCCAATCCTCTTTGGTGAAATCAGATTTTCTCTTGTGATGCTTTGAAGGGTCGTCTGAACATTTCGAAACCTCAGCAGGCATGACGCCAATTGAACACACCGTCATGGTAAACAAAATTGAAGGAAGCCCACTTCTTGTCTTGCATGGACTTAAGCTGTGTGCGAATACGACAATAAAAAGACGAACGACGAACAGGGGGTAGAGCAGGAAGGGGGAGATGAGGAGAGAGGGGCAGGAGGCTGTCCGACGTGGTTCTGAATCTCCCCGCAAGGTAGCGCCACCTACGCGTTCCACCTCACCCCTTACCCACGTCCTCGTCGCCCACCCCCCCTCTCTCCCGGGCCCCTCCTCCCCGAGTCCAAGTCAAGCAGAAGAGAGAGAAGAAGTGTTTACAATCAAACATTTTAATACATTTTCCTCATTTTCTGTGTGGAACTTTTCGATGTCAGTAGGTTTCTACTAAGTATCACATCATCTCCTACAAGCTGTGCGTCCTTTTCTTCCGTTACTGCAACATCTGTCGGCAGCCAGTGGCTTGAATCGGCTCTGAAAAATGAGCAGTGATATAATATAAGGTTATGGTACTGACCGGTCTGAGAGCTATCCTGCCACTACTTCATCCATAAGAGAAGGAAAGGACTCTTCATTGACCCGGTGTACGGTTGGCCAGGTTCATCTTCTTAACCCACCAACTTACCTAGAAACCAAAAAATATTTCAGTCGTAAGTCTCAGTAAGTGTGGGATGTCTCGAGCCAAAGCATTAAGTATTTTCCGAAGTGATGCTGAGTCATTTAAAATTTTTAAGTCAACTCTGATAACTTTAATGGGTCCGTAAAAATAAAGTTGAGTCAGAATATTGTTTCTTCACTTTAGTTCAGCTCCACAGATGTTGGACTGCCACTGGATATATGCGGTGAAACACTTTTGGGTCTAATTTAGGAAAAAAACTCAAAATTTGGCTTGAATATAATTTTTATCTTTAAAACCATTAGAGAACAGGGGATGGGACCTTTCTCAGTGGAACCAGTACATTAAATAGGTCCTAGGAAAAAATTGCCATCAAAATCCATTGACGCGTCTTTTGAGATAGCATTTTATGTTTAATTTTCTTAAAAATAGGAAATAGGTGGGCAGCCAAATCTACACCATTCAAGGTACAGGTCTGAAATTTTTTTTATGGTGGTTTGGCATCATTTTAAGAAAAGAAAAAAAAATGGTCAAAATCAAAAAAATGTGTCTCAAGTAATTTGCCCCTGGGTCAAATAACGTACCCGAGGCAGTGCGCGGCCGTTCACTACGTCACGGCGGGCAGGTGCTCGGGCACCTCGCGGACGCCCTGGCCGTGCAGCTTGTGCTGGCGGCGAGGCAGCGCGCCCGTGCACTACATCGTGGCGGGCAGGTGCTCGGGCACCTCGTGGACGCCCTGGCCGTGCAGCTTGTGCTGCCGGCGGGGCAGTGCGCGGCCGTGCACTACATCGTGGCGGGCAGGTGCTCGGGCGCCTCGCGGACGCCCTGGCGGTGCAGCTTGTGCTGGCGGCGGCACTCGGCCCGACTTGGGCCGGCATATGGGCGGGCAGTCATTCCAGTAAGACTTATGCGGCCAGTTGTGCCAACGCGCTCAGTTAGGGTGATTTTTTTCCCGCATCTGCAGCTCGGGCACTGGGAGTACTCGCCCTTTCGTTCCAATACACAAAATATAAAACGTGAATTTTTTCGGAATTTTTGAAATCTTTTTTAGGGGTGGCGCAGCTTGGTTGAAGTTTAACATCGGCTTCTTATGGGACATTTGGTGAAAAAAACAAAAATTCAGCCTAAGCTCTAAAATATTTTTCAAAATTCGAAAACAACCTTAAAATCGTGTTCTACATCGAAAACCGAGTTTGGCAATGGCAAACGGGGCGTGCAAGAGCAGCTGGACATCCGGCGTCCAGTAGGCCACGCCACCACTGGGAGCGCGTGCGATGCTGATCGGCCGGTAGGGCGCCAAGCAGGGCAGGGGGCAGGGGGTCGCGTGGGCGGGGCGGGGCCCTCAGCAGGATTACTCGGCACGTCCCTCTTTGTCACAATCGTGGAACACCGCCTCCCTTCGCCTTCGCCCTGCCGCCGGGGAGGGGAGAAGGTTGCGGGGCGCGCCCTCCTCTACGCCACCTTGCTCACGCACCACTACCCGCGCCCACCCTTTACCTGCATCTGGAATAAGGCGTGGGAGGGACGCCTTCGCAGAGCTCAGCGCAGGTGTCTCTCTCCCTTTCGTTCTGAGCCGCTAGTGCGACAGAGACAAGCCACGCCGACAGAGACTGCGTGCGCCGAGGGGTCCACCACTTCGTTACTCGTGTGTACACAAGAAAAATTACTCGCGCCTAACTCACCACTACTCGCCATTACTCATCATTACTCACCATTACTCGTCACATTTTTTTAGCAAATTACTCGTGAAATACTCGCCATTACTCGCCAATACTCACTATTACTCGCCTATACTCGCCATTACTCACTACTACTCGCACAATACTCACCAAAACTCGCAAATACTCATGAAAACTCGCCATATACTCACCAATACTCGCCTTTACTCAAAATACTCGTGTGTACACTATGAAAGAGAGTGGAGGACCCCTCGGCGTGCGCACGGGGACCTAACCGTAGTTCCGGAGAGTCCACTTGCCAGATGTGGTTTTATGACCCACCCAAGAGTGCGGGACTAACAGGAGAAACCATACATAATGACGGTCAACAACCCCAGCCCCCTTTTTTTTTCGCACCCATAGGGGTGTACAATTTAGTCCGCAGTCCGCAGCAGGAGCAGGTTGGCGGTCAGAGGGGCCGGGGTAAAGAACTCCCCTCTCCCCTGCCCAACCCCCGCTGTTGTGAGATTTGATTAGGTACTAGGGGATAAGTACAAGTACTAGTCTAGACATCTTTCGTGAGCGCGGCTTACCTGAGCGTGAGTGTATCAAACTGCAGGACATTATGGCAGTTTAAACAGTAAGACTAGCCTTAACAGTTCTGCAAGACTTTTGTTTTGCAGTTTAAACCGCCATAATCATGTACTTCAGTTTGATTTGCAGAGTATGACGGTCTAAATCAAGAAATATAAAACGATACTTACGTTCTGCGTCTAAATATGTACCCTACGGCAGTAAAACTCTTGCAACGATACACGATTTTTGCTTTGTAAAGGACGGTACCGCGAACATTTCTTCGAAATACAGAGCTTGGATTTCGTTTTGTAGAATACTGCAAAGACTTGAAGAGGACGGCAAATATACGAATATTGTACACGTTGAATATAAAAGAGTATTTCCTAACCAACTACTCCACATGACTGACAGGTAGACGTTGGCGAGCACGTCCCAGCGTACAGAGGTCCGGAGTAGATCTAATTATGTAGGTAAGATATAGAATGTTGAGACGTATTATATTTTTTACACGGGTCGGAAGTTTCTCACGATGATAAGCCTTTGACATGTAGTCAATGTGTACTCATTGCAACAAAAAACAAGTAGATTGTAAGTGCATCAAACACGTTTGATACAAAAAGAAAAACCTCGTTCTTTACCTCTTTACCCTTAACTTTAATAATGTTAGCTTTCAACTAGAAATGGTAAGTCAACAGCAGGATAGTGAGTCCATAACACACGACACTTTGTTGTCAGTCACGGCTTTCCACTTTCCACGTTCAAACCTTTCGCGGCATTTGTTTTCTTTTTGAGACAAACTTTAAATGATTACAGAATATCTCAATAGAAGGCGTTGCTCTACTCGCGCATGCGCACAACCCATATCGGTTGTGTTGATATTGATACTCTCAATGTTGATAAACACAAATGAATGTAATGTTTACTTTTTAATTAGAAACTGCAGAATGTTGAAAATTGTTGATACGTTTCGTGATAACTTTATTTGGCAAATAGTGTAGTTTGGTTGTATGTTCGTCCGTAATTAAGTCGTAATTCGTACGGGATAAAAGTGGTCTCGCGGCGAGCAGTCGAACGTCTCTGTTCGAAATTTAGATTCTTAATTTCTTAAAATTTTGCTTAGTAACTCGAAACAAACCTCTATTATTGACTCATTACTGGGTAAAAAGCTACAATTTGCTTACACAGACATAACCGTAAGTATTACCATTTCTTCGCTGAAAATGGGGTCTAACTTACACAGCACTGAGCACAATACTCGTTCTTTCACCTCTATGTTAAGGGAGATGTGGAAAAGGTAAAGAACGAGTAAAAAGTCCCTTACCTTTGGTGCGCATCAGGTATTCAGCTATACCCCTGAGCGTAGCTGCTGTGCTGTGTCGGCTGTTCGCGTACGTCATAATCTTACAGTAACTCTACGACCACACCTTTCCTCCGCGAGAACACTTCAAGAGGATCCAAAAAAAAAAAGAAATATTCAAAAATGTTGATTGTAAAACTCGAGATGAATAAGGATATCTGATCTAAGTAGCAGGTGACTGATTTACATCGCACACTTTTATAGTCATACTGTACCGCATGCACGTGTGCGAGCAGGTTGCCTACCCGCACGGGGCCAAAGGAGCCGTGGTCTCGGACGGATAGGCAGATCCGCCCGCATGCCTGCATGCGGTGCTATGAAAGTGTGCGGGTGAATCAGACACCAGGTACGACATATTCATTCCGATGATTTAAGAAACAAAGGCGTTTCTTCTCATTTATTTCTGATTTAAATTTGTTGTCTCCGCATACCAGGACAGTCTTTACAGTATCTGTCAACTTTTTAAGTTTCACTGGCCTTGATGACACTTCTCTTTTCAGATCTCTTTTCAGAATAGGTTTTTCTTGTGAGTGCACCAAAAATTTGTTTACAATGGCAAGACTGACACTGCCTGTGGAAGAAAAAGAGGTGTCATCTGTGCCTCCAGCACTAGGACTAGATACATTGTCAGAACTCTGCAATAAAAAGAAAACAATAATGAGTAAGTCTCAAGAGAAAAAAAAAAGAAAAACAGTTAACTGCAAAACATGTAACATAGCAGTTCCCACCAGTATAGTGCTGCGACTTCTTTCTAGCACCGTAACTTGAGGAGAAGCAGAAGCAGATTTCAGTTCAGGGCCAACAGCCTGCAGAGGAAAAAAAATAGCAAGAATGTCTCTTAAACATGAGGGATTGTTAGATAATTTAAACTATAATAATTATTTTATAAACAAAAGTACACACTTGAAAAGAAGCAGTCACAGTAGGACTTGCATCAGCACTTAATGTAGTTGCCTCTGGAGTTTTGAAAACTGCTTCACGTATTGCTTCTAAAGCAGAAGGGCACTGCAAGAAAATATACTAGTTAGAATTTTTTGTTAAAAAAGCAGTAAAATGATTACTTAAGTAGACTTATTGTAATTTCTATCTGAAAAGAATACTTACAGGGATAGAACTAGTCTCAGTCACTGTAGGAGCACATAGTGAAAGGGAACCAGAAATTTGTTCTAAATTCATGTGTAGAGGAAAGGTAGAAACAGAACTCAGTTCAGATCCAACATCCTGCAAAGGAAAAAAAATTATATCAGCACAAATGTCTCTTAAATGTGAAGGTTAAACTAAAATAATCTTATAAACAAAAGTTCACACTTGAGAGGAAACAATCTGAATTATAAAAGGACTTTTATCAGCACTTGAAGTAACTTCTGGGGTGTTACAAACTGCTTCTTGTATTGCTTCAAATGATGAAGAGCACTGTAAGAAAATATAGAAGTTAGAAATTCTTGAATAAGCCAATACAATGATTGCTTAGGTATACTTATTTAAATTTGTATCCGAAAAGAATACTTACAGGAATAAAACTAGTCTCAGTCACCATGGAGGCACATAGTGTAGGGGAAGCAGGAACGGCAGGGACCTTTAAAATTAAACAAAATAATAATCAAGTGTTAGTAAAAAATTGTTTCTGTGGTAAAACATTCGAGTTTTGTGTTTATTAATATGAAAGTATTAAAATCAAAACAGTAGTTAAAATATTTTAGTATAAAAAGGTCAGTGAGAAATGTCTACACACCTGATCAACAGTTACAGCAGGTGGGCCTTGAACGTCAACAAATGGATCCTCTGACCACTCATTGTCGGAAAACATTTTACTGTCATCATTTCCATCAGAAGTTTCAGAGCCTAGTCTAATTCACTGTCGCTTTTCTCTTGCTCTGAGGAGGGTGTCGGCGGTGTACTAATATTTTGGAATTTCTCTTTGACTGTCTTGAAGCAAAGGTTGCAGATGGGCAATCCTGGGGCAAGTGCACCTGCAGACTTCTTGCTCTGGGAAACAGTAATCCTAGAGTAAAGTTTACGCGTTTCACCATCATGCTTTCCAAACACCCCATTGCACACCCTAAATCTTCTGTAATATGTTTTCAAATGTATGAGTTCATGATTATTGCACACTTTTCTTAGGTTAGGACATCTACTTCGCAGCTTCAACAATCTCCAATCCTCTTTGGTGAAATCAGATTTTCTCTTGTGATGCTTTGAAGGGTCGTCTGAACATTTCGAAACCTCAGCAGGCATGACGCCAATTGAACACACCGTCATGGTAAACAAAATTGAAGGAAGCCCACTTCTTGTCTTGCATGGACTTAAGCTGTGTGCGAATACGACAATAAAAAGACGAACGACGAACAGGGGGTAGAGCAGGAAGGGGGAGATGAGGAGAGAGGGGCAGGAGGCTGTCCGACGTGGTTCTGAATCTCCCCGCAAGGTAGCGCCACCTACGCGTTCCACCTCACCCCTTACCCACGTCCTCGTCGCCCACCCCCCCTCTCTCCCGGGCCCCTCCTCCCCGAGTCCAAGTCAAGCAGAAGAGAGAGAAGAAGTGTTTACAATCAAACATTTTAATACATTTTCCTCATTTTCTGTGTGGAACTTTTCGATGTCAGTAGGTTTCTACTAAGTATCACATCATCTCCTACAAGCTGTGCGTCCTTTTCTTCCGTTACTGCAACATCTGTCGGCAGCCAGTGGCTTGAATCGGCTCTGAAAAATGAGCAGTGATATAATATAAGGTTATGGTACTGACCGGTCTGAGAGCTATCCTGCCACTACTTCATCCATAAGAGAAGGAAAGGACTCTTCATTGACCCGGTGTACGGTTGGCCAGGTTCATCTTCTTAACCCACCAACTTACCTAGAAACCAAAAAATATTTCAGTCGTAAGTCTCAGTAAGTGTGGGATGTCTCGAGCCAAAGCATTAAGTATTTTCCGAAGTGATGCTGAGTCATTTAAAATTTTTAAGTCAACTCTGATAACTTTAATGGGTCCGTAAAAATAAAGTTGAGTCAGAATATTGTTTCTTCACTTTAGTTCAGCTCCACAGATGTTGGACTGCCACTGGATATATGCGGTGAAACACTTTTGGGTCTAATTTAGGAAAAAAACTCAAAATTTGGCTTGAATATAATTTTTATCTTTAAAACCATTAGAGAACAGGGGATGGGACCTTTCTCAGTGGAACCAGTACATTAAATAGGTCCTAGGAAAAAATTGCCATCAAAATCCATTGACGCGTCTTTTGAGATAGCATTTTATGTTTAATTTTCTTAAAAATAGGAAATAGGTGGGCAGCCAAATCTACACCATTCAAGGTACAGGTCTGAAATTTTTTTTATGGTGGTTTGGCATCATTTTAAGAAAAGAAAAAAAAATGGTCAAAATCAAAAAAATGTGTCTCAAGTAATTTGCCCCTGGGTCAAATAACGTACCCGAGGCAGTGCGCGGCCGTTCACTACGTCACGGCGGGCAGGTGCTCGGGCACCTCGCGGACGCCCTGGCCGTGCAGCTTGTGCTGGCGGCGAGGCAGCGCGCCCGTGCACTACATCGTGGCGGGCAGGTGCTCGGGCACCTCGTGGACGCCCTGGCCGTGCAGCTTGTGCTGCCGGCGGGGCAGTGCGCGGCCGTGCACTACATCGTGGCGGGCAGGTGCTCGGGCGCCTCGCGGACGCCCTGGCGGTGCAGCTTGTGCTGGCGGCGGCACTCGGCCCGACTTGGGCCGGCATATGGGCGGGCAGTCATTCCAGTAAGACTTATGCGGCCAGTTGTGCCAACGCGCTCAGTTAGGGTGATTTTTTTCCCGCATCTGCAGCTCGGGCACTGGGAGTACTCGCCCTTTCGTTCCAATACACAAAATATAAAACGTGAATTTTTTCGGAATTTTTGAAATCTTTTTTAGGGGTGGCGCAGCTTGGTTGAAGTTTAACATCGGCTTCTTATGGGACATTTGGTGAAAAAAACAAAAATTCAGCCTAAGCTCTAAAATATTTTTCAAAATTCGAAAACAACCTTAAAATCGTGTTCTACATCGAAAACCGAGTTTGGCAATGGCAAACGGGGCGTGCAAGAGCAGCTGGACATCCGGCGTCCAGTAGGCCACGCCACCACTGGGAGCGCGTGCGATGCTGATCGGCCGGTAGGGCGCCAAGCAGGGCAGGGGGCAGGGGGTCGCGTGGGCGGGGCGGGGCCCTCAGCAGGATTACTCGGCACGTCCCTCTTTGTCACAATCGTGGAACACCGCCTCCCTTCGCCTTCGCCCTGCCGCCGGGGAGGGGAGAAGGTTGCGGGGCGCGCCCTCCTCTACGCCACCTTGCTCACGCACCACTACCCGCGCCCACCCTTTACCTGCATCTGGAATAAGGCGTGGGAGGGACGCCTTCGCAGAGCTCAGCGCAGGTGTCTCTCTCCCTTTCGTTCTGAGCCGCTAGTGCGACAGAGACAAGCCACGCCGACAGAGACTGCGTGCGCCGAGGGGTCCACCACTTCGTTACTCGTGTGTACACAAGAAAAATTACTCGCGCCTAACTCACCACTACTCGCCATTACTCATCATTACTCACCATTACTCGTCACATTTTTTTAGCAAATTACTCGTGAAATACTCGCCATTACTCGCCAATACTCACTATTACTCGCCTATACTCGCCATTACTCACTACTACTCGCACAATACTCACCAAAACTCGCAAATACTCATGAAAACTCGCCATATACTCACCAATACTCGCCTTTACTCAAAATACTCGTGTGTACACTATGAAAGAGAGTGGAGGACCCCTCGGCGTGCGCACGGGGACCTAACCGTAGTTCCGGAGAGTCCACTTGCCAGATGTGGTTTTATGACCCACCCAAGAGTGCGGGACTAACAGGAGAAACCATACATAATGACGGTCAACAACCCCAGCCCCCTTTTTTTTTCGCACCCATAGGGGTGTACAATTTAGTCCGCAGTCCGCAGCAGGAGCAGGTTGGCGGTCAGAGGGGCCGGGGTAAAGAACTCCCCTCTCCCCTGCCCAACCCCCGCTGTTGTGAGATTTGATTAGGTACTAGGGGATAAGTACAAGTACTAGTCTAGACATCTTTCGTGAGCGCGGCTTACCTGAGCGTGAGTGTATCAAACTGCAGGACATTATGGCAGTTTAAACAGTAAGACTAGCCTTAACAGTTCTGCAAGACTTTTGTTTTGCAGTTTAAACCGCCATAATCATGTACTTCAGTTTGATTTGCAGAGTATGACGGTCTAAATCAAGAAATATAAAACGATACTTACGTTCTGCGTCTAAATATGTACCCTACGGCAGTAAAACTCTTGCAACGATACACGATTTTTGCTTTGTAAAGGACGGTACCGCGAACATTTCTTCGAAATACAGAGCTTGGATTTCGTTTTGTAGAATACTGCAAAGACTTGAAGAGGACGGCAAATATACGAATATTGTACACGTTGAATATAAAAGAGTATTTCCTAACCAACTACTCCACATGACTGACAGGTAGACGTTGGCGAGCACGTCCCAGCGTACAGAGGTCCGGAGTAGATCTAATTATGTAGGTAAGATATAGAATGTTGAGACGTATTATATTTTTTACACGGGTCGGAAGTTTCTCACGATGATAAGCCTTTGACATGTAGTCAATGTGTACTCATTGCAACAAAAAACAAGTAGATTGTAAGTGCATCAAACACGTTTGATACAAAAAGAAAAACCTCGTTCTTTACCTCTTTACCCTTAACTTTAATAATGTTAGCTTTCAACTAGAAATGGTAAGTCAACAGCAGGATAGTGAGTCCATAACACACGACACTTTGTTGTCAGTCACGGCTTTCCACTTTCCACGTTCAAACCTTTCGCGGCATTTGTTTTCTTTTTGAGACAAACTTTAAATGATTACAGAATATCTCAATAGAAGGCGTTGCTCTACTCGCGCATGCGCACAACCCATATCGGTTGTGTTGATATTGATACTCTCAATGTTGATAAACACAAATGAATGTAATGTTTACTTTTTAATTAGAAACTGCAGAATGTTGAAAATTGTTGATACGTTTCGTGATAACTTTATTTGGCAAATAGTGTAGTTTGGTTGTATGTTCGTCCGTAATTAAGTCGTAATTCGTACGGGATAAAAGTGGTCTCGCGGCGAGCAGTCGAACGTCTCTGTTCGAAATTTAGATTCTTAATTTCTTAAAATTTTGCTTAGTAACTCGAAACAAACCTCTATTATTGACTCATTACTGGGTAAAAAGCTACAATTTGCTTACACAGACATAACCGTAAGTATTACCATTTCTTCGCTGAAAATGGGGTCTAACTTACACAGCACTGAGCACAATACTCGTTCTTTCACCTCTATGTTAAGGGAGATGTGGAAAAGGTAAAGAACGAGTAAAAAGTCCCTTACCTTTGGTGCGCATCAGGTATTCAGCTATACCCCTGAGCGTAGCTGCTGTGCTGTGTCGGCTGTTCGCGTACGTCATAATCTTACAGTAACTCTACGACCACACCTTTCCTCCGCGAGAACACTTCAAGAGGATCCAAAAAAAAAAAGAAATATTCAAAAATGTTGATTGTAAAACTCGAGATGAATAAGGATATCTGATCTAAGTAGCAGGTGACTGATTTACATCGCACACTTTTATAGTCATACTGTACCGCATGCACGTGTGCGAGCAGGTTGCCTACCCGCACGGGGCCAAAGGAGCCGTGGTCTCGGACGGATAGGCAGATCCGCCCGCATGCCTGCATGCGGTGCTATGAAAGTGTGCGGGTGAATCAGACACCAGGTACGACATATTCATTCCGATGATTTAAGAAACAAAGGCGTTTCTTCTCATTTATTTCTGATTTAAATTTGTTGTCTCCGCATACCAGGACAGTCTTTACAGTATCTGTCAACTTTTTAAGTTTCACTGGCCTTGATGACACTTCTCTTTTCAGATCTCTTTTCAGAATAGGTTTTTCTTGTGAGTGCACCAAAAATTTGTTTACAATGGCAAGACTGACACTGCCTGTGGAAGAAAAAGAGGTGTCATCTGTGCCTCCAGCACTAGGACTAGATACATTGTCAGAACTCTGCAATAAAAAGAAAACAATAATGAGTAAGTCTCAAGAGAAAAAAAAAAGAAAAACAGTTAACTGCAAAACATGTAACATAGCAGTTCCCACCAGTATAGTGCTGCGACTTCTTTCTAGCACCGTAACTTGAGGAGAAGCAGAAGCAGATTTCAGTTCAGGGCCAACAGCCTGCAGAGGAAAAAAAATAGCAAGAATGTCTCTTAAACATGAGGGATTGTTAGATAATTTAAACTATAATAATTATTTTATAAACAAAAGTACACACTTGAAAAGAAGCAGTCACAGTAGGACTTGCATCAGCACTTAATGTAGTTGCCTCTGGAGTTTTGAAAACTGCTTCACGTATTGCTTCTAAAGCAGAAGGGCACTGCAAGAAAATATACTAGTTAGAATTTTTTGTTAAAAAAGCAGTAAAATGATTACTTAAGTAGACTTATTGTAATTTCTATCTGAAAAGAATACTTACAGGGATAGAACTAGTCTCAGTCACTGTAGGAGCACATAGTGAAAGGGAACCAGAAATTTGTTCTAAATTCATGTGTAGAGGAAAGGTAGAAACAGAACTCAGTTCAGATCCAACATCCTGCAAAGGAAAAAAAATTATATCAGCACAAATGTCTCTTAAATGTGAAGGTTAAACTAAAATAATCTTATAAACAAAAGTTCACACTTGAGAGGAAACAATCTGAATTATAAAAGGACTTTTATCAGCACTTGAAGTAACTTCTGGGGTGTTACAAACTGCTTCTTGTATTGCTTCAAATGATGAAGAGCACTGTAAGAAAATATAGAAGTTAGAAATTCTTGAATAAGCCAATACAATGATTGCTTAGGTATACTTATTTAAATTTGTATCCGAAAAGAATACTTACAGGAATAAAACTAGTCTCAGTCACCATGGAGGCACATAGTGTAGGGGAAGCAGGAACGGCAGGGACCTTTAAAATTAAACAAAATAATAATCAAGTGTTAGTAAAAAATTGTTTCTGTGGTAAAACATTCGAGTTTTGTGTTTATTAATATGAAAGTATTAAAATCAAAACAGTAGTTAAAATATTTTAGTATAAAAAGGTCAGTGAGAAATGTCTACACACCTGATCAACAGTTACAGCAGGTGGGCCTTGAACGTCAACAAATGGATCCTCTGACCACTCATTGTCGGAAAACATTTTACTGTCATCATTTCCATCAGAAGTTTCAGAGCCTAGTCTAATTCACTGTCGCTTTTCTCTTGCTCTGAGGAGGGTGTCGGCGGTGTACTAATATTTTGGAATTTCTCTTTGACTGTCTTGAAGCAAAGGTTGCAGATGGGCAATCCTGGGGCAAGTGCACCTGCAGACTTCTTGCTCTGGGAAACAGTAATCCTAGAGTAAAGTTTACGCGTTTCACCATCATGCTTTCCAAACACCCCATTGCACACCCTAAATCTTCTGTAATATGTTTTCAAATGTATGAGTTCATGATTATTGCACACTTTTCTTAGGTTAGGACATCTACTTCGCAGCTTCAACAATCTCCAATCCTCTTTGGTGAAATCAGATTTTCTCTTGTGATGCTTTGAAGGGTCGTCTGAACATTTCGAAACCTCAGCAGGCATGACGCCAATTGAACACACCGTCATGGTAAACAAAATTGAAGGAAGCCCACTTCTTGTCTTGCATGGACTTAAGCTGTGTGCGAATACGACAATAAAAAGACGAACGACGAACAGGGGGTAGAGCAGGAAGGGGGAGATGAGGAGAGAGGGGCAGGAGGCTGTCCGACGTGGTTCTGAATCTCCCCGCAAGGTAGCGCCACCTACGCGTTCCACCTCACCCCTTACCCACGTCCTCGTCGCCCACCCCCCCTCTCTCCCGGGCCCCTCCTCCCCGAGTCCAAGTCAAGCAGAAGAGAGAGAAGAAGTGTTTACAATCAAACATTTTAATACATTTTCCTCATTTTCTGTGTGGAACTTTTCGATGTCAGTAGGTTTCTACTAAGTATCACATCATCTCCTACAAGCTGTGCGTCCTTTTCTTCCGTTACTGCAACATCTGTCGGCAGCCAGTGGCTTGAATCGGCTCTGAAAAATGAGCAGTGATATAATATAAGGTTATGGTACTGACCGGTCTGAGAGCTATCCTGCCACTACTTCATCCATAAGAGAAGGAAAGGACTCTTCATTGACCCGGTGTACGGTTGGCCAGGTTCATCTTCTTAACCCACCAACTTACCTAGAAACCAAAAAATATTTCAGTCGTAAGTCTCAGTAAGTGTGGGATGTCTCGAGCCAAAGCATTAAGTATTTTCCGAAGTGATGCTGAGTCATTTAAAATTTTTAAGTCAACTCTGATAACTTTAATGGGTCCGTAAAAATAAAGTTGAGTCAGAATATTGTTTCTTCACTTTAGTTCAGCTCCACAGATGTTGGACTGCCACTGGATATATGCGGTGAAACACTTTTGGGTCTAATTTAGGAAAAAAACTCAAAATTTGGCTTGAATATAATTTTTATCTTTAAAACCATTAGAGAACAGGGGATGGGACCTTTCTCAGTGGAACCAGTACATTAAATAGGTCCTAGGAAAAAATTGCCATCAAAATCCATTGACGCGTCTTTTGAGATAGCATTTTATGTTTAATTTTCTTAAAAATAGGAAATAGGTGGGCAGCCAAATCTACACCATTCAAGGTACAGGTCTGAAATTTTTTTTATGGTGGTTTGGCATCATTTTAAGAAAAGAAAAAAAAATGGTCAAAATCAAAAAAATGTGTCTCAAGTAATTTGCCCCTGGGTCAAATAACGTACCCGAGGCAGTGCGCGGCCGTTCACTACGTCACGGCGGGCAGGTGCTCGGGCACCTCGCGGACGCCCTGGCCGTGCAGCTTGTGCTGGCGGCGAGGCAGCGCGCCCGTGCACTACATCGTGGCGGGCAGGTGCTCGGGCACCTCGTGGACGCCCTGGCCGTGCAGCTTGTGCTGCCGGCGGGGCAGTGCGCGGCCGTGCACTACATCGTGGCGGGCAGGTGCTCGGGCGCCTCGCGGACGCCCTGGCGGTGCAGCTTGTGCTGGCGGCGGCACTCGGCCCGACTTGGGCCGGCATATGGGCGGGCAGTCATTCCAGTAAGACTTATGCGGCCAGTTGTGCCAACGCGCTCAGTTAGGGTGATTTTTTTCCCGCATCTGCAGCTCGGGCACTGGGAGTACTCGCCCTTTCGTTCCAATACACAAAATATAAAACGTGAATTTTTTCGGAATTTTTGAAATCTTTTTTAGGGGTGGCGCAGCTTGGTTGAAGTTTAACATCGGCTTCTTATGGGACATTTGGTGAAAAAAACAAAAATTCAGCCTAAGCTCTAAAATATTTTTCAAAATTCGAAAACAACCTTAAAATCGTGTTCTACATCGAAAACCGAGTTTGGCAATGGCAAACGGGGCGTGCAAGAGCAGCTGGACATCCGGCGTCCAGTAGGCCACGCCACCACTGGGAGCGCGTGCGATGCTGATCGGCCGGTAGGGCGCCAAGCAGGGCAGGGGGCAGGGGGTCGCGTGGGCGGGGCGGGGCCCTCAGCAGGATTACTCGGCACGTCCCTCTTTGTCACAATCGTGGAACACCGCCTCCCTTCGCCTTCGCCCTGCCGCCGGGGAGGGGAGAAGGTTGCGGGGCGCGCCCTCCTCTACGCCACCTTGCTCACGCACCACTACCCGCGCCCACCCTTTACCTGCATCTGGAATAAGGCGTGGGAGGGACGCCTTCGCAGAGCTCAGCGCAGGTGTCTCTCTCCCTTTCGTTCTGAGCCGCTAGTGCGACAGAGACAAGCCACGCCGACAGAGACTGCGTGCGCCGAGGGGTCCACCACTTCGTTACTCGTGTGTACACAAGGAAAATTACTCGCGCCTAACTCACCACTACTCGCCATTACTCATCATTACTCACCATTACTCGTCACATTTTTTAGCAAATTACTCGTGAAATACTCGCCATTACTCGCCAATACTCACTATTACTCGCCTATACTCGCCATTACTCACTACTACTCGCACAATACTCACCAAAACTCGCAAATACTCATGAAAACTCGCCATATACTCACCAATACTCGCCTTTACTCAAAATACTCGTGTGTACACTATGAAAGAGAGTGGAGGACCCCTCGGCGTGCGCACGGGGACCTAACCGTAGTTCCGGAGAGTCCACTTGCCAGATGTGGTTTTATGACCCACCCAAGAGTGCGGGACTAACAGGAGAAACCATACATAATGACGGTCAACAACCCCAGCCCCCTTTTTTTTTCGCACCCATAGGGGTGTACAATTTAGTCCGCAGTCCGCAGCAGGAGCAGGTTGGCGGTCAGAGGGGCCGGGGTAAAGAACTCCCCTCTCCCCTGCCCAACCCCCGCTGTTGTGAGATTTGATTAGGTACTAGGGGATAAGTACAAGTACTAGTCTAGACATCTTTCGTGAGCGCGGCTTACCTGAGCGTGAGTGTATCAAACTGCAGGACATTATGGCAGTTTAAACAGTAAGACTAGCCTTAACAGTTCTGCAAGACTTTTGTTTTGCAGTTTAAACCGCCATAATCATGTACTTCAGTTTGATTTGCAGAGTATGACGGTCTAAATCAAGAAATATAAAACGATACTTACGTTCTGCGTCTAAATATGTACCCTACGGCAGTAAAACTCTTGCAACGATACACGATTTTTGCTTTGTAAAGGACGGTACCGCGAACATTTCTTCGAAATACAGAGCTTGGATTTCGTTTTGTAGAATACTGCAAAGACTTGAAGAGGACGGCAAATATACGAATATTGTACACGTTGAATATAAAAGAGTATTTCCTAACCAACTACTCCACATGACTGACAGGTAGACGTTGGCGAGCACGTCCCAGCGTACAGAGGTCCGGAGTAGATCTAATTATGTAGGTAAGATATAGAATGTTGAGACGTATTATATTTTTTACACGGGTCGGAAGTTTCTCACGATGATAAGCCTTTGACATGTAGTCAATGTGTACTCATTGCAACAAAAAACAAGTAGATTGTAAGTGCATCAAACACGTTTGATACAAAAAGAAAAACCTCGTTCTTTACCTCTTTACCCTTAACTTTAATAATGTTAGCTTTCAACTAGAAATGGTAAGTCAACAGCAGGATAGTGAGTCCATAACACACGACACTTTGTTGTCAGTCACGGCTTTCCACTTTCCACGTTCAAACCTTTCGCGGCATTTGTTTTCTTTTTGAGACAAACTTTAAATGATTACAGAATATCTCAATAGAAGGCGTTGCTCTACTCGCGCATGCGCACAACCCATATCGGTTGTGTTGATATTGATACTCTCAATGTTGATAAACACAAATGAATGTAATGTTTACTTTTTAATTAGAAACTGCAGAATGTTGAAAATTGTTGATACGTTTCGTGATAACTTTATTTGGCAAATAGTGTAGTTTGGTTGTATGTTCGTCCGTAATTAAGTCGTAATTCGTACGGGATAAAAGTGGTCTCGCGGCGAGCAGTCGAACGTCTCTGTTCGAAATTTAGATTCTTAATTTCTTAAAATTTTGCTTAGTAACTCGAAACAAACCTCTATTATTGACTCATTACTGGGTAAAAAGCTACAATTTGCTTACACAGACATAACCGTAAGTATTACCATTTCTTCGCTGAAAATGGGGTCTAACTTACACAGCACTGAGCACAATACTCGTTCTTTCACCTCTATGTTAAGGGAGATGTGGAAAAGGTAAAGAACGAGTAAAAAGTCCCTTACCTTTGGTGCGCATCAGGTATTCAGCTATACCCCTGAGCGTAGCTGCTGTGCTGTGTCGGCTGTTCGCGTACGTCATAATCTTACAGTAACTCTACGACCACACCTTTCCTCCGCGAGAACACTTCAAGAGGATCCAAAAAAAAAAAGAAATATTCAAAAATGTTGATTGTAAAACTCGAGATGAATAAGGATATCTGATCTAAGTAGCAGGTGACTGATTTACATCGCACACTTTTATAGTCATACTGTACCGCATGCACGTGTGCGAGCAGGTTGCCTACCCGCACGGGGCCAAAGGAGCCGTGGTCTCGGACGGATAGGCAGATCCGCCCGCATGCCTGCATGCGGTGCTATGAAAGTGTGCGGGTGAATCAGACACCAGGTACGACATATTCATTCCGATGATTTAAGAAACAAAGGCGTTTCTTCTCATTTATTTCTGATTTAAATTTGTTGTTTCCTCGATGCAGCGAATCTCAGCAGCACTCGGAAGAACATGAAATCACACAGAACAATATATTAGTGAATGTTTCCAAGTAACAAGGTTCTATGATTTTAGAAAGTGCACACCTCGCCCGCAGCCCAGAGCGCCAGCAGCACCTCCAGGCCACTGACCGCTCCTCACGCAAAAAAGCCCGTTTGCTATCAAAAGTGTTTGCTGTTTCAGCAAACAGTTTGCTAAAACAGCAAAATCTTATGCTATATCTACTAAATGTTTTGCTGGGACCATAGCAGAGAAAAAAAGTTTGCCGCTGTCGTAAATTTACAAAATATTTTGTATATCAAAATTACAAAAAATGTCGTAAGTTTACGAGGGTATTTTTCACAGTGCATGTGCCGCTCCATGGTGCAGGTACCCCCGCATACAGTGCAATCTTTACTTGACGCGGAGGAGCGAGTTGACTGGTCAGCGCGCAGATAATATACGCTCAGTCTCCAAACACGTGCAACCAACGGGGACAGGACAGATCCCAAGCGCAGCGGCAGGCTATGGTAGGCTACGCCGGTCTACAGCAGCTCGGCTCCGCTCGGCTCGTCCCATCATGCTCCGGCTGCTGGATACGCGGCCGCTGAGCTGTGGGCTCCGCTAGGCCGGTCCAGTAGTCTTAGACTACTGTAGTCTCCACAGCCGAAGGTGCGGGCGGGTTTGCCTACCCGCTCTGTGTCCCGTAACACACACAGTGTGCGGCCCAAAAGCTCTCGGGCCGGGCGGGCCGAGACGGGCCCGGTCATCCCGATAGGCTGCGTAGCTAAGTATCAAGGTAGAATTAGTGTTTCAGGGTTCTTGCGTGAAAAAAGACGCTTGCGTGGAAAAACACGCATACGTCACAATTTCTGGGGCCCGCCGCAGGGCCGCGATGGGCTCTTAGGCCCGGGGGGCTCGCAGGCTGAGGGGGCTCTTAGGGCCGGGGGCCCCGCAGGCCGTCGGGGCGGGGGCTCTTAGGCCCGAGGGGCTCGCAGGCTGAGGGGGCTCTTAGGGCCGGGGGCCCCGCAGGCCGTGGGGGCGGGGGCTCTTAGGCCCGAGGGGCTCGCAGGCTGAGGGGGCTCTTAGGGCCGGGGGCCCCGCAGGCCGTGGGGGCGGGGGCTCTTAGGCCCGAGGGGCTCGCAGGCTGAGGGGGCTCTTAGGACCGGGGGGCCCGCAGGCCGTGGGGGCGGGGGCTCTTAAGCCCAAAGGGCTCGCAGGCTGAGGGGGCTCTTAGGGCCGGGGGCCCCGCAGGCCGTGGGTGACGGGGGCTCTTAGGCCCGAGGGGCTCGCAGGCTGAGGGGGCTCGCAGGGCCGGGGGCCCCGCAGCCGTGGGGGACGGGGGCTCTTCGGCCCGAGGGGGGGCTCGCACGGCCGAGGGCCCAGCAGGCCGTTGGGGCGGGGGCTCTTAGGCCCGACGGGCTCGCAGGCTGAGGGGGCTCGCAGGGCCGAGGGCCCCGCAGGCCGTGGGGGCGGGGGCTCTTAGGCCCGAGGGGCTCGCAGGCTGAGGGGGCTCGCAGGGCCGGGGGCCCCGCAGCCGTGGGGGACGGGGGCTCTTAGGCCCGAGGGGCTCGCAGGCTGAGGGGGTTTGCAGGGCCGGGGGCCCCGCAGGCCGTGGGGGCAGGGGCTCTTAGGCCCGAGGGGTTCACAGGCTGAATGGGTTTTCAGGGCCGGGGGCCCCGCAGGCCGCGGGGGTGGGGGGGTCTCTTACGCCCGGGGGGCTCGCAGGGCCGGGGGCCCCGCAGGCCGTGGGGGCGGGGGCTCTTAGGAGGGCGGACTACCTCGGCCTGCCGAGCCGCGCGGAGGCCTCTGCGCAGCGCCAAACCGCAGTGTCGACTTGTGTTCAACTCGTCGCTACGGCCAAACGGTTAGGGATATTGACACCAAACTTCTAGTCCGCCCTCTTAGGCCCGCGGGACTCGCAGGCTGAGGGGGCTCGCAGGCTGAGGGGGCTCACAGGGCCAGGGGCCCGCAGGCCGCGGGGCTGGGCTCTTACGCCCGGGGGGCTCGCAGGGCCGGGGGCCCCGCAGGCCGTGGGGGCGGGGGCTCTTAGGCCCGCGGGGCTCGGAGGCTGAGGGGGCTCGCAGGGCCGGGGGCCCCGCAGGCCGTGGGGGCGGGGGCTCTTGGGCTGAGGGGCTCGCAGGCTGAGGGGGCTCGCAGGGCCGGGGGCCCCGCAGGCCGTGGGGGCGGGGGCTCTTAGGCCCGCGGGGCTCGCAGGCTGAGGGGGCTCACAGGGCCAGGGGCCCGCAGGCCGCGGGGGTGGGGGGGGGGGGGGGGCTCTTACGCCCGGGGGGCTCGCAGGGCTGGGGGCCCCGCAGGCCGTGGGGGCGGGGGCTCTTAGGCCCGAGGGCCCCGCACCAAGAAGACGCGCATGACCCCAGGGTGCGAGGGACTGCAGCGGGATCAGGCTGCAGCCCCCTGTGAGCTAGGCGCCGGCCGCGCGCGCGCGCATCGCCAACAACACCTCTGTCCTCTTGGTGTTCAAGACAACCAGGCCGATCGCGTGCAGCTGGGCGCCGGCCGCGCGCGCGCACCTCCAACAACAGCTCTGTCCTCTTGGTGTTCAAGACAACCAGGCCGATCGCGTGCAGCTGGGCGCCGGTCGCGCGTGCACCGCCAACGGCGCGCCCACCCAGCCCTGTGGTTCCTGGTTCAGCACAAGGTCGTCCTTCGCTATTCTGCGCTCACTTTTTAGGTGGCTTCTGATTGAGAGCAGCGTACGCACCTGAAGTCGGTATTGCCCCTTGCGCATCCCGAAATTCGTAAGTTTTATAAGGGTCCCTTTTGCGTCCGCGTCCTCTCAACATGGTGAGGGTACAGTCAAATGCCCTAATTTCGGACGAATTTAGCGGTTTTTCCTTTCTTACGTGTAGGCATGATAACATATCAAAAATCTGTTGCGATTGGAAATACTATGGCTCCGGACACGTCGGATGACACCCATGCCGAATTTCTATCTAAATGTGTGTAGCTACAGCAGCCCTCGAGAGAGTGTACGAAACGAGGGGTGAACGACTCGCCTGAGCCGTGTACCCAGTACTATATATTATAAGTATTATAAAAGTATTATAGAATATTATAGGTATTATAGAATATTATAAGTATTATAGAATATTACAGGATATTATAAATATTATGGTATTATAGCCAGTATTATAAGGTCTTATAAGGTTCTATTAAGTACGCGAGTACAGTGGTGCTATTGTCCGATCACCGAGGGTTTAACACACCAAATGACAAAGAAGAATAGGCTGGCCCATGAGTGCGAGAGAGAGAGAGAGAGAGAGAGAGAGAGAGAGAGAGAGAGAGAGAGAGAGAGAGAGAGAGAGAGAGAGAGTCAATTCTCCCGGTGGGACACGGTGGAGAGAGAAACGGTGGCGACACGAGCCTACCTGCCCCGACCCCGGAATCGGTGCCGGATTCCTTTTCCGTGGGCGGCCACCAGAGCGCGCGTCGATCTAGCCTGGGCAATCTACACCGGCGGTTCAGCCTACCTCACGGTGTAGAGAGATACGGTGCCGGCACGAGCCTACCTGCGCTGAAGTAAGATCCGTACCGTATTCTAGTTGCTGGGCCGGCCGCAGCGCGGCGCGGCGGTCAGGTAAGAGTCAACTAACGTGCCGATCCCGCCTACCTGCGGCCCGGGTCGAGCACCCCGACCGCCGGCGGGCCCGGCTCAGCTTAGCACGAGCAGGTCAAGCATTAGGGGGCCAGTTGATGGTCCCGCCGGGCCCGCCGGGCGCGCCCCCCACCTTCTCTCGCTGTGCCACGCGAGGGAAAGTACTTGACCTGCTCGTGCTAAGCTGAGCCGGGCCCGCCGGCGGCCGGGGTGCGCGCCCCGAGCCGCAGGTAGGCGGGATCGGCACGTTAGTTGACTCTTACCTGACCGCCGCGCTGCGGCGGCGAGCGGGGGTACTAGAATACGGTACGGATCTTGCATCAGCCGCCAACACGGGAAAGGCCCGCTCGTGCCGGCACCGTATCTCTCTACACCGTGGCCTACCTGCAGCCTGGGCCGCGCACCCTGCCTGCCGGCCGCCCGGGATCAGCTTAGCGAGGTTGAGGTTTCATGCCTTTCGCTCGGCCGGCCGCCACGCCCCCCGGGCCGCCCCAACAGCTGCTGAGCGGGAAAAGCCGGGCCAGGCTAAGCTGATCCCGGGCGGCCGGCAGGAAGGGTGCGCGGCCCAGGCTGCAGGTAGGCTGAACCGCCGGTGTAGATAGCCCAGGCTAGATCGACGCGCGCTCTGGTGGCCGCCCAGGGAAAAGGAATCCGGCACCGATTCCGGGGTCAGCCGCCAGGGCCGCCAGCACACAGCAGGTAGGCTCGTGTCGCTACCGTATCTCTCTCCACCGTGCTCTCCACCGTGCGGTAGGACCACGATAGACCAAGGGTAAGGAACGGGGGAAAAAAACCCTAATCCTTCCGGCGGCCGGCTGGAGCGGTTCCGAGAACCGGCCCGGGCCGGGTCCCGGCACGGCCGGCCGCCGCCAGCGCCAGATCGCCACTTTGGTCGCCACTCGGCAGGTCAGTAGATCGCCACCTTCGTCGCCACTCGGCACTCATCGCCACTTTCGTCGCCAAACCCGACGTTTCGTCGCCACGGTGGCGACAGAGATCGCCACATCTGGCAAGCCTGGTCTTGTCAGCGACGGGCTACCACCGGACGATTCGGTGATAGCGCGGCACGAGCCGAGCCGGAGCGAGCCGGAGTTCCCTCCCAGCACCTGTGTTAGAAAGATGACGGTACTCTACGTCTCAGGCAGCACTAGTCTACTGTTTTCTAGCGATTTATTGATTTGGAAAGGTGTAACTTTCGGATATTGCAGTGTATTATACGCGAATATTATAGGTATTATAAAATATTATAGGTATTATAGAATATTATAGATATTATAAAATATTATAGGTATTATAGAATATTATAGGTATTATACGGTACTATAGGGTCCGCGTACCCAGTATTATACGAGTCGGTCACCCCTCGGTACGAAATTAGGGACGAAAGTGCCCTAACTTCGGACACGTGCTCTAAATGGCTAGTTTCGCTGTAGAATGAAATTTTATGGAAATGTTTTTCGTTGTAAATTTAATTTTAAATATTTTTGTTTTTATGGTCTGCAACGATATCTGTACTAGCTTAGGCTCTATAGCCGTCTATAGCCCTACAAAGGAAACAACTTCAGCACACTATTTCTCCTAAACTAGCAGAGATATCGTTGGAAACTATAAAACGAATCTTGTTTAAAATTACATTTGCAACAAAAAACATTTTCATAAAATTTATGTTGGACACACTCTAAAAATCTCCATGTATTTGGCCCATAAGAAAAAGTGTCCGAAATTGTAGCACTTTCAAAAATCGTCCCGTACCAAAAAACGGTTTGACTTACAAAATACATTTTTACGTAGTTCTGTAGCCAAAATACCATACATTCATTCGTTAAAAGACCACCCATGGGGCAGCACACACCTACATGAGCCCCGGTTTTTGGGGGAGCTTATTTCACAACAGCAATTTTGTTCTATATGCTTTTTTTAACTTTAAATTCCTGTGTGCTGTAAAACTTTAAAGGTACTTCAACCGACTTGACGAAATATGGTACTCTATTCTGCAAACTCTACGATGCCGTTTCCGGATTTTGAATATCTCAAAAGGTGACCGAGATAGGTTGAAATAAGCACTTCTCTGCAAATTGTCCGAAATTAGGGCACAAGTCCGAAATTAGGGCATTTGACTGTATGAGCCGGAGGCCGGTGATGTGTGGTCTGATCAGCTCAGCTGACCCTGGGGCCATAGCGCCAAGCGGCAAGAGGAGCGGCGGGGGTGGATAGCGTGAATGTTGGTAACCCTGTAAAACCATTATCGTGCTCTCTCTCCGGAACTATGAGTCGTATCGTTTAAATATTGGCACCGGGAGAAAGCTTGAGTCCTGTTCTACAATAATGGTTTTCATACCCAGATCGCTAAAATGAACGGTTTAGGAATGCCGGCGTTGCGAAGACCTGCGCCACTACCCGTGTGCAAGCTAACTGCGACTCGGCGGCCCGGCTGCCGCTGTCTGCACACGGCTCGTGCTGGAGGTCTTCGCAAGGCCGGCATTCCTAAACCATCCATTTAAGCGAGATGGGTATAAAAACCATTATTGAAGAACAGGGCTCAAGCTTTCTCCCGGTACCAATATTTATACGATACGACTCATAGTTCCGGAGAGAGAGCGTGATAATGGTTTTACAGGGCTACCAACATACTCGAGCGAGCGGCCGAGACACCCACCCCAGTCGCCGCCGTCCGTGCTTCTCTTGCCTGTTCACTGTAGCAGAACAAAACTTGGAGTGCATAAACACCATTTGCTTGTCTCGATCATTAGGAAATGAGTGTTACAGTGAAAGCTGGTAAAATGTGAAGCGGTTGTGCGCGATTCGGGCGAATATTGCTGTGGTCATGCTGCCCTGATTCGTTTGTTACGGTGTGGAATAAACGAAATCCAGCAAACATACTGATACATGTACAGGTTAGTCAAGGCTATTCATAATGTTCTGTCAACCGAGGGGATTTATTTTAGGTTGTTTCCTTGTTTAGCATGTTATCTCAATGATTGTTCTTCTATACAAGAGAAATTTGAATAACTATGTCACTTAATGTAAACTGTAATGGGATTAGGTCATAATATCACAAGGGCATGGTGTGTTAAGAAAAGGGAACCAATGCCTGCTTGTGTTGTCAATCATAATAATCATTTCAGGTAAACTGTCTACTTTCAGATCCCAAGTTTAACATTGACCCATGATAAGTAAACATTATATCTGATGAGATAAGCACATAATCGAGTAAAAACATGCTGGTTTCAGATGAAAGACCCATCCCTACTTGTATTGTCAACCATAATATTGATATTGTATGAGCTGTCTTTTGTTGATGCCCAAGTTTAACATTCAATGAGGACCGATACCATGTAAACCTTCCAGGCCGCTCCCAATATTTTAAGGGGATGTCAGGGCCACTATGAGCTTCAATTTTATGCATGTCATATAATTTTTTGTATCAAGCTCTGTTTGGGTATAAATTATGTAGAGTAAATTTTCCTATATTTTCTAAATTCGGAATATGTCACATTTTGACGATCCAAATGTACCAAAGCTCATTGAAATCAGCATAAGAACGTGAGTCTTTCAACCGTGGTAGAGGTCATTACGTTGTTTCTAAGTGGGTTATTCACTTTACTATAATTATGCGAACAAACTTCGGAGTGACTCTGTACCTCCTAACCCAGACTTCCTATTTCTTTTTTCCTTTGGCCTGAGGGGAGGTACTGAGTGATATCCTTAAGGAGTCTGAGAGTGGAGGAGGTAAAGATATGTGCATTGACATGCTTAGCTAATACACTGGGCTGACACAAAAATGCATCACACCACCTTATTTAATCAAACTTTAAGAAATGTTGGCACTGTACATTTTTAAGTGTTGTTTTAAGAAGAAATAATTAGAGATATGCCTTGTGGAATGATGACCTGATTCAATAAAATAATCTCCATGGTAAAATTGTCTCAAGTGGACTTACGACAGTCTTCCTTAAAACTATAGAAATTTCATTCGTCGTAAGTGGACTTATGACAAATCATACCTAGATTTTTTTTTGTCGTAAGTCATAATAGTCAGTGAAAGCTAACTGGAAGCAAATATCACTGTTTTGACAACTCGATATTATTTCTTAAGACTTAAACTAACATATTAATGAAAAAAAAAGTTTCAAATGTTGGGACCCTTTCTCAAAACTTAATCCAGAAAACATACAACACTTTACCCATTTGCCACAGATTTGGTTTGATTCATTAACATTTAAAGAAACTCGCAAAACAATACGCTAATCTTTACGAAGTGGCTTTAAAACGTCGGTAGACGACAATAATCACGAAGCTGCGTGATTTTTCACGCTTGCGTGTTTTTTCACGCAAGAACCCTGAAACACTAAATCTACCTTCAGCTGTGCAGGTGAGAGGAGGCTATCGCGCGTGCGAGAGAGAAGACGGCAGTCTCTCTCGGCTCGCTGCAGCTTCGCTGCTTCCGATCAGGCTCGCCTCTCGCCTTGAGGTTAGTGATGTCCAATGGGTGGTCAACCCTCCACTCCACCTGTCTGCCGTCTCTCTCGCACGCGCTAGCTGACCGCTAGCTCCGTCCCTCTCGCTCGCCCGATGGGCACCCATCGGCGCCGAGCGACCGACCATGGACACCACTACTTGTAAGGTCTGTGAAGTTAGCGATGCACATGAAATATTAGTACTTTGAAGCGATATGTAAGTTGTGAATTATAGAAATGAAAAGCTTTGGGGCAGCTTTGATTGCTTCAAAGTACTAATATTTTTAAAGAATAACAATTCTTCTCCTTTCTAAAAATGTATGGGTCGAACTTCTCTCGGCGTTATTTAGCCCACGACTAACAATACACTGCGCGACCATGGCGCGACGCATGCGTATGCATGCACGTATGCATGTGCATCGCTAACTTTACAGACCTTTGGCCCCGGCGCTACCTCGGCGTGGCGAGGCTCCAGAGCCAGTAGGGCCGGCTGGCCTGTGCATTAGGCGCTACTTGGCGCTATACTCTTATACCAGATCCAGGTTCCCGGGAGCTCCGGGCAGGGACACGTTGCATGGGACTGCCTGACGCACGTATGCTCCCAAGGTTGCCGGCCCGCAGCATCTGTCCTCCTGCTCCAACACGCGGCGAAAACCAAGTCTAGTCTTCTTTGCGGTCGGTGCAAACCATCATACGGACGCACCCCTTAAGGTTACATTATCCCGCAACGCGCGTGTGCGGCCGGGCTGCGTAACTGGAGCCAGGAAGGCGCGTTGGTTGAGGGGGTTCCACTTTCACCAGCATTAGCACCGGGGTGGACGGAGGCCGCCTTCACCACCTTCACGACGACGTTTTCCCTGTTCAGATCGCTGCCTCCCCAGCCTCTACTCTATACCCAGGAAGTCATGCTGCCCCCGGCTGCCTCCTCCCTTTCTGACGGTAGCTGGACTGGATGCGTATGCTATAGGTAGGGTAGTCTCTCTCTCTCTCTCTCTCTCTCTCTCTCTCTCTCTCTCTCTCTCTCCTCCCTTCCCTCTCTCTCCCCGGAGAGGGTCTCTGAACTCGGAGCACCAGAAGGGGCCGATCGGGACCGCAAGAGGGTCGCCTCATTGGCCATAAATGCACGGCGGAACCTTCTTATTTCATATCTACGTACCTTCGTTTATCTAAGGCCTAAAAGAAATCGGGACTGCCTGAAAAGAGCCCGTAAGAGCAAGTGCCGCGCCTGAGCACGGGAAGTCGGTTCGGCCAATGAGAATCAGACGAGCACCAGCTGCCACCTACCGTACGGGTGGAAATAGCGGCGCCCCTGTCCTGCTTCTGCGTCCTCGCCCTCGTCGGTCCATGCCTCGCCCCTCCCATCAACGGTTTCCTCGGCAGCAGAGATTCCCCCTTCCATTCCCCTCCTCGATGCTATTGCTGTTGTGGTCGTCGTCGTGATCATGCGTCTGCGTCCACGACACCTTCAGCCTCAGCGCCTCTGCGTACTGGACGATGCTGATGCATTGTCTCGTCCTCACCCGTGACCTCTGCTCAAGAGATTGGCGAGAGCGCTGCGATTGCTCGGCATTTCTGTTGTCAGGCGTGAAGGAAAGTCGGCACGTGAAAGTGACCGGTAAGCAGTCACTCCGAGCCCTTCTGGTCATCTTCGGGAGAGGCTTGCTTGGCCCCTTAGCCGCTTAAACTACGTGGCTGGCCGGTGTGGTCTGTGTCGTCAATAGGGTATTCCGCTGCAACGAAACCAAAACCTAAAAAAGAAAAACACGACCACCGAACCTTTTCTTTTTTCTTTTTCTTTTGTCCTTACTGATCAACGGTGGCGTTACTGTAGCGATCAGCCAATGAGCGCGCAGGCGGAAACAGAGCCTTGAGCCGGCTGTCATGCTTCTGTTCTTTAGGTCCCAGTTTCGTTACAGCGGATACCCTATTCAAAGAATCTGCGGTACCGCGGTCAGTCGGGACGACAACTGCTTGCGCGCTTACGCAGTGGGGATCTGCCTGCTGCCGGGAGAAATAATCTGACCAGATGTGCGACTCAGAACGGTTGTGTTGCCCCGATTAGCGCTCTTCTATTTCTCTCTGGTCTGCTCCTGCCAATGCTCGTGGTCGGAAGTTAGGGAATTACAAAGGGGAAATATTACAAAGTCGGCTTTCTTTACTTCAAGTTTATTATTGCTCCTTGGTTAAGTCCCATTGGGTCTGAAATTATTTCAAATATTGAAACTTTTTAAATGGATTGATTACTAAAAGCCTGTGTCCTTCTTTAAAACATCTCTTTATTCTGAATATGCATTAATGAATAATTATTGAGTGTGGAGATAATTAATATTTCTTGAAAGCAAAGCAGCGCTGAGGACTCCTCGGCGTTGGCCAACAGTCTGCAGGCATGAACGTTGAGACTGGACTGGGCATCAGGGAGACACAGCCAGTTCATGAAGGAAGCGGGCAAGGACACTACTCCACTACCTGCCTGTCCAATAATCGCCTACTCTACAGCACTCGCAGCAGGGCCATGGAAACAAAAAAAAAAAAAAAAAAAAAAAAAAAAAAAAAAACAAAAAACACAAACTTTAGTATAAACGATCAGCTTCAGTATTCCAAGTCCAAGGTGCGCGTCTCGCGGAATAACAGTTCGTGGTTTCGCAGACGCGCCCCATGCCTTGCTCTGGCAGAAGCGTTACGCGCTTCCCTTGGACGGCGCGGTTGGCGCCACCCGGCCCGGCCGGTCGCTCTTCATCGGTAATCGACAGGTCCTTCAGTCCCTCGGAATTTTCCGTATTGGGCTGCCCCCATCTGATCTATGAGCGTCCTATAGACCTCCAAGAAGTCCGCCATCCACAATTGGCTCCCTACACGGAAAAACTTTGTCCAGGTATTCAAGCAGACATTCCTGTTTTCCAAGCAAATTTGGAAAAACCAAGCAACCCTGATTTGGCTGCTTGGAGTCCTGGACTATTTCCAAGCCAGTCTTGGAAACAAGTGTGGCGTCCCGGAAATCAGGACGACAGGGACAGCCAGCCGTCCCGCTTTTCAAGCATGGCGCTTTGGGCTGCTTGGAAACCATGCAAATTTGCTTGAAATCCCGGCCGGTCTGCCTACCCCGACTCTGCACGGGCATGCTTGCCATAGGTACGCGCGCGCCGGCGCGGTCATTCCAGTTTCGAAACCATCAGCCCACCGTGTACGCATTTCTGCCGTAGCAATTCAAAATATTTTGACACCAACGTGTTCCTCTGTCTATTCTGATCAAGTTCACGCTTATAAAATCTCGACTAAGGGAAATTTTCGATGCCTCTTCGGGTCAAATCCTTTTTTTCGGTCATTCCTAGCCGTGTGCAAAACGGCGTCGCATGCGAACGATTTGCCAGTATCGATATTTCCGGTAGGTGTACACCGCGCACTATCTTGCCGCTGCAGGTGGCCCGCGGGCCGACCCAACCCGTCGTATGCCATTTCAGCGCAAACGATGTTTAAGAACTAAAATTTTGCAAACATTGTGGGAGGTGTTGTCTTGATCTCCTCACAACGTATGTATAATTCTAAACTCCTCACAACGTATGGTGGGCACGTATTGGTGTGTGTGTATGTGTGTGTGTGTGTGTGTGTGTGTGTGTGTACTAAAGGGAAAAGGGCTTCACCGGCCGATGTCAACACAAAAACTTTGAACTTTCTTTCCCAAAAAAAAAAAAAAAAAAAAAAAAAAAAAAACAACATCAGCTTAACCGCATAAGAGCGCGCTTTTATGTCCGGCTGTTAGCAGCACACGGTACAAGACGATTTGTGCGTTCAAGGCACTTGATTAAAAAGTTACAGCGGAAAACAGTTAGCTCGGCCCCGCTAGAACTAAAATAGCGTCAAAGACACTTTAGGAGCTGTGAGGGACTCTGCATTCTGTTTTAACTCAAGATGCGTCTAAGGCAACTCCGTCTGTAGGCAAAGCTTGTACAACATAGTCTCTCAGCTGCATTCACTGTGTAAACATATGCGAGTGTCTGAAACCCGATAGACCAGATTGCACTTGATCAGAAGTTTGTAAACTGTGCGTGTGTGTGTGTGTGTGTAATGAAGGGAAAAGCTCTTCACCGGTTGATGTCATCTCATCAGCAAAACTTTGAACTTCCGTTATACAAAAAAAAGGAACCTCAGCAATAAAATCATAAGAACGCGCTTTCATGTCCGGCTGTTAGCAGCACACGCTCCAAGACGGTTTTTTGCGTCTAAGGCACTTGATTCATAAGCTACAAAGGAAAACAGAAAGTTCTGCCACGCTAGAACTAACGCAGCGTCAAAGACACTTTAGGAGATGTGAGGGACTCTGCATTCTGTTTTAACTCAAGATGCGTCTAAGGCAACTCCGTCTGTAGGCAAAACTTGTACAATATAATCTGTCAGCTGCATTCACTTCCTAACGATTTCTGCATCTAAGCCCCCTGACTCAACTGTCTCAATTTTTAATTCTAGGTACTGCCGTGCTTTAACTATCGATGGCGATGGAAATGGACAAATTGCGCAAAACTCTATATAATGGTTTGTGGTGTATGTGTTTTTGTGTGTATTGGTGTGTGTTTATTTACGGCCACACACTGTCATGCCAACTAATGAAGGCTAATAATTCAACTCTCGATGATTCAAACAAATGCACAGCAATAACTAAGCAACAAATAATAACAGAATTAAAAAGAAGTCAAAACAATTTCACAATCATTGTGACTAACTTACGCTTATTCAAACTAATTCAAAACAAATAAAACAAATTAAAACAACAAAACAAAATTACATGATTTCAATAAAATTGAAAAGTAATCAAACAAAATTTAACTGTAATCATACAAATATATGAGAGTTCAGAGCTAATTCACACTGATTCATATAAATTAATACAAATTCAGGGTAATTTGTGTCTATTTATATAATTTTACGCCAATTCCACATACCTTTCATGAGTGTTAAACTTCAAACAATTAAAGGCTTGTTTACTGAGATTAAATATCCTTTAAGGAGCTCTGTGCACAAAACTTTGATTCCTTGATCGCTAAAAAGAATCCACAGGGTTTAACCATAATCTTTGTTGTTTCAGAACGGTTTTTTTTTAGGGCGGTGCGAATCCCCCACTACCCAACCCCAATGCAGTAAGGGGGGGTGCCTACCTGGGGCTCCAAAACCAGGAGCTGGCAGCGGTTTTACTGAACTGCCCTACGAAAAGTAGCTAGCAAGGGTTTTTTCCTGTTGCACAAAACACATTTTGACCAGTCAGAGGCTTAAACTGTATAGTTAGGCAGAAAATATGTGTTGTGTTACAAAAAAAAAATAAAAAAAATAAATAAAAAAAAATTGGCCCAGATTTGATTGAGATTGTGTTCCCACTTGGCCTTGCCCACTTTCGTGTGTGCATTGTGCGGCTTTGCCTTCTGAGTTTTCGTTGTGCTCTGGTGTTGACCGTAGCCTATATTGTGATTTCGCTGTGAGTATTATCTGACTCGCCCACTCTTGTGTGTACATTGTGTGGCTTGTGCTTTCTCCCCGTGTGCTCTCTCCAGGTGTTATTCGTTTCGAATATTGTGCTGGTGCCCTTTCGACTGTGCCTCGCCCACTCTAGTGTGTACATTGTGCGGCTTGGTGATTAGTGTGTGCGATTTTTGCGCTGTCTCGGTACTGCGTACTTTAGTTGTTTATTTTGTCGGTAATATACTGGTGAATATTTGAGACTTCACAATGGATCCCTCCGTTTCTCGTCCCGACCCGGGCATGCCTCAAGCTAGTTCTGCATGGGGCCAGACCACACTCGTGGGAGACAGTAATTTCCTTCGAGACCTGGGAAGGCCACCTAGGACTACAATTGGCTATGTCCGGTCAGGGGCGAAAATAGAGTGTGCCATTGATGAACTCAAAAGGGCTCCACCACAGGGTATGGTTCATATCATGATTGGGACCAATGATGTTCTGCGCGCCCGGAAGGAGGGGCTCAGCGGCAACGCAGCAAAGCGCGGCGTCCGTCTGCAGCTCCTCAAACTTCGCAAAGTGGTGCAAAGACTCAACGGTCCCATCACTGTTATGACCATACCACCATTGCCAGAGGTCCCAGAAGGGTCACCACTAACCGCAGAAAGGTATAATGGCATTTTGCGGGAAGTGTTTGAACCCTTCTACAGCATTGCTGATACATACGGGGCCCTGGTTTCAGCTGGTTCCACAATCGGTAGGGACCGAGTTCACCTTAACCCTAAAGGTGTTACTGTGGTTCAGTCCCTACTGCCAAGTTGAGTGGTTGGAGCTCATTTTTGATAAAAAACAAAACAAAAAATACCCCAAGTTTCTTTTATTTTATTGCAATGTTTTTGCAAAGGGGCCCAAAAAAATATATATATATATATATAAAAAATATATATCCCAAGTTTAATTTTTTTTTTTTGCAACACACTTGCACCGGGATCCAAAAAAAACCTTTTAAAATCTTCAAAAAATACCCCAAGTTTCTTTTATTTTATTGCAATGTTTTTGCAAAGGGGTCCAAAAAAATATATAAAAAAAAAACAAAAATATATCCCAAGTTTTATTTTTTTTTGCAACACACTTGCACCGGGATCCAAAAAAACTTTTAAAATCTTCAAAAAAAAAATACCCCAAGTTTCCTTTATTTTACTGCAATGTTTTTGCAAAGGGGCCCAAAAAAATATAAAAAAAAAAAAAACAAAAATATATCCCAAGTTTAATTTTTTTTTTGCAACACACTTGCACCGGGACCCAAAAAACTTTTAAATTCTTCATAAAATACTCCAAGTTTCTTTTATTTTGTAAGGTTAGGTTAGGACAAAATCATGTCCCGCTTTTATTTTTCATGGTGTACAATTGCAACCTAGCCAAAACACATCTGTAAATCATAAAACGTTTTTGCAGAAGGCTTTTAGTTATAATTATCAGGAAATCGCTGTATACAACAAACTGCTTTAATCCCCATATCACGGAAGAAATTGATTTTTTTTTGCCAAGATTGTTTTCGTTGATCAAGAACGAAAGTTAGAGTTCAAAGGCGATCAGATACCGCCCTAGTTTCCCCCGTGGCTATACCCTTAAACGCAAGCCGTGGGCTATATTCCGGGAAACTGCCTCAGATTCCGGGAAAAGGGGTAAAGCGAAGACCTTTATTCCGGGAAAAAGGGTTAAGCAAAAACCTTTATTCCGGGAAAGTGCTTCAGATTCCGGGAAAATGTATGTTTTTGTTAATGTATGTATTTTATGACTGCGGTGTATGAACTGCCTCTCCTGTCCGAGCATCAGTTCTTATTCGGATGATGGAATCAGTGTCCATCCGGATGAGGAAGTGGAATTTCCGAACCCTGCCCGTGGAGTCAGTTGTCATCCGGATGAGGAGGTGGAATTTCCGAACCCTGCCCGTGGAGTCAGTTTTCATCCGGATGAGGAGGTGGAATTTCCGAACCCTGCCCCTAGAGTCAGTTGTCATCCGGATGAGGAGGTGGAATTTCCGAACCCTGCCCGTGGAGTCAGTTGTCATCCGGATGAGGAGGTGGAATTTCCGAACCCTGCCCCTGGAGTCAGTTGTCATCCGGATGAGGAGGTGGAATTTCCGAACCCTGCCCCTAGAGTCAGTTGTCATCCGGATGAGAAGGTGGAATTTCCGAACCCTGCCCGTAGAGTCAGTTGTCATCCGGATGAGGAGGTGGAATTTCCGAACCCTGCCCGTGGAGTCAGTTTTCATCGGATGAGGTGGTGGAATATCCGAACCCAGTTCCTGGTGTCCGAGCATCTGTCTTCATCCGGAGGACGAGAAGAAGGTCTTATTTCCTTTCCCTTCCAATTTTTAAGCTCCATCCTGAGGCCATATTCGTGGTATAAGGCCTCGGGCATTTCCCGCAGGATTTAGCCCAGAGATAGCATGGTGCAGACCATTGTGAGGCTCCGGTGTCTAAGGTTCCTACATAGGAAGTGGTTTCAAAGTAATTTTCGAGAACTTTGGCATGTGCTTTTTCTGGCCACTGTTTGAGATTATGAAACGATTCATGGAGTAACCCGTTTTTAACGGGGGAGATATTTTTCTCGAGGGTATAAAACTTTAATGAAATTAATCAAGCCGTTTTTGTTATTTTTATAATGAAGCGTATAGGCCGCACTAATTAATGGAATCAGCCATACCTTGAGCCTTAATTTTTAAATCGACCCTCCCTACTACACATTTTACCATAGAGTCGTAATTTAATACATCTTTGCCACTCACTTTATTACAGGTACAAAGATGATTTTCATTTTAGGCAAGTATTTCCATGTGGTGGAATGCGCGCGAGACGGAGACTGTCTATTTTCTGCGCTCTCTCATGGTTTTTTCAATGACTTTGATCATTCATATATTCTGAGGCGAGAAATTGTTGAAAGTATTGTTGCAATGTGGGAACAGTACAATGTTCTAACAGAAAGTAGTTCTGGTATACCTTTTGAAACCTGTAACGATTATAGTAAGTAAACAATATTTGCAATAAAAAATTAATCTCAGTTCTGTGTTAATAAAATTTCTGCCAACAGGAGTCAAGATGAGTTCCAAGGGTGAATACGGAGGCTTTGCGGAAATTAAAGCAGCTGCCGAAATTTTTGACTCGCCTATTGTTGTCTACAGTAAAGTTGATGGAACGTATTCTCTTACTACGGTAGCTAATCGCGAAGGGCGGGGAAAACCAGTTCTCTTGTTGTATCATGTGCAAAGTGTTCATTATGATGGCCTTGCTCCTGTCGATGACTACGTCATACCCAACGATGAGAAAGTTGTCGACAATCCCGAAAATGATGCCAGTGAGAGTGAGAGTGATGGCGACATGCCTCATACTGCAAACTCCCAATCTGATGGTAACTCGGATGTCTTAAGCGAATATGATGATGATTTTGTTCGTGGACCAGGACTTCGTATCGGGTCATCTGCGAAGAGGCCTAGGCCGGTACATCCCCTTCCAAGTGCGTGATGCCAATTTTATTCCACTCGTAACATGTTAATTTGAGTTGATGACTTACTAATTCCTTTCATTTGACTTTAAAAGCACAAATCAATTCGAGGCCATCTGCAGCATTACCCCGGTATCGGTACAGTCAGCACTACATGTGGGCTGGTGTTTATGCTGGGGAGCGAACGCTTGACGTTAAGCCAATAACTCTTGGTGAAATGTCTGCGAGATGTCCTAACGAAGGATGTGATGCCGTGTTTTGGAAAGCAGAACGACTTGCGAAAAGCACAGACGAAGTCACTGTTGTTCCCATGTGGTGTTGCAATAAAAGTACACGTGTTCTATTGACAGAGAGGGCCGTGTTTAAAGACATACAATCAGTAGAGATCAATGAATTATACCATGGCAACTCTGAAAATGCAAAACATTTCCAAAGTAACATAAGGGCATATAATCATGTTCTAACAACTGCTATCCCCATTGTAAAATACGGGGGATTACCAGGCGAGGTCGAAGTATAGTCACAGTGAATGGCAAAGTGACATTTTCTGCACATTCGCGACCCGAATATGGTGATGACGGATTACCCACAACATCTGGACAACTGTCTTTTGTTGATATATCGGCAGATACGATTGCACGTCGTGCGCAAATGTCCTACGGCCCGGTATTAAGGGAGGATATTATATTGACACTTGAAACGTATTTACGTCAGTACAACGACTTCGTATCGACTTTTGAGCTAGCCGGCAGACTTGAGCAGAGGCTATTGGAATGTGGTGAGGACGATATTCGAGAGGGAAGACAAATTGCTCTTTATGTTAACCCACACCGTCAAGGATTTCGTACGACAGACAGGTATTTCTTGTGTTACCTGGCAAATGGGGAAATGTGTCATTACTCTTAACTACATATTCGTGTAATTTCTTTTTTAGGGACCTGTTTTCAGTGGACCAACGTGCTCGACGTCCGGCAAACAGTGAGGTAGTTGCCGCAGTGTTTGTCGGTCCACAACCAGCGTACAAGTACGACATGGTTTTTTACCCTCGAGTAGCTGAAGCTGGCCAGCAACCTCAAACACGTATCAATGAGGCGAGTCCAATGCTTGACGTCATGCTATACCCACTCATTCATTTGCATGCAGAGGACTCGTTTCTCCCTGCTTCACCACGGGATAATATAGAAGGAAACCAGAGACAGCATGAATACCACTCAACTCTTCGACAGTACTACGCGTGCGTGAGAGTCGAGTTGAGAATAGTACGACTGCCTAACGGTCGGTCCCAGGTGGAGGGTGTTTCTCTTCCAATGCGGGCTTGTTATAGAGGTTTTGTCAGACACACACACATACACACACACACACACACACATCACCCACAGCGCTCGTATAGACCACCCAAAAACCACATATATGGAATGATGAAATGAAGCCACTCAACCACACCTCCCCCACCCCCACCACACCCACCACACAACGCTGCTGAGCTCGTGACGCTGGCAAAGCTAGCTGGGTATTTTGGTGTTAGGATTTGAAATTATTTAGAGATATTCTGCATATCTATATGTGAGAGCTCCCCTCGCATACCTCAACCTCCTCCCACACTCAACCATCACTCCGGTGAGGAAGTTATTGGGTTGTTAATAATACACTTGTGCGTGGAGCGAGTGAGTTCTCACACCCACCTACTACGTAACATTAACACCCCCCCACTTGCCCCCGAATTGGTTGAGAAGATTGTATGTGTTAATTTGGATATTGTTGAACTAAATTAGAGTTATTGATTATTGGATATGGTTTGGAATGATATATGAGTATATTGAAGTGGATGAATTGAGTTGGTATGTGTGTGATATAGAGTAGGGAAAGAATGGATGGTGATGTATTGTTAGTAAATAATTTTGAGTAATTAATATGATTTTTTTGTGATGGGGGTTATAGATTTTAAAATTGTATTAAATTAGAATTATGGGTGTTTATTGTTGATATAATGTCAGATAGTAAAGTAATTAGTTAGATAACGAAATGTCACCGTGGTCGCTGCAGCATGGTTTCCCAAAACCATTTTCAGATGCGACGGTCATCACAGCTCGAGGACCTGTCCTTCGTCGTAGGGAAGCGCCAGCCGTTTGGGTACCAAAATTTCGCTGCTTTGTTGACAACAGGTGGACCGTCGAGTATCTGATCAAAGGTTTAAAACGGTTGAAAACCCATTTGAGTACTCTTCCCTGTGGCCAGAACATGTTTTGGAAATATTTGTTTGGGTATATGGAAAAGTCGTCTACAGGACATCATGTGCAGGGCAGCATGATGACCTTTGCCCTTAAGAAGGCAGAGGGTCGTGACGTATTACATTGGGATGAGGTGGAACATGCAAAGTCTATGAGAATGATTGCTCCCTTTGAAGCGGTTTTTTCCATCCTCGGACAACCATTGACCTTAATGAGCCACTCCGTACAGACTCTGCCAGTCCATTTACCTGGAAGACAAATCGTCTATTACAGAGGAGACCCTGCAACTGCATTCGAACGGCCCGAAAACTCGAAATTGTTAGACTGGTTTGAGCTCAACAAACGTGACCCTGATGCACGCAATCTTTATTATGCGGGAATCGTTGAAAATTATAGGTAAGAAAAAGAAAATAAACTTTATATTTATTTTTAATAGGAAAAAAAACATTTGAAAGAATAATGGACTTCACTGCCAAACAGGTGGAACAAGGGAAAGTGGACGAAACGAAAAAATTATGCACACACACTTGGCCGACTTATGCACGTGAATCCATCGCCCAGGAATATGGAGTTGTACCATCTGCGACTGTTGCTGCTTAATCGGAAGGGGTGTACCTCCTGGGATGACCTCCTTACTGTAAACGGCGAACAATTTTCCACATTTAGAGAAGCATGTGATGCTCTTGGAATTGGATCTGTTGATGTCGACTTCGACTATAGGCAAAGTGTTTTAGAAGTGTGCAAATACGGCTCTCCTTGGCAGATTCGACAATTCTATGCCACTCTCATCGCACACTGCTTTCTTCGAGACGCGATTTCATTGTGGTTGGAGTGCAGAAATCACATGAGTAATGACTTTGTAAGCAAAGGACACAGCAGGATAACTGGTTATAGAATAGCTCGCGATGCGGTTGCCAGAACAGTTCTTGAAATGGCTGAGGATGGCTTCACCATGCAAACTTTATTGGACATGATGCCTCTCCCTGATGAGACCATGGAGGGTGTGTACAACTTTCTGAGCTAAATTTTATTTTCAGCAACCATAATGCACCAATCATTTGTGTCTCTGCTTTCAGAAGGTGTCGATGCTTTACAGGAAAATGGGTCCTCTCCTGAACAGACGATCAGAACCAGCGTTCGATTGCTGACGGCAGAGCAGCAGTCAGTATTCGACACGGTCATGGCTGTTGTTCGAGATGAAGATAAAAGTACGGTAAAGGTCTTTCGCCTCACTGCGCCTGCTGGCTGCGGGAAAACTTATTTATACAACTCACTGATAGAAGAGGTTGAACGGGTTGGTGGAAAATGTGTAAGCACAGCATTTACTGGAATTGCGGCTGCACTACTGCCCGGTGGAGAGACGTGTCACCGTGCGTTTGGTATCCCCGTACGGAGCAGAATCAGCGGAAATGAACGGTCATTTATTGAGCGTGGGACGCCGGACGCAGATGCATTGGAGAACGCCTCACTGATTTTGATTGATGAGGCATCAATGCTTTCCAAGGCCCAAGCCATAATCATTGACCAGCTACTCAGAATAAGATTTCATGGGAAAACAGTAGTGTTTGGGTATCAGGTAGGAATCTTATCTGAGTGTTTTTTTCAGATGATCACCGGTAAGACGGACGTCGTATGCGGGGGAAAAGCGGTACTATTTGGTGGTGATATGGGGCAAATTTTGCCTATAATTGATGGAATTCCTCCATCTGCTGTCGACCATTATTCACTTCCAGCATGGGAACATTGGCAATCCTGCATACCACTGACTCTCACTACAAATATGAGGGCCATCAGTGACCCCAATTTCGCCAAATGGTTGACAACTGTGAGAGATGGCTCTGCCAATATTAAAGACACTGACGTCATCATCCTTCCTGACGACCTTGTTGTTGGAGCTCCCGAACCATCGAACGCAAATGATGATAACACGCTTATGGTAAAGTTAGTGGAAAAGGTTAGTCGAATGTTTACCTTCATTGACATCTCACGGACCAAAACCTATTACACCATAATGGAATAACACATTTTATTGCAGGTGTTTGGGGATTTTAGCGAACACAGTATGCTTAATGGCGTAATTTTATCTCCAACGAATGATGTGGTGAGAGACGTTAACGAGATCATCACAAAGAAGTTGCCTGGATCTTCTAGATGTTACCTCTCGAAAACATCCCTTGACGTTGAGGACTGCACACATGGGGGGCAAGGTTTTCAAATTGCTCAAGAGGAATTGGATAACATACGACCAGCAAGAATTCCACCTCATCGACTAGAGATGAAGATCGGTTCTGTAATCATGCTCCTATTAAACATGAACAAGCGTCAAGGGTTGTGTAACGGAACCAGGTTCGTAGTGACTGGAATGTACAAGGACATGATTCGAGTCAAAAGAATTGACCCTTTCAGAGGTCTCACAGAAGAAATATATCTCCCAAGACTTTTCATGAGAACTGACGATGTGCCAGTAGCAGGGTCGATAAAACGACTCCAGATTCCTGTGACTCTCGCATCATGCATAACTATTAACAAAGCTCAGGGTCAGTCATTCTCTAAGGTTGGATTGTTTTTGCGTCGCCCAGTTTTCGTTCACGGACAGTTCTTTGTCGGCGTAAGCCGAGCACAACATCGAAATGGACTGTCTATCGCTGTCGTTGACGGACCGCAGCAGGGTAAAATTCAGCATAAAACTAGTAATAAAAGGATAAGGACCAGAAATATTGTAAAAAGGCATCTTCTCCATTAAGCACAGAGACACGGAAAAAATGTACTAGGCTCGAAAAGCATTTTCGCTTGACGCAACGTTGTTGATGTGTGGATGAGCGTACGATTTTCGAACCATGTCTTTCAGATTCGAATCACCAATCATCGTCCAGGGACAACGCCGTTCTACGCTTTACGCAACGTTCTTCATGGGGCACCGACTGAGGAATTTCCAAACCCTGCCGATTAGACTCCAGTCATAAGTCCTTTGCCCTGTGATTGAAAGGCAGTCGTGACGCAAAAAGTTTCAGTCTTTTCTGGAAATATTAATTTACACTTGACGCAGCGTTCATGCAAGTTGAGAAGTGTGGAATTTCAGAACCCTGCAGTTGGAATTTTAGTCATCAGTCCTTTTCTATTGAAGGAAAGGCATTTGTTGGGTAGGAAGTGAAGAATTTCCGAACCCTGCTGTTGGGCCTCAAGTCACCGGTCTTTTTCCATGTAAGGAAAGGCGTATGTCAGATAGGAAGAGTGGAATCTCCGAACCCTGCTGTTGGAATTTCAGTCATCAGTCTATGACCAGTACAGGAAAGGCATTTGTTTCATAGAAAGTGTGGAATTTCCGAACCCTGCTGTTGCGCCTCAAGTCACCGGTCTTTTTCCATGTAAGGAAAGGCGTTTGTCAGATAGGAAGTGTGGAATTTCCGAACCCTGCTGTTGGAATTTCAGTCATCAGTCTATGGCCAGTAAAGGAAAGGCATTTGTTTCATAGGAAGTGTGGAATTTCCGAACCCTGCTGTTGGGCCTCCAGTCACCGGTCTTTTTCCACTTAAGGAAAGGCGTTTGTAAGATAGGAGGTGTGGAATTTCCGAACCCTGCTGTTGGAATTTCATTCATCAGTCTAAGACCAGTGAAGGAAAGGCATTTGTTGGGTAAGGACTGTCAGTCAATTTCGGCGTTTTATCATAACAATACTATGTTTCGCTTGACGCATCTTCCTTGATTGAAGGATATGTGTGGTATTATGTCACCCTGTCGGTTGTGTTTGTCTCATTTCTCTTCGAGTGAGTAAACCTATTGGGTGACGCAATAAGTACCACTGAATTTCAACTCTCGATCCTGAGGCCATACACATGGTATAAGGCCTCTGGCATTTCCCGCAGGAGTTAGCCCAGAGATAGCATGGTGCAGACCATTGTGAGGCTCCGGTGTCTAAGGTCCCTACATAGGAAATGGCATCAAAGTAATTTTCGAAAACTTTGGCATGTGCTCCTTCTGGCCATTGTTTGAGATTATGAAACGATGCATTGAGTAACCCGTTTTTTCACGGGGGACCATTAAAGACTCATATAGTATCACATATTTATGCTCTTCCTAACACGTTATTTTCATTTTTAAAATGGAACTGGTGATTGCAAAGTAACACGGTGTGGTTTTGTTCACTAGAGTAAACGATGAGCAAATCACGCATGCTAAATGAACAGTACAGTCCACGTAGTCTTAGGCCGTGAAACTGGTGTTTCTCTATTTAATTTTGTTTTTCCGAGATTAATTTTGCCGGTTCCGTGCTTATCTGATAACTGAAACTAACTTCAGGGGAATGGACTTGAAAGAAGCTCTGATCTGTCACTGATACTTACATTTATCATTTACAGCCTGCCAAAATGCATTCCGTAAAATGTACGATCAATAACGTGTGCATGTGCCGCGAAGATCCAATGTGGGAATATGATGATGCGGTACTTGCTCATATGAAATCTTTGACAATGGACATTACATGTGGTAGTATATTGTTAATACTGTCGTTAAAGCTATAACCGTAATGATTTTCTTTTCCTGTAAATTTACTACTTCCTTTTTTGTAGAGGATGAAGTTGATACTGGTGTCACTCAGTTTATGGCGGACTACCAAACACAACCAGGAAGCGACGTTGTCACTTCACCCGGTACGGCTCTGGACTTTGATCTAAACAGTGGAGTTACACAATTTATGATGGAGTATCACACACAAGATACACCTAAAGGTAAAGTGCAGGAAATATCTAATCGTAGCATGTCTTTATTGGGAAAAGAATGCAAAACCACCAGAAAAAGATTCTAATTAGTTTTTTATTTACACTTGTAAGTATTACATAATTTTCTATTTGCAGATGACGTCAATACCATGTTTAATAATGAGTCTGAAGACAGTGTGATCCAAGCATCAATAAGTGAGAACACATTGATTGCGACGTTACCAAAAACTCGTAATCGCTTGCGGCTAGCACCCCCTGTTAACCTGTCTGGTCAGTAAGAAAAAATCATTAAGGGTGAATTTAAATAATAAGGTTCAAAGTTTTTATGCAAGACAATTTTATGTAGGTGAAATCTTAGTTGACGAATCCTTCGAAGGTGAGGAAAACAATTGCGACGTCGTCATCCCGGCAACCCCACCATCTCAATCGGCCCAGGACCCTTTTGTCCTTCTTCTTCGGGATCCCGGTGTCAATCCACTGTACCCCACCCGCTTCTGCTGTGAGTGTGGGAAGCATTTTGCATCAAGGGGTGGCCTCCGCACTCACGAAAAAAGTCACAAAATTGAACCGGAGTGCATGGGATTTTATTGCGAGGACTGTGATCAGTTTTATATTTCTGAGCGCGGCCTAAAAGAGCACAGAAGATACAAGCACGACAGAGCGTACCAGTGCCGATGTGATATATGTGGTCTTGTAGTATCATGCAAATCAGCTTTGTCAAAACATCTAAAAAGACACAGTTAGATCTGTTATAGATGCAGTTTATTTATTTTTTCGAATAATGAAAGTTTATTCCGTTAAGATGTTTAAGTTTTCTTTATAGTTTTCCATTCGTTAGAAAGCACAGATATAGGTGTTAAATTTTATAAGTGTTCTTCTAAAAGGTGTTATATTTAACATAAATTGAATCGTTATACTTATTTTCTCTTTATATATCATAAAACCCAAATTTTATGTTTATTTTTCACATTTGTTGCCCTTTAAATTTAAATTTTATTCTGATACAACCCGTAACTGTATTTAAATGAAATACAAAATCTATGTAATCTGTAACCTAGAGAAGTAGTTTATTTTTTTATATTTTTTCAACAAACATTTACTGTTGATTCTTTTGATCTTGCTGTTGTAATAAACGTTGCTCTCTCATACTGTTATTCTTATTGCTGCAGTGAAAAGAGTTTTCTTTTTGTACAAAAATGATTTTTTTACAAAACAGTATAAACCTTTTTCTTTAAAATTTTAAAATATGATTTTGGCTCTTTTCGGCGAGACCAAACGACAGCCTACAAAATTAACCTTTTTTAAATCGAATTTTATTATTGCAGCTTTGTAACGTTTTGGCCAGTGACAAAAAAAAAAAATCATTTTTAATGCGACCTCGACATCCTTGATGTAGTGACAGTCTTAAGTCTGTTAAACGCAGAGCGAAAATGATCTTTTTAAATGAAAAATCAATGACGTACATCAGATCTACGGTGTCGACTCGTCACCTAAGAAAGAGTGTGCTTGGTAAGCGGGGGAAGCATCATAATGGCTGGCTTCCACAGCAGAGAGTAAAATAATTGGATCCGTGCAAGACGGACCGCAGGAAATTTCTGATCGTAGCATGTCTTTATTGGGGGGAAAACGCAAAACAGTTTTAAGAAACAAAGTTTTAACTAGGTAGATGTACGCCAGACACCGTCTCTCGTAACAGGCTTCGCGAAAGCTCGCGAAACACTGTTGCGCTGCGACGGGCCTACGTACATCTACCTAGGCCTGCGGCGCTGGCGAGCCTGAATGATTTAAGATATACTCATTTAAGCCAGGGGGCTGAGGCCCCTTGGACCCCCGCTTTTCCTTATTACGAGCCTGAATGATTTCAGATTTACTCATTTGAGCCAAGGGGCTGCCGCCCCCTGGACCCCCGCTTTTATCTATTAAAAAAAAGGCCAGGGGGCTACCGCCCCCTGGACCCCCGCTTGCCGTTTTACATTTTGTTATCAATTTTCCAATTTTTAAGAGAAGGGGCCGAGCGCCTAAACCGTTCTCCGCGAAGCCAAACGGACAAAATTTTCACCCAGAAGGTTCGCATCTCGACAAATTACCCTGGAAACGACACCCAGCATGCATTTTGACGACTTTTCGTCCACATCTATCGCTGTAGCGGCTAAACAGTAAGAGATAGAGCAAAACTGACGAAATTTTCGCCCAGAGGGTCGCATCTCGACGGATTACCCTGAAAACGACACCCAACATGCATTTTGACGACTTTTCGTCCTTATTTACCGCTGTAGCGGCTAAACAGTAAGAGATAGAGCAAAACGGATGAAATTTTCGCCCACAGGGCCGCAACTCGCCGAGATACCCCTTAGGACATTATTTGCAATTAATTTGCAATTAATTGAATGGTACGGAATTTCCGAACCTCGCTTTAAGAGCAAAGTATCGGCATTTGTCCGCAGCGTTCATGGTCGCTCTTGGAAGTAATCCGTTTGTCCTTGCTATAGCCGAGGTAGGATTGGGTTTAACAGTCATTGGACTTTGTTGTCCGTCGCGTGGGTAACGACTGTATATTATAGTTTTAATTTTGATCCTCGTCTTTGACTTGGGATACATTATTTGCGATAAATACCACCGTACGGAATTTCCGAACCTCGCTTTGGCGGGAGGGCATTAGATTTCGTTTGCAGATAGTGGGATCGGTACGCGATGAAATTTGTTTTTTCTTACAGGTTACTTATTTTTTCTTCACTAGTGAAGTCAGAGTTGTTAAGATTCTTGGGTTGGACCTGGTTGGCTGAGCGATAGCGAAGCCTATTACGCCACTGGAGTGCTAAAAAAGTTCAATGTCCGTCTGTCTGTCTGTCTGTCTGTCTGTCTGTGTGTCTGTTCGCACGATAACTCGAGAACGAGTTAAAATATCGACCTGAAATTTTTACTGTAGCTTCTTGGCCTAAAAAGCTCGGACGAGTTCAAATATGAACACTCTAGCTTAAAAATTAACCCTGCTAAAAATTGATTTATATATAAAAAACAAAATAGATTTTAAAATTTACAAAATTGTAGTGTGTCCTAAGAGGTATCTGAGCGAGTTGCGGCCCTGTGAGCGAAAATTTCGTCCGTTTTGCTCCATCTCTTACTGTTAAGCCGCTACAGCGGTAAATGTGGACGAAAAGTCGTCAAAATTCATGTTGGGTGTCGTTTTCAGGGTAATCTGTCGAGATGCGATCCTAGGGGCAAAAATTTTGTCTGTTTGGCTCTGCGGAGAAGGGTTTTGCGGCTCGGGCCCTTCGCGTAAAAATTGGAAAATTGGTAACATAATGAAAAGAGGCGAGCGGGGGTCCAGGGGGCGGCAGCCCCCTGGCCTATTTTTGGCTGAGCGATAGCGAAGCCTATTACGCCACTGGAGTGCTAAAAAAGTTCAATGTCCGTGTTTCTGTCTGTGTGTCTGTCTGTCTGTGTGTCTGTCTGTCTGTGTGTCTGTCTTTCTGTGTGTCTGTGTGTCTGTGTGTCTGTTCGCACGATAACTCGAGAACGAGTTAAGATATCGACCTGAAATTTTTACTGTACCTTCTTGGCCTAAAAATCTCGGACGAGTTCAAATATGAACACTCTAGCTCAAAAATTGACCCTGCTAAAAATTGATTTTAATTTTTTTAAAAAATAGATTTTTAAAATTACAAAATTTTACGGTGTCTTAAGGGGTATCTCGGCGAGTTGCGATCCTTGTGGCGAAAATTTCGTCCGTTTTGCTCTTTCTCTTACCGTTTAGCCGCTACAGCGGTATATGTGGACGAAAAGTCGTCAAAATGCATGTTGGGTGTCGTTTTCAGGGTAATCTGTCGAGATGCGATCCTTGGGGCAAAAATTTTGTCTGTTTGGCAGCCTCCTTGCCCTTTTTTAAATAAAGAAAAGCGGGGGTCCAGGGGGCGGCAGCCCTCTGGTTTAAACGAGTAAATCTCAAATCATGCAGGCTCGACAGCGCCGCAGGCCTAGGTAGATGTACGCAGGCCCGTCGCAGCGTAGCAGTGTTTCGCGATCTATCGCGAAGCCTGTTACGAGAGACGGTGTCTGGCGTACATCTACCTAGTGATAGCAGGGAGATGTCCCTGTGAGGCTAAGGGTCTGATTACCTTGTCTGTGGCTCTGACTTCCGCGAAAACGAAAGCGTGTTTTTTGGAACAGCCAGGAGCTGGTCGGTCGGGTTATGATCCAACCTGACGTGTACCATGTCTCCGCGTTGTATACAAGAAACACGTGAGTAGGAAGTAGTAGTGAAGCATAGGGAAACACACAAACACTTTATCAATCCGTAAAATATTTAGCGAGTGTGTTCGGTTATTTTCCTTAATTAAGTATCGTGCATTTTGTATTAAGAGCCGTCGTTTACCTTTTCACTCGATATCAATAGGGCAGTTAAAAGCCAGCTTAAGTTGGCATATCACTGTTTGAATAATAGCTTATTTATTTTTATTGTTGCAGTAGCAAGTATGTCCGATATAGAAGAAGGGGAGATTCCGGAGAGCCTGCTTCAACGTGTGACCGATGTCCGCAGCCTGCCGGAGCTTTTTAGTCGGCAAACAGGAAGTATGACCGCCGAAGAGAGCGAGAAGCTGTTTGATGATTTGAACAACAAATTCCACGGTAACAGAGGTAAAAAAAATTGTAATCTATATAACGTTATTACTGCTTTGTGCCAATAGAGTTTACTTATAATTCACTATTTCAGATGTGGTTCTCAGAGTCTCTCAAGGGCAGGGCTCCTTTAAAACTAATGACACCTACTTTGACGGTGAGTTTGGAGGAGTCATTGTTAGAAGTGAAAAACCCAAAATAAAACAAGTCAATACCAAGGATATTGTGAAAGTAAGAGCTCATTGCTCCAAAGATGAAGCCCCAGTAAGGCAAAATGTAAGATTGATTTTAATATTTATATTAAAGGTTGACCATGTTTAATTAACGTAATAATACATGTTTTCCATTTGCCATTGTTTAGAACTGTCCAAAAAAAGTTCCAACTGGGACTGCAAAGAAGGTAATGTACAAATGCTACAGGCACTGATGGTTACATTACAAATACTGATTTAAAACAACGTTGTTTTCTTTTTCGCAGACCGTCAAGCCCACAACAGTTGTGAAAAATTTCAAAGGAAAGGTCCAAAGGGACAACTTTGAAATGGATGGCATGGCCACCTTTATAGAGTCTGTAAGTATATTGATTAGACTTTCACTAGTGTACTCTGTCGATAGACCTTAATCCGAGTTCTCTTACAGTTTATCAATGAGCCATGCAAAACCGCTGATAACACAGAGAAGCCACAAGTGTTGCCGAAATGCTACGTGAGGCTTGAGAGACTACCGGCATCCCAAATTCCTGTAAGTAGACATCATCACTGTATTTTATTATAATTTGCACTTGCAATGTTACATGTCATGCATGCAATTCGTTTTTTTATTTCTATTTCAGAAGACTGCAGGGGCAACAAAAAGAGGAAAGCCGTCTGTGTTAAAAGTGAAAAAAACTATCAAGAAAAACAAAGCTGCAAAGAAGGTGGCGGCTGTCAAGAAGTTGGGTGTAAGTAGTCAGATGGAAGTAAACGTGTTGGTCGGAATAGCACATATTTAAGCGTAAATTAATACGTACAATTTTGATATGTTTCAGTTTGATGTTAACAATCGGGCAGGGCTTATCAGAGACCCAAAAATATTGTGCCCTGTTGATGGTAACATGTCAAACAACTTCAGCCACATCTTGTGACACAAAGACCCTTTTGATGGACAGAGAATCAAAACATACGTCCAAGGATATTTTAGCTCCAACACACGAGGTCCTTTCTACAGAGCCGATATATTGAATGACATAGAAAAAAATGTAGCCAAAGGAAGGGATTCTCTTAATTCGTATATCACCAACTTGTTTCATTGTGCCGGAGTTGGGTTGACTGACAATTTATCGGAAGCAATGCCAATCTATAAGATGCAAGAAATATTTAGAGTTGATACAGATGTACGTCTTGATGTTCATTTACGCTGTTAGAAAAATACAGAAATATACATTTCATTTTATTTTTTTCAGGTGAAAACATCCAAGAAAGTACAGGTTGATTTAGAGGCAGATTTAGAGCTAGAAACTACTTCAGAAGAATCAGCAAATGAAGATGAAACGGAGTCTGTAAAGTAATTGTCCTTGTTAATTAACATTTTTATAACATTTTTATCACACTTGTTTTCATAATACTTCAATTGTATTTTTAACTATTTACAACATTGTAATTTTCTTATGTCATATTTGACAAGTATTTGAGAATAAAAAAAAATATATATACACATCTTGCAAAAGATATGTATATATAAAAAGGCACCAGAATTGCTTCCAAGTCCACGTCGTTGGTGCTGGAAACTCAAAAGCGATTTTTTTGCAAATCGCGTTTGTGGCTAAGAGAAGCAAATTTTTAGACATGTCTGTCTCTGACATTTCAAAGTCATAAAAAGGTAATATCAGTATAGCATTACAGTTACATCTCAGTGCCCAGGAAAGGACTCCTTTGTGTCCTAAAAGGGACATTTAATGTCCTTAAAAGGGACATTTTAGTGCTGTTTTATGGACGTTTCTAGTGCCTTGACAAGAACGTTCAGTGTCCTGAAAAGAACATTTTACTGTCCTGAAAAGGACAATTTACTGTCCTGAAAAGGACATTTAACTGTCCTGAAAAGGACATTTAACTGTCCTGAAAAGGACAGTTTACTGTCCTGAAAAGGACATTTCAGTGTCCTGAAAAGGACATCACAGTGTCCTGAACAGGACATTTCAGTTACCCAAAAAGGACATTCTTGTGTCCTGAAAAGGACATTTCAGTCTCCTTAAAAGACTTTTTAATGTCCTGCAAAAGACATTTCAGTGTCCTGAAAAGGACATTTCAGTGTCCTGAAAAGGACATTTCAGTGTCCTGAAAAGGACATTTCAGTGTTCGAAAAGGACATTTCAGTGTCCTGAAAAGGACTTTTCAGTGTCCTGAAAAGGACATTTCAGTGTCCTGAAAAGGACATTTCAGTGTCCTGAAAAGGACATTTCAGTGACCTGAAAAGGACATTTCAGTGTCCTGAAAAGGACATTTCAGTGTCCTGAAAAGGACATTTCAGTGTCCTGCAATGGACATTTCAGTGTCCTGCAAAGGACATTTCAGTGTCCTGAAATAGACATTTCAGTGTCCTGAAAAGGACATTTCAGTGTCCTGAAAAGGACATTTCAGTGTCCTGAAAAGGACATTTCAGTGTCCTGAAAAGGACATTTCAGTGTCCTGAAAAGGACATTTCAGCATAGTACTTTTAAACATACCATACGCAGGGTTTTTAGGGCGGTGACCTTCCGAGGAAATCCCCCACTACCCTATCCTACGTGTAGATTTCTACCGTGGGAGGGTGCCTAAACAGGGCTCGTTAAAGACTGAACGGGCTGGGAGACGAACTCCCCTTGGAAACTTGCTGTGAGGGTTTTCCCTGCGTGACCACAGACTAGAAATAGTGCTCATATTAAAGTTCGTGATATTCAACTCATTTCAAAGCCTCAAGAGTCTGTGGCAAACAAAAGATGGAATGGTTTTGTTTAAAAAACTTTTATTTTGTCACAGAATTAGATCATTATTGAGAATTCAAGGAAAATGTTGTGAAGGTCTTTTGCTTTCAGATATTGGCTGTATCAATAAACGAATATTTTCAATACTTCTGATTCTGTCGTGGCTGAGCTAATTTGTCTGTGTTTCAATGCGATTTTCTTTTGCTTATTACAGGTTTTCTGCACATGTGACAACGATGTTGCTTTCTACTGGCTGCAAAACTTTTACAATTTATGATGGCCCAAAGTATTTTGAATTCCCAGAGCTGCAAATATCATTTTATTTGTGTCCTTCTTCAGAGATGGAGGAACGTGTACAAATCTCTTATGGTCCATCATCGTTGCATGGTTCGTGCATTGTTGTACTTGTAAATGGAATGAAACTCCAGTTTATTGCTTGCAACAACTATATTGGAATTCCAATCATGGGATTTTACGATAGGCATTTAACTTAAATGCCGTAGACTCGTTATATTTTTGAGTAGTAAGATATAGCGATACCATTAGATTCATTGAAAAAAAAGCCTTACTAGAACTCTGTCGGTATTATAGTAACGTTGAGTTTCTATTCTACTTCTTTCCACAGATATAGAGCAAATGTGATATCATATTATTTGTTTTGTGAACAGGTTACGTGAACATTTGAGTCACTTCTTCTGGACTGACCCCAACACGTTCAAGACATCAATCAAGATCAAAACTCACGATTTTCAACTTCAGTGGCACTGAAGGTGGCAATGTAGCGGGCCTTCGTTTTTTGATCAATAAGCTGCGTCCTGCGAGTCGAATCGATTGTACAAG